>OY282640.1:61036635-62236635 GCA_958299015.1 Tetanocera ferruginea | reverse complement strand
AGCCTTGTTTGGAACACGATGGTACAATATATGTAATATTTAATTAATTTTACCTGTTCATATTTACATCGAAAATGTTCTCAAAAGTTAAAGGTGAAAAAACTAAATGAAATAAACTAAATGAACGAGCTGCAACACGTTTTGAGCTTGAATGTTTTAAATTTTTTTTCCTACTGTGAAAGAAAATCGATCTTTAGGAGTAATCGATGTACATGCATTCACAAAAAAAAAAAAAAAAAAAAAAAAAAAAAAACAGAGAAACCAACCACTTGTGAACCTCCTCCTTTTTGAAGTCGGTTAAAAATAAAGTCGAACTTTTCTATGCTGAGCGTCTTTTGCACCAGCTCTAAACTAGCTCTTGTTGCACTAGAAGTAAGCTAGTTGGTTTTTGCAATTGTCTCGAAAATAACTGCTGGGTCGCACTATGCTTGAGTTCTAAAATTCCAATTTTGTGTAATGCAAAATATATTACTCTTCCAGAGCCTCTAAATGTTCCTATCTGCAACCTGTCCGATATCGCATGCTACACTAAAGCAGAGGAGGACTTGAAGCTAAAGTTGCTAGAACAGGAAATGAAAAAGGTAATCGATCCGAGCAGTAAGATCATGTGTGACTGCATGCCCGCCTGCAATTCTCTGGAGTATAATTTCGAGATATCAACTGCACGCTTTGATGTAGCCAAAACTCTATTGGCATTTGGCGAGGATTACGAATACACTGGGTGAGAAGTTTTTAAAAGTAATGCTTGTTCGATTCTTCTCCAATATATTTATTTGAAATATTTTTTAGTTTACTGGGCTCTCGGCTTTCGGTATACTTTAAGACACATCAGATCACTGCTATCAAACGTACAGTACTCTTCAGTATAACAGAATTTATATCTAACTGTGGCGGTATTTTTGCTCTTTTTATGGGCACATCCATTTTAAGTTTAATTGAGCTATTCTATTTCTCATCTGTGCGTTTGCTTAATAACTTGAGGAGAAGACGAGAATATAAAAATACACTATTACAGCAGTCATTGGACAACTATCCAATGGATTTTAAAAATAACGGTATAATCGATTCCTAACATGGCGTCTACAATGTTATCAGTGTACTATTACGAGGTTTTTACGTAATGTTTTGGTTTGTATCAAAGGCCGAATTTAAACTGATGTTCACTTGTTTCAATAAAACAATATTCAGATATAGGAAGTGTGCTGGATGAATTGATAATACAAATTAAAGAAATATAATACAGAATAATATTTAATATACAGCTGCTGTCAAAATAATAGTAGTGCATATACTAAAAATTAAAACATAAAATAATCCATCAAAATAAAAATTTTCAAAGAGAAGATTTCGTTTAATTATTTTCGACTTAAGAGTTTTAGTTACGATAAAATTTTTACACTATCCTAACACATAAATAATAATATTATTTTAATTCCTATTATTTTATAATTATAGATTATTGATAATGAAATAAATTATGAGTTTCGATAAGAAAACAAATTTTTGTAAATTGCTGGGTACATCTTTTTCGCGGTTATGGCTCGGTATATCAGTGCAAAAAGATGTATTAAAATTATTTTTATTTATTAACACGAACTATTTAAGATTTATTGAATATATTTTGAACGTATTATTATTTAATTGTATGTCCTTTGTTTGCGATTACTGCTGCACAACGGTGGCGCATTGAATTCATGAGATTTTCGCATGGATTACTGTTAGTTGGTTTACTATGAGCAACAGATTGCTTCACGTTGCACCACAAATTTTCAATTGGGTCATTGGTTTGTTGGAAAAGCCAAAGCACTGGCAGTTCTTCCCAAGCATATGGCAGCATGATTTATTGCATTATTTGCACATGTAGGTGACGATAGATTACTTATTTGATCCATTATATGGGTCCAACTCCACAAAATGAAAAAAAGCCCATTTGTATTCCAGATTGTATTCCATTTTTTGGAATACGTGACCGTTTTCAACTAATAGCACAATTTTACATTCATCTGACTACAAAAGGATTCTCCATTTTTCTATGGCCGAGTTTGAATGTGCCTTCGCGAACTTAAGTCTCGCGTCTTAACCACAAATTTTCTGGGACAATCATTCAGCATTACGTATCGTTGTGGTAAACAGCCAAGAATATTTTGCACTTCTGAATATGTTTTGCCTTCCGAAATACATTTTTTAATTAGTGCACGCCAGTTAGGGTATGGAAGGGCGTAGTGAGTTGAACGTGCACTGCGTCTTGATCGCAAAAACCACATAGCCCGCAACTGGAACTGTCAAGACGAGTCGGAGCCGCCTCAAAAGCTCCATGTCCAAAAACACCCTGTCTCCTCTAGACTATAAACTTGGGGGGTCTCTACAAGACCTCAAAAATGGAATGTGCGTAGGGTTTGGGTCCCAACCACATTATAACTTATGAATGAAAACAAAACCAGCCTCGGATATGAACCCCAGTACGTTGACCGCAAACAAAAACCGGGCAATGATTTACTGATATGAACCTGGATTTACCTTTATAGGGAAGGTGCCTCTGTCCAATTGGCGGAAGCCTTCGCAAAAATAAAGGCTGACATTACCACCATGCAGAATATGCGGTGGAAAGGACAGGCTGCTCTAAGAGAGCAGAATGCGATATCTACTACAGCTGCCATGAGGAGAAGCGTGAATTTGGATGCGGATTCGTCGCAAGCCGGAAACAACATCATCTTGTTTACCGGTTCACACCTGTGAGCCAAAGGCTGGCCACAATCCGCAGCAAGGCGAAATTCTTCTACATAAGCCTAATTTGCGCACATGCCCCGACGGAGGAAAAGGACGATGCTGTCAAGGACACCTTCTACGCGAGAGGACGTGTATGATCGCTGCCCGGCCCATGACGGGAAAATACTTCTCGGCGATTTTAACGCTAAGGTCGGAAGGCACGCTTCAAGCGTACTGGATGTGCACACATTTCGGGGAGTCAATATTGACTTTGACCATTATCTTGTTGCACCCAAGATCCGCATGCGATTGTGCAATGCGAAGAATATACATACAGGTATGCAACGAAAGCTAGATGTCGATAAGCTGCTATCACAACGGATCGCCAAGGCCTACTACGCTCAACTCTCGGTCAAGCTCAACCAACCTAATTCTGAACGCGAAGGTGCTGGCGGACTTTGGGCGCATATATCCCACTGTATGCGGACTGTTGCTGAGTAAGTCATTGGTTTTCGGCGCCCACAACCTCGTAACCAATGGTTTGACCAGGAGTGTCGCGACGCGACAGCAGCAAAATACGCCGCATATAAAAAAAGGTGTAGTCAGCTGTAACGCGATATGCCTTTTCAGGCAGAAAAAAAGAGAGCAGTAAAAGTGAGAGCGAGAAAAAAATTAAGGTAAACCAGGGAAAGAAGGATGCTCGGAAATTCTACCAACAGGTTAAGCGTCTAGCCCAAGGATACAAGTCCGGAGCTGGTTACAGATACGCAGTGATGCCGAATCTAATTCCGACCTTGGAGAATGCAGTCCGACACCACCAATCGACGATGATGGAGTGGAAATTCCACCTTCTAGCTATTAAGAGGTTTAAAATGCTATCTAGCGACTCAAAAACAGCAATGCAGCAGTTGCTGAAGGCCTGACAAAATTTTATATAAAAATTCTCTTTCACAAAATATTATGGTTACATCTGGTGTTCCGCAAGGAAGTCATCTTGGACCGGTTTTATTCTTACTATTTATTAATGACCTTCCCTCGGCAATTAATCACTGTGACGTCTTAATGTATGCTGACGATGTGAAACTTTTTCTTACCTACAAGGCACTCGACGAACAACACCTTTTAAAATCTGATTTAAACAGACAAGTGGATTGGTGTAACTTCAACCTATTAAACCTTAACTTGAACAAATGCAAATCAATGACCTTCTCACGTAGAACTGCTCAAAGCACAAATTACACTATAAATAATATCCACTTAGAAATTGTTCATAGTTCTGCTCATCTTGGTGTAATTATGGATCCAAAACTTCGCTTTAATCTCCACGTAAATTGGTTTCATTAAAAGATGGGCGAAAAAATTCAATGATGCCTTCACTACTAAATTACTAGGTCTGTTTCCGTACTCACTTCAAGTAACTTGAAGTTACTTGAAAGCGTTTCCGTACACATTTTTCCAGCTCGAGAGAGAAGAAGAACAAGCAAAATGTCACTTTTTGTGGCTCTCTATTACTCGAACTTTACTTGAAAAATTTCTTCGAGCACGAATCTCGAGCTTCAAACAGCTGATTGTCAAAGTGATAAAATTAAATTGTTGCATTGTATTGCGAACAAAATGTATGCAATTGGTTAGAAAATTAATAAAAATAGTTAAAGTTACCAAATCAACGCTTACGAAAACGTTTTAAATACAGAAACACAGCAATTAAATTTTATTGTTTTCAAAAAACAGGTGTTGTGCTCGAAACTAACTTGAAAGCGTTTCCGTACTTTTTGACAAATTTTCTCATTTTGACAAATAATCAAATTACTCTCTATTACCCGAACTTTACTCGAAGTTACTTGAAGTGCGTACGGAAACAGACCTACTATATATATCTCTCGTAAGACCTATTATTGAATATGCTTCCGTAGTATGGAACCCTCAATATAACGTCCACATTGATGCAATAGAATCGGTTCAAAAACAGTTTTTACTTTTTGCTTTACGTCATCATCGTTGGAACCCAGATATTATTCTTCCTTCGTATGAAACTCGCCTTAAGCAAATTTAACTGCCTTCCTTGAGAAGCAGAAGAATGGTGCTTAATGTCACCTTCCTATATAAATTACTTTGTGGTGATATTGAATCCCAATATATTCTCTCATCTCTTAACTTTAACATCCTAAGAAGAGGTTCTTGACTTTTGTGCTTTTTAAGTTGAGCCAGACAAGCTTAACAACATAAGCCTTAAGCTTGAAAAAAGCTTGAGAATCTATTGAAAAAGTATATCACAGTAATTGTAGAAAAATCAAAACGGAACCCTTGTGATAATATTACTCAGGCAAGATTGTTATAAGCTTGTTCTTGCAATTGTAGAATAAGCTTATAAAAAAATATTATATAAATAAATGTATAGAAAAGATTACTATCCTCAATAGTTTTATAAGCTTTTTATAACAATTGTAGAATAAGCTTAAAAAATACTATTTTTTGGTTTTTTTTCGATAGTTTTTTTAAGATATTTCTTGCATCTGTAGAATTAACCTAAAAATAATGTTTTATTAACATAGCATTGATTGTGTATGCATATGCACATGCATAAATATACAGCTGCAACTGTGGATAGAGTCTCATCTAAAAAATCTTTAAATTCAATAATAAATTGTATGTCCAACAAAACAATATATTTTATTTGACAGAAAAAAAAGTGATAAGAGATTCTATTGTAAAAAACAACTGATTCTCAATCATACTTAATAAAGTATTGTTATATATAAGTGTTTATTAAGCATACTTTAGAAACAGTTATGTATATCAAGCGTTTCTCAAACACGATTGAGAATTCATTATGATTTATCTTTTTATCAAGCTTGTTAAAAGTGATATTGAGAAATGCTTATAACCCAGTGTTTTTATTAAGCTTATTCTCAAGTACAATTGCCTTTCGCTTTTCAAATGGTCGGTTGGGTAGTTACAGCTTTATTAATTTTTATGATTCAATCAATGCCTTAAAACGGAAAATGATTTTACATTTAAATAATTAATACATTTTAAAATTTTGTTTCAAACATAAACGCGGTTAATAATATTGTTATATTCTGTTAAAATGTTGGCTGAAGTAATTCCATATATTCGAGATCGTTTCAGTTGTTTTTCCTTTATAATATTGCGTTTGATGAAGTAAACACCATTGAATATGATATGTATGCTTAAACTTGTTTGTTTTTAATCAAAAATTTTAAATATTTATTATTCACTTGACTTATTAGTTACTTAGTTTGGTGCGCAAGAGTTGATCTCTTTTCCATGCAAGTTTATGCCTGCGTTGGCCCAAATACATATCATACATATAATTAATAACATTAGCACGGTGTTCCAAAATTACATAGTGACCCGTATACATTCTAAAGCGTATCGAAAATCCGACCCCCAATTCCGGTACCAAATTTAAATAGTACATGAAAAATCCTTTCCGTTGGTGTAATTTTTTTTTATTTGAACCAATTTTGGCGTCCCCCGAAATGCATTTTTTATCAACTTTTTGTACTGGAGACCCATTAATGGTTGATTTAAAAAGAAAATCAAGCTTATCAATTAATTCCTTTCATATAAAAACAAAGAACTGCAAGTTTTCAACCTTGTTGAGAAATGCTCTGACGAGATATAACAAGGACATCTTCCTGCCCCGCAAGGGCTAAGTTGTTTTTTGGGAAAAACAATAAAAAATTACGATCCTAAAAAGCTTTGATTTTTTTAAGAAAAACCCACATATGTCTTAAAGCAAAATGCAGTTCAATTAACAATTTCGTGCCACACACGGTGCTACTCATGATTTTTACCAACAGTGTTCTGTATGAAGGATATTCGAAGCGAAAGTAGTACTTGGGATAGCACAAGACTTTTGATTGTAAGCATTGGTTATACAATTTGGTGGTACTGTTTATAGTGTTGAGGTATTCCATAAATATCATGAATTAATAATTTACATAGTTTTTGCATTTGTATTCTCTTGTTTTAGAGGAATGTATACTAGAACGCAGTTTTTTAACTTTTTCAAAAAAATGAATATAAGATTTTATGTCAAGTGATTCAGAAGTGATGTCGAAGATAATCTGCTCAATTTGAGTTTTTTGCAAATTTCTGAACATGATACTGCCTAAGAATATTTATTTAATATATCAGCTTAAGACCACGATTTGTTTTTCTATTTCGATATTTTAAAAAAAGTTATTTTCTAGCATCAAATTTCTCAATTTGTGTTATGTCTCCTTTATGGTTATAATTTCATTAAAACTCATTTTAAAAACAATTGTTTAGTCTTTTCAGACCGACTGAATAGCATAAAATGTATTTTAACGATATTATAACCATAAAGAAGATATAACTCAAATTGAAAAATTTGATGGTCCGAAGTAAAATTTTTTTAAGTATTAATATATAAAAAAAAAATCGTGGTCTAAGCCTGGCATATTAAATACATATTTTAAGGAAGGGTCATGTTCAGAAATATTTGAAAAATCCAAATTGCAAAAATTATCTTCGACACCACTTCTTATACCCGTGATATAAAATCTAATATTTTTTTTTTTTTTAAAAAGTTAAAAAATTGCGTTCTGGTATACATTTCTCTAAAACAAGAGAATTGATAGGAAAACTATGCAAATTATTAATTCTTTATATTTAAGAAATACGTCAACACTATAATCAATGCCATCAAAATTTAGACTCAATGGTTACAATCAAAAGTTATGTGCCATCTCGAGAATAACTTTCGCTTCGGATATCCTTCAAACTGTGGGTAAAAATAGTGAGTATCATCGTGTTCGGTAAGAATTTGCTAGTTAAACTATATTTAAATTTTTTCCTTTAGGCATATGTAGTTTTTTTTTACAAAAAACAAAGCATTTTAAGATCGTTATTTTTTACTGTTTTTCTCAAAAAAAAACTTTGTCCTTGCGGGGCAGGAAGATGTCCTTTTATTTTCATAAAATTTTTTTTGGCAGATCTTGACAACCACATGAAACTTTTAAGACCTCTTAGAATGTGAAATTCGAAAAAATTGTAATTCGATACGCCCTAATGTATATATTAAAAAAAATTTCATTTAGAAAAAAAATTGCTTAAATTATTCGAAAACGATTTGTTCACGTTGAAATTCTCGCTTCGGTAGTGATTCAATTATTATAAAAAATTTCGTTTCGAGAATATTATGTGCATTTCTCCCGCCCTCGGGTTCATTAGCGAAACATTTTCGAACTTCGTTTTCGAAATAAATATCCGAGATCTCGGATTCACCTCGAATGCGAGGCAAATTCGTTTGGTTTATTGGGTAGGAACACAACAAATTACCTTTTCATTTTATGAAAACTCAAAAATCTGGTAGTTTCGTACCAAATGTTGGATCTGAAAGGCCGCTCTTGCCTGGTGGTTGGGAGCTTCTACTCGATCCAACCATTGTTCTGAAAGTTTTGATCCTTTTTTCATAAAGGATCCATTTTTCGTTACATGTGACAATTCTCTGCGAAAACTTTTCCACCTTATGTCCCATCAGCAACAAAGAGGTTATCTGAAGTCTGAGCATTTTGTTTCTTTCGATTTGCTCATGCGGAACTCATCGGTTGAGTTCTTCATTTTCCCAATTGCTTTAAGATGGCGAGTAATGGTCGGTTTTAGGCTCAGTTAGGCATTGTAAAGTTGTAGATGCATTCCGCTCAATATCTGCTCGCAGTTCTGTGTCATCAAAACCTTGTTGACCACATGGTTCATTATCCAAGTCAAAATTGCTTTCTTGGAAATTGGCAAACCATCGTACCAGCGTTCTTTGCAGGTATGTGGTCCCAAAATCTGATTAATTTCATTCACCGCTGCATTTTGTATTGTTTTTAAAAAAACTTGTTTCTATTTTAACAAAATAATTTAAACTGTGAATTGTTCCATACAAATTTATGTATATAATTTTTTCTTTTCTATAGATTACATATTTTTGTTAAGAATAACCTCCGTTTAGTTTCCGCCCTTGATGCTGGCTACGCCACTGAGTTGCCAATTAGTTGCAATTCTTCTCCCTTAACTTGTTTATAAATACCAGACAAATTTATTGTGCTTTTTTAAATCATTATTCAAATTCTTTCGGTTTTATTTAGAGCCATTATATAATTTTCAGCTTTAGTT
The DNA here is from genome assembly GCA_958299015.1 of Tetanocera ferruginea. Classification (NCBI taxonomy): domain Eukaryota; kingdom Metazoa; phylum Arthropoda; class Insecta; order Diptera; family Sciomyzidae; genus Tetanocera; species Tetanocera ferruginea. Next base: position 62,227,776 of record OY282640.1, on the reverse strand, counting down.
GCTGTTATGTATGCAACAGAAACCAGAAAAACCAGTATTTGTAAACTGCACATTTTTATGTATTAAACTTGTATGTGTATTTGTATTGTACGGGGTACTTGATTCTTTCGCTTTGTAAACTCTTTCTTTTCTGTCGAATCAAGCCCGAGGAGTAACATCAAGTAAGAACTTTAAGCTTAGAATTAACTTTATTTTATTTTATATTTACTTGTTAGATAATAAACCTCTTCATAAATCCTTATCATCAACATTTAAAGGCGTTTGTTATTAATCTCCGGATACGGCAGGAAAGCAACATTTTTATTATTTGATATAAATAGAAATTTAATTTCGTCTGTTAAACGTTATACGTCGAATTTGTGCTTTGCTAGTTGTTGTTGTCAAATTGATGCGAGCCGCTAGCCAGTTGTGCCGTTAGTTTTTTGGCACAAAGAACTCGCAAATTATTAACAAGCAAGCACAATCAATTGTTATAAAGAAAATTAAACGTTTTCTCGCCAGCTTAAGTGTACGTTTTTATGAAAAATTAGTTCATGGCAAATACTGAAGAGTCTGTTAAGAGAATCAGTCAAAGAACCAACAAAGGGATCGCACCTGCTAGGTTTGATTCTTACAGCCTCGAGATGCCTCTGGGACATTCACCAAAGCCTTCAAGGGCAGCCACATCGTTGGAAAATCTAGAAATCTCTAATCAAACAGCAATGAACACGCCGACGCAGACAGAACCAAGTCATCGTCAGATGCAGGGGAGCATAGCATCCGCAGCCGCCATTTTAACTGCACCGAACCAGCCGACGCCGACACACGAACCACCAGGTCATCGTCAAACGCAGGAGAATTCAAGAAACACTGCCACCACTCCAACTGCACCGAGCCAGCCGACGCCGACAGCGCACCAATCAAGTCATCGTCATGTGCAAGATCCAGGGAAGACTCTCAGTTTAGAAAAGGTAACTAATGAATTCAATAGACGTATTTTAGATCTAAAAAATGAATTTGGGCGTCAGATGCACGCCATGCAAGAACTTATGATAAATAATAGCGAACGAATGCAGAACAGCATTAGCGCGCTGTGTGAAGGAAATCGTCGAATTGAAGTCACAGCCGCGCAGCCCGCAACCAATGCTATGCCAACGCTAGTTTACACATCCGTGCAGTCTGCAGCCAATACTATGCCCACGCTGGTGTCAACCTCCGCGCCTGCACCCAATGCTTCGAATTCCACGTCTATCTCTGCCCAAATACCCCATAATTCGTATCGCGCTTCGTTAGAATCAGTCAACAGCAGCCAGCAGTTAGCAGCGCATAAACAAAAAAAGATTTACCCCTTGCCAAAATTTACAGGCCTACCAGAGGAGTGGCAAACCTTCTATGAATCCTACGAGAGCACCACGCAAGAGTTTGACTACTCGAGTCTTCACAATATTATGCGCCTCAGGGAAGCCATCCAAGGCAAAGCGCGTGAAACCGTAGAGCCACTTTTATGCAGCTCTAGGAACGTCGAAGCCATAATTTCTACGTTAAAAGAGACTTACGGACGTCCAGAGCAACTTATCAAGTCGCAAATAGAGAAGGTGCGTGCCTTGCCATTCGTGAATGAGAACAATATTCCAGCATTGATCACCTTTGCAAACCAAATCAACAACATGGCTACGTTTATTGAGGCTGCTAATGGGATGCCACACCTCGCTAACCCTATGCTGCTCAGCGAGCTGATTGCCAAACTTCCGCCCTCACGACAGATGCAGTGGGCTGAAAAATGCCTGCAGCTCGAAGCTGCGCCTACGGTTCTTGACTTCAGCAAGTGGTTGTGTGGGATTAGAAAACTAGCGAACATGGTCGCAGACTCACTGCCGTCGACGTCAGCAGCAGCTATAACATCCGTGCAGCATGCTAGAAGACATCAGCCTTCGGTTTCGAGCGACAACAAAGGACGTAAATTTGTGTGCGTCAGTATTGCTAAAAAGTGTCAAATATGTGACGGTGAGTGTCAATCGTTAGTACATTGTAATTCATTTATAGCGCTTTCAGTAGATGAGCGATGGAAAAACGTTAAGGCAATACATGCTTGCTTTTCGTGCCTGAAGCGTGGCCACCAGGCGAACAAATGTTTCAGCAGGCGCAAATGCGGTACCTCTGGATGTCCACACTTTCATCACCGCCTGTTGCATAACACCATGAGTGATCCCGTCGAAGCCTGTATTTCAGCAGCTGCTCCCATACAACCAGTTAGCGATCGACGAAGCTGCCACGCTGAATCGAATCGTGAAGATGACTCTGTCCTGTTTCAAATAATTCCAGTTAAGTTGTATAACAAAGCAAAGGTAGTTCAGATTCATGCATTTATCGACGATGGTGCTAATGCCACAATGCTGGACGCTGATGTGGCGCGTAAGCTTGGAGTCAATGGACAGAAAGATACTCTAGAGCTGCAGTGGTTGAACAAACAAACGTCGAGGGAAGATGTTGAAATAGTAGAGCTATCTATTAGTGGTGTTGAAAGAAACGCTGAAATTTTCCAAATGACCAAGGTGTTCATTTCCAAGAACTTACAGTTGCCAGATCAGGAATTCGATTATAATAAATTTGTTAGTCAAAATAATAATGTTCATCTCGCAGGATTGCCAATAACCAGCTATCCAGTAACTCAGCCAAAAATGGTCATCAGTCTCACCCATGCATTTCTAACAGTGCCTGTTGAAGTTCCAAGGTCATGGCCACGACCAGGTCCAATCGCAGTTGAAACAAGACTTGGCTGGTTAGTCTATGGGCCCATCGACGTTAAAAATAGTTGCAAAAAATTAACATCGTGCCATTTTCGACAAAAACAACGTGAGAAAGAAAACTTCAATGCAATAGAAGAACTGATGCGCAACTATTTTGATATGGAAACGCTTGGGATTCGAGTTGACATAAAGCCGCTACGCTCCGAAAGTGAGAAAAGAGCCGTGAGCATTTTAGAAGCAACAACAAAGCGTGATGGACAGCGATACGAGTCCGGATTACTCTGGCGCGACGACAAGGTCACTTTTCCCGAAAGCTACGATATGGCTTTACACCGCTTGGAAAATTTAGAGAGAAAACTGGAACACGATCCAGAGCTTGCAACGGAGTATATCGCAAAAATCGATGAATACGTGAAAAAAGGGTATGCTAGACGCCTGAGCGATAAAGAAGCGCAAGTTAGAACGGTGCGAACATTCTATTTGCCACATTTTGCGGTCAAGAACCCGAATAAAAAAGGCATAAGGCTGGTATTCGACGCTGCGACAAAAACTAAAGGAGTTTCACTCAATACAAACTTGTTACCAGGTCCCGACCTTAACCAGCCGTTATTATCTATACTGTTTAAATTTCGACAAGCTCCGATCGCAATATGTGGCGACATTCGAGAAATGTTCCACCAGGTTCGCATTGTCAAAGCTGATCAAGACGCCCAAAGATTTCTGTGGAGAAACGGGAACAGATCGCAGCAACCGGAGACTTTTGTAATGGAAAGAATGATCTTTGGTGCATCGTGCTCTCCGACGACGGCACAATACATCAAAAATTTAAATGTTGAGCAGTTCACAAAAAATTACACACGCGCAGTTAAAGGAATTTTAGATCGACATTATGTCGATGATTACGTGGATTGTTTTCAATCCGAACAAGAAGCTATACAAGTAGTCAGAGACATCATTATGATACATAAGAACGCCGGTTTTGAAATGAGGAACATCGTATCAAATTCAGAAGCTGTAATGCGCGAGGTTGGCAACTGTAAGACTACTGAGTGCATGAGCGTTGAAGGTGGCAAAATTGAAAGAATTCTAGGAATGCATTGGCTACCAGATAAAGACCAGTTTTCATTTATTTTTAAATTTAATAAGGTTTCACCAGAAATATTGTCAATGAAAAAGAAACCCACGAAGAGAGAGATGCTTTCACTGACTATGTCAGTCTTTGACCCATTTGGTCTGCTGCAAAATTTCACTGTATGCAGCAAAATTTTAATGCAAGCTGTTTGGAAATCGGGTATCCAATGGGATGAACAAGTACCCGACACGATTTTTGAAAAATGGAAAAGTTGGTTACAAGAATTGCCAAAAGTTAAAAATTTCAGGATGATACGGTGTTATTTTTCTATGTTTGAAAACGAAGTAGTTGACCTTCACATTTTCTGTGACGCTAGCGAAGAAGCAGTGGCTGCGGTGGCATACTGGCGATATAGGCGTCCTCATGGCGTACATTTGGCTTTCGTGGCAGCAAAAACATCTTGCGCGCCCACCAGATTCCATTCCATCCCGAAGCTCGAGCTGCAAGCAGCGGTGGTGGCAGTGCGGCTGAAAGACACGATCCTAAAATATCACGAGGCGAAGGTTCAACACTGCAAGTTTTGGACAGACTCATACACGGTGATCCGCTGGATACGTTCCGACCATCGTTCGTACAAACAGTACGTAGCCAACCGCGTAGCCGAAGTTTTGGAGAGTTCAAAAATAGAAGACTGGCGTTGGTGCCCAGGTGAACTAAACCCAGCTGACGAAGCAACCCGGGCCAAGTTTCCTGTGCGGTTTAATCCGGAAAGTAGGTGGAAGAATGGCCCTGAATTTCTGCTGAAGTCCGAAAGTGAATGGCCAACTGAAGCGAAGATGAATTTGATCGATCGCAGCGCAGACGAAATCAAATCTAAATACGTAGCAGCTCTCGCAAGGCAAGTAAAAAACATTGTACCAAATATTAATAGCTTCTCTTCATTCAGTAAACTAAGAAGAACAATGGCCTGGGTCCTAAGATATGTCAGTAACCTAGCAAGGCGAACAAAGAAGCAGCCAACAATACTTAGCGAGCTCTCAAGTGAAGAAGAAGGCGAAGCAGAATACCATATGTGGCGCTGGTTACAACATGAATCATTTATGAGCGAAATTCTTGACATTGAAAGAACAGGAGCTGTGGCAAAGAGTAGCGATTTGAAGTCGCTTAATCCGCTGATGGACGAAAAGGGTGTGTTACGTGTCAAGGGAAGACTAGAAAATGCTGAATTTATACCACTATCCGCACGCCGACCGATTATTCTGCCTAGAAATCACCAATTGACGCGGTTATTGGTAGAAAGCTTTCATCAGAAGCTGCGTCATATCAACACGGATACGGTCATCTGCGAGATCCGGCAAAAATATTGGATAACAGCTATCCGATCTCTTGTTCGCAGCGTTGAAGCAAGATGCAACTTTTGTAGATTACGAAAGGCCAAGCCAGTGACGCCACAAATGGGAAGCCTCCCGCCGGATCGAGTGACGCCTTATATCCGTCCTTTTACATATACGGGGCTAGACTATTTCGGACCAGTCAATGTGTCTATTGGCAGACGTCGTGAAAAACGGTGGGTGGCACTGTTTACCTGCCTCACCGTAAGAGCACTGCATTTGGAGATAGCGGCGGATTTGTCTAGCGACTCATGCTTAGTCTGTATAAAGAATTTTGTCAACAGGCGAGGAATACCTCTGCAGATCAGGAGCGATAATGGAACCAACTTTGTGGGTATATCAAAAGAATTGCAAGGTACTACGGATTTCATGGACAATGACAAGATTTTGGCTGGACTCTCACCGCTCGGAATACAATGGAAGTACAATACGCCTTCGAATCCAAGCGCAGGTGGTGCGTGGGAGCGTTTGGTGCGATCGGTAAAAAATGCGCTTTCAATCATGCTCGTCGAACACGCCCCGCGATTGGAAACCCTTCACAGTTTTTTAATTGAAGCGGAAAACATAATCAACTCTAGGCCACTGACTCACTTACCGGTCACCCCAGATGAACCCGATCCGCTGACCCCAAACCACTTCCTACTAGGATATACCAACTCGACTCAAGTTCCAGCACCATTCGAGCCAAAATTATTATGCCTTAGAAAACAATGGCGCCTATTACAAAACCTCAAGAATGGTTTTTGGAAGCAATGGCTACAAATGTACCTGCCAGAGCTCACGAGAAGAACAAAGTGGTGTTTGCCGAAAAATCCGATAGCTGTTGGTAGTCTAGTGCTAGTGTGTGACGATAATGCGCCACGATCCCAATGGAAGCGTGGCCGAATCTTGAATCTGTATATCGACAAAGAAGGAGTAGCCAGGTCAGCCGACGTCAAGACCAGTTCGGGTGCGATCAAAAGACCCTTATCCAAGTTGGCCGTATTGGACGTAGAGCAATCATCGAAATCAACAAGCTGCGTGAATGGTGGTGAGCCTCCCCCTCCTGGGTAAACTCACGGGGACCGGGATGTTATGTATGCAACAGAAACCAGAAAAACCAGTATTTGTAAACTGCACATTTTTATGTATTAAACTTGTATGTGTATTTGTATTGTACGGGGTACTTGATTCTTTCGCTTTGTAAACTCTTTCTTTTCTGTCGAATCAAGCCCGAGGAGTAACATCAAGTAAGAACTTTAAGCTTAGAATTAACTTTATTTTATTTTATATTTACTTGTTAGATAATAAACCTCTTCATAAATCCTTATCATCAACATTTAAAGGCGTTTGTTATTAATCTCCGGATACGGCAGGAAAGCAACAGTTGCAATAAATTTTCCACAAGAAACAATTTTACGCAACTACATATATTTATTTAAAAAGCCTTTACTTATATATATGTCTATCTGTATGCAATGTGTAACGTTTTTCGAAATAAAAGAATGCTGTTTTCATACTCGCGTTAATTAATTATAGCCCTGCATGTCTTAATTGCGTTCTTTCTGATCCCTAGAGTTTTAAAACTATTGCAAGGGACACACATAAGTGTTGCTCTAATGCGGTGCTTTGCATAAATGTCCAAAATTCAATGGTATAAAAGCCGTCAACATGCTTGGCGCTCTAGTTAGTACGTTTCGGTTTATCGTCAAAATATAAAGAAAGATGAAGAACTCTAAAGGAAAGAACGTTAGCTTTCCACAGACAACAGCACCAAGTTTTCTAGAGATTCCTTCATATACGGTTGATAGACATAGCTTGACATCACAAACACTTAGCGATGTACCGAGTGATATCATCATTCGTTCTAGAATTAAATATGGTAGTCGAGGATCCGCTTGTAAGGGACTGCTCATGGAGTATTCAAAGAGCACTACAATACACGGCATTCGTTATCTGTTCGAGGTGCATCGTCCGTTTTATGAAAAGTACGAGAACTGAAAATATTTAAAGATATATTTGTGTTAAACCTATTGTATTTTTGGCTCTATAGATTGTACTGGTTTGTACTATTGGCCACCTCGCTTTATTTTGCTGTCTCACTCATTTGGGACACCTACTTGAAGTGGCAAGATTCTCCTGTGATTTTAGGTTTCGATGAAACTCTAGTGCCTGTGCATAAAATACCATTTCCGACGATCACAATTTGTCCAGAAATTAAGATGGACCTTGAGACTTTTAATTTTGCAAACGTTTCTCGCCTTCTATGGGAAGATATTGAACAATATGGATCATTTAAAAATAATGCAAATCTAACAGAAGAACAGTGAGTGAAAGTTATAAAATGAAGATCATTGTTTTAAAAGTCTATTTCAAAAATTGACTTGTACATTTATTTTCTTTAAGAATTTCACAATTTGCTGCAACTTTACATATTTGTGAGTCGGATGTGGTTGAACGATTTGCCAAATATATGCCAAAAAATGTAGAAGACAATATAGCGCAAACTTTGGTAGATCTTTCGATTACGAAAAATCAGACGGCACCTTTTTGCAAGTGGAACGGACGATTCTATTTCTGTGATAAGATATTAAATTATGTTGCTACCGATGAAGGAATATGTTATCAATTCAATGGATTACGCAGCAAGGATATCTATCGGGATGAACGGTATTAAAGTAATATTAAAAAACAAAGATATTTTAGGATTTTTATACTCTAAACCTGAAAGGTCAGGGTATATTAACTTTGTGCAAACGTTTGTAACGCATGGAACGAAGCGAGTCCGGTATAGAAAAGTATATATATTCTTAATCAGCGTCACCACGTGAGTCGAGCTATCTATGTCCGTCCGTCCGTCCGTCTGTCCGTCTGTGTGTTGTCCGTATACACAGGATAAGAAGAAGGAGTTGAGATAATTGGATGAAACTTAGTACACATAATCACATGGACCCAAGGATCTGCAATATTGAATATTTTTGGAATCCGCCCACGGACACGCCTACCTTCCATACAACGCAAAAATTGAAAACTGCATAAATAAGCTCATAATTAACCTACAACAATAAAATTTGGTGTGTATTTGTTTTGTATCAACAAAAAGATGTCTTCGAAAAATGGGTGTCGTCCACCTACGGACACGCCCACCTCCCATACAACCCAAAAATTGAAAACGCAATAAATAAGCTTATGTTTAACTTACAGAAACAAAAACTAGCACGCCCGTTTTTCATAACAAAAAAACGATGGTATTAAAATATTAACATCATCCGCCCACGGACACGCCTACCTACCATACAATGCGAAATCTAAAAACTACATAACTTAGCTCATAATAAGCCTACAACAATTAAATTTGATATGTGTGTGTTTTATATCAATAAAAAGATGTTTTCGAAAAATGGACGTCATCCGCTCACGGACACGCCCACCTCCCATACAACCCAAAAATTGAAAAAGCAATAAATAAGCCTCTGTTTAACCTGCAGAGCTAAAATTTTGCACATATGTTTTTTATGACAAGACAAAGATGGTTTTGAAAAATGGACGTTATCCGCCTACGGACACGCCTACCTCCAATACAACCCAAAAAGTTTAAAACTCAATAAGGTTATGTTTGTCATAGAGAAATTAAATTTGGTTTGTATGTATTTTATACCAAAACTAAGGTGTGTTCAAAAATTGGGAGTAATCCGTCCATAAACACGCCCACCTCCCATAGCGAAAGCGCAATAAAGGCGTTTACTGTGAGCTACAAGAATAAAACTTGTTGTGTGTAAATTTTTCATCAACATTTAAATGCATAAAAAATAAAGGCTTCATCCTCCCACGGACACGCCCATTTACAATAAAATTTTTTTGTTTTTGAAAAGTGGGTTTAGGGTATTTCATAGTCGGCCTAGACCGACTTTAGACTTTCTTTACTTGTTTTCGGTTATTATAGTGTAAAATACTTGCAGTTATCTTACATACTATAAAAACAGTTATAAAAAAAATTAAATAAAGAAATCATGTTTTTGTAGATATTGTAGACTTATTAGGTCCTAATTTAAGGAAAAACCTTGAAATATACCTTCCGAAACCGTTACAATATTGAAAAAGTCCTAAAATCCAACTTTAGTTCTTATTTTTGAATAGAAAAAAATAAATAAAATTAAACTCTCAGTTTCGGGCTTTTATTTTTTCTTTCTTTTAAAAGAATCTCTTCCGCACATTTTTTTTTTATTGAAATTTGTGATGTTAAATTTTTTTTTTTAATTGTTGTATTATTTATGTTGTAATGGAGGGAATTTTGCAATATAGTTTACACAAATTTTAAAAATAATAATTTCTCAAATTACCTTTTATATCGGAATATCGATTTTATATAAGGATTATCGACCTTATAACAGTTACGATCCCTGGTTGAAATAATTGCAATATTTAAGTAAAACGTCATGAAATAAATACAGTGGAATTCGGTTATAGCGACCCTAAAGGGACCGGATTATTTCGTCGTTATAACCGAATGTCGTTATATGCGAACATAATTTTTTTGTTGTTTTTTATTAATTTAATTCATTTATTATAAAGAAAATTAATTCCACGTATCAATATTAAAAGCTAAAATAAAAAAGTTAGTGGAAATAAATACAAAGACGATATACGTTATAGAAGTAACGTATAAGTAAGAATAAAATAATTACATATGCATACGTAATAAACTTAAATTTGCTTTAAATAATCGGTAATATTGACTTGGCGTAAGTTGGTCTTTGCAGTGTGTATCCGCTTTGTCGTTCGTTCAAGTTTAAATAGGCATTCAAGAGACAAATTTTCAGCACCTTAACCCAATAAAGCAAACCTTCAAAAACTTTAAAAATGAATGCATACCTTTTCTGTAATAAATACAAACCTTTTAAAAGAAGATACAGCATTAAATGCCGCGCGGGTGCATGAATTTGATCCTCTAACGCAATCTAAGTGTGCATTTATTTTAAAACGGTTAATTCGTTTTCAACAAAGCGAAAATTTCAATTATCTAGTCACATTTTGCTTTTGACATGCATTCGTCGTCGCTATATGTGAAAATATTTAACCATTTTTTATGAAAACTGTGTCGCTTTATGCGAACTCGTCGTTATATCCAACGATGTTAAAGGCGAACTCAGTTTCTAGGGAATCTATATAATTAATAGGCTAAGGTTTTTTTTGTGACTTCAACTCCTCCCAGACCAATGGACCGATTTTATCGATTCAGATGTCATTTAATCAGGTTTTGGCTGAAATTGTGCAAACAACTTTTAAAAATTGTGATTTCGCTTCAGGGGTTCCCAACCTTTTAAAACAGAAGTAAAATTTTTGTACAAAAATCCGCTATTTAATCAATTTGAAATTTAGTTTGAGAAGAGCTTATGAATTGGTCGAATTTGAATTTTTTTCAAAACTAAAAATTTTTAACCAAAATTATCTTTTATGCATTCCTCAAATGTCAATTGTCCGAAAAATGCAGTTCCAAAATCAAAAATTCCACTTTCCGAGCAAACAACTCAGTCAAATTTTTGTGTTTTTTTGCGTTTTTTCATCTAAAAGTGTTATAAATCGATGTTGTAAGTGTACTGTAAGTACCTTTTATTAATTTCTGAAATATCTCTTAGTATTATGTCTTAAATCTATTTTTCACTGCGGTTTTTTTTTTAATTAATTATGTTTTATAGCTGGAAGAGTTAAGCTGCGATGTTTTCGAATAGTAATAATGTTTGTCTCAGTAGTAATATAAGTGTAAGTCCGTCTTCGTATTTTGACAGTTACATTAAAAAATTTAGTGTCAGATCATACGTTTCAAGTCAAACCATTCAGATAATAATCTTTTATATCATTATTGAGACTGAATATATCGTTATTGAGTACAGAGCTGTAAAAGAATGCATTCAATTTGATTGCTTCTACAAAATTTTGAATCAGTGAATAACGATACATTCAATGAATGCAAAATTGATTCATGAATAAAATTTTGAATTCACAATCAATTTTTAAAAATTGATTAATTATTCATTTGTCGTTATTCTGAATAATGCATTCATTTTGTTATTCAAATGAATGCTATTCATAAAGAATGCTATTCACAAAGAATGCAATTCATAAAGAATTGTTATTCATTTTGCATTCATGCATTCATTTTTTATTCATTATTAATTTTTTATTCATTATTCATTATTCATTTTTTATTCATTATTAATTTTTTATTCATTATTAATTTTTTATTCATTATTCATTTTTTATTCATTATTAATTTTTTATTCATTATTCATTTTTTATTCATTATTCATTTTTTATTCATTATTAATTTTTTATTAATTTTATTCATTTTATTCATTATTCATTTTTTATTCATTATTCATTTTTTATTCATGCCTGTGGTGTTAATTTTGCAACCAAAGTAGTATATTTTTAGTTCGGTGCAACAGCGCAATTACCGGGATCTTGGGCCAATTGTTTTATGTTTTTAATTGAAGTAAAATTTCAATTTTAAATTCGCAACTGGGAGGCTTCGCGTGAATTGAGTGAAAATAGTGTTCTCTCATGAATAAAAAAGGAATAATGAATAAAAAATGAATAATGAATAAAAAATGAATAATGAATAAAAAATGAATGCATGAATAAAAAATGAATGCATCAATGCAAAATGAATAACGATTCTTTGTGAATTGCATTCTTTATGAATAGCATTCATTTGAATAAAAAAATGAATGCATTATTCTGAATAAAGAAAAATGAATAATCGAAATGAATAATAAATCAATTTTCTGAAATTGAATGTGAATTGAAAATTTTATTCATGGATCAATTTTGTTTTCAATGAATAGCATTCTTTTGTCCTTATTCACTTGTACTTAGAATTCTGAATATGAATGCAAATTTTACAGCTCTGATTGAGTATAATAACTTCCTGAATAGAATATCATATATTAAACGTCTATAATGTTTCTAACAATTAATTTTTATTGAATTGCTCGAATTCGGGCAACATGTTTACTAGTAATCAATTAAAATATGCGGACTTTAAGAATACGACGTTATAATAGAAATGTTGTTATATCCGAGGTCTTTATAAGTGAATTCCACAGTATTTCGCGAAATGTGAAAATTAACTTAAGTATTCAAGGATTGAAAATAACAGTTACTTTTGAAATTGCAATTAAAAAGTGAGACGGAAAGAACAAAATTAACAGTTAAAATTAAGTATTCGTATTAGTATTAGTATCGTATTAGTATAAGTATTCTTATTAGCATCAGTCGTACAACAATATTAGTGGAAGTATGAATCTTAATAATAAGTAGTATTGGTATTAAAATTAGCATTAGTTTTAGTACAATATTATATAAGTATATTTGTATAAGTTTACTAGCTTATAATACCCTGCGCAGCTCGAGTCCTGTGCTGCTTTATATGTGTTGGTTATGAGATATGATACGGATATGAAAATGCCCAACTCTAGTCATATTTTCTTTAAAAGTTTCTTGTAAAATTTACTTTTTTGGTTAATAATTTGAAAACTTTGATTTTTATTAATGTTTAATCAGTTCAAATATTAACTTTGACTCTATTTTCCTATACATAGACTTGAAATCGCATTAAATACATTGAAGCGTTGGATGAAAATTCATATTTGTGGTGAAATCATATTAGAATTTAAAAAAAATCGTTGACTTTTTTTAAAAAGTTTTAATTATACTTTTTGTAAAAATCGATAACAGTGCCACCTATTAAATCGGTTGTGATGTTTCGGATATTAGCGAAAACGAACATAGTGGCATGTGATTTTTATATATAAAGATAAAATAAGCAAAGAAAGTCATAAGTCAGTCTAGCCTTTCTATGAAATACCCTAAACCTTCTGTAACAATTAAATATATATTAAAATACTAAAACAAATAGATGTAGTTCCTATCAAAATCTATGCATTATTTGTACCTATAGAATTAATACAGGTTTAACTAATGTGGGATGTGTGGAAGGTGGGCGTGTTGGTACGCAGATGACGCCCATTTTTTGTGCACATCTCAGTTTTGATATAAAATGTATCCACACGAAGTTTCTTCTCTCAAATGTGAACCTTTACACAGTATTTTTAATATTGTGGGTTGTATGGGAGGTGGGCCTGTTCATTAGCGGATAACGCTCATTTTGTGAACACACTTAAATTTTGATACACTAACCTCACATATCAAGTTTTTTCTTTGTAGCTCATATATATTTGTAGAGTTTTTACCATAGTTGGTACGCAGATGAGGGCTGAAATGGCCAATTTGTTTTTTTTTTTTTTTGTGCTATTCTATATACAAAAATCCAAAACAATTTGACCATTTTAGCCCTTAAAAGGCTTCTTATTCTAATATGAATTATTAGAGCTTCTTATGAGCTATTCTGCTATGCGTTTTATTAAATTTTGTACACAATGGATCAAAAACTGGACCTTCTTGTTTTATACCGACTGCGAACGGCTAAGCAGCATGTTTTCAAGAAGCTTTTCATAGAATTTAGAATTCTCTTGGGTATGTCAATATCTGCAGAGGGGGAACTAAGGCCCTTCGGCGTCAAAGCAGTCTGTGGCTCAACCGCTACGTTTTTATATACCATTTATACCAGAGAAGGGCACAAATTAAATTTCCTATTACATGGGATTGGAACAGGGATGGGAACTGACTTTTCCGAAATTGTACCAAATCGAAATAAAACTTGTATTTTTTGACATCAAATTGTAATATTTTTTTCTCTCCATGAATAATAAACTTTTTTGATGTATTTATTTTTAAAGTAAAATAAAGTTAATAGAAATGGACAAACAGTTCAATATACATACATAGTTAAATAAATATAATACTCTACATTCAGTTTTTAAATTTTAATCAAGTTGCGGTTACCCGAGCCGGCCCAAAAATTAAATTTTCAAGCAATTCAATTTATTTTACATTAATGCCTTCGTGCTAGAAAGAGACGATCATGTAATAGAAAAATAAAATAGTAGCGCTGATCAGGGTGGCAGTTCGTTTGAATGTGTTGTAAATCAGGGATGATATTTGTAGTGAATATCTATTTTTTTACCTCCTTTCGATTTTCGAAAGTCCCCAACTCCTTTGAGCCCAAAGAAAGTACTTTCGGATACAATAATCATCAAAAAAAGTAAACGTCACGCATGATTAAGATTTTGTTCTCAATATTGAAACCGAAAAATTGTTCGGTTTAACAGAAGATTAAAGAGAAGTTTAACAGTATTTATTTGGGTTATCCGATCAAAAAATTTTCAGATGGATTTTCAGACAGACGAATCGTCTGACGATGAACAAAACGAGATGTTAATGAGAAGTTAAAGAGTCAGATAATGTCGTTGATGTCAACGAAGAAGACGAGGAAGATGATAGCTAGGATATCGGCAGCAACGGAAATCAAGTACGTGCTCGTCCAGTTAACATTTTTGGCTTAAAAGAGGTGTAAAAAAGATTCAATTGGCTTCGGAGAAAGTGAATCAGGAATTAAAAAATATTTGAGCCTTTACGTCATTCCTGAGAAAGCAAGAATTTTCGCAGGCTTCGAACTTTCAACTGATTTGATTGCTACCGATCCAGAAACCTGGACTGAGCATGAAGATTACCAAGAAGCGCAAGAAATATTGCGTAATCTACACGTCATCAACGACGCCACAAAAAGAGGCGTGATATTAGGAAAGAATCTAATTAATTAGGATAAGAATCTAAAGAATTAAGGAGCGATGGAAGCCAATTTTAAAAAAAAGTTTTAAAAAAAAAACATGTATAGGTGCCCCTTTAAAGGTTGGAAATATAGGGTAGATATGTTGCGATAAAATTTTGGAAAGAAAAAACCAGGAGATTGGGGCAGGTTTGTTCCTGAAAAATTTCGGAGAAAAAAATTTCTTGGGGTCGGTCGAACATTTCACCCCTCTAGGGACAACACTCGAGTAGTTATGAAGGTTTTCGGCTAATTTATTCGCTTCCCACCAACCTTTAACACCGATGCGGCACAACTTAATCCCACGCCACCCCTAATTTGTTTTTTTTTCAAAACCAATTTTTTGTCGAACTTCACAAAATTCAAGGTTTCTGGGTATCAAAATCCCGTTACTAAAGATCTCCAAGAATTACTGTCCCACCTCTAGTGCCTCAGCAACAAAACAAAAGCTTATTTAATAATACTAGTATCGCCTGGGGTCGAAATTCGACCAATTTTTTGTTTGCCTTTTTATAATTATAGATACAAAATATTTGGTGCACTTCTATTCCACACTCTGATTCATTTAAAAAACAATTATCAATATCGGTTTAGGAACACGAGAGAAAATTGTTCTTAACGCCTATTTATATATAGATTAACAAAAGGTACTCTCACGTCCGAAAAAGTACTTTCAGAAGAGTAAAAAACTCCCCTCCAAAATTATCAAATATCATCACTGTTGTAAAAATTCACAAAAAAGGTACTGAAAACTTTAAGAAATACAAAAAAAGCAAAGAAAATCGATATGACGAAGACCAAGTGTATGAAAATGTACTTAAAATGTCTTCGTGGTACTTACGTACTTTTTATTATTAAATTGTACTGAAAAAGTACAATTGTACTGAAAAACCCAACACTGGATTGGAAGCAAAATGCTGCTTGCCGACTGTGACACATGAACACTATGAGCTACTTCGTGTGGCTTACGATTGTGTGCATTCGGCTGTTGCTTTTTTTTTATTTTGGCAGCAAATCAAGTCAGTTACCAGTGCTGTCACTTTACCACAATTGTGGTAGATCTACCACTTTTTTCGTCGTTTTTGACTTCTACCACTTTTACCACCCACTATTTACCTTTTTCCAAAATCTACCACTATTTCGTTTCCGTCATAATTTTTCTGATATACCCATTTAAACATAACAATTTCAAGTTTTTGTTTCTAAAATTTAAATATTTTTGGAATATTTTGCCGAGACAGGGTAATTTTTTAAATGTGTGATTAAATAAAAAATTTTATTTAGATTAAATAAATGTTAAAAATATCTTTTAATCCATGAAAAATAAAAAAGTATTACATATTTTTTACATTTCTTTTCAATTATTCCAATTTTTTTTTAGAATTTGGCTGACCACGAAAACGCTAGCTAAGTCACAGCTCCAATTCCTGGGGGAATCCAGCCATTTCAATAATATCTGTATCCCCCATTCAGAATCCGAGGTCAGAAAAGTTATAAAACGCTTTTTTTTGCCACCTGAGCTAAAATAAAATTTCATCCTCTCGCGCTTGCAAATTACCGAATTTTTCCCATATGCAGGAGACAAATAAATTTTCAGTATTTTAAAGGATTCGTTTTGTTGAAATATATGTTTAAAAATATTTCAACGATTATTTCTTATATTTTATTAGACTGTTTAAAATAAAAGTTTTTTAAATTTAATATAAAATTGCTTGAAAATTGCTTAATTTTCTGGTTGCTCACGAGCAGATATCAGTGTGCTCTTGACTTGTTTGCGGTTTGGTTCGTTCTTTGAAGCTCATAATTGGCAGCGGGATTTGCGGGAATATACAAAAGTGTATATATTTCAAAAGTATTTGAGGTTCGCAAACCAGGGCATCTAAAAATTTATACAAATAAGCTTCCCAGTCAGAAGATAGGCAAGCACTTCTTCTGAGGGATTCATCTTTTCCTACTGCTTAAAGAATTTAAAAAGGTGCTATTACTTTAGGTCATGTGCAAGAAGCCGAAAAGCGATGTGTACAAAACAATAAAGAAAGGGAAATAATTGAAACACAGACACAAAACATGACAAAAATCTCTATTTATTGTGAAAGATTTACATCTCTCGTTAATTGCCAAAAGAAGCTACGTAGATTCTTGCCTTTTGGATCATAATCACTGGATTTTCATACAAAAACAATATATGACGTTTGGAAACGAAGAGTCAAGATATCCGAATCTAAGAGTTTGTGACAGGAAGCTATGAGATGATCACTTTTCCTGGTGGGTTGAGCTCGTGAGCTTGCCCATGTTTCTTGGAAAAAATGGCGGGAGACCATTCATATTACCTTGAATTTCACATTTAAATTCTTTTAATGATCGGGTTTTCACTATTAATAATGGATGTTTATGCTTATTTGGAAAATTATTTGAGAATTATTTTTTTTTATTTTTGCAATAATATTTAATAAACGTCAAAATAAAGCTATATCATAATTTTTATGAGACTATAGCAAATAAATCAAATTTTTTGTAGAGGAAAAATCTACCACTATTTGTCTTAATCTACCACTCTTTTTGAGCAAATTCTACCACTTTTTAAAATTTCAAGTGACAGCACTGTCAGTTACTTTTCAGCATTTGTTAAAATAATATCTCTTCGCGAATTTTTTTAAAATACAGCGAGAAAATATGTAAAATTGATCTTCGTTTTTCTCTGCTTTACACACAATCAAAGAATGTGATGTATGTGTGTGCCACTCGCTGATTTATACTCAAATTGTTGACATTTTTTGGCATCGCCAAACATACTAAGGTCCTCATCATATTCAGATTCATCCAACACATTAAATATATTTAAGGTAAATAATTTGCCATGCAAAAATTTTCAAAGTTATTGAAGAAAATCCGAAAATTTTAATATTGAAATAAAAAATACTCCGATTTAAAACGTTATAAAAAAACTTTATTGCTAATTAAATATGTCTGCGTAACGCTAGAGTAAAATGACAACTGGTTTAAAATACAAATTATGTAAAGTAAAACAAAAGGTAAATAAGTAATAAAGAATACAAGGAGAGAACAATCAAACATTGTTGCTTGCGTCTGGAATACGAGCAACATTGTTGCTGCGACTGAACATGCCGGCCTCCTTAAAATGTACTTGTGTACTTTTAATCATTAATAGGAAGGGGGTATAGGTTGACTATGGCCCGTTTGTAAATTCCATGTTGTGTCTTAACTTCGGCTACGCGATGAATTCCGTCTCGTCCAGGAATTGTTGAAAGTACCTTGGCCAACGACCATTTGTATGGTGGAAGATTGTCGTCTTGTACCAAAACAAGCATCTCTGGCTGTATTGAGGCACCTTGTGTTGTCCACTTATGACGCTGCTGAAGCAAATGGAGATAATCGTTCGACCACCTTCGCCAAAAAACTTGTTGTAACTGCTGGAGCCGTTGAAATCGAGCCAAGCGATTGTAATTGAAATCAGTTACGTCTGGCTCAGGAAATGATGTTAGCGGTTCTCCGATCAGAAAATGCCCTGGTGTCAGTGCTTCCATATCTGACGGGTCCGACGAAAGCGGCGTTATTGGACGGGAATTCAGAATGGCTTCAATTTGTGCAGTGATGGTAGACAATTCCTCAAACGAAAGTGCTGCGTTGGCTACTACTCTAATAAGGTGATGTTTTGCCTGCTTTACTGCAGCCTCCCACAAGCCTCCGAAGTGAGGAGATCTTGGTGGGATTGTGCGCCATTCTATTCGATGCTGTTGAGCAAATTCTATTAGGTTTGCTTGATGGTGTTCGCTTTGAAAAAGTTGCCTCAGTTCGGAGAGTTCATTTTTAGCGCCAATAAAATTAGTGGCATTGTCACTAAAAATTGTTGCGCATAGACCTCTGCGTGCGATGAAACGACGTAGCGCCGCGATAAATGCGGCAGTTGATAGGTCGCTTACCGCTTCGATGTGAATGGCCTTTGTTGTGAAGCACACGAAAATAGCCACATAAGCCTTCACTGGAGGTCTACCACGAACTTGCGAATGAACAGGAACTGGACCGCAGAAGTCTATTCCAGTGGTTAAAAATGCACGTCCAGGTTGAACACGTTCCTTTGGAAGGCTGCCCATGAGCGGATCTTGTTTAGACGGCTTAGTGCGAAAGCATCGAATGCATCGATGTACTGCATTGCGACACAAATGTTTTCCATCAATAGGCCAATAACGTTGCCGCAAAATTGAGAGCAGTGTTTGCTGACCAGCGTGCATGTACATGAAATGATAAGAAGAAATTAAAATTTTCGTAAGAATGCAATTTTTCGGTAAAATGATTGGATGCTTGGAACTGTAAGGCAAATTGCTGTTTTGAAGACGTCCGCCGACTCGGACGAGCCCATCAGTGCCCAAGAATGGATTTAAACCTTTGATTCGACTGTTCTTGTCAACATTATTGTTTTGAGAAATTGCCTTGTACTCTGCTGTGAGATGGCTGCGCTGAGCGTTTCGAAGTAAGGCTAAAAGAGCTGCGTCATATTCTGCTATGGTGAATAGTCCTTTGACTCGACCTTCTGGTGACTTTCTAGCGTTGTTAGTAAATCTGAGGCAATAAGCGAATATGCGTTCAAGCCGTTGCAATGAGTCACGATGATTGACTGCTGCGGTAACGTCATCGTAGATTGGCTTTGCTGCAAAGAGCACTATCTTATTTGAGCGCAATTCAGGGATGTCTTCTAAGTTGTCCGCTGGCAGCTGAAAAGACACAGCAGTTGCTGTGTACAAAAATTCTGGACCTCTTTTCCACAGTGATGATTGTAAAAATTCTTCCGGCATAGCGCCGCGAGAGATAATGTCTGCAGGGTTTTCCTTTGTGTTGACGTATCCCCATTCCTCGATTCGCGTGAGTTCCTGGATTTTAGCAACTCTATTTGCTACGAATGTTGTCCACGTATATGAAGGTTGGGCGATCCAAGCCAGTACAATCTTAGAATCGGTATAATAATATCGTTTGTTGACTGCACTTGGAAGAATGTTGAGTATTCGTTCTGAAAAATCCGCCATAAGTAACGCTGCTTGTAGCTCGAGTTTTGCTATTGACGTTGATGTTGTTGGCGCCACTCGTGATTTCGAGCAAATAAGCTGCACAGTGACGTCATTGTTATCGTCAACACTGCGTAGGTAGCAACAAGCACCGTATGCCAATTCACTGCTGTCAGCGAACGAATGAATCTCCACAGACTTTGGCACGTTGCAAAGTACATGTCTTGGAATTCGAAGTGACTTAAGACCTTCCAATTGCTGAACGTAATTACACCAACGCTGCTCATAGCCATCCGGCAGTGGTTGGTCCCACGACAATTTAAGCTTCCACAGTTGCTGCATGAAAATTTTTCCCAAAACTACAACTGGGCCAATTAGGCCGAGTGGGTCGAATATTCTTCCGAGATCTGATAGCACAGTTCGTTTTGTAGTTGTTGCTGGCCGTTCAAAGGTAAAATGGTATGCGAATGAATCTGCATTTGGATGCCAGATCAAACCCAATGTTTTTATGACGTCATTGTCACCGATTCTGAGGAATGTTTGCTTCTGCTGTTCTGAAACAAATTGCAATAAGTCTGGGTTATTAGAACAATACTTGCGCAATTCAAAGTGAGCCGATGTAAGCAATGTTTGTAGGTCTGCTAAACGAGATGCGGCTTGTTCCATTGTGTTTGCTCCAGTCATGATGTCGTCGACGTACGTTTCTTTAAGCAGCGCGGTTGATGCCAGAGGGAAACCTTCTTTATTATCTTCAGCTAGCTGTGTAAGACATCGTGTTGCTAGGTAGGGAGCAGCAGAAGTGCCGTAGGTGACCGTATTTAATTGGTAAACGCCGAGCTGCGAAAGCGGATTTTTCCTCCAGAGAATCAACTGATAGCGACGATCCAGTTGGTCTACATCTATCTGTCTGTACATTTGTCTGATGTCTGCTGTAAAAACGTAGCGATATGTGCGAAACCGGGTTATGACAGTGAAAAGATCAGACTGCACTGTAGGTCCACACATTAAAATATCATTTAGTGACGTATTATTTGTTGTTTTTGCCGATGCGTCGAACACAACGCGCAGCTTTGTTGTTGAGCTTTCGGCTTTTATGACGCAATGGTGCGGCAAAAAATACTCGTTGGTTGACATGTAGTTGTTTGCATCGTCCAATCGAGTCATGTGATGAAGAGTCTCGTACTCTGTCATAAACTGAGCGTAGTGTTGTTGTAATGAGGGGTTATTTACTAACCTGCGTTCCGATGAAAAATATCGACGCCTTGCTCTTGTGAACGACTCTCCCAGAGACGTTGGAGGTTCTTTGAATGGAAGTCTTACCTTGAATCTGCCTGTTTCCGACCGTTGCACTGTTGAAGTGAAATGCATTTCGCAGAGCCTCTCTTCTGCCGTCATAGATTTTGTGTGAGCGGTGTGTGCTTCTATTTCCCAAAAACGTTTAAGCAGCATTTCTAAAGAGGCAGTCGACGATGTGGAGATTTTACTGCACTGAAAACTTACTTTTTTCACTTCAGTTACCCTACCGGTGACTACATAACCCAGCTGTGTGTTTTGTAAAATTGGAAATTTATCGCCCAGGCGAACTTGCTCATGTATCAGCAGATCCAAGTAAATCTCCGCTCCTAGTAACATTTCAACCTTTTGTGGTTTAAAAAAGGCGGGATCAGCTAAGTGAATTTCTGTAGGAATATTCCAATTGGAAATGTTGAACTGAAACTCCGGTTGGTGCTCACTAATACGTGGTAGCACAAAAAATTTCAATTCAGTTGAGTAGTATGACGTGTTAGACTTTATTATAGTTGTAATGAAGTGGCGTATTGTGGTGTGTGTGTCACCAATGCCGCTAATTTCTATTGGAGCGATTTGACGCTTTATGCCTAGTTGGACTGCAAGTCGCTCAGAGATAAAGTTTAATTGCGAGCCAGAGTCCAACAGTGCTCTGCAAAGAATTAGCTCTCCCCAGTTATTCAATACTTTAATAAGCGCAGTAGCTAATAATACAGTAACAGGTGTTGTTGGTGAGTTGCTGTGGGAAGCAGGTAGTGATACTGACGTACATAGTGGTGTTGTTGTTGTTGCTGCTGGAGCAGAATGTGAGGAGGGGAAAAATGCGTTTGACTTGTTAAATTTTGCTGAACTATTTGTTGCTAACGTTGCATTCTGTTTTGACAATGTTTTCGGAAACAACCGGTTTGCTGCTTGTGAGCGCGTTGTAAAAAGAATTATTGTGAAGTAGTGTGTGATGGTTACGATTGCATGTTTTGCATTTTTCAGCATTACAATTCATGTGTGTGTGGCCAATTTTTAAGCAATTGTTGCAGAGATCCCTCTCATGAATCGCATCAAACCGTTGCTTGGGGCTGAGCGCGAGAAATTGTCGGCAGCGATAAATGAGATGATTAGTACCACTGCAAAATGTGCAACTTCGTTGCGGCCTTTGGATTTCAGAGGCTACGAAAGAAGAACGCTGTATCAAAGGGCGACATTGTTTTTGGGTTTTGCTATGTGCAACCTGTGGCGGTGCACTTGCACTTGGTAGTTGAACGGAGGATCGCTCCTCTAAATGATTGCAGCGTCTTTCAAGAAATTTGAAAAGCTCATTTAGAGTGGGTAGTCGATCAGTGGGGGAGTCGTCATTCCACTTGTCAAGTGTGACATTGTCCAGTTTCGGCAAAATCAACTCAATTATCAAGTCATCCCAATGAGCGACGGGTCTGCCCAGCGATGTCAGCGCTCGTAAATGGATGCTTACAGTATCAAGTAAGTCCCGTAAGTCTGATGATGTCAATTTATTGGAAATTGAAGAAATGTTGAAGAGCTGTCGAATATGTTCTCGTACGATAATGTTGCGTTTCTGGTACCTCTCGACCAGCAGCTGTAGAGCCACATCGTAATTCTCAGATGTAACCTCAATTGACTGAATGCGTCGCAGTGCTCCTTCTTTTAATGATGACCGTAAATAATGGAATCGCGTAACATTGTCGAGCGCATCGTTGCGATGAACAAGTGATGAGAAGGTTTCGTAGTACGAAGTCCACTGTGTGTAATCCCCTGAAAATATCGGAAGCGGAATCTGCGGCAATTTAAGCGCGTTTCCATTAGTTGCTACCTTTTGATTTAAGCTTTCATCTGCATCAGATTTGTGTTTGAAATCACCGATTGCTGTCAGAAGCGTTGGTCTTAGCGTAAAATATAGCTCTTCAAACTCCGCGCGCACTGAACCCATGTTATCAGGTGCATCTGATTCTTCGATCGCAGACTGATGAATTTGAAAATCTGTATAATATTTTTCAAGAGCCTGCAGTCGAGTTTCAAGTTCTGGAATCGATGCAACTGCTAATTTCGAATTGACAAAGTCTTTGACGCGTAGTTGTTGCGCAATCAGAGTATGACGCTTCATTTTTAGTTTAGCAATTTTTGCTTCTGCCATGATTAACGGTTTAGTCCGATTGCACTATCGTGCCGCGTGGGCTTATTGTATATATTATGTAATGACAACGCACGAACTTAATTAGCAATTTATTAAAAAGTCAAAAATTATTTTGTGAATGTCTCGATGAAGTAAACATATGTAGTTCACGCTTAAACAATCACAAATTTACTTAGGACTTGCGTGTCCTGTCACGGTCGCCATGAAGAAAATCCGAAAATTTTAATATTGAAATAAAAAATACTCCGATTTAAAACGTTATAAAAAAACTTTATTGCTAATTAAATATGTCTGCGTAACGCTAGAGTAAAATGACAACTGGTTTAAAATACAAATTATGTAAAGTAAAACAAAAGGTAAATAAGTAATAAAGAATACAAGGAGAGAACAATCAAACATTGTTGCTTGCGTCTGGAATACGAGCAACATTGTTGCTGCGACTGAACAGTTATGTTATTGCAACTTGGTAGTTTCATATCTTTGTGGCAAGTAACATTCTTGGTTTAGATGTCCTTTATTTGACAAATTTCGTTTTCTATAAGAACATGTTAGTTGCTTAAAATTTCCAAGAAATTAACTCCACAAAAACTTTCTTACCTGAAATACATAAAAAAGTTTAAGTACCTACTTATTTTATTTTCTGTTGAAATAGAAAAAAAATCAATCAAAAGTGAAAGTGCTGACTTTGATAGTGAAAACCTCGGTCATGTTGCACAGGACTCCATTCATTTCTTTTTTGTTTGAAATTTTTATTAATTGTCCGTCTAATCATTTTTCCACCTTTTTCATTTTCGTTTTCCTTCTAATTTTTATAATTTTCCAAAAAAAATCCTTAACGAATTTCTTTGTTTCGCAAAAAACTTTGGTAAAAATAATTGTTTTTAAAAAAATATTGAAAACCAAAAATGGCCTTTTTAATGTCCTTTCATATAATATAAATGTAGGGTTTGATTGAAGTTTCTATATTTGAAATTTAAAAACAGTTTCTACGATCGAAAAATCAAGCCTAACTATCATACAAATTAAAGATTTTTTGTTTGTTTATATTTATTAATTTTGCATTTTTGTAATTTTGTATGCATAAAAAGTACTGGTATAATAAAAGAATTATAACAATTTCTCAATTTGTTTCTGCGTTACCCCTTTAAACATTTACATAGTAACAACTCTTCTGCGTTACCCCTTTAAACACTTACATAGTAACAACAGCGCCACCATCGGGTCAAACTTTAGATCTAAACTATCTACAGACTCTGCCGCATGCACTCACCAAATTTCATAGAAATCGGTCCAGCCGTTTAAGAGGATTTCAGTGACAAAGCCATGTACAGAAGAATTTTATATATAAAGATAGACGTAGGGAAAATAGTTAAGAACCATTTTCTCCCGTATTCCTCAACCGATTTTGATTGCACCGACTATTTTTTTTAATTATAAAAAGGCAAACAAAAAATCTGTCGAATTTCGATCTCAGGCGATACTAGTAATTATAGATAGTCAAACAAAATATCGGTCGAATTTCGATTATTACAAATAGGTTAACAAATCATTGGTCGAATTTCGATAATTAAAAATATAAAAACAAAACAAGTAAAGAAAGTGTAATGTCGGTCTAGCCCGACTATGAAATACCCTAAACCTACTTTTCCAAGAAAAAAAATAATATTATTGAAAATGGGTGTGTCCGTGGGCGGATGGAGCCTATATTTTATATACATTTAAATGTTGATGAAAAATGTACACGTACCAAATTGTATTCCTGTAGCTCACAGTTAATGCTTTTATTGTACTTTCGCTATGGGAGGTGGGCGTGTTCATGGACGGATAACTCCCAATTTTTGAACACACCTTAGTTTTGGTATAAAATACATACATACCAAATTTCATCTCTCTATGATAAACATAACCTTATTTATTAAGTTTTAAACTGTTTGGGTTGTATGGAAGGTAGGCGTGTCCGTGGGCGGATAACGTCCATTTTTCAAAACCATATTTGTCATATTTTGTCATAAAAAACATACGTGCCAAATTTTATCTCTGAAGGTTAAACAGAGGCATATTTATTCCGTTTTCAAGTGTATGGGAAGTGGGCGTGTCCGTAAGCGGATGACACCCATTTTTTTTCGAAACATCTTTCAGAATAATTGATATCATAAGATTTCCAATATAATAATGAATATAAATAAATTATCAAATTTGACCAAGAAATAAATAGTAAAAGTAATATAAAATTATTTATTACTTTGTAGGGATTTTGAAGTAGGTTTTTTTTTGGGAAAAAGTTTAAGAATAAAAACTTTTTAAGTTAAGCAGCGACACGCCCCTGCTTCGAATACCGCCCACTTTTATAGTCTCTATATGTTGACAAAAAATTACGGCAATCGGGCAAGTACTTTAGGAGTAATCGATGTACATACATTCACAAAAAAAAAAAAAAAAACAAAGAAACCAACCAACTTGAGAACCTCCTCCTTTTTAAGTCGGTTAAAAATATAAACAACATCAAAATTTCAATGTTCATCAACTTCAGTGTACTGCATCTTTTTAGCGCTGTGGAGCGCTGTTTAACGAAAGATGTCAAATTACAGCTTAAAGTTTCAGCTAAAAGTTAAAAACAAATTCAGCTGCTCCCACCTGCTCCTTTTAAAAAAAAAACCATAAAAAAATGCTGTCCAAGGAAGCTCAGGAAGCGAGGAATAAAGATTATTGAGCCTATAGATTAGATCATTCGCGAAGAATTGGACGTGTAGCCACTAATAAAGACGCAATGCATAATCTTTAATTGTCTTCAAACCCATTAATAAATTGATTTCGCTCAAAGCTGTAAATCAAAAAATTGGAGTACGATAATGATGTCAAAAAATTATTAAAAGACTACAATTATAGTATTTATTTTTTGTGAAAATTGAGTTGATGCATTAAAAATCAAGGGAGTTATGCTACTTTTTCAATACATGTTGTGTGGGAAGTGGGCGTAAAAGTGGGCGGATATTTTTGAAATTTCACACAAATGATGATGAGTGTTTAAAAATGCTATGTGCCAAAAAACAATGCCGTAGGTCAAAATTTAATTTTCACTTTGTATTGGAACTGGGCGTACAAGTGGGCGGATCATTTTGATTTTTCCATTTTTTTATTGATTCAAACAAAAAATGCCTGTGTGCCAAGTTTCATTGTCCTTCGACAACTTCTTCTATTTTTAGCCGCTCGTTCTATGAACCTCAACCAATGTGGATCACCCCGTTTTTACAGACCCTTCCCAAATTCGGATTAAGCGAATTTTACTGCTGTTGTAATATGTAGAAGTATTGAACACTGTTGGACAAGTAGAATAGTATTTATTAATTGGATGCAAGTATGATTTTACACCCTAACACCCCTGTATTAAACAAATTCTTTAAGGCAGTGATTTCGTGAAAGAAATAATTGTTTTGGTGGTATACAATTTTACTCAATCATATTTTACCTGTAAGCGAATGCTTTATGAGTTGAAGTCTAAATTGAAAATTGAGTATTTAATAACTTGTTATTGTTAATTTTATTTCTAGATGGAAATTTCTACAAATTACGTTTTTCGAAGTGATCCTTTTGAACTGTCATATGTTACTTTTTCATTGCGTTATTAACGAATAATCTATTGATTCATACATTTTATAACTTTTTTTCGTTATTGAATACAATTTTTATGGTTCTTAAAATGGTTTTACTGTTATTTTAGGTGTTTTCCCAATTTAATACTCATGATAAGGTACCATAAAAATTTAACGCAAGCAACCAGAGAGAGAGAATTGAGCGCAAGAATAAAGCATTTAGCACACAATTCATGCAAAAATTAGCCATGATTCTATGCTTTAAAACACAATTCATGGTATATGACGTATGATCGCATGATTCGTGGTTACTTGCACTTAAATTCTAAAATTATATAATTTTGCTACGAACGGGCACCTTCTTATTGAAATTGAATCACAATTTACAAAGTTTGAGTTTAGCCGGGCTTGCTGGTGTTTGCTTTGAACGCTGGACTACCTGGGTTCAAACCCGGATGAGGGCAGCAACATTATTTTTTTTTAATAATTATTTTTATAAATTAAATAAAATATGACATGTAAGACAACATATTTTTTGGATGCAAGTAAGTGCAAACTTATTTCAGAGGTTATTTCTAAATAAGCAACTATTGTGACATAAAATTGGAATTCTTATAATTCAATTTAAATTTTGATACTTACACAGTCGGAGTTCGAACCTACGTCCTCCGCATGCCATCCCATCACACTTCACGTTCAACACGCTCGACTAACAAGGCAATGAATTTCTATGTTTCTATTTCAATATAGAATCATAAACAAAATATTTGAAAGAATATAAAACATGATTGATGCAACAGTTGCTCAAGAAAATGTGATATAATTTTTAACAAAAAATATTGCTTATGAAGTAGTTCTCAAAATTCATGAGCAAGAAGACCTTAACAAGTGAATTTTTAAGTATGGTGTATGCGAACAGTATTCATGTGCCATGCATAACTTTATGTGCCAGGCTTTGTAAGAATGATGCATAAGGATGCCAGCACATGTGAGTTAAAGCAACAATCTAAGTGTTTAGTCGTATGAATTGAAAAATAGGAGGAGAATATACATTTATGAGTCGACTATGCATGAATTGTGATTCATTGTGATTCAGCAAGCAATTTTCTCCGTGTAGCTTTTATTAATATACAACAGATCATAATACTTAATTGAAAAAAGAGACGAAGTAATGCATATAATCCTTAAACAATCTTAAAATATGCCAAGTTTCTTGGCTGCTGCCTCTGACAGCCTCTTTTGGAGTATATTTTGGGTTTGGTTTTTTAGTTACAGTAATTAAAACAAAACTGTTTTAATTTGTTGAGATTATAACTTAAACTTAAAAAATTGTCTTTATTTTGAATCCATTTAAGGTCATTAAAGTAAATAAATGACGTTCTTCAAATGTAAAAACCGAGTTGCTTAGATATTGCACAATACTGTATGTTGATAACCTATACAAGCGGTTATATGTAATAAGCGATTCTTGAGATGTTATTCTAAATTGATAATTTATTTTTTTACTTTTAGCTATGTTAGCTATGATGACGAGCAGGTAATAGATTTTAACAACTTTTTCGAAGTGGAATTGCCAAGATTGAATAACATCACTGGCAACTGGTCACTAGATGATGGTTTCGTTGAGCAAGGCTACAACGCCTATCCACAGCGCACGGTTTTCTCATCGGCACGCAATGCATTCTTTGCTTTCCTGCAGGGATTCGAGCATAACTTCGACTATGCTTGCCGTAGTTTTAAGCAGGGGTATAAGGTGTGGTATAACTCTGAAAACCGTTATTCACATGCATATAAATAAATGCAAAGTATGTTTTTAATTAACAGGTTTTCCTCAATTCCCCGGAGAGCGTGCCACTTACTACGGGCAATTACATTTTAGTGCCACATGGTGATGAAGTACTAGTCAGCGTTTTGCCTCAATACGTCGTCTCGTCAGAAAATCTACATGATTTTAGTCCGGAAAAGTATGTCAAAATATTAGCTTAATTTTAAGCGCTCATAAGCAAAGTGTTTCAATCCACAAACAAATTTTTTTGGAATTATGATACCAGACACGCTAACTGAGATTAGGCTTGTACTAAACAGTTCCGGAGCCGGAACGTACATGGAACGTTTCTTTTGTACAGCGGAACTAGTTCGCGGAAACATGTTCGAGGAACTATGTAGTTCCTTTGCACTTTTCAAGAATCTTTGTGTACCTAAATTTATGAGGAAATCTGCTTAGAAATTAAGTATTCATTAATGCGATACTCATTTGAATAATATAACAAACATTTTTCTACATTCCTTGCCTGCAATTTATTCCACATATTTTAATTATTTAAGCATGTTCATGTGCAGCAGTTGCCTCGAAAGCAAAACATGTCCCGGAGCTATCTAGTTCCGCCCGTTCGATTGTTCAACCAAATGAACAAAATAATGCGCATAACAAGAACGGCAATATATCTTCCAATAGTTCTTTTATCATATCTTTCAATCAGATTCATGCATGTCCGCGGAACTATCTAGTTCCGCTAGTTCCATTTCATTGAACGAAAGCATTTCATTTCAAAATGAAATGAACAGAGCATTGCACACAACAAGGACAAGGAATTGTCATCTTTTCATTTCATACATTTGTTCTTTCGTTCGCTCACAAACATCATCTTGCACTTGTAGTCGATCACAAAAATCGTGTAAGACTTAATATGTAAGAAAGAGATGTTGTTTTCATGTTCATATTGCGTAAGAAAAAAAAAACATTCATTGCAGCCGGAACTGTTTGAACATGTCAAAAATGAATCGAAGGAGCGATTGGAACTATGTCCGACTGTGAACATAGTTCCGGGAACTATACAGGTTCGGAACTACACATCTCTAACTGAAATTATATCTTTAGATAAAAATCTCTTCCTAAGATTTTGGCATTATTGAAACTGTTATAGAAAATCGATTCACTTTATCTTTTTGAAAGAATTTAAAAAATTATGGAAATGGAAAAGTGATCTAACAAAAAAAAGTTCAATTCCATTTAAAAGATAATTTGGTTTTGTGTTGGTATGTAGCAACTTTGGCCATTTTAAAGCTGAACGTTCTGATTCAGAGAAATTTGGTATTTATTAATTTTTCCAAATAAATTTTTCTCCATTACTTCAGTTTGTGGATTGGACCACTTTGCACTTTATTAAATAGCTGCATATAAGTTTACTACTTTGTTTAATTTGATCTCATATTTATCCAAGGCGTCAGTGTTACTTCAATGATGAGCGTTATTTGCGTTTTTTCCGCTCCTACTCGCAGAGTAACTGCCAGATCGAGTGTTTGTCCAACTACACTATCTCCAAGTGTGGCTGTGTTAAGTTTTGGATGCCAAGTAAGTACATGTCAACAAAATTTGTTCGCAATAAACCGTCTTAGAATAATAAATTTAATTTCTTTAATACTTTTATATGCTTTTCTTTGCATAGAACCTCTGGATGTGCCCATCTGCACTCTATCTAACATCACGTGCTACACTGAAGCACAGGACGAGTTAAATGTATTATTGCAACAACAAACAATGCAGAAAGCAATTGACCCGAACACTGAAATCATGTGCGATTGCATGCCCCCCTGCACTTCGTTGGAGTATAATTTTGAAATCTCTAATGCACACTACAATTTAGCCAAAACGCTTATTGCATACCGCGAGAACTACGAACACTCTGAGTAAGCGAAACATTAATCAGTTCTTATAATAAATAATTTTAAAATATTACTTATATGTTTTTTCAAGTTTTGTGGGTTCACGTATTTCGGTCTACTTCAAGGAACCTCAATTTACTGCTATTAAGCGCACGGTCATCTTCAGCATTACAACATTGATCGCTAACTGCGGCGGTATATTTGGCCTTTTTATGGGCATATCTAGCTTGAGCTTTATTGAACTAATCTATTTCTTCTCCGTGCGTCTGATGGCTAACTTGAGAAGACGGCGAGAAAGCAAAAACAAACTTATGACTCAAGCATCCATGGATGAGGATGATTTTGAGAATTGAAATGTTGTTCTTTTTACTTTGACCATTTTAAATTAAATAAATTAAAATTAAAAGCTTTTAGGATAGCTTTCGAAGACAAATTTAAACTATGAATGAGTCTATGTTTGAGCTAAATAGTAAATAAATTAATTGTTGAGTTCTTTATTGACCTCTGACTTTGTTTGTGGTTTTATTTAATATTTCTACATTAAATAAATGTGCTGCATTTCTAATTTAATTTAATGATAAAAAAAACAGTTTTATGAAACAGGACATCATCAAATAGTAACTCCATTCTGAATTGCAATTTTGAAAAACTGAAAAAATGGCATCGAAAAAATCATACTGTAAAACATTTGTTTTATGCATTAAAATTTTTCTTAAAATTTGTTTATATATTTAAAAACATTGCTTTAAAAACAAAAACGTTTGTGTTTAACTTGAATTAAATTGTTTCAAGCTCTATTTCAAACACAAATTCGTTTGATATTAACACAATTTCATTTAATTTTAACACATACTTCCCTCAGTGTACAGCTTCTACAAAAGTTGTTCCCAAAAAGGTTTATTCGGGTAGCATACCAGACAGTGCCCTGTTATGACTGCCACCATAATGGATAACCTATGCAGCTTGAGAGTTCAGCCCATCTGGTGTTGGCTTTCAACTTAGTATTATCGCTGAGCAGTTGCTTAAGAGTTGCTAGCGGCATGTCTGGTGGGTTCTGAACCACTGAACTCACTAAGGTACCGTTTCTAGCGAGCTCGTCTGCTTGTTCATTACCCTTAACGCCCAGGTACCCATATAAGGTTGGTGATTAAATAGTTAAAGATTTGCCCCAAATACAGCACGGCATTCTTTGGCTGACTTTGAGTTATTGGTTACTTGTTCCAATGCTTTGATCGCAGTCTGGGTGTCGGAAAATATAAAAAAATTCTCGCTTTGAGACTTCGTTCTTTGAAAGCTATAAAGAAACTAACTTTATTGCTATCATTTTGGCTTGGAAAACGCTACAGTGATCGGGCCGCCTACAGGCATGGGAAACACCTGCCTTGTCACTTAGTTTGACCCGTTGGCGTAGAAATATATAAAAAAAAACAAATTGGACATATCAGCCCTTAAAAGGACTTTGACCGAGCTTCTTATGATCAATTGTGTTGTGTGTGCTATTAAATGTTTGCACACAATTGACCGAGAACTGGACCTACATGTTTTATGCCGACTACGAACGGCTAAAGTTCATGTTCTCAAGAAGCTTTACATGTCATTATTTACTCTCTGAGGTTTGCCATTGTCTGCAGAGAGGTGGTGACCGATCAGAAAAATTGTTTATTGAAAAAACTTTTCGCCGCAGCTGGGGATCGAACCCGGGCTCCGAGCATGCTAAGCCACACACTTAACCTGCATGCCACGGTCACCACCCTTATATAAATATAGACACCCTTATTTCCATGGTGCACCACGTTTCCAGTATGATCTGGTGGGGATAGGATATGATCTGGATAGGTTTGCATCAGTCAGTTGTATTAGAATAAAGTTATACCTCTTTAGTATGGATGCATGTTCTGTTTCTTGACATTTCCATACCTCGAGTTCTCTTAGCTTATTTGCTGAACAGGCTGTCATTTGATTAGCAACGAGGTCAAGCGGTATCAGGTGAAATATGGTATTCATAGCAGCAGTCGGTGTCTTTCTCAGGGCACCTCTGATGCATTTAGATGCCATTCTTTGAACCTTTTGGAGTTGATTAAAATAGGTGACCTTGCTCAAGGCTCGCCACAATATTGCAATTCCATACGTAAGAATAGGTCTAGTGACCCCAGGACGGGAGGTTCTTCTTTAGGATGTCACTATACTAAGTTTGCTTTCCATCAGCATTTCGTTGTTGTAACAAAATCGAGCCTTTTTTAAGGCGTACAGTAGAGTAACTAGAGGTATAGTGATATGGTCGGGTAATGTGATATACCTACATGTTTTTTTAAATACACAGTTTTCGACAAGCATAAACATGTGAACATAACGGAATAGAAAAAGACACGTGCTGCAGCTTAATGCGCACTCTCATTAAGTCTGTGTTTGTCTCTCTCTGTGTTTGCTCTAATTGCTGTGAAATTTTTTTATCGGTGTAGTCGATATTTTTTTTTCTGTAGTCGAGTTCTGTAGTCGAGAGCAGAATTGTAAGCTGAACTAGATAAATTTGTTAGAGTTTGAATTTAGTTAGCCACAAACAGGGTGAGATTTTGATTTTCTACGGCGTAGTTTTACAAAAATAACCTTTTTATTTTGAAACCAGAATTCTGCTATTGTGATTTAGTCAAAGTTGAGTAATGTGATATACCATCTATACATACCATATCTATTCCTTCCATTCATTTTATACTTTGTGTTATTTTTAAAACAAAATTTCTTCTTTTCAATAACATGGTTTTTTTCTAATTTTGGTTGAAAATACAATAGATACTGCTTCTCAACACTATTCGGGTAATGTGATATTGGTATATATGGTATATAAAATTATCCGAACGTGGTATCTCACTTTACCTGCCAATTTCATTAAGGGGAGTTACATGATTTTTTCATTGTGTTAAAAAGCTCAAAATTGGGTTACGCTATAGAGCTCCAAAGTTGTAATACACTGCAAAATGCATCAAAAAATATGCTGTGTCTTGCTAAGGTATGAAAGTTACTAGTAATTATAGTAATTATAAATATAAAAATACCTATATCACATTACCCGAAGTTACTCTAACAGGTGATAAAAGTGGATCAAACAAAATAATTTTATTGAAGAACGGTCTTGGTCGAAAAAACGTGAAGCTCCAAGAACGTTCTCAAAACCGGAATTGCAAAATAGGAAGGTGATGGGGTGTGGGTATCATGCTACCTCCTGGCCAAACATTTGATTCGCATGTCTACTGTCTGAAATCAATGCGGTTGAAGCAAGAAATTTAAGAAAGGGGAAAAAAAGGGGAAAGAGCTGCTTAATCATGACCTGGAAAAATTTAGGAGACTTTACATACAGGATACAAAAAATCTTAATAATTTCTTAAAATGTTATGTAATTAAAAATTATTTAATGCAGATTGTAATAAAATTCGTTAACAAATTCTAACAGAAAATACAAAAGGGTATTCTAACAGAAAATGCAAAAAACACAATTTCGAAAAATTACAAGTTACTTCCTTTTTATGCAAAAGAAAACACGATTTCGATTATTAGTTACGTCCTTTCTATATTAAGGTGACGATATATTTTGAATTTGGGGGCCTTGGTAGTCGAGTGGTAAGCGTGCTTGAGTGCCAATCCAGTGGTTGCGGGTTCGAATCCCGGTCTAGCCATGGTCCTTCGCTTTACCTTTCTTTCCTGATTTCTAATCAACTGATATTAATAATTCAATAATATATACTATTTTCGAAGTTGAAGTTGGTGGTAGAGATGTTTGTGGAATGAGATAGCTTAATAACTCGAACTGACTGAGGCAAAGTCATTATTTCTCTTGATTTCACTTTCTCTCCTGCTTTTCTATCTCCCCATATCCGAATCAAGGCAGATTTGACTGAATATGTACAACACCAGAAATTCGTGGTTCAATGCTAAATAAAAAAGAAAATATGGCAACGCCTCATGATAGAGTTCATTTAAAGGATGAACTAGGTAACTCTACCTGAATAACTATTGTACTTTGGCTCCTGATAATGGGCGAATAACAATGTGGGCTCGTTTTGGAGAAAAGTGCTCTAGGGGTCAAGTCAGTTGTTGATATTTGTTGTTGCTTTTATCATTTAACGTTACTCATACTATGAGCAGCCGTTTGAATTGAGTCTACCTTGTTATTGTGCCTTGATCTTACTTCATGTTTAAGGACACTAGATGCAATTTACTGCAGTTAATGTAATATTAAATTTCTTTAAATGCAAAAATTTATGCAAATATGCATTTTGAATTCCTAAATTATGCTAGTTTACATTAACTCCTAAATTAATTATTACTACGGATGTCTTGCCATGGTTTGTTTGTGGTCTCTAGAGTTTTCTTCAATTCATTACATGGGACAAATGCACGTTAGTGCAACGCGCAGTTTTGCATTAATAAGCAAAATACTTCTGCTATAAAAGCCAACATCATACCTCAAAGAGTCGTCAGTTCATTTTTCTAACTAAACCGTTATTAAGTACAATAATTGTGAGATAAGCCATGAACAAATCTAAAGGCAAAAACGTAAGTGTGCCTCAGCGTAAACAAACAAATTTATTGGGATTATCACAACATCAAACAATTGAAGATCTAAGCTTGAACTCGCACACGCTTAGCGATGTGCCGAGTGACATCATTATACGTTCAAGGATCAAGTATGGCAATCCTAGATCTACCTGCAAGGGACTATTTATGGAGTATTCCAAGAGCACTACAATTCACGGTATTCGTTATCTGTTCGAGGTGCATCGACCGGTCTATGAAAAGTGTGAAAACTGAATTTTCTATTAAAATTTTTGTTAAATTAATTGTGTTTTTGTTTTGAAATTTAGAGCAACTTGGTGTCTATTATTGGTCACTTCATTTTCCTTAGCAGTCTTAGTTATTTGGGATAACTATTTCAAGTGGCGGGATACACCCGTAATACTTGGTTTTGATGAAACTCTTGTACCTGTTCATAAAATACCATTTCCAACGATCACTATATGTCCGGAAATAAAAAGTAATACCGAAAATTTTAGTTTCAAAAACGTATCACAGCAAATATGGGATGAAATTGAACGTAATGGATATTTTGAAAATAATGCAAATCTAACGGAAGAAGAGTAAGTAATACTTTTTTTTAGATGAGGAGTTGGACACGAAAGTGATAGTCTTGTGAAGTTATATACACAAGATAACCGTTTAAATAATGCAAAAACTGAGTGTTTGTATGAATGACAAAACTAAAAATAGGATGATATTTAATTGAGTTGCAGCATTCGCCAGCTCAATAAAAAATTTACGCTGTTTACGACTTAATTTTCGGTTTTTTTTTTAATACAGTGGTGCTCCAGTATAACGAAAGATATAATGTACAGGGTCGTTTGGTATATCGAAAAGTTCATTAAATCGGTAACACATTTTTCATGTTTTTTATCAAAGGAAAAAGTTAATTCATTCGTCAACCATATTATAAAACGTGTATTAGTTTATGGTGGTGATCGTGGTATGCAGGTTAAGAGTGTGTGGCTTAGCATGCTCGAGAGCCCGGGTTCGATCCCTAGCCGTGGCGAAAAGTTTTTTCAATAAAAAATTTTTTCTGATCGGTCACCACCTCTCTGCAGACAATGGCAAACCTCAGAGAGTAAATAATGCCATCTCAAGCTTCTTGAGTACATGAACTTTAGCCGTTCGGAGTTGGCATAAAACATGTAGGTCCAGTTCTCAGTCAATTGTGAACAAACATTTAATATCAGAAGAAGCTCGGTCAAAGTCCTTTCAAGGCCTGAAATGGCCAATGTGTTTTTTTTTTGTATTAGTTTGCACGAACATAAGTATACTTGAAAATAATAACAATAAATATGGCCCAAAATACACTGTAGTGCTCAGTCTGCGTGAGCAGTTAATTCTACATATGCAAGAAATAGCTTAAAAAAACTATAGAAAAAAACTAAAAAATAGTATTTTTTAAGCTTATTTTACAATTGCGAGAAAAAGCTTATAAAACTATTGAGGATAGTAAGCTTTTCTATATATTTATTGATATAATATTATTTTATAAGCTTATTCTACAACTGCAAAAACAAGCTTATAACAATCTTGCTTGAGTAATATTATCACAAGGGTTCCGTTTTGATTTTTCTACAATTACTGTGATATACTTTTTCAATAGATTCTCAAGCTTAAGGCTTATGTTGCAAAGCTTGTTATAATATTATTCTCAAGCATTTTGGTTGGTTGGGGTGTAACCAGTTTTTTCTGGTTGAAAAACTGAAAATACTCATAAAGGTTTGACAGCATTACGCCTTCGCTTCTAAACTCAGGGATATCTTCAGGTCTGAGATCGACACAAAACAAAATATTCAGAGGTTAGACAATTTTAGGGAAGTTTTTAGAAAGCTTAAATGCAAATGCTTATTCTGAAATCAGCTATGATCTCATGCCCGAATTTTCGAGCAAAATAGAACTGATTTCATGCCAGATGTTATCAGGTATGACAATTGCTGACCGCTGGGTACAGCTTTTTCGGTGAGTGAAATTTAACGCACCTGACGTCACCTGTCTCACCTCCCTTGCCTTAGAAAACCGGTTTCTAGCAGACTGAACACTACAGTGTATTTTAGGCTTATGAATTTATGTCATGAAAAATTAAAAATCGAACGAAGCATGCTTAAAAAAGCAAAATATTCGTTAAATAGAATACTTGCATTTTCAAATGTTCGTTATGTAGAGTTACCAATGCATTCGAATAAGGGGTTCGTTGTATTGGAAGTTCGTTAAATCGGTGTTCGTTATACTGGAGTATCACTGTATTTCTATTTCTTGTTTTATAATGTTCAAAGAATGCTTCTAGGTTCCAGACGTTTTTAATTTTTTCTTTTTTCAGAATTGCACAATTTGCTTCCTTTCTACATATATGTGAGAAGGATGTAACGGATCGTTTTACTCAAAATATGGCAAAAAATGTGGAAACCAATATAGCAAAAACTTTGGTAGATCTTTCGGTATCGAAAAATCTGACTGCCCCATTCTGCAGATGGAACAGACGCTTCTATTTCTGTGATACTATTTTGAATTTTGTTGCTACCGATGAAGGAATTTGTTATCAGTTTAATGGAATGAGGAGAAGGGACATATATCGGGATGAAAGGTATGTATGACACAAAATCGAAGATTTATTTTTAATGAGAATATATCGCCATTCTTAATAACAAACAGTCATAACTCAAAATTTTCCAAAATCGGCTATCAATTTATAATACACACATCTATCTACTGCAAAAAATATCTTTGTCATCTTTGACTTTCTTCTTGAAAAATGGCGTTATGTTTCCCTCTAGCTATCGGTGATCACCACTGGTTACCCACCAGATTAACTGCAATGCCATTCACTCATGAATTTAACACGGGGATGTCATTGCCGGTAATGATTCCATTACTCTCTGCATTACCATTCACTATCTGTTTCATACTTCATACGTTACTGCTCACTATGTTTTCAATAGCTATCGCTCACCATTCTTTTTGTTATACAGTTTATGTGGAAGAAAAAACAAATGAAATAAATGTATTTGCATTACCTGCTACATTACCTCGGGTACTAGAATTCACTAGCTACTATTCATGCTTGATATCATGACCGTTAAAAGACTAATTGTGATTGCCAGTACTGGAGGGTTGTTTTAATGATAATTGCATTTCTGAAGAGTTTTATTTTTATTTTTATTGAAAATTTATGTTATTGGAGTTGTGACTGTTTTGTAGTGAGTGTGCGATATGATCAATTACTGCAAAAATATCGCAAGAGATTTGAAATCAAATATTGCATAAATCAATCAGTCAATTTTACGAATCTCTTGAATTTTCAAAGCCCCTGAGCTTAAAACCACAACAAAGCAAATGCTTATTTAGTGGTAGTGTTTGAAGTCAAAAGCCTAGTACTATGTTCGTTGGCGTGAAATTTCACTAGCAACAGCCATTTATTTGTTGCGTGAAAATTTTGACACATATTTTGTTGCGAACAAACAGCTGATGTTCAGCTTAAAAATGTTGACAAAAAATAAATAAACAGCAAGAATTAATTAGCGGCAAAGCATAAAATCAAGTAATCTCACGCTCAAAATAAATATTTTAGAAAGCATATGATGCTTATGGATGATGTCCTTTGTTGTCACAAGTCATTTGTTGATGTCCTTTGTTGGCACAAGTCATCAGTTTATTCCTGCAAACTGTGAAGATTTGCGAACGCCACACCGCGGAAAGATACATCCATATTTACATTTTCCATCCACTAGCATTATAATTGCAGTATTTAATTAATTAATAATTATTAATTGCCAAATATTATAAATAGCACACAATATAATTGCAAAAAGAAACTTGGTTCTTTTGCTTGCACTTTTTTCTTTAATTAAATGACAACTGTCACTTTTCACGGCAAAATAAATGGTCGGTACAATTAAATTGCCGTGAAAACAATGTTGCTAGATGAATGTTGCGGAATATAGTAATAGATTTTCCGCAGCGAAGCATAGTACAGCTTTGAAGAAAAAGTTGTGAAATGTTCACGCTTGTTTCACAGCTGTCACATTTTGTATGGAGATTTGAGTGAAATTTCACGTGAAGCCGAACAGAGTACTATGCTAAAGAACCAAATGGGGAATGGAAAGAGAAAGAGTTACTTATCCCTATTTAAAATAAATTGGTTCTTTGGGTGCATATTGAATTCATATCTCTAAGTTTTCCTAGTCATAGTCAAATTCCCAAGTTTTTATTTGGGAAGCGTTATATCAGTGTAAGTTTCGTTCAAGAGTTTAAAAATGACGCAAAAGTTAAAAATAAAAAACCCTTCTTGAAAGACCCTTTTGGTTTGTATGGTTCCGAAATTGTACTGTTGTCAAAATAATACATTATTTCAAACGGTTTTAATTTAAAAAATACAATTTTGAAACAAAATGTTCGAAACGTTTGAACATTTCCAGAGTATACCAGGAATTATAAAAGTTAAAAGCAAGACAATAATTTAGCTGCTCTTCTAGCACATTTTTGCACTTATGAGCAAGTGAACACATTTTTAGTAAGTTTAATTTTATGAGAAAAAAAATCAAGTTCTGTTAGAGAGGGGGTAAATTGGCGTAACAGAGTTTCTCAGTGCTATAAAGGAAAATCTAGTACTAGTTAAGCCCTTTTTAACGGTGCATCATTTCAAAGGATTGAATATAAAATAATAATTTATTAACCATATTTTTTTTCTGAGGTTTTTCGGGGATCAAAACTTTTTTGGTGTTTTTTGAGTTATCTTAAGGTCATCTTAAAATGAAACTTTGCAGTCAAATGCCGATTTTCAGCATATTGTTTATATGGTTTTTTGGTTATAACTCGTCGACTAATTGATATTTTTTCAATCTTTAAAAGCCAAATTATTGCTAGAGATCTGTACAACAATTATAGTTTTTAAAAAAATTGATTTGAAAAAATTTGAAATTTAGAAAATTGAAAAATTTTTTGAAAATTTAACTGCAAAGTTCGAAAGTCGATGAAAAAAAACTTCGAACTAACATAAACAAACGCCGCGATACAGGTCTTCTAATTTAGCCTCTATTTTCACCTCACTCAGAATCGACCTAACTTTTGCTAAATAGAATTTGTTCCATAGTGTTACTTTAGTAAATGGGTTGGACCACTTTGCTTCTGAGCGCCTCAATTATACTGAAAACAGTAAACATTTTAAACATGTAGAACGATTGCCACGTGGTTCAGAGGCGTACCGATACCATGTTGGTTGGGGGTTGTATGGTATATTGGCCGACTGAATACACTTAAGTCCAGACTTTTTTTTAATACAAAATCGTTAAAATAACCAAAATAACTCGTCTGTTCGATCAATATTAATAAATAATCAAGGTAGTTTTCATATAGTTTTCTCTTTAAATGAAAATAAAATAAAAGTATTTCAACAATATCAAATCATCATTTAAACATTTATTTTCGTTTTTATTTAATAATTCTAATTTCATGTGTGCGAAACATACCAAGAGCTTTACTAATTCTGTGTTTCTTTTTCTATTAAATATTTAAATTAATTATAATATAAATCTCACATATCCTGCAACTGTAACTGGTGCTCCAAACAGCAAACTCACGGTTCTGTTAACCGCAGGAAGGGATTTTTTTATTCCTTGCTCAAACCTTGACTGCACCCGATAGAGATTCTAAGGCTTCCAATAGTTCATAGAATACTTCACAACTCCGCTTTCAATTGAAATATTTCCAACAAAAAAATTATTTCGTAACATTTGTATTGATTCTAGAATTCGCTTAAATAAATTATCAAATTTTACCAAGAAATTAATTGGAAAAGTAATTGTCTTTTTTATATTGCCACACCCAGTTGTCAACTATCGGCCACTTTCGTGGCAGTAATTTGTAATAATTGCGCCTACCTCTGTAGTAAATTTCAGTACTCTAGTGTCAATACTATTCAATAGTATAACGCCCACTTAGTTGATAATCATTTTTAATAATTGTACCTACCCTTGTATTTTCAGTGTAAATTTCAATACCCTTGTGTCAATATTTACCGATATACAGTATTTTCCTTATAGTGACACGCCTACAAATGCCGCCCACTTTAATAAACGGGCACCGCCGAGCTTATGGTCTCTATATGTTAACAAAAGTTACGGCAATCGAGCAAGTACTTTAGGAGTAATCGATGTGCATACATTTACAAAAAAAACCCCAACGAACTTGAGAACCTCCTCCTTTTTGAAGTCGGTTAAAAACTAAATTATTATTAAATTTATTCTAGCAAATCTAACTTGATGGCAACATTTCTCAAGAATATTTTCAAAATTACTCTTAAACTGTCCATTGCATTGAAAAAAAAATAAAGTGCTTGCTAAAATTCGAGAGATTGTCCATCCGACTTACACAAAAACGGACTGCGGATTTGAATTCAGAGCATACAAATACATACAAAACCACTTTCGTCATCGCTGGTCCCAAAGTTGACCATTATTTGTAGTCCTGTGTAATTTGTATATAAAAAACGTCCGAGGCCTCGCAACTATGTAGATAGTTAGAAGGAAAAAGTAGCTTATGTGCTGGAATGCTTCTAAATACATTAAACTTAATTCATTTGCAGCTGTTGTAATTTATATATAAGCGG
The DNA here is from genome assembly GCA_958299015.1 of Tetanocera ferruginea. Lineage (NCBI taxonomy): Eukaryota > Metazoa > Arthropoda > Insecta > Diptera > Sciomyzidae > Tetanocera > Tetanocera ferruginea. The sequence goes on along the minus strand of OY282640.1, from coordinate 62,186,004 downwards.
AATTTATAAAAATATGCATATTATGCTCCTATTTTTGCTTGACTAATGCAAAGATATAATTTAATAATCAGATTTAATTTTCTTCTTAACTTTCATAGATATCTCAGTTACAACGATGAACAAGAAATAGATTACAATAGCAACTTGAGGAAAACCTTGCCACTTTTAAATAATATCACTGGCTATTGGTCGTTGGATAGTGGCTTCATCGACCAAGGTTTCAATGCTTATCCACAGCGAACAGTTTTCTCAACGGCAAGGAATGGATTTGTCGCTTTCCTACAGGGATTTGCACACAACGTAGATTATTCCTGTCGCAGTTCACAGCAAAGTTTAAAGGTGTGACATATGCTCTACCGAATTACTTAAGCACTTATGTTTTGTGTATCATCAGGTTTTTCTCAATTCACCGGAGAGTGTGCCTCTTACTACAGGCAATTACATATTAGTTCCACTCGGTAATGAGGTTATTGTAAGAGTTTCACCGCAATATATTGGTTCGCCAGCGTATCTCCAAGAGTATAGTTCGAAGAAGTAAGTTTTCGGTTTATTAGTGAAGAGTAAAAATAAATTCATCACTTTTTTATTTATGCTTTCCTTGGATACGAATCTTGTAAAGGCGCCAGTGTTACTTCAATGATGAACGCTATTTACGCTTTTTTCGCTCCTATTCGCAGAGTAACTGTCAGACGGAATGCTTAGTCAACTACACCATAGCTAAGTGTGGATGTGCTAAATTTTGGATGCCAAGTAAGTTCATCAGATTACTAATAGATGCAGCATAAAACACACAAATTTTACTTATAATTAGAGCCTTTAGATGTTCCCATCTGTAACCTAACCGACATCAAGTGTTACTCTCAAGCACAAATGGACTTAAATCTGATCATACAAAATCACACAATGCACAAAATTCTCGATCCAAGCTTTGAGATTATGTGTGATTGCATGCCTGCCTGCACCTCGTTGGAGTATAATTTTGAGATTACAAACGCCAACTATAATTTGAACAAATTACTTTTGTCATTACGTGAGAATTACGAACATCCCGAGTAAGCAATTTAATTAATAATTTAATTATTTATGTTTCTATTAATTATTCAATATATCTTTAAAGCGTTCTTCCTTCGCGGTTAATAGTTTATTTTAAGGAGACTGAGTTCACTGCTATCAAACGAACGGTTATCTTCAGTATGACCACCTTCATTGCTAATTGCGGTGGTATCTTCGGACTTTTTATGGGCATATCTAGCTTAAGCTTTATCGAGCTCATCTTTTTTTTCTCTGTGCGTTTGTCAGCAAATTTAATGAAACGACACGAAAGTATTAAGAAACTTAAAGATCAAACATTGGAGGAAAATTGAGCACTTCTCAATAAACTGTTTTTTTTAAAAGATATCTTTTTATATTTATATTTAATATTAAACAATTAATGCTTTGCATTTTCAAACTTTTACAGTTCATTTGATAGAAAGGAAAAATAAAGTCTTTTTTTAATATTTTTCTTAATATTAAAAAAAATGTCACAAATAATATACCATATGTTTTTTATTGGTTAAAATTTACTTAAAGTTTAAACTGTTCATTTTATATTCTCGTGTGAAATATTCTGTAGAAAGGTAAATTAGTTTGTTAAGTATAGTTTTCTTGAATATCAAGCTAATACAGCTAAGTTAAATGAGCTTATTTGAGCCAGCCTCTTTTGTCCTGCGTAAGTCTTCCTATCGAAGTTTCTCTAAATGTGTTCATCAGAACAGTTCTAAGTTCAGGTTTGTGTTATTTTCACAAATTATCGATAGAATAATAAGGTAGGCTCATATTAATATGGCAGCTCAAATGTCTAATTTTACACAAACAATTACTGAGTTTCCATGCCGAGTTAACTCAGGGTTAGGCTTTTCGTTGAGTTTATAAAATTACGTTGCTTACTCGATAGTGTTTCCATGCAAAACACCGAGTCGAGTTGAACTTGTCAATTCCTTTTTGACATTTTTGATATTTTTTTACTAGTGAAATGGATTTTTATAAAAAAATAGGAATTTTGTACTTAATACATACAAGAAAAATGCAGCGAACTTTAAAAATGTAAGCAAATCAATATATGATGATGTCTGCACAAGGAGAAATATTTTTAAAACAAAAATTCGAAGGCGCTTATTGCGTTCCACCAAAAAGTATATGGAAATAATTATTAATAAAAAAAAAAAAAAAAAAAAAAAAAAAAACAGAGAAACCAACCAACTTGAGAACCTCCTCCTTTTTGAAGTCGGTTAAAAATGGCGATGCATTTAGCTTCAATTCCAAAAAGAACTCCTCATAAATTGTGGATGAAAGAAAGAAACAAGGACTGGTGGTGCAATATTGTAAATAGCAATAATTGGGATGAGTTCGTAGAAAATTTTCGAGTGGATAAGGAAACGTTTGTTTATTTATGCAATTGGATAAAATCTGAGCTTCAACCTAATCCAGGCTATGTCCGAAAGCCTATTCTACAAATATGAAAGTAGCTCTATCTCTATGCAAGCTTGCTTCTTGCTCAGAATACAGAACAGTCGGAAGCCAATTTGGAGTTCACAAAACTCCTGTCCATCGGTGTCTCAAACAATTTTGTGCTGCCGTTATTTAAATTCCTTCCCGTCCATTATTTCCAGTATATTTTTTAATATTTGGATTAAGGTACTATTACAGTGTGTAAAATATAAAAAATAATTTTTTTGTTTTTTTTTTAATCTGGTTCCTTAAGGTCTTAAGAATACGTATAAAGGTCCATGGACATTATGTCGACTCTAAACGGTCATAATGTCCGTGGACTTAATGTCTCTTTTGAAACGGACATAATGTCCATGGACCTTATGTCTTTTTCGCATTGGCAACACGGTTTATATGAGTAGAGGGTTCATGGTCATTATAGCCTTGCAAGCTCCAAATGGTGAATTTTTAAGAAAAAAATTTATTTTCCCTTGTACGGAATGTTGTTTTTAACATTCTGCACAAGGGCAAACCATTTTTTCATAAAAAAGAAGCAACCGAATAGTTTAAATGGCATAAAACGCATTCGATTGAAATAAAAATGTTCATGGACCTTCTGTCCGTTTTGCTTTGGATAATGTCCAATGTCTGTTTCGAAAGAGACATAAGGTCCCAACATAAGGAGCCAAAGTACTCACGCAAGTTCCGATTATCAGATTCAAGGGCATTGTTAAAAGATACGAATATTAACGAAAAACTGCGAAGATAATTAAAAAACGAGTCGCACATTGATATAAAGCCGAATGCAAGCTAGCTTTAGCGAACAATTACCCGAAAAATAATTAATATATTTTATCGAAAATGGTTATGGTAATGGAAAATGGTAAATATAACTAGTCGGTCATTTACCGACCCGGACATCGGACATATATCTGCTACTTTATTGACAAAAAATATTAAACTATTTCTCGGGACTTGAACTAGTCCGCTGTTGCCACATCTAAGGAAGGGCCTGGGCTGAATAGTTCGTACACTTTTTCATAGTCATGTGGCTTTTGTGGTCTGGAGCCCAAATAATGTTGGCAAACACATTTGAAGGTTTGTGAGTTGGTCGCAAGAAAATAAAAACTTTTTCATTTTTTTTGGTGGGGGAGCTTCAGGTTGCACAATAGGTTTCTCAGTTAATGATGGTGTTTGACGATATATGGGCATTTCCATGATGTCGCACGCGGCATTCGTACGCATTAAAAGTGAAAAAAGACACATGCGAAAACATTTTTTTATTTTGACAAAAGGCGAAAGTTATAGCTCTTGATTAGCACTGTAATTTTTGCTTAGGTAGATTTTTGACAATTGTTCGTTTTCAAGAAAATTACAAAAAACAAATGTGTGAAAACATTACAAATGTCTTTTAAAAATGGTTTTTATTTGATTCAAAAATATTCATCAGCTTAGTTGTTTTGGTTTATTTTAATCACTGTCGCACGCTACATGTCGAATGCAAAGAAGTAAAATATAAGGAAGTGCTGTAGTTGAACAAAAGTGCGGCACCTCTCATATTTGTGTTGGTTCTCACAAATACATTAACATCCACAAAGGGCCGTATTTGGTGGCATCGTTGAAAAAAGGCGAAACTTAAGGATTTCGGAAACTTGAACAACGTGACTGTTCAATATGTGATCAAGTTTAAAGCAATCGCTATCTTATTTGTTTTGTTCATTAAAATACTAAATTGTACTACTTTACTATTTCCACACCACCCTTGAGGTATACTATTTGGTGCGTTACCGATTTTTTTCTGGGTGTTCGGTTCCCGTTCGGTTCGGTTTCGGAAATTATGGAAAATGAATGCACCTATGGAGAAATGTTTGTACTTTGACAATTCGATATCCCAACATTGGCTCTAATATGTCTTCCTTCTTTGCGCGTTGTGGATTTGTTAGGATATCGATAATATTTTAATCAATTAATTAATTAATTAACGAGAACGGTATCCTTTAAAATAACACGAGCTTAACAAATGACGCATAAAGACTTCAAAATCCAAACACTCACTGCCGCTTCTGATTAAAAAACAAACAAACGCAGCAGCGACCACAAGCAGCAGCTACTGATTGCTGTATATAGCGCAGACATACCGCAAACAAAAAGCAGCAGCAATTGCAAACAGCAGCAGTCAAATGCTGAAAATAGCATAGCAGCACCGCATGCAAACATTTCTTACTATTGCTGCTGCCAATGCTTGATAATAATATAAAGAGACAGCAGCAGCGACGAGACGGCTACAAAATTATTTCGTTCGGTGCTGCTGTTGCTTCGTGAATGTAACAGAAATAAAGCAGCAAAGGAGAAACGGCTGTAAAATGCGATCGCTGGGTGCCGCTGTAACTGCTCGTTGTTTCATAGCATGCAGCAAATGCAAAAGAGAAACTTTAAAAATTTGCAAATGCGAGAGCACAGCAACAGCAATATTTTGATGCTCTTACTAATTTGACTACAGCAATTTAAACCCTGCTTACGACATCGTTCGCCAGCTGATCAGCTGTTATCGTTGATTTATTCTGTTCGAATAATATATTTGAAAACAACGAACGAGCATTGTTTCAAACGAAACGAGTGTTCGGATAGAAATACAGAATGAAGCTATAAATATTTTCAATAATGAAAAAAAAATAAGTATATTCATCTTATATATGAAAAAACAAAACTAAACTGAGAATATTATTATTAGTATTAATAATGTTATATTTTATTTTTGTTTTTCTAATATTTTTCAATCAGGACATCAGGAATTTTAACCCTTTGTGCATGTCCTTTGGCATCGCTTGCTCCGCTTTTTTGACCGCTTTCGCCAAGGTTTGTCTACATTTTGTCTACGTACATTTTATTTTCTAAGAGTTTTCGGCGCCTCTCTCGCTGTCGAATGCGATTATATTTCCGTTTCTCTGGAATTATACCTTCTTTGCCTTCAGCCAGCACTCTCCACTTCTGTCTAGCAATCCGTAATAAGGGAGTTAAAAGGACCAACTTATAAATGAAATATTTAAGTAAAACATTTGGAATATTTTTAAGATTTTTTTATTTCATGGCAAATACACGTTTTTGAGGATTTTGAACAGATTTCTTCGTATATTGGCCAAACTTTAAATAAATTAAAAAATCTTAGTAACCTATTTCCAAATAAATAATTTCTTCGATATTTCGCTATTACTATTTCTTGTGAAAACTATTTTTCATCTCATTAAATTTTCTTGGGTCACTGGTTTCCATAATATTACATTTTTTTATTGATTGATATTGGACGTGGCTTTGATTAGGTGAATTGCTGAGAAAATGCGAAAAAGCTGGAGTAGCTGAACTCTAGTGTTATTGCATGTAAAACTGCCTTATTAATATGAGCTTCTTTATTATTGTGCTATGATTGTAGCCTGTCGAATTAGAAATATATTTAGTTTGTTAACAACGAGCCAATGGATCCACTATCCGGCTTTCGATTTTCGGCTATCCGACTTAACAGCTTCGGCTATACGGCCAAATCACTATCTGTTACATCTCAAATTTATATTACAAATATACACAAAGACTGGCGACTCCAGCGGATTGGCGCTATCTCTCAATGTTCGTCTAACAGAAACTTGGTACATAACGTAAGTGGCTTCGAACTCTTCAACAGCTAAAAATCTCAATGCAATGCCGAACAATATCAATAATATTTATAAAAAAAATAAATCCACTTTTAACATTTTACAAAATTGTGCTTTGTTGTACTAAAACTTTGCTGTCAAATGTAGCAAAACAGCTGTTTAGAAGTTTTGTTCGAATTTTCATTCCCATATATTTAGAAATGGGAGCTTCGTGATGGGAGAATTTTGTTCATAAGAGAATGCAACTCCCAGGAGAAGGAGCTGAATCTCCTGGGAGTTTTCATGATTGGGCTGAATGTCTGTAGGGAGGAGATGGCCGAACAGAAATTTTTTTAATTGAAAAAGAGCTTTCTATCCGTTGGAGAGATTGAACTCGGACTACCCCAGTTCTTTGCCTCATAAGCCACACACTTAGCACGCATGACGTGGCCGTTACCTATTAATTTGATTACTTAAAGAAATAACATTAAGACCAATATCAGCGTAAAATCCTTGCAAGATATAACAATTGAGCGTTTTTTTTTTAATATTTGCTTTAAAATCAAGTGCGTCTGTGCCTTAAAAATGTCTCAAGAAACCAAGAACAAAACTAAAAGACTTTTGCTTTTAACTAAATTAGAAATTCGGATATTAGTAGGATACCTAAAAGGCCACTGCCTCATTAGTGAAAAGCATAGGCCTGGGCGTAATGGACAATAAGATAGACAGACCATCACTGGACTCATGTCAAGGCTATAATAATCCGAAGGAATTTTGGACGTCACTATTTGGACCTCTTTATCTGAATATCCAAATCAGATATTCTGAGAACAGATTCTTTAAAGACTTGGCGAAGGAAGTGAACAAACCACTGAAATAACCATTGTTATTAAATATAAAAGAAAAATATTCAAAGAGAATCGTACTGAACCTAGAGTGATATACGGAAAACCGAACCCTATAGATTCGAAAGTCATTTGATGACCCAAGAACAAGTTTTCAGCCTGTTTAAGCCATGCTCCTCCTGTATAATTAGAAAAAAATATCAATTTCCCATTTTGAAACAGTATTTTCTGAAAGTCATGTTGGAAACTCCTTATTTGTCATAACAACCGACCCCTTTGCGCAAAATTATTGTGTGTGCCAAGAATAAATTTTAGAGGAGTTTGTATTGTACTTTTATTGTATTATTTTGTTTTTGTACTTTTATGTGCTTTAGTTTACATATAAAATAAAAAGGAAATTTTTGGCGTATATATAATGGTTTTCAACTACAAAATTTTACCAGATGACGCTGTGGGGTGCAAAACGAAATTGCATCAAAAAGTTAATTTCGAAAAAATTCCACATAACTATTTTCACGCAAAGTTGAGCATGAAAAACAAGGAAATCTACAAGTAAAGTTGCTCAATAGATTCTGAAACACAGAAGGCCCCTGTTTAGATGGTTAGATACAGCAGTTTTTATGGGTTTCTTAACGTTTCATTCCAAAGAATCGTAATGCTCGGAAGGAATCAATGCTTACAGAAACGAAAGTGCATTTTTGATGTAAAGCTTGTTTGTTTGAAACTGTTGTGCGGGGTGTTATTTGCATAGACACTAGTTTTATTGGTAACCATGGAGATCGTCTTCAAAAGCTGCTGCCTTTAGTTCATAATCCACTAAATGTCAGACGCTCTAATTCTTTGGCGTAAAAACCATTATATAAGTATTTAAGAATCTTCCAAACTTTTATTAAAAAACAACAAAATTGGAATGTCTTTCTTTCATATAATTATTTACAAGGATGGCTTTGTTTCTTCTCCTTCGTAGTTAATGTTTTTTTCTTTTTTTTTTACATAATTGTTTTATTTCTATATAGTTTATATTTAACGTTAAGAATTTAAACTTTATTTTTTGTTTTTAAATTGTTAAATATATGCAATGATTACAATAATTATTGTTCTTTCTGTTGTTATTGATACTAACTCAAATTACTTATATTCAGCATGTATGCGTGTATGTGTGGGTGTGTGTGTGTGTTGATCTATAAATACATATATCTATAAATTAATTTTTAGTTTTGTGCACTTTTCAATTTAAAAAATTTCAAACACACACACACACACACCACACACACGCACAAAAATTGTAAAATTACAACTTTACAATTTATAAAATTTGTAATTTTAACTTGTATGCATGTATGTATGTCGGTTTGTGTGCAACACTTGCTGGTAACATGAATGTATAAACATTTTTTAAAATTTCACAGTTATTTAACGAATATGATTTTGCTATATTTTGCTAGTTTTTGAAATTTTATGCAATTATTTATTGTATTCATTTTTATTTTTTTTTTTTGTTTCTACATAGACTTTAGTTATATAATTATATACACTGTAAACAAGTTGATTTTATCTATTGATGTTGTTGATTATGTTGGTTTTTGGAATTTAATTAATACAGCGGAACTATTAAAAAATTAATAAAACATCTTTGCTTAAATTAATATTAATTAAACAATTATTTAAATTGTTTACTAAAGTAATATTTTGTGAAAATGGAAAATTTTTACCAAGAAATACTGTTTACAACTTAATACAACAAACAAAATAAGGCAAAACTAAAAACCAAAAACTTTTCCTTTTTCATTTTAAATAACAAGAGAACAAAAATATAAATTGTTTTGTTTTAAATTTATACATTAAGCTAATTTTCCGCTATATGGTTTGTTTAATAAGATTCACTTCAATGGATTTAAGTTAACGGAATAGGAAGAATTTTTAACATTGAACAAAATACGACTACAATAACAACGACAGACAACGAGTGGCATACGCACAACGATGGATGGTAACAATAGGTTGGTTAAGGTATGGTGGAGCAGAGTTTTGTATGCCTTTAACATGGGGTGTGTGTGTTTGGTGCATGCAGCAGATAGCTTAGAAGCATGCTGCATGATGCTTTAACACACTGGAACAGGCTGTCACAAATTTATTGATTGGTTTTGTTTACTTGTTAGTTTCAATAATAATAATAATATTTTTCTTTAGACTAAAATTTGTGTGTTGGATTTGCTGATTAAATTTTAGCCGGTTCCATCATGTCAATATTCAATTTATAGAATACGTATGGGTAGTAATCCGCTTGACCAAAGCCTAAACCGGGAATATCGACATTCTGTAACGGAGAAAATAAGAAGTAAGAGCAAATGAGTGAAATGTTTAAGACTATGGTTTAAGATAATGCCTTACATCGGCACTGCTGCCTTGTCCACTGGCTGAAGCACCATCCAAATGGGCGTACAATTGATTAAGGACATCTCTCAAACGCTTCATGCTCTTCTTGTTGGGTTCGATGAGAATGGCTTGGAAGTTAACAGGCAAGCCGTATCTAAAACGAGAGTGAGAGATCGAAAAATAATAACTTGCAGTTTTGAGAATAAATTTCATTCCGTCGTTTTTGTTTAACTATTAAAAAATTATATTCGAATTGCGATAAAAATTTGTGCTGCGATGGGTCCATTTTGATAGTATGATTTTATAAGGTTTACTTTGTTCTTAGATTGTGCTGCAAAATAATTCAAAAGGATTAAAACTGATATATTTGCATTTATATGCTAACAAATATATTCCGAAAGAACCGAACTTTAAGCGAACAACTCGTCAGCAACAGCTGTGCAGAGTATTGTTGCATCAAGTTTTCTTGAATTTTCATCAATTAATGAAAGTTAGCATATTTGTATTATCAATTGGTTCTGTTAGGGATTAACAAGACACTTACAGTGACCCACAAAACTATTCATAAAAAGAAACAGTATCGATAGTATCGTAAGTGTAGACGTAGAATTCCGTTTAAGTTGTAACCTCTTGTACTTTATCTTTTTGGTCCGATAGTTTTGTTAATTTTGCACGTATTTTTATTGATCTTCCAAAAATTAAAAAATAAATGAATAACACTCAATTATGGACTACTTATCGAGGCCAAACAAAGATAAAGTTAAATAGTAAGTATGATTAAATGACCAAGCAAAAAGAAACAAGCAAAATTTCAAATTTTTTCGATCATTTTGTTAAGTTTGACAGGTTGAGTTCATTGACTTAGTTGAAAAGAAAGCGAAGCAAATGCACTTTCTATTGGTGCCACTTTCGTCTCTGCCCGATATATAGTTTGCGAGCTACAGTCAGTTTAACTACTTATTTCAAATTAAAATTAAGACCCCGATTTTTAAAAAATCGTATGGTTACAATATTTCTCGCTGAGCACATGTCCTTTCCTCTCGTCTCTGTCTGATATTTAGTTTGCTAGCTACACTTTCTGTTCGATGCATAGTTTGCAAACTACACTAGCTAGTGCTAGTGGGATGTGGAATCCAAATTAATTTGCATTATAAGCAAAAATGAAAATTTTACGCCATCTATTGGGTAAAAGCATAAAAAGAAATATGATCCAACTCGTTTTTTTCATAAGAGTTAAATCTAACCGGATCATAGACCCATTTCGTTAAATTTGACAGATTGAGTTCATTGACTTAGTTGAAAAGAGGTTCATGAACTCTGGTTTCAAAATAGTATACTAGAACAGTAGTGCATACATAAACCCAATGCGAACTAATGCTTACAATGCTGCCAAAGCGAACCAATCAGTTCGTGCAAAACCAAAGCATACAAGCATAAACAACGAAAGAAAAACAAGAAAGCAGCAGGCACATAAGCAGCTGATGATTGATTTTCTTATGTAAAAACATGCATTTTTCTTCTTATATTTTACTATTTTGTAACTTTAATATAATAGTGACAAAATCCAAAGTTAGATATTTATTCAGCGCAGGATATATCTAATATATATATTATCTTTGAACGAAGAGTATTAAAGGCTGTAGGTATACCCTAAAGTATTCGCCAAAAACGTTGCCTAATGACCTTGAAAAAATCTGTTAAAACGACCCCATACAAACCGCGCTGTAAGACGTAATTCTACGTCAAAACTTATTTATTTATATTTTGACTAATTTTTTATTACTATTATTATTTCAGAGTATTACCTGGGTCACATTTGTAATGTGGGTTCAAATCCCGCAGAGCACAACAACATATTTTTTTATAATTTTTTTTATATTTTTTTTGTTTTTAAAATGATCGGTTTTTATGCAAACAATTTTATTTTTTCTTTTTTATTTATTCAATTTTTTTTATCTGGCAGTAATTATCTTGGCTGGTTGAAACTCTCATTAAATAGTCTGGGTCAGCTGTTGCACTCAATTTGCTTGCTAAAATTTTAATTTTTGGCAACTTCTAATTCGAATTTAATAACAAAGAGTAATTATAACAAGTAAAGAAAGTCTCAAGTCGGTCTAGGCCGACTATGAAATAACCTAAACCTACTTTTCCAAAAAAAAATAATATAATTGAAAATGGGCGTGTCCGTGGGCGGATGAAGCCTATATTTTATATGCATTTAAATGTTGATGAACAATTTACACATACCAAGTTTTATTCCTGTAGCTCACAGTCAATGCCTTTATTGTGCTTTCGCTATGGGAGGACGTGTTCATGGACGGATTACTCCCAATTTTTGAACAGACCTTAGTTTTGGTATAAAATACATACATACCAAATTTAATTTCTCTATGACAAACATAACCTTATTTATTGAGTTTTAAACTTTTTGGGTTGTATGGGAGGTAGGCGTGTTCGTGGGCGGATGACGTCCATTTTTCAAAACCATCTTTGGTTTGTTATAAAAAACATATGTGCTAAATTATATCTCTGTAGGTTAAACAGAGGCTTATTTATTGCGTTTTCAATTTTTGGGTTGTATGGGAGGTGGGCGTGTCCGTAAGCGGATGACGTCCATTTTTCGAAGACATTTTTGTGTTTGAATAAAACACATACATATCAAATTTTATTGTTGTAGGCTAATTATGAGCTGAGTTATGCAGTTTTCAATTTTCGCATTGTATGGGAGGTAGGCGTGTCCGTGGGCGGATTCCAAAAATATTCAATAGTGAAGATCCTTGGGTGCATGTGACCATGTGTACCAAGTTTCATCCAATTATCTCAACTACTTGGATTGGATTAACGGGTTGAATCCAGATCACGCTGTTTCGATTTCCAAAAGCCTATGTTAATGTCCCTAAAACAATTTTTTTTATATGCAAAAATTAGGGCAAAAAAAAAAAATTGGTGCAATGCGCAAAAATAAAGGCTGTGTGCAAAATAACGGGCCCTTTCCAAAATTTTTCACCTATAAAAATCCGAAACCAAGCCAGTTCGGTCTCTTTGCTGGTGATTTTTCTTGAAGCTAATTTTCGTTAAGCTGAAAAATAATTGATGTGTTATTATTAAAAAGTTAAAAACTAAGTTAATTAACTAAACTAAGTTAAAAAAGTTCATTAATTTGTGTAATAACTAAGAAACTATTAATTTAAATAAAACTAATAAGCCTGTTGCCCGAATTCGAGCAATTCAATAAAATGTTAGAAACATTATAGACGTTTAATATATGATATTCTATTCAAGCAGCTTTTCTCCTCAATAACGATATATTCAGTATCAATGATATAAAAGATCATTATCTGAATGCTTTGACTTAAAACGTGATCTGATCTGACACTAAATTTTTAAATGGAAATGTCAAAATACGAATAAGGATTTACACTAATATTACTACTGAGACAAACATTATTACTATTTGAAAACATCGGAGTTTAACTTTTTAAGCTATAAAAAATAACTAATTTTAACAAAAACTAAGTAAAAAATAGATTTAAGACACAAAATAAAACCAAGATACAATTAAGAAATTAATAAAAAAACACTTACACAACACCTACAACATCGATTTCTAACACATTTCGATGAAAATGAAAAAACCCAAAAAAAAAAAACGTTAAAATTTAACTGAGTTGTTGGCTCAGAAAGTGGAACTTTTGATTTTGGAACTGCATTTTTCGGACAATTGACATTTGAGGGATGCATAAAAGATAATTTTGGTTAAAAATTTTAAGTTTTGAAAAAAAATTCAAATTCGATCAATTCACAAGCTCATCTCAAACTAAATTTCAAATCGATTTAATAGCGGATTTTTGTACAAAAATGTTATTTCTGTTTTAAAAGGTTGAGAACATCCTGAAGCGAAATCACAATTTTTAAAAGTGGTTTGCACATGTACAGCATAAACCTAATTTAATGACATCTGAATCGATAAAATCGGTCCATTGGTCTGGGAGGAGTTGAAGTCACAAAAAAACCTTAGCCTATTAATTATATAGATAATATATTAATGAACTAAAATTATTCCACAATCCTGTAAAAATAAAATGGAGTTTAATATTTATAAATAAAAATAATAAAAAGTGTAAAAAAGAAAAAAAAAACCAATATATTGTTATTTGAAACATTTAACAAAACACAAAAAAAAATATGGAAAAATGTTGACAAATTACTGAATTATGTGGTAAAAACATATTTAATTCAAAAATGTACTTAAAACTATACAAAATTAGGTGTGTTTCCGTACTCTACACTGTGTAAGTTCTGTGTAAAGTTCGGGCTGCGAGAGTAAAATTAAATTTAAGAATAGTGGCAAAAGTACGGAAACAGCTTCTAGCATAGTCCAACAAATAAGGTAGCTGCAGGGCTGAGAGCCGAAAGTCAGAACTGTCAAAAAATACTGAATGAAATAGAGCAACAAAACGAGACATCAAATAATTTGTATTAAATTTGACAATTCTGACTCTGAGAGAGAGAGGATTGATAGCCCTGCAGCTACCTTGTTTATTGTACTATGGCTTCTAGTAAGTTTCGAGCACAAAACAGCTGATGCTGACGGCAGACGTGTCAAACGTAAATAGCGCCAATTGAAATTATCGTCAATTTGTTTGTTTACAGCAAAAATATTTATTTTGAATTTGTAAATTTTGACAATTTTCAGTTGAAAATCAACTTATCGTCGCACAACTTTTGAATTTAATAATAGCAAAACATAAACAAACGTCAATTTGAAATCTGCTTGTTCTTCTTGATGCTTCTTCTTAATTTACTCGCAGTCTTGAGTTCAAGCACAATCTGGTTAACTTCTGTGCTCGAGAGAGCGATTTATGCTTGTTCTACTTCTCACATTTTAAGCACAGAAAGTACGGAAACAGAAAATAGTAACACACAAGATACACAGATTGAGTACGGAAACAGACCTATTAGCAAAATTAACTAAAACTGAAAACTATACGTCAAATTTTAATTGTTGCCATGGGTTCCTAAATTATTTGCATAAATTTCGTTGCTGAGAACTAGATACAGTTTTCATTAAAATGTCGTCGAAGCAACCTCCGTGAGCGCGTTGTACAATTTTATAAAAGCAATGAAAAGCTTGGCAAAATATTTACGGTGAATCATTTTAAAGACGAAGGTGTCCCATAATCTATTTTATACAGAATTCTGAAGAATATGCAAGTAAAAAGAAAATCTGGAAGTGGAAGGATTCCAAAAATAATGACGAAAAAGGCTATATCTAAGCTTAAACGTAAATTAAGCAATTCGGACAGCATAAGTCAACGTGACGCAGCTGCTGAGATGAAATGCGATCAAAGTTATATCTGCAAAACATTGAAAAAACTTCAGATTAAAAGTCGAAAAAAAATCAGATCGCCAGAGTACACCATTGAGCAAATATGCACCATTAAATCACAATGCCTATGGATGCTTCGAAATTATGGAAAAAAATTATCCGTTTTGGACGATGAAAGTTATTTCCCGCTAAGCAAATCTCAAGTGCATGGAAATGATCGATTTTACTCAAATGACGTTTCTAACTGTAATTCAAATGTGAAATTAAAGTTCAAGCATAAATTTGAACCACAGGTTTGCAATGTCAGAAAAAGGAATTTCAAAGCCTTGGTTCAAACCAAATAAACTTGCAGTTAACCAAGAAGTATACAAGTAAGAATGTTTGACCAAAATTTTGATTCCTTTTCTGAAATAGCATCACTCTGATGGCAATTATGTCTTCTGGCCCGACAAGGCATCATCACTTTACGCCGTTACGACACAGGATTTCTTAAATAAGCGAAAAGTGAATTTTGTACCAAAAGAGCGAAATCCCACAAACTTGCCTCAATGTCGTCCAAACGAAGATTTTTTTAGAAATTTAAGTTCGTTGGTATACAAAAACAATTGGAGAGTTAAAAACTGTCAAGAACTCGAAAGAAGAATTCGTGCAAGTATTCGTAAAATGAACCAAACTTCTGTCCAACGGTCCTTCAGAGATATCCCAACAAAGCTCCAACGTACGGCTGATCAAGGTCCTTTTTCAACCATACATTAAATTTGTATTTATCTTCTGTAGCTTACAAATATATTTGTAATAAACTTTCTTCATGAAAATAAAGGAAACTTTTTTTATGACGTTTTTAAAAAAGTCAAATTTTTTTTGTCATCACCCGTTATTAGAGATTAATCCATTCAGTGTTTTCAACGAAACTATACGTATGTATCTTACATAGTACGCTTTCAAGCCTAACATCAAAGTAAACATTTCTGTTTTAACAGCTTAACACTGATAAAATTGTCTAAATGCAATAAACACTTATCACGTGGTCAAATGAATCAAAAATAAATGGTTTGGAATGTGAAGAATGCCTAAAGCCTGGTTTTCACTATGTCAATTTCAATGGTCAGTTGTTGTCAGTCACATGAAAAATGCCAACACGTTGTCATTTTTTTTCTGTTTGACAATGGCGAAAAATAGGAAAAACTGATCTCTTCACATGTTTATAGCAAAAATTGCAAAAAAAATGTGATTTTTTAAACTTTTAAATTTCATGTCAAACAAAATATGACAAGTGAAAACCAAGCATTACTTCTCGAAATATTCAGGAAACATTAGTGGTATTCAATGAACGCCGTATTGGTGATGTAAACAACGTATGTTTGCTAAGTTTACGGCAACGTAATTTGTAATAACATATGCTGCTTACACTGCAAAAGCGTGATGTAAACAGATCGTTTAGTTCGTATCATTCAATTGTGGCATGTGCAACTTGTTTTTGGCACTGAAAAAGAATATTTTAAAATTTGTACTAACTATAGGACAAACTTTTATCATATGCAAAAAATGCGATAGTTTTAATTAATTTTTGTGATGTCAAATTTTATTATCAAGCCATACACAATTTAATCGGTTTATATTCAGGGTGAGTTCGTAGAAGCACACAGCGTAAACTTATAGTTATACGCTTCAGTATAAATACGTCCTTCATTGAATTCCATTATTATAATTTGAAATAGAATCGTATTGATATGGTGCTGTTGTGAAGGAAATGAAGAATGAATTTTTTCAAAAATTAAACAAATAATTATGGCAGAAACTATATTGCTATTTGGAATGACTCCAACCTTCCCCATCTTAAAAAGTTCGGATGCGAACCATGCAATGCCTTATTTATGCAAGATAATGACCCAAAACACAAGGTGAAAATAGCCACAAAATGGATTTTGGAAAAGGTATGAATTTTTTGGATTGCGAACTATGGTTATACGACTTAAATACGATCAAGAACTCGTGCAACATATTGAAGAAAACAAGAATAACGTTGATGAGCTCTGGATAGTTGCTACTAGGGAAAGGTCAAAAGATAAGTACTCAGTCTTTGGAAAACTTAATTAATAGTATAACTAAAAGGATCCAGCTGGTACTTAAAGCAATAACAATTGCATTGAATATGTATAATGTACTTATAATGAAAAAGGATCAATTTAAACCAGTCACCAAAGTGTTCATAAAAAAATTTGGCACACAAATGCAATCAAAATATTGAAAAAAAATATATAATTGTTAAGTTTTTTTACATAAATATAATTAAGATTAAGCTCTTTTAAATTTTTAAAAAAGTTTAAGTCAAAATTGTTATGTTTTTCAATAAAAAATAAGTCAAAAGTCAAATGTATATTCGGTTTTATGAACAGTTTTGTGGTTCACGGTTGACAGCTTAGACGAGTTGAACAACTTTTAATTTTGTGTTTAATGTCAAAACAGCCATAACGAATGCAGACGTTTGTCAAATTACAATCGTCTCGCTTCGTCTATTTTGCTTGAACCTTTAGGCTTTTGTGGTTGAAATGAGAAGCTTGTAAATCTCTCTGCGGCATATTATAGCACAATTAAGCACATCACAGCACAATTAGCAAATTTTTGAAAACAAATTGATGGTAAACCTTATTTCACTTAAAAGTACCACCATCTCATAAATTATACGACTACAAATAAATTTTATTCATTTTTATGAAAGCAAACATCGGGCACACTTTGTGCACATCTTTTTAGTTCATACCTTAAAACGGATTCGACAAACACACGCAGCGCTTTAACGTGCACCACAGCACAGAAAGCTTCGCTGAAGTTGACCTTTAACCATCTGACAAGTGGTCCCTTAAATAAAAAGAGTTCAATGAAAAACATACTCCATCTTTTTTAAACTGACATAAGACATACAAATTGCTTCTTCTTATCGGTGATCAATTTGGTTATTTCGTTCTTGCCGGCGGCTAATTCTTCCTCATTGTAGACGAAATCACGCACAATGAATTTTTTCTCACGTGCATGTAGCTTAAATTCCTCAACAACTTTCTTGAAGAGTGTTACATTGAAGAGACAGAAATCATTGTCCTGTTTGATCAAAGTCGAGGAACGTGGCACAATCATATCGGTGATTTTTTCATAGTTGGCCGTCCATTCCTGGGACAACATTCTGCAAAACGAAAAAAATTGAGAAAATAATGTATGAATTGAAATATGTTTACTTAAATTTGTTGGGAATTTTTTTAAACTTACTTTGGCACAATGACTAGGAGCGTGGTCAAATATTCAGAATCAAGTATGAAGTGCTCCTTCTTGACCAAATCGGCCAAGTTGCGTGTCAACAAGCTACCACTGTTTGTGATAAATTTATGATAAAAACATTTCAAGTATTAGTTTATAAGTAATTTTTAATAAACTAACGTTTGCTTCTTCTCCAAGTTTTGCAAGCTACCCTTCAACGAGTTGTAGGCATTCGATTTGGTCTTTAAATCCGCATCGATTTGTCCCACCTGTTTCGATATAATATCGGCGATGTTGCGCAACGATTGCTTTATTGGATATTTGGCCATGTCCCATTGAAAGCGGGTTATATACACAGATAGATCGGCTGTTTAAGAAATAGATTAAAGCAGTGGACAAGACAAAATTTTGAAAATGTTAATAAAGAAGAGAAGCAATATTTTATTGAGTTGTTGTTGAATAAACTTATGAATCAGTAGACAATATACAAAACACAACACAGGATAATTATAAGGAATGTCAAAGGATTCGAAAAGTTCATTATTAGAGAGCAAATTAGAATATTAATGTTTTTAATATTTTTTTTTGTAAAATTTGTAATTAATTTTTTGTCTTTGCATAAAAAAAGAAGTAGAAGCAAACAACAACAACATACACTCTCACAATTAAAGCAATCAAGCGGTTAGCTGAAAGCAAAATTAGCAAATATATACATACATATTATAAAAGAAATATTGTTTAAAAAAGAAAAAAATATCGAAATAGAAATAAAGTGAAAACTTATATTTGTTCATAATATTTACTTCAATACCTCAATAAACATTGTGGCGAGGGGCGGTTCGTTGACGAATCGCTTGTAAAAAGTTTTTTCGTATTATTTTCGAATTGTTTGGTTTTGTCTGAATCAGGTTTTGTCTATCGAATTTCTATATTTTTATGTCTCGCTAGAGAATCCCTTTTTGTTGACTGTCTCAACTTGGCGAGGCCAGCATTAATCATGTCGAAATCGTCTCAAGTCGACTCAAAACTCCGCGT
Source organism: Tetanocera ferruginea (assembly GCA_958299015.1). NCBI lineage: Eukaryota > Metazoa > Arthropoda > Insecta > Diptera > Sciomyzidae > Tetanocera > Tetanocera ferruginea. Next base: position 62,167,078 of record OY282640.1, on the reverse strand, counting down.
GGTGTCTCCTGGAAACGTCAAAAAACTATCACCCGATATACTTTGGCGGCGAATCTCAGCTGCGGGCTTCCTTTGGCTATCAAGCAAAGGTTGTGCGTTGGGTTTGAAGTCTACCATTTAATAAAACTATTTCAATGAAAAATGTAAGAATAAATAAAAGAATGATCCCCAAATCTGATGACGACTACCGCAAACGAAAAACTGATAATGATTTACGAATATGCACCTGGAATGTCCGAACCCTAAATTGGGATGGTGCCTCTATCCAACTGATTGATATCTTGGAGTGATATAAAGCTGATATCACTGCAATCAAAGAAATGCGATTAAAGAGACTGGGTTGCTCACGGCAAGAATCCTGTGATATCTACTACAGCCAAAACCAAGGTAGGCAAGAAAAGCATATTTGGTCCAGCAGTCGGAAAATTCAGCCTCCACGACAACAAATCCGATAAAGGAATGAGGTTGATTGACTTCGCCGCAGCACGAAACATGGTCGTTAGTAGCACTAGATTCAAGCATCTCAATATTCATAAGGCCACCTGGTTGCCCCCTGATCAAAAAACATGCAACCAAATTGATCACGTTTTGATTGACGGAAGGCACTCTTCCAGTGTACAAGACGTACGCACGATCCGTGGTGCTAACATAGACTCGGGTCATTATCTTGTCGCAGCCAAAATCCGCACACGTCTGTGCGCAGCTAAGAATGCTCGCAATCCTACACTAAAGGCTCAAACAAGTTATGCGTAAGCATACAAAAGTTTCAGAGAGAAGTCAACGAAAAGTATACAAAAGTTCAAAAACACACTTTTCCAAAATTAATTAAAAACGAAGTAAGCATGAAAAAAAATTTCAATATAAATCGATTCGAATGAAATGACAAATAAAAAATAATTTGTTTTTGTCGAAAAGGATTGCCAACTAAAATTATAAAAAAATATTTTTTTATAATTTTAATAAGTTGATAAATTTATCCATGCTTTATGATTAAAAATAGGGGTCAATTTCAATACAAACCCCGCTTAATAAACAAATCCTGTCTAAAACATACATTTGTTACTGACTTTTATTACAATTTCGATACATAAGTGTTTAAAATCAAAATTTAAATTATTTATTAAACAGGTTGCAACCCTTTTCTGCTTAGCAATATACGGTGTCGAGCGCTCACACTCAAGTTTTGAAAAGTAAACGAAAATTGAGAAACTGAACGAAAAAGTGCTTACGCACAACTTGGGCGACACAATATATTGCTGAGCAAGTTCCTTCTTTTGCTCTCTAGCTTTTGTATGCTTACGCATAACTTGGTTGGGCCTTAAGTAAGCTAGACGTCGACTAGCTGCAGTCAAAACGGACGGCCGAAACCTTCGCTACTCGACGCTCACTCCTGCTTCAAGAAAGCACTCCTCCGATCGACGATATATGCGGAAAGTGGACGCACATATCCCACTCTATGCGCTGCCGAAGAGGTGATAGACTAACATCGCCTTCGCCGAAACCAGTGGCACGACCAGGTGTAGCGACGCCACTGCAGAGAAGGACATCGCTTACAAAGCCACCCTGCAGTCGGTTGTAACGCGTGCTGTTATGGAGCGATACCGAGAAAAGAGGAGGACAGAGAGACGCATTTTCAGGCGAAAAAACGAGAGGCGGAAATACGTGCGAGAAAATTGAGATACATGGCGATAGGAATGAGACTAGAAAATTTTTTTAATAAATAAGACGCCTGGCCGATGGTTTTAAGACCGGAGCCTCAAGGATGAGAATGGGAATCTAGTGACATATATCCAGAGTACACTGATGTTATGGAGGGAGCACTTCTCTATTCTTATAAATGGCGACGCTGACAACAATTCCGCTAGTGGAGATGATATCCCGGAAACCCCAATTATGGATGACAGCGTTGGAGTTCCGCTGCCCGACTATAACAAGGTCATAACAGCCTTAGCTCGGCTTAAAAACAACAAAGCCGCAGGAGCCGATGGCTTACCGGCTGAGCTGTTTAAGACCGGTGGTTAAGCTCTGTTTAAATGCATTCACAGACTTCTATGCAGAATATGGTCGGAAGAATGCATTCCAGATGATTGGAACCTCAGTGTGCTCTGCTCAATCACAAGAAAGTCGATCCCACTATTTGCACCAACTACCGTGGGATTATCCTTATTAATATCGCATATAAGGTGCTGTCGAGCGCATTGTGTGAAAGTCTGAAGCCCATCGTCAACCAACTGATTGGAACTTATCAGTGTGGCTTTAGACCTGGAAAGTCCACCATTGACCAGATCTTCACGCTCCGACAAATCTTGGAAAAGACCCTCGAAAAACAAATCGACACACACCATCTTTTTGCTGATTTCAAAGTCGCCTTCGACAGTTCAATACTCCACCTATACTCCATTATGTCTGAATTTGGAATTCCTGCGAAGCTAAAACGTCTTTGCCGTATGACACTGAAGAACACCAGCAGCTAAGTGAAAATCGGGAAGGACCTCTCCCTTCCGTTCGATACCAAGCAAGGTTTCAGACAAGGTGATTCCTTATCGCGCGACTTCCTTAATATAGTCATGGATAAGCTTATCCAAGCTGCTGACCTGAGGTGCAGCGACACAATTTTCTATAAGAGTGTTATGCTGATGGCGTATGCTGATGATATTGACATCATTGGCCAAAATACGAGTGAACGCAGATAAAACGAAGTATCTTGTGTCAACAAACAAACAGTTCCAGCGTCTTGGAAACCACGTCAGTGTTGACAACACCTCTTTTGAGGTAGTGAAGGACTGGGATCCAGCATTAACTCCTCCAACGATATCAGTATTGAGATTAAACGAAGGATAACTCTTGCCAACAGGTGCTACTTTGGCCTCAGTAGGCAATTGAGAAGCAGAGGTCTCTCTCCACGAACAAAACTGACGCTATCTATGGTCCAATCTGCGTCAATGGCGAGTATCGTATACTATGGAACCTCGAGCTGTATGAGCTATATGCCGACATGGATATAGTCAAGCGTATTAAAATAGAGCGGCTTCGCTGGCTAGGTCATGTCGAGAGAATGAACGAACGAACGCAGACGAGGAAGACCGCATCTCCGTTGAAAAGACCAGGCATTGAATAACCTGACAACGCTTGGAGTTTCCAACTGGCGCCAGGAAGCGCACGAAAAAAGAGGCTGGCGCAAATTCTTAGACGAGGTCAAAACCGACCAACGGTTGTAAGCGCCATCTAAGTAAGTAAGTAAGAAACTTTTCTAACTCGAAATGCTCCATAACTTGAAGTTCAAATCGTGATTTCTCGATGCATATTTCTTAGTTTTTGATCTCTATAACTCAAATTTTCCGTAACGAGTTCGAGTTAGGGAAGTTTCACTGTATGTCTGAATTAAATGCAATCGCTTGTATGCTTAGTTCACTTTGATGTTTTTATTTTGGGGGTGTGGGGGAGCTTGGAGAACTTTAAAAAAGGCGACTATAAGGTTGTAGGGAGAGGGAAGTGGAAGGAGGAGGCAAAGGGAAAATGGCATATGGGCTAGAAAAAGTCAGTTAGCTGTATTTATTATTGTTTTTGGAATAAATCAGATACTCTCCGTTCTTTTATAGCTTCTTCACATCCTATTATTTGCTTTGTCTATTAACTGAGCGGAACTTACGGGCCACTAGGACTATCCAGTCAAATCGATTGAAAGGAGGCTTACATTTTTTGAAATGTGATTGAAATTTGGTGAAGGGCTCATATGATAATATAATATAATATATGTTTGTTGGCAAGATAATCCTGAGGTTACCGTAGCGAGCAACCACGTAGGTATAAAGCCAGAGGTCGAGGTCAAAAGATAGATCAAAACAAACTTAACATATGAGAAAATTTTGCAACTTGCACGATAACGACGTTTTTGCTTTCAATTTTGACTAAATATCATCAATATCAATTTAAAAAAAGAAAAACTTAATTAAATTAATGTCATAACTTAAGCTTTGATGGATAAGAAATATCAAATGATCGATGTCTTTGATGTGGAATTCCCAAAAGCCTTAACAATGATTATCTGTGTCATTTGCTAATATGAATATGGTACGCACAGTGACCGACACCGACAACGATTATTATTGGTGGCTTTTTGGGAATTCCCCCCCCACAGGATTGTTATTAAACAAATACAAGAAACACTTAAGGCATACACAAAAATATTATGTAGATAGTTCTTACTTAAATTTAAAGCAATTACTATAGATGTTAGCGCTATTTAGTTAGTAAGAAATTAGCTTAGTGAGAACAAGTCAAACAAAATAGCATAGATTATATAAAAAAAATTTAATAAATAATAATATTTAAACGATAAATATAATAGCGCTAAAAGTAAAAATAAAGCTTAAAATAAAAAACTCAAAATTAAAAATTAAGTAATATCAGAAAATTCAGTTCATAATATCAGATTTGAAAAATAAAGTCAGCAACATAATACATTCGGCGCGTGATAATTCATCTCTCGTGGCAAATGGTGAGAAATACATTTAAACATTTTCTGTTTACACTGTTACAGAAAGAAAAGATTATAGAAATTACTTATATAGTAGGTATACAAATTGTATATATATATATATATTTGTTTTAATATAACATTTGACAATATACATAAAAGGTATAAACATACTTATAAAAATATTTATATTTTTATATGTATGTTTAATTCTTTGCTCAGTTAACTAAATAGCTCAAGTCAATTACTGATCATAATCAATAGAAATACAATTGAAGCTCACATTTTTAAGTCAGATTAAACTCTTGATATAACTTAAAATATTGCTTAAAATCGAGCATAGAAAATAATTGAAAGTTGAGCTTAACTCCTGGTGAAAGCTTGTCAGAACATCGAAAGGAAAAATTAACCATTTGAAAAACAAGAAGAAATAATGAAATTGATTTGATTGCAAACATTTCCAAAAGTGGTTTAATTTTATACATAACATTTTAAAACCTTAACTAACACGTTTTTATCTTATGACCAGGTATTGACTTTAGTTATTTACGAGCAAAAATATGTACAGTATAACTTTTATTCATGAACCATTAAAACAACGATAAAGTTTTTAGCTATTTCAATACCAGGCATGCTAACCTGGACTTAATGGTAACGCTGGTGGTTCGGCTAAATCATTGTCCGGACTGGAACGACCTTGACTACTACTGCCACAACAACTACTCACTGGAGACGATCTATGAGTTGATGTTAAATTTAATCCATTGTTTATATTTAATTGACTCGATGATGAGCGACTGCTATAAAATGATCATCAAAGGATTTCAGGTATAACGAGAGGGCGATAGTTTGGCAGTGTGTTAATATTTGTATGTGAGTGTGTGTATGTTTGTGTTTGGCTGTTGTTAATAATGTTTGATGGCAACAATGATTATGATAAAAATATTGATTTGATTGTGATGAAAACGAATTCTGCTACTGTTGTTGATGATGATAGCTGCTGATGAAGTATTGATTAGAAAATGTATGAGAACTTATTTCCTAACAATTGTGATCTAAACAAAATGTTTATATATCAAGTGTACGAGTATAAATTGAGTAGTCAGCAGGGCTGTTTCCGTACTCATTTCAGGGAAAAGATATTTCAGAAAACTGATCAAACCGACCTCTCGATTGGTCGATTACCTTAAAAAATTTTTATCCCAAGTAAATTTTGGTTCTGACATTTTTATGTAAAATTATCTAATGAACAAAAGCTCCTGTGGGCAAAATTTTTGAAAAATCTCAATAGAAATTCTCGTGATATTTAGAAAAAAGCCGACTAGACAGACCTTTTTTGGTGGAATATCTAGAAAAATAATAATCTCACGAAAAATGATCACGAAGTGAGTAATATTTTTATGTAAAATTATCTAATGAAATTATCCAGAGGACTTTAGCTCTGGTTCAAAATTTTTAATAATTCCATTGATGAATTCTGAAAAAATCGATTTAACTGACGATTTTCCCCCGTATGTCTCTTAAATAAATAATCCTGCGGAAATTTTGGGTATGATATTTTTATGTAAAATAATCTAGTGAAAACCCAATAAGACAAAAATATCTTTGGCAAGATAATTGGTAAAACCGATTTAACCGGCACCTTTTTTGGTCATATAACAGTTGGGACAGAAAGTTCGAAGGCACATGGTCACATGGAAAAATTTAAATGAGGCGAAATGAGCACAGAAGGCAACGCACAGTGAATACCCGAACGAAGCTATTACAACGAAAATATAAAAAAAGTAAGGTTAAATGGGGAGTTTTGAATCACACTTTGATTTTGTGCCATAACTTTCTCAAAAATCAATATTTTTTTGATCTGAAACCTTCTATTTGTAGATAATGGTAATACCTAACTACAAAGCTTTTTAACTTTACAAAATTCAAAGCTTGAAAAAAATGAGATTTTGAATTTTCAAAAAAAGTGGGGAGTTGTGAATCACTATTATAAATGGTGAACAATAAAATTTTCGATTAATTAACTTTTATTTAACTTGAAAAAAATTAAAGAGCAAATAGTTCTCATGATAAAAATGAAAAAAAGGCCAATTTTATGTTTTTTGACATAAATTTGTATTCATGTAGCGGATGTCTGAGTAAATCTTGAAAAATAACACAAAAAAAAATTTCAATTTACTTTGATTTTAAATATAACGTTCATAAAATTCATTAATAATGCGTAATACGTAAGACAGATGTGCGAGCCAGTTGTCAAAGTTCGAAAACAAGGTGATTCACAACTCCCCACATTTGTTGATTCACAATTCCCCATTTTAAATTTTCGAACATAGGCGACGTGTCATCAGCACACAATGTTATTTCTACAAAATCACTTCGGTGGGTTAAAAGGCAATAGATCAGAGATAATTTTGACGATACTTACGTTTCGATACACTTCCGAAATAGTTTTCAAAATTTTATCCGCGTTGATCCTCGAGAAAACTTTTTTCAGCACGCAAAAACATTATTTTTGGTAGACATACTCTGAATGCGTGTTGATGGCACAAATGCTTATAAAAAGTGAGAGCCCAGACTAGTAAACAATTTTGACACTAATTTCCTGATGTCAAACAAATTCAACATGGCGGATATTTGAGTGATGAACAACTCCCCATGATTCAAAACTCCCCATTTTACCTTACAAAATAATTATGAATGACCCTAAAGTGAAGTTGATTGAAATAGCTGAGACTCTGAAGATATCAAAAGAGCGTGTTGGACATATCGTGCATGAATATTTGGAAATGCTAAAGCTAAAACTGTGGCAAAGTGGGTGCCGCAAGAGCTTACAATCGATCAAAAACTACAACATGTCGTTGATTCGGAGCATTGTTTAAAGATATTTAACCGAAATAATAACAAATTTTTCTGTCGATATGTGACAATGGATGGAACATGGCTCCATCACTATACTCTAGAGAATGATCGACAGTTAACCGAGTGTACCGCACTAGGGTTGTCAATTTAGTTACGATTAACCGGTAAATCGGTTAATTTTACTAACCGTATTCGACGATTAACTAAAAATGACGAATAATAATAGTATCCGATAACCGCCAAGTTTTGTTCGGTAAATAAGCTGTAATACACAATGAAATGTTTTTGACATTAACAATTTTTTCTTTTGCATACTCCAATGTTGTGTGAAAGTTGCTTAAGAACATATCAAACCATGATGTCAACATATATCATACAACCCTGTTTTGTTATCGATAATATTCTGCTATTTACTCATCTCAGTTGACAGCTGTTCAAATAAATGTCGTTGTTCTGGCTACAAATTAAGCAAGCCAAATGCATGATATAATGACCAGGTAGTATAAATCGCGAGGGCTCAACTGTCATTGGAGGCATAGAATGTCAAAATGACGATTTGACGCCAAAACAATGATGCTTCTTGTGCAATAATAAATGAAAACAGGGATATTTATATTTATGTGTTTTCCTTGAAGGTGGAAATATTTTGCAATATGAATTATATTTTGCGTAAATTGTATAATTATATTAAGGGTATTCATGCAAAGAGACAAGAATATAATTTGGGCAATTAGTTATTTTTATCAGGCAGGTGCATGAGCATCCCTTAAAAGTCGATTGAGCATTTGCATCATATATCAGCTGTTTGCAAGTTCAGGGTTTGCTTTCTGCAAATTAAGTATATAAATATTTTTTAATTCCTTCAATTCACAAAATTTCCATTCTTACCTCTTCCATTTTATTTAATTAGTTTTACAATTTTGACAATATCTTCTCCTGCTTCTAATTTTTTCTTTTGCTTTAATTAAATAAATCAGCTGATTGATGTTATAAGTTTGCCTGTTCGTTTGCCCAGCTAAATCGTTGAGCAAAGATATCTGATTTGTGCAAAAGCTTCTTCATACAAACTTTGACAGTTCATTTATAAGGGGAATAAACTTATACGGTTTATACCGTTTATAAGGGTTTTGCCCATTTGCATGAATACCCTTATTATATTATTATTAAATTTTGTGAAATTTTTTAACCTAATACTCCTAATTATTCTAAAATAAAAGCGGAATTGTTTTAAAATAACGACAAACAAATTTTACTTGTTTACTCTAGTTGGAAAATATTGCTGTTTACCTAAATATAAGTGTTTACCTTTTATAAAACGTTAAAAATGTGCAAGTGAAACAACAGAAAAATCCCTTTCTTTTAGTGCAAAAGTAACCAGAAAGTGCAAGACCAAAGACAAAAAATCAATATTTATTTCTTCTTATGATTACACTACTTGTATTTGACACATCATGCCTCCGTCTTGGCAGCGCAGTCGTTTTTTATAATACCTGGTTTTTATATCATGGACAAATGTTTTCATTGATTTTACTTAGAAATTAAAGAGTTATAATTGTGCATGTTTTTCTTTTAGCAGTGCAATGAGCTTCGTGTGGAATTATTTCAAGAAAAATGAAAAGGATGCCACAGCAAGCTATTTGCGGTGACCAAGAACATTGAAATACAAGGGGTCCTCTACGTCTGAAATCCTCAACCATCTCAAATTAGTCCATAAAATCAATATTGTCAAAAAATCTCGTCTTCCAATGTATAGCCGTTGACTACTAATTAGAAACGATATCATACTTGCTGCACTTTACCGCACTGGACGTGCGTTTGGCAATGTAACGGTCTGTTTTATTTTTTTATTTATTAATTTTCTTTATCTTTTTACAAGAACCAATAAACTGAGATTTATTATTTTGAACTGTTTACACATAATTTCAACAAAAAACTGTATAAGTAAAATTTCATAAAATGGAAATAGCCAAGAGATGCACGCCAGATACCCGCAATGCAATTATTGAATTGAACAGTGGTGGGCTATCCTACGGAACAATTCAAATGCCTAAAAACGATGGTTTTCAATGCTATTGTTCATTTTCGACAATATAAAACCACGGAAAATGTACCACTCAAAAAAATACCGCGCAAAACTTCAGCACATATTGATCAAAAGATTGCCCGACTATCAAAACCTGATCCAAGGAAGAGCACAGCACGCTGGATGTGAAATTTAAAATTGGAGTCAGTGTATTAAAAAGAACCGTTGCACGACTTTTAGTGGAAGCTTGCCTTCATGGAAGACTTGCACGCAAGAATCCCATGGTGAAAGGCTCGCAAAGAAAACACCGTATTGAATTTGCCAAAGATCATGTATCTTGTCCGGTAAACCAGTGCAAATACTTGTTGTGTGGAGTGCTAAAACAAAGATCAATAGCATTGATACAAATGGTAGAAACTTGATCTTAAGTACACTTCTTCGGTTGTTAAGCATGGCGGTGGATCGATCTTTGTGTCGGAGAAATTTTCTTGGAATGCCATTGGTCTAATTCACTGTGTTTCTGGCAAAATGAACAACGAAAAATAAGTTTATATTTTAAAAATTGTTATGCTGCTTTGGGATGAAGACAATATTCCAGCGATTTGGTCATTCCAGCAGGATAATGACCCCAAGCATACGGCAAAACTGACCAACAAATTTTTTTGATTAAATTGCTATGACTGTTCTTGACTGGTCATCGTCAAGTCCTGATTTAAATCTCATCTAGCATTCATTGAACGATTTGAAAAATGCTGGAAGCACGCACACTAAACATAACAAATTTGGATGATTTTTTTAGCAAGAGTCAAGGAAGCTTGGTGCGCTATTTGGTAAAACGATGCCAAGACCTTATTCTTAATGTAAAAACGATGTATTGTAGTTTTAAAGCAAATCGTTTTTCCAACAAAATATTTTACCTTAAGCATCACTTTTGTTAAGTTTTCACATATTTTTCTATTTGTTTTAACCTAAATTTAATGTATTTTACAAGCGTTTCTAATAAGATGTCAAAGATATATTCAAGGTTTTAGAATAAAAGTTTCTTTTAAACCAACTGTACCATTAAAAACTTTTTAACTATTTTTTTGTTTTTTTTTAAGATATATTCGTGTAGTTGTAGAAATTAGCAAGTCAATATCGATGATTAAAATGTTTAAGAAGAAATTAAAGAAGATGTCTTATAATAAAAATGTCGTTTCTAATTAGTTGTCAACGGCTGTACCTGCTGAAGACGTTGCTTCTACATAAAAAAAAAGTTAACATCCCTAGATGATGCACCAATTGCTAAATATGTTGAAGCAAAAAAAAATCTTGCCGAGATTTATTTATAACTAACCGGTTAATTTTTGGGTACCGTGACCGATAACCGATAACCGGTTAATTAATTTTTTCGGTTAATACTGTTAACCGATAATCGGTTACTAAAATAAGTCGCTTAATTGACAACCCTATACTGCACTCAATGAACCGAACCCAAAGCGTGGAAAGAAGCAAAAGTCGGCTGGCAAGGTTATGGCATCTGTATTCAGGGATGCGCATGGTATTATATACGTTGATAACCTTGAAAAGGGCCAGATCATTAACAGTGATTATGTGGTGACCGTGGCATGCAGGTTAAGTGTGTGGCTTTGCATGCCCGGTTCGATTCTCAATCACGGCTAAGTTTTTTTTTAAATAAACAAATTTTCTGATTGATCACCACCTTTCTGCTCACAATGGCAAACCTCAGAGAGTAAATAATGCCATGTAAAGCTTCTTGTAAAGCCGTTCGGAGTCGGTATAAAACATGTAGGTCCACTTCTCGGTCAATTGTGTACAAACATTTAACAACACACACACAACACAATTGATCATAAGAAACTCTGTCAAAGTCCTTTCAAGGGCTCAAATGGCCAAATTGTTTTTGTTTTGTTTTGTTTTCAACAGTGATTATAACATAGGGTTTTTGGAGCAATTAAAGAATAAAAAAGTGCTGTTTCATCAAGACAATGCACCGCGTCACAAGTCGATGCAAAGCATGGAAAAGTGCAAGAATTAGCCTATGAATTGCTTTCCTATCTACCATATTATGAAGACCTGGCCCCAGTGACTTTTTCTTGTTTGAAGTTTTCAAAGAAAAGTAACATTGAAAAAAATTCAGCTCTAATGAAGAAGTTATCACTGAAACTGTGGTCTATTTTGAGGCGCAACTAAAATCGTACTTTAAAAATGGTATCAAAAAATTGCATGACTGCTATAATCGTTGTATCGCCCCCGAAGGCAACTATGTTGAATAATATAATCGAATTTTACCAACAAAATGTGTTTTAATATGTAAGCTTACGAACTTTTTGCCTAACTGTTATATCGAAAACTTTAAATCCTATGGACATTTTGTATATGACACTATTATGTAAAATAATCTAATGAAGAAAAGTTTATTAGGTACAATTATCGCAAAATCTGTGTTTAGGAGATATTTGGAAAGCTAATTTTAGTGATACTTTTCGCCGTAAAAGTTTCATAGTTCCACATATTATCCAAATTCCTGTTTAAGTTCGTTTTGTATGTACGCGGAATAAGATTCATTACGGCTGATATAGACGAGTGTATTTTCTATATAGATGGAAATATAAATATTTTAAATCAAACATATCCGAAATATAATTAATTGTAGCTTTCAAATCTTTTGAGGTTTATGCGGTTTTAACGGGAATTTCAAGTATTTCTCCGTTTTAAATGCACGTTTCGCATCGACATTGCTTATCGATTTCAAATTTCTCACCAGGCTCGGGTTCGAATCACCATCTAACACAGAAAGTTTTGACGTAGAATTCCGTCTTACCGTTTGTATGGGGTTGTTTTTAAAAATTTTTTCAAGGACATAAAACGTTTTTCAGTAATTATTTAGGGTATACCTACAGCTTTTAATACTCATCGCTCAAAAATAATATATATGCTAAAAGATCATATATATCGTGAGTTTGATGAATATTTTATTTTGGATTTTGTCACTATTATATTAAAGTCACAAAATAGCAAAATCTATAAAGAAAAATTTACATTTTCATACAAGAATATGAATCATTGGCTGATTATGCTGTGTCTGCTGCTTTTGTTGTTTTTGTGGTTTTTTTGTTTTTTACGAACTATCTTCGGACAGAGACGAAAGTGGCACCAATGGAAAGGGCATTCGATCAGCTTTTTTTCATTTCAGTCAATGAACTCAAACTGTCTTGCTTTTAATGTGTTTTGGTCTCGATAAGAAGTCCATAACTTGAGTGTTATTAATTTATTTGTTTATCGTTGGAATATACATAAAAAACATGTGCAAAATGGCCAATACAATCGGACCAAAGAAGGCAAAGTAGAAAAGGTTACTACTTAAACGGAATTTTAGGCTTACACTTAAATAAAAAGTTTTCATAGTATCTTAAGAACATTCTCGTATGTTCTTTGGAAGATTATAAAGACTTTCCCTTTACATTTTTTGAAACTTCATCGTTTTGGGAGGAAAAATTCTGATAATGCTAACGAACTTCTCACACTTTATCATCTATTTTGTACGCTAGGGTTTGGATTTGAAATTTAGGGTCTATGGATGCGAGATATAAGCGTATAAGTAAGGAATCCTTACACGATTTTGGTGCGAGAATATGAATAGGAAAGAAAAACACAAAATTCGATTTTTTTACAAAAAAAAAACCACGTGTAACTACTTCCGGTCAAATTATTTAAAGATCCAATAAAATATTCTGAAAGTTTTAATTATTTTATATCGTTACCTTACCCTTATTAAGTCGGATGATTTTTTAATTTCAGTTGGTGATATAAGCAAAGATATGAAGGTTAAAGTTATATGGTTAAAGCGTAATACCAAAGCCTGGCTGGGATTCGAACCCAGATCCTATGGGTTGGCAGTCAAGTATTGCACCACTCGAACGCCGAGACAGTCACTATAATTGAGTGGAGTTATTGGATTCATTGATTGTAATCCATTGAAGTCAATTAAATAATAAGAAGTCAGTTGAAATCGTGTTTAAATTACTGAAATTGTGAGATCATTATTCATCATATAATGAGATCATACATGAGTGACATGCGAGCCTATGAATCTCGGCAGACCCGGGTTTGAATCACCATCTGACACAGAACATTTTTTTAATAGAAATTAATTTTTCTGATCGGATGTAGTAAAGCTTTTTGAGAACATGAACTGTAGCCGTTCGAAGTCGGCATAAAACATGTAGGTCCAGTTCTCGGTCAATTGTGTGCAAACATTTAATTGACACACACAACATAATTGATGATAAGAAGCTCGGTCAAAGTCTTTTCAAGGGCTGAAATGGACAATTGGTTTATTTTTTTTTTAATAATCGTACTAGTCATTTAAGGGGGTTAATTTTAGGGTAGAATTCATGATAGAAAATGTTAAAAAAAAATTATGCATAAATATTTGGCTTTTATTATATCTCTCATAATCTTCTCGGAACCTATTAAACCTTCCTTCCGGGTCTTGAAGTCATGATTTCAAATTAAATTGAAACGACTTTAATTCATTAATTTTTTAATCAAAAATGATTTGAAGATTGCAATCATAATATGAACGAATCATAGGTAAGGACTATATCAAGTCGCTGTAAGGTTTTAGAATTTTCTTAACGTTCTTATCGATGAACATTTGTGAGCTTTCATGTGTTAGATATCTGTTTTATTTTAGTGTTTCATCGTATATCAATGTAAAAGTGATTTTCTTTTATAAAAAAAACAAAACAAAAAACAAAACGATGGTGATGAAATGATGAGTATGAATTATGATATACCTGCTCTTTTTCGAACTTCTTCGATGCCTATGAAACCACCAGTCAAAAGTGTCGCTAACATCCGACGTACTGTTGCTGCTTTTCAAGGGACAAACGTTCCTTGCTAACGACAACCTGTGATTATTACTATTTTTAATGCATAATTTGTTGTTGTTATTGTTAATGCTACAAGTGTTGTTGTTGTTAAATTGAAAAGTTGTTGCTACAGCTGCCGCTGCTGTTAATGTTTTAGATGCCACACTAGTAGCAGCAGCACTAGTTGGAGCAGATGTCGAGCAATAGGAGTGATAAGAAGCAGCTGCTGCAGCATAAGAGGCAGAGGCGTTGGCGGCATAGGAGGATTTTGAGGCGGAAATGGCACATGAATGAAGTGAAGTGTAGGATTTGGAGCAGCATTCATCGACAACATTTACACTGTTGTTGGCTGCAGCTGCGACTGTTGCTGTGACGTTGCTAGCTGCAGCACAATCATCGCACGTGCAAACCGATGATGACAACAAATCGAAATCACGTTCCGATTCTCCAGTCGTCGAAATATTGTGAAGACTTCCGGAATGGCATGCTGAACAGGTTGCTGTGGTTGTTGTTGTTGTGGTGGTGTCACGACTATTTGATAGATTTGATGATTTACCAGTTAGTTCCGAATGAGTATTTGTGTGATCATCGGGAGGACCAGGACCTTGCATTTCAATGTGATGATGGTTGGAGGTTGTTTTGAAGGTGATGGTGTTGTTGTTGTTGAACATTGATTTAAGTTGTAAAATATAAAAAAATTCAATTTGGCTTTTTTTTTTGCTTGTTTTAAAATATAGGATAAAAAGAGGGTTTCTTTGTGTTGTACGCAGTAGCAGCAGAAAGTTTGCAGCGAAAGTTAACAATAAGGTTATTTTTTTTTCAAATAATTAACATTATGACTAAAAAATTTTTTAAATTTAACAATAAACAATTTATTGAGAATTTCTATTAAGAGCATTTCAAGTTAAATTCGGCGAGCAATAACAGTTATCAATGTTGAATACGTTGCGGTTAAATTTTTTTACAATTTTGAAAACAGTTAAATTCTATGAAACTTATTTGCTACGTTACAGTTTTTGGCGTCTAACTGCTATAACGTTAATCGATTAAATAAGCGTTACAAATTTTTGTTTTTTATTTTTAAAGTAACATTTTAAGGCCTTGAAAATTATTTTTGTATCTTTTTAAATAAAATAGTCTATAACTGATTGAGAAAGATTCGTAAAAATAATATTATATAAATTAAAATAAAAAAATTATAGATGAAAGTTAAGAAAATTAAATAATTAAATTGATGAGTATTGAACAAACTTAAAAATTTCTACAAAAAAGCATTAGAATAATATTTTACATTGTAACAGCGATGACATCGAGTGTAAAAATGTACAAAGCAGATAGGCAAGCGATAAACAAAGAGAGAGAAAGAAAGAGGGGGAGAGAGACAAGCAGAAAAGGAAGAGAGCACAACAACTACAAATCTATGCAAATAAGTTTAAAAAAATTAGCGAATGGTAGCAAAAAATATTCAAAAACATTTAACAAAAAAGAACTGCTATCAAAATTACACAACAAATACACTCGCACTTTCATACAGCTCTATGCACGCACACAAACATTTATGTATGTTTGTTTATGATTTCGAGAAGTTTCATTAAATTATTTTCATGATTAATTTCAAAATTTAAAACAAAAACAATTTTAATGTATTTTGCATGATTTAAAAACTAATTGGTTTTCGAATCTGAAAAAATAAACTTGAAAGTTTTAATATGTCGAAAAAGGAAACTAAAATCGAAAATGTGAAATAGTGTTTTGTAAGTGTGTTTATTTTTTTCTCCATCTATTGATTTAGTGTGTAGTTACAAAGTTTATTAAACAATAACTTAATGCTTTGATTATAAATATAACATTTGTGGATGAATGAATGGATGCACCTGTCAGAGTTTAAAATTTTCCCAATGTCACGGAGGCTACCATTTGAAGGTTAAAACTAACTTGTGCAGGCATTTCGTAAGAGTCCATATTTAAATGTCAGTTTTTCAGACAATCGGTTTTTAAGCCCAAAGAATCGTCTTCATAAATATGCAAAATGTACGACATACCTTTATGT
Source organism: Tetanocera ferruginea (assembly GCA_958299015.1). Lineage (NCBI taxonomy): Eukaryota > Metazoa > Arthropoda > Insecta > Diptera > Sciomyzidae > Tetanocera > Tetanocera ferruginea. The sequence goes on along the minus strand of OY282640.1, from coordinate 62,150,792 downwards.
AGAAATCTTTGGGAATGTCTATGACTATCATTATCACTATGACTATAAAATGAAATCTATCTCTAATTGTCTGATTAATTTCGCAAAATAAGTTTACAATTTCGAAAAAAGCTTAAACTTTCAAAAGTGTCAAAATTATTAACAAAAAGTTATGATAAATATGTTAGTATCATTATTTTTAAGTAGTGTAGGCTTCGCCAGGTGTTAAGTAGAGAACTGATTTGATGTATTCAAAACTATTTTATTTCAGAGATTTTGAGAGTGTTGTGTATGGATCTTAGCAGGCACAAAATCATTTCAAAAGAAAGTCTTAAAATTTCCTAAAAACGAACTATTAAAATATTTCAATTTACCGGATATAAATTTTCATTGATTTTAAGATTTATGTTTACTTATTAATGTCCAAAGCTATGCCCAATTTTGTGCTCTTTTTGAGATTCATTCTTGAATTCAAATTATTCTTAAATAATAATAAACTTGCATTTCCATCATTCGAAAAAATGGCATATATTAAGCGGAAAAGTACTGAAAATTTTGATTTTTATTATTATTGTTATTAAGATCTGAAACCGGGAGACGTTAACCCATTAATGACAACGTATATCATACGCGAAAAGGAATTCATAAAAGCTCCCGTTCCAGCACTTTATCCAAATAAAGTGAAAAATATCACTAAGTTGAGTTATTTTATTTTAAAACAGGTAAAGAAAGTCTAAAGTCGGTCTAGGCCGACTATGAAATACCCTAAACCTACTTTAAAAAAAAAAAAAATATTATTGAAAATGGAATGGTTGAAGAAAAATTTACACATACCAAGTTTTATTCCTGTTGCTCACAGTTAAAGCCTTTATTATGCTTTCGCTATGGGAGGTGGGCGTGTTCATGGATGGATTACCAATTTTTGAACACACCTCAGATTTGGTATAAAATACATGCATACCAAATTTGATCTCTCTATGACGAACATAATCTTATTTATTCAGTTTTAAACTTTTTGGGTTGTTTGGGAGGTAGGCGTGTCCGTGGGCGAATGAGGTCTATTTTTTGTCATAAAAAACATACGTGCCAAATTTAATCTCTGTTGGTTAAACATAGGCTTATTTATTGCGTTTTCAATTTCTGGGTTGTATGGGAGGTGGAAGTGTCCGTGAGCGAATGACACCAATTTTTCGAAGACATCTTTTTGTTGATACAAAACACATACACACCAAATTTTATTGTTGTAGATTAATTATGATCTAAGTTATGCAGTTTTAAGTTTTTGCGTTATGTGGGAGGTAAGCGTGTCCGTGGGCGGATGATGGCTGTTTTTCCAAACCATCTTTGTTTTGTCATAAAAAACACACGTGCCAAATTTTATATCTGTAGGTTAAACAGAGGCTTATTTATGCAGTTTTAAATTTTTGCGTTGCATGGGAGGTAGGCGTGTCCGTGGACGGATGATACCCATTTTTCGAAGACATTTTTGTGTTGATACAGAACACATACGTACCAAATTTTATTGCTGTAGGTTAATTAGGAGCTTATTTATGCAGTTTTCAATTTTAGCGTTGTATGGGAGGTAGGCGTGTCCGTGGGCGCATTCCAAAAATATTCAATAGTGCAGATCCTTGGGTCCATGTGACCATGTGAACCAAGATTCATCCAATTATCTCAACTCTTTCTTCTTATCCTGTGTATACGGACAACACACAGACGGACGGACGGACGGACGGACATGGATAGCTCGACTCACGTGGTGATGCTGATCAAGAATATATGTACTTTTCTATACCGGACTCGCTTCGTGCTATGCGTTACAAACGTTTGCACAAAGTTAATATACCCTGACCTTTCAGGTTTAGGGTATAAATATCGAGAATAAAGGATATATAATTAAAGTTTCGAACTTCAACTAAAGTGCTTATAATCTAATATATACAATGCAACAATGTGTATTTGTTTTCTAATTTTATTTTTCTGCTAACAGACTCCCTTATATGATATATCATACGCTTCGCACACCCGCATCCTTTGACATTTTATGTTTTGTTAACTTCAGTTTCCATTTTAATAATATAAGCTTATGCTGAAAATTGAAAGTTTATGCTAAACTCACCGTGTTCTGGTGGTGAGAAGTAATGAGTTAAATGGCGTATTTGAACGTTTGTTTCAGAAGGTTATAATATTTTGATGGTGTCACTTTGGCTGGAGGATTTTAAAATAAAGAAAAATTTCAAAACATTTAATTGATGTTTATGAATTTTATGAGATTTATTCATTGTAATGAACTTATTTTGTATGTGAATTGGACGTGGTTTTCGTTTTGAAAAAGTTTTGAAAAAGTCACTTTGTATGGGAGATAGCGGAGTTTTGAAGTACTTTTTTGGGTCATTATCAAAAGAACATCAACTTATATTATTCCGAATCATCGATTCCGTTAAGATATCGTTCTAAATTTGTGTGTGGAAGCACTAAAGCACTTCCTGTTCACATAAAAAAAATAAAAACCAAAACTCATAATTTGTATGGAATAATGCATTGGCTAATATAGCGTCTTGAAAAAGTGTGTCGAATAGCGTCTTCGAAAACCAATTTTTTGTTTCAATGTTTCAACGTTTCAAAAATTAGGTGGGTCACCCCCTATGTAACAAAAAAATTCGCCGGGTCCGCCCTTCATTTGAAAGGTTATGTTGAGAGGCTTTTGGTGCCATAACAAATTTTTTTAGGTGGACCCAAAAAGGATTTTTTTTTATAAATTCATCAGCTTTCAACCGATCGTAAAAAAAAGCATGTCGTTGAATAGACCTCGGAAAGGACAAAAATTCGTTATAAAAACCTTTTTACCTCTGATTCCATCTTGATTTCACTTGATATTTTAATTTTTCATCATATTTCCTCAGTACACCCAAAAATTTTGATTTTTTTTTTATAAAATAAAAGTTCATAACAAATCATTAAACTTTTGTGAAAAAAGTTTTTAATTTCATTCAAAAAAAAAGTTTCAGCGAATTAACTTTTTGGTTAAGTTTGTTCTAATTTTTTAACTTTAGCCTTCGGTACATGTTCGTGTGGCTTCGTTTGTCTTTGAATGACTTCGTTCATCTTTGATTTTGTCGTTAGTCTTCAGTTCAACTTCGTTTGGCTTTATTGAGTCATAAATAAGTCGATACTTATCAAAGTCGCCAAGTCCATCGGACAAAATTTTTCTGTTTTTTCCCTCAACGCACAGAAGTTTACAATATAAATATTATTGAAGTAAGGAAACTATTGTTATTATCTTTTATTTGGTATTTGGATATTACGAACAAAGACTTAACTTTTTGAAGTGAAACTTCTTTGGCGGCGAGTGAAATTTCAAGGTCTCTTATTCGTGACGCTAGGCTAACGTTTTCAATTCATATGAAAATTAAAAAAAAATTAATGCCGCTGCCAAGAATTGAACCCCGAACATCGTTGTTTATAAGACGGAATCTATTCCCTTATTTGATGGAATAACACGTACACGTAGGCACATGAAACAAGTCAAACAAAATGTAATTAACCCCTTCATTTTGTATCACGAAAAAGCACACTAACGATCAGCAAGACACGATAAGCAATAGATTTTTGTATGGAATAACGTCGTGCTTCTCGTGTCTTGCTGATCGTTGGTGTGCGTAATCGTGATACAAAATGAAGGGGTAAAACTGAACTCGTAACATAATGACATTAACTTTAGATTAATATTAACATTACATTATTAACATAACCGTAACATTAATTTTCATCCTACAAGTATGCACGGACAAAAAAATAGAAAAATAGCTAAAACAGGAGCAGAACGCGTTCGTGAATATAGAGAGCGAATTAGAGCTCTTAAGAATACAGCCGCAGCTGGGTCTGCAACTAATGATGAAGGTAAGGTGATTGCAACAACGGCTGAGTTTCAAAATGCATTTTTACGAAACATCAGTGTATTTTGGTGAATCTACAAAGAACCAATCCCCAAAAAACACACTGATGCATCTCAACAAAATTTTAAAGCCAAACAAGTTGATGTACTCAACAATCAACGTTCGCTGCTTTATGAGGCCCTCTATCAACATAGCAATTATTATGATCAGGAAGCAGGAGGTAATAATGAACAAGATTTGCCTCTGCTTTCGGAGGCTCCTTCAAAGAGTACTATGCAAATGCAATCCAGCATTCAAAAAGTAACAGTGTTGAGAAGACATTCGAAAGCAACTAAAACACCAACTGAACTAAAACAAGGAACGAAAATAACTGTTATTTTACAATTTTCAAATGAAAAAAATTGTCGAAAGACTTTTTCAAATATACCATTATGTTACAAATGTCCTCAGCCTCACGAATATTAAGTCGCTTTTAAATTTGAAACTGATTCTTTAAAAGTTAATTTCTTGCTTAGTATATTTCGAGGAAAAATAAAGGTTACTTTTGACTTTTATTTTATCGGTCAAAAATAGCAGTTATTTTGTGACTTTAATTTTTTCGGTCAAAAATATCAAGCAATTTGTGTTTTCTTAAAGGCCGCTTGACAGATTGAACTGTTGACACCATGTGTCAACATCGGTCAAAAATATCAAGCAATTTGTGTTTTCTTAAAGGCCGCTTGACAGATTGAACTGTTGACACCATGTGTCAATGTCTCACCGATGAGATGAAAATAATAATATCAAAATTTTTTTATCGGTAAAATGACTTGAACAAATATAAATTCCTGATATTTTTGACCGAAAAATAAACGGCAGAAAATAACTGTTATTTTTGCCCAAAAAAACTATAAGGCACAAAAAACTGTTATTTTTGTCGGAAAAAATAAAAATTAAGAGATAAAAGTTAATATATGACACTTTCGACAAAAACCATATTCGGTACGGTCCCTGGATGCAAATATTGAATCAACAAATTATTATTCCATTTCGTATTGATTGAATTTCTTTTCAGATAATTTCGCTCTCTATTTCACACTTAAATCTCTCTTATTTCTTACTGTTAAAGAAGTTTCACTTCTGCCACGTGTACGTTGCTACACGCGACTTTTTTTTTTTAAATCGCCTAATAGTACTTTCAGATAGACTTAATTTAACAAGTTAAACAAAAAAGCTTTTTCATTTAAATTTCGTAGGTGAATCGCTTAAGACTTCTCTCGGCGAATCTTCATTTAAGACTCATCTTGGCGATTCGTCGGCTAATCTTACCGGCAAATCGCTTATATGGCCTCAGCTGCTCACATTCCGCGAAAGCCGGAATACTTTCAAAAAAGCTCGCCGACGATTATTTCATCTTCCAAGCGATTCGCTGGAACTTCTCAGGCGATTGAAAATGTTTGCAGGGTTTAGAGCTCAACCTGAAAGTACTATAAGTTCCTAAGTGCGTACAAAATAATGCATAAGTCCCATGGAGCCAATCATTTGGCTTTATTTTCTAGAAATATTTAAAAAAAAACAAAGTTCTTCAGATTTTTCGTGATTATTTCCTGATAAATGCTTAAGAAATGTTTTAATGGAAGGATGCTTAGAATAGAACAGAGAGGTATAAATTATGAAGGAAAAATTAAATTCTACGTTTTTTTATCAGTAAACTTCTTATATAAACTCAAGCACACAATAGCTATATGGATTTGTATGTGGTTTTTTGTTGTTGTTTTTACACAGGGCCGGTATCATTAATTATTTAAAAGGTATGGGAGATCCTTTATTATGGTTTGTACAGTATCAGAGCTAACATATAGACAGGAAAACAAAGAATTATAGATATCAAGTGGAGAAAAAAATCCACTTTCTATATCCTATGCACCTAATGGATTTTTAACCCATTTAAAAAGTTCTAAAAGTTTCAGTTCGTATCGTATTTTGTTAAAGTGAAAAGTGAACCAATGCTTACTTAATTATTAGAAAAACATTACTGAATCTTTCATCAAATCTTTTTGTGCCGATAGGTAAATGAAAATCTGAGTTATTGACTGATGCTGATGAATTACAAAATAATCCTTTTGGAGATATGTACTTGAAGGGATGAACAAACACTTTTATATTAAGAAGCTTGCTTGAAAATATTCATTCCTATTTCATACTTTATCTAAGTCTCTTGTTCTATCGTATAATTTTGTTCACTGTGGTCCTATTCAATGCGCCCCGTTCTAGCTTGATAATTCGTAATTTAAATGTTTTTAAAATAACGTAAGTTCACACGACTTTTTTTAAAAAAATAATAAGTCCGGAGCTACATATCATATGCCACTAAGTCCAAAATTTAAGCTGATTTATTTGAAATCCACAAATGTTTTCTTTGACGTTACGTTATAAACAGATATGTTGAATCTTATTTTATAATTTTTACAGAAAGAATTCGCTGGATTGAATTTGCAGAAAAGTGAACCTTTAATTTCCCAAAAACCTTTCATGTGTGACTTAGACCTGTTAACTCATCTCGATTTTAAACAAAGGTTAATTTAAACAAAATTTAAAACTTCCTTACTTGAGATTTAATAGTCGATAACTCATCTCAAAAAACATTTGAAATATTTATGGAAAAAAATTAGACTTCAAAGGGCTATGTTATGCTGGCGGTCATGGGCACGAATTGTTGTTGTTTCAATGTAAAAGGGAAATTTGAGAGAGTGAGCGAGGGAACAAATTTTGACCACCGTTTGGTCACCAAATGATTTGGCTGTCGATACCAAATCACTGGATCAAAACAGTGTTGCGTTGTGAAAATATTCACAATATTTAGTTTTTAGTATTAAAGTAGTGCTGTATAGTATGAGAATAGTGGATTTTAGTAACAAATGTATAAAGGAACAAATAAAACTTAATTAATAGGAACACTTATTGCTAGCAAGTGTTAATAAATTGACTTATACAATGTTGAGCACAATGTATCACTTCAGTTTATTCTTTATTAAACATAGAAACGACAATATTTTTTTGCATAAAGTATTAAAAGTAGCAAAATGTGTACCAGTGATTAGGGATCATATGACCGCCAGCACAACAAACTTTGAGCACGACATTCATCAAATGGAAAAAGAGAGTAACAACTCGTGCCCAAGACAAGCCCATGACCGTCAGCATAACATAGCCCAAATAAATTAAAAATAATATACTTGGATACTTGGATTCGATTTGTTTTTATGATTAGTTTTAAAATTTTCAGAATTTTTTTAAGTTTTGAAAAAATTATTCCAATGAAACTGACAATAAGCATTATTTGATCAAACATTTTTGAAATGTTTTGATGTTCTACGTCAAAGTTTTAGAATTTTAACTACTACTACTACTATTTTAACTTTTTTAGTATTTAAATCGCCCTCTATCGAAAGTTTTGGAAACTTTTGACAGTCCATCTTCTATTCCTGAAACTTAATATTAAATTTTATCAGAATCTTTCCACTCGTTTGGCGAGAAACGTATTATTACATAAGAAAAATAAACCAACAAGCAAAGCCAACTTAAAAGCAACGACACACAACCTAACACTCAAGCGAACAAAATATTTTCAGTTTCAAGAACAAACTCATCTTCCTTTCTGAGATCTTTCCAGCGACATACTTTTTTACGATCGGTTGAAAATTTATGAAGTTATACAAAATAGACCATTTTGGGCAGATTTTGGGTCCACCTAAAAACAAAAATGTTTATGGCACCAAAACCCTTTCAATATAAGCTTTCAAATAAGGGACGGATCACGCAAACTTTTTTGGTGGCCCACCATAATCAATAATACTCTCCTTACGACATGAATTGTTAACGCTTTTACTGCTAAATAGTATTGTGGTCGGACAACAAGTTAGTAAAGAAACTAGTTAAATGCTTTTTGAGTTTCTTGAATCACGGCACAATTTAAGAAATTAGGTGCATTATTATGTTCAATATGACAAGAGTTTTGTCGTTCCTTTTGCCTGGCAATAAGGAAGACCAATAAGCAGGTCAAAATATTCGCTTCATCAATTCATTTGTGCAGTGTAACCAACAAGTATGTATTTTAAGTAAGAGGTTTTTAAAGAATGAATTACAAGTTGTTTTCTGTGTTTCTGAATTGACTTTGTCATAAGCTAAAAAAAAAATTCTTCTAGCATGAGTTCTTGTGATAAATTATCTTTAGCCAACGTACAAATTAAGATTGATTTGTTTTTGGCCAAACTTCAAGAATTTTAATTATGTAAGAATACTTTGTAGAGGTCAAATAGTTAAAGAAAAAATTGTCTGTTATGTCAGGAAGAATGATTTATTAACCTATGTTATACTTTGGCCGGCAGCATAGACATCATAGTCCACTAGGTAATGTTCTGGTTAAAATAAACGCGATCATTGCATATAATATTAAATTTATCTTTTGTATCAACTGGCCTGATATGGTTGGATTATAACTACTTTCCATAAATTCAATTTTTTTTTTTATATAAAAAAATGTGTCAATATATAAAGAAAAAATTTGGCAATATAGGGCAAAATATGAAATAGCTAGATTTTGATAAGTTTATTTTAGTATTGTTATCCTGCTGGTAACACTTTTAAAATGAACATACTAATGCCTGAATTGTTGACGTCTGTTGAAAGTTGCTTTTTAAAGAAATAAGTGCTACGTAATCAATCATAGACAATTTTAATCAAACTGAAAGCTTAGCCCCAACAATTCAGTTTGCTTCAACCCAACTACCGCGTTAAGTGAACTATGTACCTTAACTCAATTCTAAAACTATCACTTTATGGGTTGCAATGAATGAATATGAATAAACTAATAAATTCGATATTTTTTTAACAACTAATTTTACAAAAGATTTAAAATGTCTGAGTGTATTTGTGTGTTGCCAAAATCTTCTTTTTGTGTATGTATTTATTGGTTTTTGTAAACTCTAAATATGTATGAATATGTGCATTGATAAATTTATAAAAAAATATACAACACAACAGAAAAAAACAAACAAAAAATAGTTTAAAAATATAACAACAACACATTTTTTTGTTGATTTGTATTTAAAAAAGCAGCGCATCTCAACCAATTGTTGAACAGATTGGCTGAAATTCGATGAATGTGCTCAATGAGAGAAAATAAATTTGTAAAGAAATCAAGTTAAACAAAAATAGTTCTAACAAATTAAAAACAAAACAAAAAATTAAAAAAAAAAATCAAATTATAGGAGAAAAAGTTTATAAAAATAAAGCAGAAATAAACTAGTTTTCAGCGGAAAATCGATTAGTTTTTAAATCTTACGGAATAGAGTTTGAAATTTTGTCATACTGAATACCTAAATTAAAAGTAATTTTCAAAAATTTAGCTAATTCATAAGAAATATATTGCTTTGGCTTCTTAAGGAAAATCATAAGCATAAAATTGTCAAAAATTGCGAAAAAGTTAAAAAAAAATACTAAATGTAGTTTTAACTTTACTTGAAAAAAAAAAAACACATTCCATAAAAACTCTACTCTCAATACTCGGAATACATTACTTTGTTGCATGTAGCTTAAATTATTTTTGTTATTCACTATGAAGTATGAACTATAAAATATTGATAAAATCTAAACTACTCGTTAGTTTATTTAAGGAAAAATAGCTGTTTTTTTTTTCTTAAACGTACGCTTAAGACTTTTGTTTCTCAATTCATTTAAGCTTGCTTATTCACAAAGCTTCACAAATTCATAACTTACTGTTATTGGCGAGCAAATTTTCATGTAGCTTATCACGCTGATCTTCGAGTACTTCACCCAAGTAGCTGGCCACTTTGCGCGTAATGATCTCTACATAGGAATCCAACTTGCCCAAATCATCGGACAGACCTACAAGTTGGTCCAAAGTACCAACCTGCAAGAAATCAACATATTTTAATGCACTAAGAAACCATTGCAATGAGCATATGTTAGAGCACCTACCTTTAAATCAGGTATATGAAACTTGAAGTTGTTGCAGAGATTGTTCTGCTTGCTGGTGAGATTATTCATTGTATCGAATGTTTGCTGGCAAGTTTTGTCGCCAGGCGCTGAGATAAGCCAATATTCGGACATCTTGTTGATTTCTATAGTGTGAGATAGTGATGTTTCATTAAATACTTATGATATAAAAATGTATAAATTTGCAAAAAAAATAAAATTATACAAAAATCTGAGAGTTCTCACAAACATCGTTGCTTGGTTTGCGACACTTATATTAGTTTGCAGAAAATTATATAGCTTGAATATTACAACAACAACAATCATTAATTTAATTATTTTTTTCGATTCTATTTTAGAAACGCCTCAAAAGTAGGAACGTAGTTTTACGCTTATTCACTTCCAACCAGTTGAAAATATCGATTCACCAACATTTACAACGTTGTTCTGAAACCTCTTGACATATCTTTCCTTAAATTTATTCAATTTGTATTCAAATACCATGTAAATTAATTATGTCCGAGTCGAGTCTTTCAAAGTTTGAAATAAATTTCTAATTTTCAGGTAATTTTAATTTCAAGGACATAAACAATGTGCGGTTAACTCTATCTATTAATCAAGACAATCGATAAATAACTGTTATTGTTGTTCTGACACTATTAAACTTTGCAGAGTCTTGACTTTGCATATAAGTATACTGCTGACTTACTTGGCCATGAAAATTCACTTTTTTTGTATTGAAATTTAAATAATTATCCAATAGATTTAATTTTATTAACATTTCAACTGTTTTGGCACTTTTATTGAACTATTCTGCATTTACTGTCTTCGAGTTAACTGCACGTTGAATGTCAAAACGTTTAGTTTAATTTTCACTGCCAAGCTGTTGCTTTTAGCGGAACGTTTTGCTGCGAACTAAACGTGCGTGATGAAGAAAAATTACTTTAACTCGACATGCGAAAGGATTAAAGGACTGCTTATCGATTGAACTTGACACGAATGAAATACAAACATGCCAACTTCTGTTGTCTCAATGTCATTGCTATGTACACAGTGAAAAAACTCGAAAGATTAGTTTGATTAATTAGTATTGAGATTGAACTTATTAAAAAAAAAAAAATAACTAGCATTTTGATTAATCATACATTCAATATGTTTTATTAGATTTATCAAAATTACAATAATTTCATTTCAGAGCAATGGGAAAAAGTTGGTCAAGCTGTATTCGTTACCATCTATAAATAAAAAAATCAGTTTCTGTCGGTGTATGTTTTATAGCCGAACGGAATTAACCGTTCCATTGACTTTAAATTGTCAATTGTTTTTATGTATATGGACTAATCCCGAAAATGGTGCACCAGAAATTTCAAAAGTGTTGAAATAAAATATCAGAGAGCAGAAACAACTGCAATTAAAAATATTTCAGACATTGCTTATCTTAGGGGCTATGCAATAAATACCATAACTTTTGTGCAAAAGAAAGTTTTTGACAATTAACTTTATTATTTCTTTAGAAATCGCTTTGCCACGTGCCATAGTAGAAAATCATTAGATTAAAACTACTGGTATAAAATCAAAGAGTGACCGAAATTTTCTCAAAACATTCCCAATACATTCTCAATTGATATACAGAATCAGCAAAAAATAATTTGTCCCGTTATCCTTGTGCACACTCGCATTATCGTATGAATTGAATGTTGTCAGTTTTTGGATTGCATTTTATGACTGTGTTGGTAATTTAACGTTGTTGTTTTTGTAATTTTTTTTACTTTTGCTATTAATTCTAAAAAAATACATTTCAAGCTTTAAGGATACTACAAACTTTGTATCAGAAATATTGTTTTCTTATTATAAATAAAAGTATAAATAAATAAAATATGCAGCCGTACGAATTGATTGTTGTCGGGGTAGTATTAAAAATAAAACTAAACAATAATATGTATATTTTTTCAACTGTCAAGATTTTTCAAGTATTTTTGATTTTTTCAACAAACTTCTTTGTTTGCATTTGTGTGCGAGCTTTTTTATGAACAATTATGAAAATAGTTTAAATTTATGGGGGACATGACATTGGCCGTTTTTTGAAAGCGACTTTTTTTAATAATTTTGTATTTTAGAATAAATATTCTCAAGATTCTAAAAAAAAAATTTCATGGAAAATTCTTACGGGTGCAAAAGTTACGGCCGGATTAGTGAGAGCGCATTTTTAATTTTCGCCTTTTTTTTTCTTTGTTCACAAACTTTGAACGCGTTTATCTCGAAACCATGATTTTCGTACTGGTTGCGGCACTAGCGGGCAAAATTTTTTTTGTTTTTGTATTTTTTGTATTTGTATTTTTGTAAATGACACGACCTTTTTTAATTTTTTTCGATTTGAGATCTGCCGCCAGTTCGGAGCTCTATAAAACCATGTTGGAGTGAAAAATATATTTTTTTGAATTTTTTTTTCTTGTAATTTGTTCAATTTGGAAAAATGTTTGTTTTTAACTGAGTTATGAATTTTTAAACCTCCACCTTAAATTTGGAATTTTTCCACCTTAAAATACTTCATAAGATCCTTCACATTTTTTAATATTGCTTTGAGCACCATCTGGAAGTTTGACTACTTATCTTCGACCATTCCACACTAACATCCACAAAGAGCTTATTGACGTTATTCGGAGACGGATTCTTCGGAATCAGACACTTTTTCGGATGGAAATAACTTAACTCTGGGCACTTGAATGCAATCTCGAATATCGGTTTGGTTGTTAATAATAGATCATATAAGTAAAAAGTACTGTTACATAAAAAAAAAAATGTCTATTTAATTATGAATATTAATCAAATATAACCACAAAATAATAACGATAAAAATCTCCTTGGTGGTCAAATACAATCAATACAGCAGTAAAATATTAAAAGTCGACAGGAACTAATTGCCATTGAATAAAAATAAAAGCGCTAATGTCATGGCGCATTTTTACAATTAAATATTTTATTTACAATGTTTTGAATTTATTCTCTGCGTATCATGGTAAAACAACAGCAGGCCAGTTTCAGAATCATGACTAAAAAAAAAACAATAAATTTAATGAAAGCCACCTTTATGTATTTAAATCAGCGCTACGATAATTTTGGAAGAAAATATTAAGATATGATGATAGATACAACAATAAATTTGAATCTGTTTTTAAAAGGCTTCAAACAATAAGGATATCTTATGGTTGTATGTTGTGGGTGAATCTATTTAAGGCTCACTAAAAAAACAAAAAAAAAAAATTATTTGTGATGAAGTTTCAGTTTTTCAAGGATTTTTCGACACGCTCTTTTAATTGGAATACGCTGTGTTTGGTCATTTGTCAACTTTTCAAAGAAGAAGTTGTAGAAAATTAAAATTAGTCAATTATTCTAATAAGCCATGCAGAAGAAGATGAAGATATAAGGGTGTATTGAGGTCAATCGCAGCATGTCGCAAAACCAATTAAATTAAAGTTATCAAGATAAACAAAGCAGAATCAAGAAAAGTATTGAGTAAAGCGTAGTTAGAAGTTAATTTGTTTTTAATTAGATAACCATAACAAAGTATACAGATTTGTATGTGTGACATATGGAATCCTTTTAAATTCTGTTGTTTCTACTTTCTTAAAAATTTATGAAATAGTTTATTTAAAATATAATATTGATTTGGAATATAATTGAGTAGGATATTTTACTTAAACAACAGCCTGTTAGCTTCAAAATCAACCTTTTACAAGAAATTAAACATATTTCAAATCAAATTCAATAACCCCGGGATCGACAGTGGAATTCGGTTATAGCGACCCTGAAGGGACTGGATTATTTCGTCGTTATAATGTCGTTATATGAATGTCGTTATATGCAAACATATATTTTTTTTTTTGTTTATTATTCATTTAACTCATTTTCAGCAAAAACATACAACTTTATGCAAATAAATACAAAGACGATATATGTTATAGAAGTATGTTTAGGAATAAAATAATTACATATGCATATGGGCAAGGCCACGAAAAATGAAACCACATAGATTTTTTTTTTCTGTCACAAAGCCCAAAATTTTTTTTACATTTCAAATGTCAAATATGTAAAGAATATGGCAGCACTGTATGCCAGTGCAAACTTTGTGTCTGCTTTGATATTTTACATTCTTTTCATAAGTGACACGTGCAAGGTGTAGTTGGAAAATATACCAATGTCGGCGAAAAAGGTAAATTTTGTTGTAATTTTTTTGTACTTTAGGCAGATGATTACTTTTTTTGGATAGAATAAAAATCAAACTATTGATTAGCAAGCAAATTTGTGTACAAATCTAAGCTTTTGGACCAATTAGGGCTTAAAGTAATCAGCCGCAAATAAATGGTGACGTTACTGACAAATTTTCATAAAATGTTTTTTTATGCATTAACTAATTATAAAAGAGGTTGGATGAGCTGATATTTTTTGAGTATTTTTGAAGTACTTTCATAATCAATGCTTATATGAAGCATTATTTGCATTTAGCAGGGTATTTTTGCAAAAAAAGATTGCGTGACGTTACTGACGGTTTTTTATATTTTTTTTTTTTTACTTTTTTGCTTAATAATTTGGTATTTAATTGCTAGACTCCGATTCCTGGTGCACAAAGAGACAAGCGTTATGTAGAAAAGCTAAAAGAAAGCAACAAATACGATGAGTACAAAAAGAAAAAGGCAGAAGCAATGGGAAAATTGAGAGCTAACAGAAAAGAAGAAAAAAAAACGAATGCGAATTAGCTCGCCGTGCTGCTGGCCGCGAAAGAAGCAAAAAATATCGACAGAAATTAAAACAATCAGCTAAAGACACCCAAATAGAGACGAATCGAAGCTGCAGCCTTAGCGAAATCGTTAAGAAAAGCTACAGGTGATCACAAACATTACGAAAAGCTGTGAAAAAGGTATCGTGTGCTTTTCCGACTTCACCACGCAAGAAAACAGCAGTATTGACGCACATTGTTCCGAATTTGGGCGAAGTTGAAAAAGAAAATTTATTCAGTGTTGTAACAAAAGCTAAGCCCAACAACCAACCAGTCACCAGTCAGCTTCCAAAGGAAATTGAAAATTTTTTCGATGGCGCCGATATCTCCCAAGTTTCGCCAATAGCTCGATTTCTTTGCTTCGCCAATGCAAAGAAATATAAATGCGCTGAAACAGGGGAAAAAATTTTGATTCCAACTAGACACATGACCCTTTCTATTAGGGAAGCGTTTGCATTATTCACTTAAGAAAGATATAAGAAACAGCTAAGTAACTCAAGCTCGTCACTGCATAGTAAACAGTGCACGGGAATTCGTTGAGGCGTTCCAACATACACAATCGCAAATATTAGTTGCGGAAGTTGCTGAAGAAGAGTTTAACAAAACTCTTGCTCTAAAGGGCAAGCCTGATTTACTGCAATTTTTTTTTATGAGATTAGTGCGAAAAGTGGTTTCCTCTTAATATCTCCCCAGAGTTTGCCGTTTAGGGTCCCTCTATTAACCCAAGAAAACAAAAGACCCAAAAATCCTAACGAAATTCGTTCGTGTGACGTTACTGACATTTTGCGTCACGTTACTGACACTGCTTTTATGTCATTTACGTGATTAAAACATAAAATATTAAGCCCACCTTTTGGATAAAAATCATCTTTCATCCTTCCTTTTTAAAATACTGGGCAATAATAAACATGAACTCTTTTCAATTCGCTCATTTTTACACAAACGTTCAGTAACCTCAAAACTAACTTCCAAAATCCGGTGACGTTACTGACGGCTTAAAATGGTCATAACTTCACAACAAAATGAGATACAGCAAAGTTGTCTGCGTATGAAACAACAGTTATGACGAGAACTTTCATATGCCGCTCACAAGTTGGGAGAAATAATAGTATTTTGTAAAGATATTGACCAAAATATGTATACGAGCGTGACGTTACTGACGGTGGCCTTGCCCATATGTAATAAACTTAAATTTGATTTAAGGGGGGCCATGACATTGGCCGTTTTTTATAATTTTGTATTTTAGTAGATATTCTTAAGATTCTAAGATTTGAATTTAAGAATTTCATGGAACAATTCCTACGGGTTCAAAAGTTACAGCCGGATTAGTGAGAGCGCATTTTTATTTTTCATTACATTTTTCTTTGTTCACAAACATTGAATGCGTTTATCTTGAAACCATGTTTTTCGTACTGGTTGCGGCACTAGCGGGTTCATTTTTTGACGATTTTTTTTTTTTGTATTTTTTAAACTTGATTCGATATGACACGAGCTTTTTTTAAAATTTTTGTTCGATTTTTTATGAATTTAAGAAGCCAATATTTTTTATTATTTTTCGAAAAAACACACTCGAATTTGGAACAGCACCAAAAATTGAAAAAATTTTTTTTAAAAAGAGGTCCTGTTATACGATAACCAATTTGTTAAGATTTAAAAAAATAATTTTTTTCCAGATCGGACAATATTTGCGACTCCCAGCAACCACTATGCACAGTGTAACGATGTTTATGGGATGAGGGACAAAAATAGAAGGAGTTGTCGTAGGAACATGCAATTTGACATTTATCATTATTTTATAAATATACTGCTTTGGGACTGCAAAGTTCGAAGGTCGATTAAAAAAAATTCGAACTAACATAAACAAACGCCGCGATACGAGTCTTCTAATTTGGCCTCTATTTTCACTCCTCACTCTCAGAATCGACAGAATCTTTGCTAACCAGAATTTGTTCCATAGTGTTATCGAAGGTCCTTTGCTGAAATACGTTAATCGAGAACCTAGTTCAAAAAGTGTTTCTGAAGAAGTTTCCCTAAACGTACCATTTTTAAATTAAGATGAGTCCTCAGCCAGAGATGAAGAGTGTGGCATACAAGGTGGAACAAAATTAATCATTCAATTTTGTTTTTGAATAACTTTTTTGTTAAATAAAAAAAACTGATTGCGAGTAATGGAAATCTTTATATGCACCATTACAATTTTTTATGTTATTTAAAAAAGGTGATGAAAAATTTAAAAAAGGTGATATCCGTTGATACACATTTGTGTCAGTTTTATCGCATTTCCCATGACTTTCCGAAAGATTTCTGGTGATAACTGTTTACATTCCTGTCAAATATTTTCCTTAAGGTTTGCGATTATCGGAGGCTTGTTGGCATAAGTCCACGACTTCAAGTAGCCACAAAGAAAGAAGTCTGGGATGGTTAAATCGATTGATCTTGCTGACCATGTCAAATCCATTGTGGCTCCTGCTGTGTATACGGTTGCACCGTCCTGTTAAAACCACATGTTTATCAAGCCCCGCTCAGACCATTCCGGTAGTAAGAAAGTGTTAATCATGGCCCTGTAGCGTTCGACAGTAACAGTGACTGTGTTGATGATGGCGTCCTAAAAATATGTCGGCCAAAATATGCGAAAACTTTCACGCATATTTCACAACTATTGTTTTTTGTATGGAACTTTGAGTGAAATTTCACAGGAAACTGAACAGATTACTATGCTTTATATAGAAAAATTTATTGAAAATGAAAAATGTTTCGTATATTTTGATAAAAAATTCACTATGTGAAGTGTTTTCTCTTCTTTTCTAAAATCTTTTTCTCTAAAAACGATATATTTCTACATACAGTGGCTCACACTTTATTTCAACCAGCACCTAACAAAAACTTTAAGAAGATCTGACAACTAAACTAAAAATGATATCAAAATTATATAAATGCAGGTTGTTGGTCTGATGTTTTAACTCATCAAATATGCTTCATTTATTTTTTATATTTGTTTTACATTTTATAACAATTTAAAAAAAAAAAAAAAAAACAATCAAAAACAATCAAAAACAATCTCACAGCTTATTTCGACCATGTAACAAATTGAATTTCAAAATAGGCCTAAGGGGCTAAAAAATAAATTTTAATATTTAGTATGACCACCCTTCTGATGAATAACCAATTTGAGCCTCTTTTGCATGGAATTGCCTAGTTTACGGGTCACTTCCAGCGTAATTTTTGCCCATTCCTGGGCATGTCTGTACAATATCCGACTTATGTTTCGGGTCATTGTCTTGATAAAATCTGAAAACATCACGAATGCCTAGATTTTCTGCACTTTCAATCAAATTTGCTTTCAAAATTTCAAGATAATGAGACTTGTCCATCGTCGTCTCAATAAACTGCATGTTGCCAACACCCGACGCAGACATACAGGCCCACACCATAACGCTCCCACCGCCGTGTTTGACTGTAGTTTCAAATTTTTTGCTTGCAGCTCTGTATTTGGCTTTCGCCACACATATGAAGCACAATCTGAGCCAAAAATATTAAATTTGGACTAATCAGCAAATATTACCGTATTCCAAAATCTTGAATCCTTATTCCAGTGCTCCTTAGCAAATTTCAAACGGCTCTTCTGATTTGTTGTGCTTATAAAAGGCTTCTTGCTCGCTATTCTGCCATTAAAATCATGCTCCCGAGGAACACGGCGAATAGTTTCTGGATGATATGACTTGCCCAACTCTGCCTCCACTTCAATCGCTACTCTTGGAGCTGATAGTTTTGGGTTTTCCCGGATTTTTCGGACAATATAGCGCTCATCCGTTGAATTGAAAATTTGTTGGGAGTTTTTCTGCCCTTATCATGCGTTCTATTTTCCCAGACAAAACGATAAATGATGCTCTGGACTGTGGAGTCACTCAATCCAACCATCTCACCAATTTTTCGGCGCGAGTAGCCATTTTTAAAATGACTGAGGACAAGTTCTTGCTGCTTAATTGTCGTACGTGGCTACATTTTGAAAATACAAACTTTTATGCAAGACCTACTCACAAAATTCATATAAAAATGAACTTCAGAATGTTGTGGGTTAATGAGTAAAATATAAAAAAAGAAACAACAGGTACAAAGTTTTTGGTTCAAATAAGCTGTGACATTATTTTAAATTGCTTTTTTTTGTTTTTAATTGTTATAAAATGTAAAATAAATATTAAAAAATAAATTAAGTCATATTTGATGAGTTAAAACATCGGACAAACAACCTCCATTTCTATAATTTTGATATCCTTTTTAGTTTAGTTAACAAAGCTTCTAAAAGTTTTTGTTAGGTGCTGGTTGAAATAAGCTGTGAGCCACTGTATTTCTATTTTTCATGAAAACTTTTAATCATTTTTAGAGAAGTTTTAGAATCACATTTACATAAAAGCATTTTCTTGAGCAAAGTCTTTACCATTTTTCTCTAAATATGATACCTTTTTTATCATATTCCGAGAAACTTTTTCTAAGAGCAGCCAAGCCAAATTGTAAAAGTTTTTTTTTCATATTTCCCTTCGGCAGTTAAAGAGAGTTTAAGAGGGTAAAGCCGCCGGGCACAAAAATAAAAAAAGCTTTGGAAAAAAGTTTTAAATGCTAAATTCAAAAGATTCTTCAGCCAGCGATGAAGAGTGTGACGTACAAAATTCTAAACAAATTGGTCTAAGGTCAATAGCTATACACGATAACACATGAATCCTTAAAAATCAAAATAGTAACTTTGTTGAAACTATTCGTGACGATGAATTAACAAAACGTCGGAACAGAAAACTTACGAAGGATTTGTTTTTTCGTACTCTGCCAAATAAATAAATTAAGATTGAGGTCGTGGCTCATGCATTTTCCTTCAAAAAAAGCTCTTTACTGCTTTTGATTATTTGAAGAAACAGTTCAGTCGAGCCTTAAATCAGGAATCAATAGATGGTGGAAGAATTAGTTTTCTCCGCCTTTGAACAGTAGATAATTTTGACTTACGTCGTATTAGAATTAGGCTGATGATATGTGTAAAGGAATTTTTGTATATGCATAATTAAGAATAATAAGAGATTATATTCTTAAGATTTTCGGTAAAGCAACTATACGTATGTACAAAATGCCTACAGTGCCTACAAAACCCTATATTAATATCAAGGATGTGTTTTGTTTAATGTTTATGAGAGAGGTGGCGAGTTGGGAATCTTACCCGGGCGACTTAACCTCTCGGAACACCACTGATTCGAACTAAAACCATTAAAAAATAATTGACAAGCCTTAAGGGACCAACCTTTATATCTGTAGCTCGTTTCTGCAACTTTTGTCACCGCAGTTCTCACAATATTTTCTCACTTTGACGCCATAATGACGTCATTCTCACATGCACCGTCTCTGTAATAAAATGAGAAAAGTCGGTGACTCGTCTCGCTTGTTTCAATTCTATTTTCGTAGGAATTTAATAGCCAAAGTGTTTCTGTAAACTAAAATATGCGACTCGAGTCGGCTGAAGTTGTCACTATGTTCTGATTAGGTGAGAACAATTTTTGGTTGATAGTGCAACTTTCGATTTCAATGAAGTGGTTACTAATACTTCTACCCGGTACAAGGTATAAACTTAAATTTTTCATTTAGACTATAAATACATAATATACACAATATTATAAGTATTACAATGTATAGATTATTGAATAAACGAACTTAAATATTTTATTAATGAGATTTATTCCATGATAAAAATTTGTATCACTGCATTAAGCAACCGCATGAAAAGAATACTCGGATCTCAACGCATGGATAGGGTTTGTTTTATAAATATCAACATCACTAAGTGTCAAAACATGAAAAAATTGTTTTGTTTATTTTTGTTTATTTTTTTTATTTTTGAAAAAATCAAAACAAAAAAAAAATGTCAATTGTTTCAATTTTATATATTCCTTATCACTTGTGTATCTTTCTCATCACAGAGTAATATTTTCTCACTTATTAGGCGTTTTCGTTTATTTGTTAAGAGCAGAGCAGGAACTGTCAAATCACTTGTTCGTGTTCTTTATTTTGTTCAGAGCATTAAGAGTGGATTGATCGAGTTTTTGTATGCACTCATAGCATAAACAGAGTGCTATCGAGATCACTCTACCTACTCTGTTTCAAAAGACCAAGCACGTAGAGTGAATATAAGAGAGCTTTGATCAGGAGAAATTTGAACGTGCTCAGAGCGCACTCTTATCGGAGCGTTCTCTATGTGCTCTGTCTCTGAAAACTACTCTGCTCTTAACACATAAACGAAAACGCCTATTAATGCAGAAACACTTTCTTTCGTAAAAGTGAGTATTTTGGAACGAAATAGTCTGGCGACAGAAAAAGTGAGTATTTGTCGAAAAAGTTGCAGAAACGAGCTACTGGTCTCTTATTAATATTCAAAGATTTTCAATTTTTCACATACATACCATAATTGATTGTTTTGTTGATTTTAATAAAGTTTATATTTAATTTAATAAATAGTTTATGCGAGATGGGGTGTAGCGTATAACTTGCAGTAAGGCAACGTAAAGTGTAACATTTTTGAGGTGGTACCAAACAGCGTACAAAATTTCATTGTTAGATATACTGTTTTGAATTATTTTTGAAATTACCCTATGATCTCTATAACGATTACTATGCCATGTCAATGTGATTTAATAAACAATCAGAATGAATACGCATATAATTTCAGTTAATAAAAACAGAAACCACATACATATTACGAATTCCGCAGCCCTGGCCCATTTAAAGGTTCTCATTTTAGACCAATACCACAAAAATTTTAAATTTAAAAAAAGAGCCCATCATTTCGAAAGTTATACCGCATAAAAAATATTTAACTTTGAGTCAAGTAATTGTCCTTCATGTAGTGTCCTTCAAATAGTTTTGTATCTATGGAAGATAATAGAGTTCAAGTTCATAGTGCAACTGGATACCACAAACAAACGATAGCGAATTCGACTATTAGATTAAAAATATATTTTCCTTGTTATCCTAATAAATAATCCTTGTGTAACTCATTCCAAAGAATTCATTATTTTTACTTTCACATTCGTTTGTCTAAACTGCTTAAACTAGAAATAAAATAAAACATTTTAGAACAAAACAAAAACAATGCATCATATCGCAGATATTTTCACCACATGTGAATATGACATTTGCAGCAACGTCGTCCATAGTGGTGAATAGCATAGTGTCAGCTGTTTGATGACAGTCACATGACAGCAAAATGGATCGATAAAATTTTCGCTCACGAGTTCAGAGAAAAGTTGGAAAAATTGTAGCAATTTTCACAGATTTTCCTAAAGGATGCGCAGACAGCAATGATGTTCACATTTTCAAAAATGCATAAAAGATGCACTTTCAGAACTCTATCTGAATTTCCAATTGTATTTTCACTTTGATAAGGGGGCTGATTAATATCGGTAGGCAACCAATTAGCTTGCAGCTACCTTGTGGAATCTCTACCTTATTTGAATATGCAAAAAATGAATTGCCACACTTGTTGGCAAATTCTCTGAATTCTTAGTTTGCAATAGATTTTCGCACATAACTTGTTTTTTCTTTGTTCTAAACTAGAAATAGTCATTAGACTTGAACTTTTTTGATCACTTCTATGCGGGTTCACTGCGATTTTTATCATGGCCACTCATTATTCAACACTTACTTCTTGTGACAAACTTTTAGAATTTATGTGAATTTTAGATTTTCAACGAAGAAATCCGTATGAAAATTGCAAACTTTTTCCCGGAGCTGAATATAAAAAAATTGCGTTGAAAATTTTTTCACTTTTTGCTCAAAATCAATCGACAGCGACGGACCAAAGACGACGACGTTCACAACTTCAACATAGGCAGGCGAACGAGGTAGAAAACGAAAAAATGCTAAAAGAAAATAAAGAGAATTCACGTGATAAAGTTAAAGCGCCACTGAGTGGCGGTTAGTCATACTAGAGAACAAATTTTAACAATTTTTGACAGAACGTTGCATGTAAAAAGTTTGAGAGGTAATGAAATGCTCAATTATGTGCAGAAAATGCACAGTGGGTTTAATATAGTTCATCGCATGCAGGGATGCCAAGTTGCGGGATTACTTTACTGCAGGTAATTACCGTGCAAGACAATTCTGAACAAAACTCAAACACATTTAAACATTTTTTTGATGAAAACCTGCATTTAATATTAAATGTGTACCTGTAACCCATAGAGGTCAATTCACCCTTATTGTTATAATATGTTTAATTGTGATATTAGTTTGTTAGATTTAGATAAGGTCTTGACAGCCTTATTCATAAACTGATTTTAGTGGCTGCGTTACTTTAAAAATGCTTTATACTATGTTCACACTGAGATCAAATTAAGTAATTTCGAGCTTTTATGTAATTTCGACTGAAATTATCTAAAAACTATGGTAATTGCCCATACAATTTGCTGATTTGGAAATTACCTCAAACAAGGTAATTTCGTTTAAATTACTCACGAAATTAGGCAAAAATGCACTGCAACCCTGAAATCTGAATATAGTGTGAATTAAACACATCCTTTTTTTGGCGTATTAGCAATCTTGCTATCCATTCCAGCTGAGCCGTCAAAATTATACATGACACATGATAATGGCCACATTCAGATACTTAACTTTTTTGACCCTTCGGATAGCAACCCATTCAGTGAAACTTGGGAGAGCAATGTTTTCAATGAATTAAAGTTGTACAATTGATAACATGTACGGCTTTATGCGAAATAATTTTGCAAACTTACTTTGAGTAAGAATTTTCTATTTTTAATTGAACATTTAAGTTGGCAACTGTCGAGAGTGCTGAATGTGGCCAATAATGAATTGAAAAAAAAATAAATCAAACGTCAAACGAAATTATCCAAGCCCAGTGTGAACACTTTTGTACAATTTCGAAATTATCTCACGAAATTACCTAATTTGATCTCAGTGTGAACATAGTATTAAACAACAGATCTTAATTCATTAAGGTGGTTTACAACTACGTAACTTAAGCAGCTTTTAAACGCCGAAATATGCGTTAAAAAATTACTTATACTATGTTCACACTGAGATCAAATTAGGTAATTTCGAGCTTTTATGTAATTTCGACTGAAATTATCTAAAAACTATGGTAATTTCCCATACAATTTGTTGATTTGGAAATTACCTCAAACAAGATAATTTCGTTTAAATTACTCACGAAATTAGGCAAAAATTCACTGCAACCCTGAAATCTGAATATATTGTGAATTAAACACACCCTTTTTTTGGCGTATTAACCATCTTGCTATCCATTCCAGCTGAGCCGTCAAAATTATACATGACACATGATAATGGCCACATTCAGATACTTAGCTGTTTTGACCCTTCGGTTAACAACCCATTCAGTGAAACTTAGGTGAGCGATGTTTTCAATGAATTAAAGTTGCACAATTGATAACATGTACGGCTTTATGCGAAATAATTTTGCAAACTTACTTTGAGTAAGAATTCTCTATTTTAATTGAACATTTAAGTTGGCAACTGTTGAGAGTGCTGAATGTGGCCAGTAAAAAATTGACAAAAAAATAAATCAAACGTCAAACGAAATTATCCAAGCCTAGTGTGAACACTTTTGCACAATTTCGAAATTATCTCACGAAATTACCTAATTTGATCTCAGTGTGAACATAGTATTAAACTTAACCTTTGATTATTAGCAGCACTACTGCGTAATTTTGCTTAAAGTTGGTATTAATGCTATTATTATCATAGGCATGCACAAAAATGGTTCTTGTTTCCGCTAAATCTCAACGATTTCTTGATTATTGTGAACTTTTTTGCTACCGCTTTATCGACTTACACAATGAAAAAGAAATGTTTATTTACAAATTAAACAACGTTGTTTAAATCCTTAAAAAGTGCGTTACTAAACAACTGTTTAACTTTTGTTTAAGAATATCTATTGAATATTCAACATTTTATTGAAGCAATGATATGTATTAAAAAAATTATTGTATATAAAACAATAAGCCATGATTAAATATTTATAAGGTTATCCCGATATTTGACATAACCATATGTTTTTGTAAGCAAAAAACTGTTCTCTCTCGAAAATGAATGAAAACCAGGGTTTTGTGGTTTCCTCAAAAAAATTTATAAGGGTGTTTTTTTTAAGAGCTTGCTGATTTGAAATTTAAATAAAACCAAAATTAAATGGTGCCAAATAATGAAATGGCCGAAAAAAATTTTTTATTTGGTAGATAATTTCTTGGCATTTAACATTTAAATATCGTTTCGAGCATATGGCCACCACGACTATTTTGCACAAAGGTCATTCTGGAGGTTCAATTTTCGACCACCTTTTCAAGCACTTGAGGGCGTATTTCAGCAATGACACGTTGAATATTGGTTTCCAAAGCATCAATCGTTGCTGGTTTATCCACATAAACCAATGACTTCACGTATCCCCACAAAAAGTAATCAAGTGGCCTCAAACAACACGAACGCGGAGGCCAATTCACCGGTTCATTTCTCGAAATAATGTTGTCGTTGAAATGTTTTTTCAATAAGTCGATTGTTTCGTCCGCAGTATGACAAGTGGCATCATCCTGTTGAAACCACATTTCGTCGACATCCATATCTTGAAGATTTGGCAACAAAAATTCATTGATCATGGTTCTGTATCAATTTTCATTCACGGACACGGTATAAATTGTCGTTTTCTTCGACACTGGCTTCAACGACAGCAATATTTTCTTCTGTACGCACTCTTCTCATTCTTCTCGGTGGCTTGGCATCCAAAAGAGTGAATGTAGACCGAAACTTGGTAATTACGTTCTTTATGGTGGTCTCAGACGGACGATTATGTGCACCATAAAATTAACGAAGTGCTCTATAAACATTTTTAATTGCACACTGTTTTTGAAAATAAGTTCTGTAGTAAACCTATTCATGATGATTTGCCAAATTATACTGAGTAGAGACGTCACTTTAAACTGTCAAAACAACTGTTAGACAATAGAGTAAACCATATTGAAAAAAACCTCTTAAAAAAACACCCTTTAGTAAGATATTCAAGCAGCTGTGGGACCTTTGTGTCATTCAAAATACTCTCCTCTACAAATATGGGCATCTATCTCCATTTTCGTGAGAAGAAGTCAAATATCGGGATAATCTTTAAATTATTGAATCGTCATAGAAGCAAGCTGTCTTATCATTAATCGTTGTTAGAGCAAGACAAATATATCTCTTAATAGTTTCTGTTGTTATATTTTTTCTAAGGAAGGAATTAATTCTGTGTCGACAAGGAATAACAGCTAAGCTCATTTTCAAAATTTCAGAAGAGCATTTTTTATATAAAAATTGCTTCCTTATATCAGGGTACCCCGACTTTTGCTGTTTTGATTTGATGGTCTAACACATTAAATTTTGTAGGAATAACCATAAAAATTTGCGTACAAGGGTTTTTCCTTGCGAAAAATCGCAATGAAAGTAATAACCTCACTTTGTCCTAATTCGACTTTAGCGGTTATTCCTTGTCGACACTTGCTTCTCGTGTAAAATTTAAAAAACGTAACGTAGCTTTTTGATTACATATGACGATATGTTTGTTTAGTTTTCTTTGGTATGATCTCAAAAGTGTTTAAATAAATAAAAAACTAGTAAGGTATATCTTCGACTTGGCCGAAGTTAAAATACCCCCACGGGCGATTCACAATGGTACAAAATCTTAAATTTCAGCTCTTTTTATATGAGATTTCAAAAAATTTTACTATTTTGATGACGCCTTTGATACATTCATATCAAATTGCTTTCCTGCAAATTAAAGACAAGCCTTTTTATAAAGTTTTCAATTAAGGGTTGTATGGGAGGTGGGCGTGTTCTTGAGTGGTTGATGCCAATTTATCTAACGCGCCTCAATTTTGATATAATATACATACACAAATACTCAATTTCAGGTCTGTAGCTTAAATATTAGCCTATTTATAGAGTTTCCAATATTATTGGTTGTATGGGAAATGGGCGTGTTCATCGGTGGATGACGCCCAGTCTTCTAACACATCTTCATTTTATTTTTAAATGAATAAATATCTAATTTTACTTTTGTAGCTTCAACAGAAGCCTATTTATATAGTTTTCAATTTTGGGGTTGTATGGGAGGTGGGCGTGTTCGTGGGTGGGTTACGCCCATATTTCTCTCAGGTCTTAATTTTAATATTGAAATAATAAATATTTAATTTAATTTTTATAGCATCGACACAAGCCTCTATATATCGGTTTCAATATTAGGGTTGTATGGGAGGTGGGCGTATTAGTAGGTGGATGACGCCCATTTTTCTAACACACCCGAGTTTTGTGATAGACTACACAAATACCGAATTAAAGTTTTGTAGCTTAAATATTCGCCTCTTTATGGAGTTTCAATCATAAGGGTTGTATGGGAGGTAGGCGTGGTTTTGATCCGATTTAGCTCAGTCTCGAATTTGATCTTTGTTTTTTAAAAAAAAGCTTAAATATCGAATTTCAGCTCTATAGCTTCAAAATTACGGCTGTAATCGTGTCCACAGACAGACGGACAGACAGACAGACGGACATGGCTAAATCAACTCAGGTGGTGGTGCTGAGCAAGAATATATATGCTTTTCTATACCTACCACGCCTCCTTATGGGCGTTACACACGTCGTGACAAAATTAATATACCCCTTACGCAGTACGCGTGAGGTATAAATATTCATTGAAGCATCAAACTTTATCCAAAAAATGTCGAGTATTCAACTAAAATTCATGCATTAACAAAAGTTTGTTTATTCTTTGTTATTCCAACGACATGCAAGCTAGGAAACCAATCATTGCATTAATAATAACTTCTTCCAGATTTCAATTGAAATCGGTGTTTGCGAAGTTCCTTAGCATTCGTTCATTTTGTGAAAATTTGTAAACTGCAGTCAACTTCGATTGTTTTTCGTAATACTTAAACTGACAACATTTACAATTGAGTTATAAATAATAACACCGTTTTAATAATCGTAACTAGACTTTAAACAAGGTTAGAATTTATTGAAGAGGCAAAAATTATCATACCTTATCTTCGTCATATATTGAAATAATTTTTTTATTTTTTTTCCTTTTTATTATTCAATACAAAAATAAACTGTTATATTTCACTTTTTTATGTTCGTATGGCTTACCAAAAAAAAAAAAACAAGGTTTCAAGGAAAGCAAATACTAAAATTATACTATAGCTCCAAAATTATCCGGAGCAAAATTACGAGTACTTCATGTTCGTCATTTTTTTAAATAATAATTTATTTTCAAAATAAACTTATTTTATTTATTATTGTTTTAAATAAAGCCTTTCTTTTCAAGTTTTCAAGTTTTTCCGTGAGAGTTGGGTGTAGATTTTTATTGAAAAGACGAACTGGGGCCCTATTCTATGCCTGTGGGAAAAAGCAGTGTACACAAAATTTAAAAACGCACATTCACTTTTAAAACTCACGCTATCCAGCCCAGCAAACATTCTATGAGGCTCTCCAAAAAAGGAATCTAAACGGAGTGCTTTTTATGCATGTTTTGTGAGTATTCATGAAAAGAACTTATGAAAGAGTCTTTAATACTACTGTTAAATGATGTTTAAAAATAAAACTCATAAAAGAGGCATTATTGTATCTGCTTTATGAGTACTCATAAAATACACTCATTAAAGAGTGCTTAATATGACGGTAATATGATTGTTCATAAAAGAGAGTCATAAAAGGATCATATGTTGATTGAGATATGCGTAATCATAAAGAAGACTCATAAAAGAATCTTATGTACGAGTGTTTTATGAGAAAATGGAAATGTATTATTGCAAACGCACTATTGTGGCGATAAACATGCATTCAAATTGACCTGCAACAAATGTTAGTTGCAAAAATACTTCTTATATGAGTCTTAAAAGAGTATTAAGTATGAGTATTAAAAGAGTACTAAATATGAGTCTTACAAGAGTATGCAATATGAGTCTTAACATGTTGACCACCGCGGCAATTTTCAGAAAACTGAGAAAAATAACAATTTGATTTTTTCATATTATATTACTAAAAACTCTTTCTAGATCACAGGTATTATCAAAAAGCAAAAATTATTTTTTTTTTTTAGGAGAAAAAGGACCAACGTAGTTGGCTTCTGTAACAGAAATCGCTACGCAGAAGCCAAGAACGAGTGACAACGAAAAATGACAGGTTTAGTGAGTACGAGATAACTCGTAGCTGGCTCCCTAGAAGGGAACGCAATTTACGAGTTATCTCGTAGTCGGCAGTCAACGTGTTAAAATAGTATCAACTATGAGTCTTAAAACCGGCATTAATATGAGTCCAAAAAGACTCATAAAACAATAATTTTTATGAATCAAATTTTGGAGCTCACAACATACGAAAATGTACTCATAAAAGAGTCTTTTTTGAGAGCATTATGACAAAAAAACCTCATTTATATGAGGCTTGAAAAAGTCTTTTAAGAGTCATAATGTTTGCTGGGAGCAAACTCAAATGTACACAATTGAGCTGAATAAAAAATGAAGTTGCTGAATAAATATATTTGACAGTCAATTTGAAAATAGTGATATAAAAATAAATTTTTTTGAAAAAAATGTTCGAACCTAAACATAAATAAACATCACTAAAGAAAATAAATGTTTGTTTGTACGAATAAAAATAATTGTTTAATGAATGTTGACAAATTTTTTTAAAATTATATCCCAAAAGTTTATTAAAATGCATTCATGTGTCTTCTTCATTTCATCATCTTTATACTTATCATTAATTCAAAATATAAAATTTAATTATAATTATAAAAATATTAGGTTAAGAAATCATATCAGTAAAAGTAACTTATTTATATTTTAAACCAAAAATCAAGATTTAACAAACTAGCACGACTGTACAGAACCAAAAAAGATTTTGATATATGTTTTCCACCCATGTAGAATAAAACGTTTTGCACATTTTTTCTAAAAAATTCTCTTAACTCGTGTTTTTTTCTTCTTTTCTCTTAGAAGCTGGCGAATATTGTTGAACTCTTTAAAGTCCCATTTTGACGAGCCTTTTCACCAGAGAATATTACTAAAGGATTTTCTGCAACTTGAGTTTATCCATATAACTCATAAAATTTTTCTGAATCTGATTTTACGCAAAGTATGAAATTCAAAGTTAATACCGACGTACAAATAGATGTGTATAGGATTCAGCCCGAAGAGTTTTGTCATATATGAAATCGATTTAACATGAAGATAAGAAATCAAGGTAAATCAAGGATTAATACGAATTCTCCGGAGAGTTTTTTAAGCTTTGAACCGAGAATTTTAGGTGTCAAACCTATTAAGTAAAGTCTGCCTTGGAAATGGGCTGTTAGATAAGTTGGAGAGAAAGGGAAACCAAGCGAATCATGTGCATAATGTTATATATGTGGCGGAGCGCTTTATCAACATGCGGATTTGATAAATGAAGTAAGGGTTATGCCTTTACCTCAGTCAATTCCAGTTATTCAAGCAATCCATTCTACAAACTTTTCTACCATCAACTACAACTTCCACCTCGTGAATCGAGCTATCCATGTCCGTCCGTCCGTCTGCGTGTTGACCATAACACAGGATAAGGAGTTGAGATAATTGCATGAAACTTGGTACACATGTTCACATTGACCCAGGGACCTGCTCTACTGAATATTTTTGGATACCTCCCATACAACCAAAAAATTGAAATCACCATATTTATGGGTTGTATTTAAGCTACAGAAATAAAATTTGATATGTATGTATTTTATATCAAAACTAAAATGTGTACCAAAAATGGACGTCATCCACCCACAAACACGCCTACTTCCCATACAACCCACTATTGTTAAAAATGTATAGAAAATGCATGAAACATGGTATGCCCGTACTTTACATAAAAACTAATTTGTATACAAAAAACAAACACGCCCACCTCACAAGCAGTTGTTAAACCTGCATAAATCTTTAAAAAAAATATGGATTTTGAACAATAGTTGAAGCTATTTGTTTTAATTTTTTATTATTTAAAGGGTGCTTTTTTAGCTGCATGAGAAGTTTCGATGAATGATGTCTATGATTTGACAGTTGAAAATGTCAAACTATCTTGACATTTTTGTTCAGTGTTATTATGAATCGTTTAACGCCAGAACAATACTTCCAAGTTGTTACAATTTTTTTTGAAAAAAAAAAATCTATTTGCGAAGTTCATAGAGCACTTCGTCGAAGAATTCTGTTTAGTGATGAAGCTTAATTCTGGTTAAATGGCTTCGTCAATAAACAAAATTGCCGTATATGAAGCGAAGACAATCCTCAAGCCATTATGCGCCCCAACGATGGGGGCATAATCGATCCTTATTTCTTTCGAAATAAAGAAGGAGCTGCCGTTACGGTGAATGGTGAGCGCTATTAAGCCATGTTGACTGATT
Source organism: Tetanocera ferruginea (assembly GCA_958299015.1). Classification (NCBI taxonomy): domain Eukaryota; kingdom Metazoa; phylum Arthropoda; class Insecta; order Diptera; family Sciomyzidae; genus Tetanocera; species Tetanocera ferruginea. The sequence continues at coordinate 62,119,723 of OY282640.1, read as the reverse complement.
TTTTTGTTTCCATAACTTAATCAGCTAAACATCGATGACATTTCGTTTCAACAAGACGGCGAAACTTAACTCCTCTTGATTAGTTTTAATGGGGCTATGTTGAGTCATTGGTTTATGCCGATAAACCAGCAACTCTTGTAGCATTGGAAGCCAATATTCAAGCCAGCCATACGCCATACGGCTAGATTTATTTTAAAAAGTAGTGAAAACTTTGACTAATCGAATAATTCGAGTAACTCGTATCCGCGGCTGACATATGCAAAAAATCATGTTGTTACAAATTATTGCAGATGAGCAAGCTCTCTCGTAAAAAGAGTTTATGAGTGGTACAAAATGTTCAAAGAGGTTCGAGAAAGCATTGAAGACGAGGCACGGTCAGGTCAACCATCAACATTAACTGATGAGTAACACATTTACAAAATCAAAGAAGTTGAGCTCCAAATCGTCGATTGACAGTCCAAGACCTTACTGAGCTTGTTGGAATATCGGAAGGATCAGTGAAAACCATTTGAGTGACCATTTGGGACTCAGCAAAGTGAAAGTGAAAGAGTCAAAAACACTGCTCTTGCAATTTGTAATAATTTCGGCAATAACTCGGCCTATAACGTTCCGCAACCACCGCATTCGCCCGACTTAGCACCATGTGACTTCTGGCTATTCGCTAAACTCAAGAGACCAATCCTGGACACCGTTTTCAATCGATAAAGAAGAGATAGAAACCGAAACGAAGAAGGAATTAAAGGCTATACGCGAATAGAACTTAGCATGTTTTGAAAATTGGAAAAAAAACGTTGACACAAGGGGAGATGCAATGAATTTAGAAGAATAAAATAAAGACTTTGTGAGTTATAAACAAATTCCCGATATTGTTTGCCCGCAGTAGTATACAAATATTTAAAGGGATTTTAGGGTATTCCATAGTCGAGCTAAGCCGACTTTAGAGTTTCCTTAATTATTTCACTTATGTTTATTTTTGCATCAAGTTATTGCCTTATTTCCATTTTGTCTACTCCAAGATCTGTTATATCGATGATGTATTCAAAGTTAAGTCTTGTGTTGTTTTTGAGTTCTTTAACTAGGTCAAGAATTGGGGTTTATTTTTTTGCACCTGATTGCTTTAAAATTTTTTCCGATAGTGCTGACTTTCTGCAAAGTATATCAATAAAATCTAAGGAAAAATTTATAACCTGTAGTGACAGCAAATCACAATTTAAGCCCGTTAATAACAAACATAACGATAACCTACTTTAAGCCACGATAAGAAGAAACATACGCATTAAAAGTTCTAATAAAAAAATAATTAAATCTATATTTAGCAGTCATGTCCGGGAAATGTTGGAACGGCAGCAAAGAGCTCATATATCCAAATTTTACTTTTCGCACTGTTGCTAAACGAAAGTTGTAAATATGGTTAAAAAAATGACATTTGCAGAAAATTAAAATATCGAATGACTTTTTGACACTCAACATTACAGTTTAATTTTAGAAGGTATACATAAGAAGAAGATGTGAATCTTTTTTATCTGAATTCCGGTTCCCATCACCAACGATAAATCTTTGATTTAAAAATGGACAAAAAACAAATTAAACTTTTTGAAATCGTGACAAAAATTGTTTTTAAAAAAAAACTATGCTAAGTTAGTCTCACATCTCTGAAAATATTGTATTGTATAAGGAATAAGGAAGGAATTGTATAAGGAATCTCTGAAAATATTGTATTGTATAAGAAATATATTTTCCATGTAAGAAATCTTAAACGTCACCAAAAGCCATATTAAATCTTTACATTTTTGATATCAGTGGATCTGCTGAATACTAGAAGATTTCACATTTGAAAAAAAAAGAGAATAATTTGAGAATATTTGGACTTTATTGAATGGAATGTATTATTAAAATCAATAGAACTTCGTAAACTTTGTTTTTTGAGTTTTCTATTGGTTAAAATTTTAATCTAGTAAGAAAGAAAAGTGGTGACCGTGGCATGCAGGTTAAGTGTGTGGCTTAGCATGCTTGGAGCCCGGGTTCGATCCTCAGCCGTGGCAAAAAGTTTTTTCAATAAAAAATTTTTCTGATCCATTTGTGGCCAATTTGTGTGTGTGTGTGTGAAAGAAAAGTGATTTATTGCAGAAGAGTATCTAAGAAAATGCGCACAACATTAACAGCCAGTTATTGACCTACTTTACTTTAACCAAAAATATTATCCCACCGAAAGTACCGAAGTGCGCTGAGAAAATAAATTTTATCTCTTTCATTCTGACATTTGTAAGTGGTTCAATTAAAATGGTCAGTCAAATCAACACTATCTTTATAAATATCTTTTTTTTTTGTCGTGTCACAAACACGATCGATCACTTGAAATCATAGACTCTGCTGCGATATTGTACCAACAACCATAGAAGACCATCGCTATAGTTATTGATAAGCAAAATAAACAATTATTTACTTAATTATCTAGAGTAGTAAATTGGGTCAAAATCGTAGAATGCACTTCAATTGCAATTTATTGCGATATATTTTAATTTTAAAGTAGTTTTCAAAGTGTTCTTTATCAGCATCTAAAAATTTTTCTTTATTTTTGTTATTTTTTTTCGTACCCACAACTAGATCAAAAAAAGTTTAGAATTGTTGAAAAAAGAAAAACAGGTTAACCGTTGCGGCAACAATTTAATGACCACTTTGTATGCGGTGACAATTAATGAGCAAACTACCCTAGAGCTTCATTCAAAATCAGTTCGCAGTACAAAAGCCTGGCTCTACGACGCGGGGGTTAACATTTTTAGCTTCAGTTTTGTCGATAAGCGGACACATTCAGCTTTTAAAATAGCTCACAGAAGTGCTGATTATGCGAATATCAGCAACAAGAACAACAACAATTGAATCCTATATATACTTATATATATATCTATATAATTTAAAGTAAACTACAACAACATTTTTAAGGCTATTTATTTATTTATTCAATTTTGTACCAACATAATATTTGGTATACATTTCCATAGATCTCATACACAGAAAACGAAAGACATAAACACTGTTTTGAAGTTCACTTTCTTTGTAGTTTTGCACGCTTGCATTCTTATCAGTACTTGATTCCCTACGGTCAGAGTTGATAACATAGATTCCTGGGGTGCAAATGTGCTACAAGCATAAATGGTGCTGGTCTTAGATAAAGACTTAAAAAAAACAGTCGGCGTGAAAATACTTTAGTTCAGCTACATTTTGTGGTTTTCTTTAGAAATTTTTTATGAAATATAGAACTTCTAAAAATGTTTAAACAAAGAGGTCAAGATCAAATCGATAATAAAAGATTGTCTTTTGAAGCCCCATAACTTTGTCATGTGCATACTTACCAATTTATGTACTCAGCGCATTGTTTTCTTAAATTTTTGAAATATTTTAAAATTTTTAATAAAAGACTTTAATGGGTTTTCGGCAGCCCCAAGGTCAGCATTACTCTATCTAAACTTAAGATTTTTAAAATTGTTTTGGATATACATATTTGTTTAAGATGTTTAGATGTTGTTTTATGTAACATGTTTTTGTAACGGAACTAATTGCCATAATTTGGGATATCTGCGTATATCGAAGATATTATCTCGACATGAAAACTATATCTATTGATTTTTGATATCAAATAAATATATTTTCGTCTCTTCATTTCTCTCTTTAATGCAAGAAATTGTGATCTGCCGGATATAGTTCTTGGTTGTGTTTTTTTTTCTTATTGTTCCTTTTCAATAAAAAACAGACTTCAATAAACACTTGATTGAAAAGAAGTACAACCGTGCATGTTGAACTTAAGTCGGTTCCTCAGCTTAAATTGATGACAAGCTTTATTGGCGAGCAAACAATTAAGCACTATTAAATGCGCTACGTGCGGTATTTAAGTATTTGAAATATTTTTATTGAATACTTTTTGAAGTAGCATGCTTTTCAATTCCTCATATGACAACTAGATTATTTTTAAATTTTTTTCTAAACTCTTCAATTTTAAATAGTTAACAGATTTTACTCACAGTTAACAGTGTTATGGCCATATTTTCATTATACCACACTCGGGGGTTATACAGTCTCTGAAGTATACTTCGAACAATATTACCTTCTCTTCACGTATTTCCTAGTTCAATAAAAATTTATTTTACACGAAAAAAAGAAGTTAAATATTATTAAAATTTTTCCAAGGCAAACTTGGTGGTCATTTTTCCTAAGGTACAAATAGAACTCTTATCCTAAGACCATTTCTCTTGTTATTAAAAACTTTAAGAAAGGCGTATGCTTTCGAATTGATCGGAATGAATGCTTTGGAAAATGTGAAAAGGCGAAGAAAGTTGTAACCATTCTAAAGATTCAAACAGTTTGTGAAGTAAATTGACGAAGAAAGCTGATGCACAGAATTTTTCGTATGCAGGACTTAGCAAAAAACTGGGCTGAGGACGTATAAGATCCAAAATTTTCCGGATTAAATCGGTGTCAAAAATGTATTCACAATACAACAAATCCAGTAACTGAAACAATATTATCTTAAGAAATGCTGCACAACGGACAACGAGACTTACGTCTAAGCAAACTTTTCTTAGCAACCCGTACAGGAATTTTATATAACTGATTCGTGTGGGAATGAAACTGAAAAATTTAAAACTAAACAGATGAAAAAGTTCATAAAAAATGTCTTGTAATTAAGACCAACGGAGTAGCTCATTCATAACATCGGGTACAATCATCGGCGTAATATACATATGTGAAGAATAGCCTCACTTCATGGCACTACGGCAAAAGGGCTTTAGAATGGTTCAAATCGAATGAAGTAATTGTGGTGCCTAGAGAGGAGTCAATCCACCAAACTGGCCAGAACTGAGGCCTTATGAGAGATACTATTCCTTAGTAAAAAGGGCGATAATGAAAAAAAAGTGACCAAAGATCTCAAGAAATTAAAAGAAAATTTTCTTTGGCAGTCGTAAGATTATCATAAAAACATTAATGGAGCACTACTCATGCTCGTCATGGTCCAACTGTTTTGATTTAAGCTATGCGCTGTTTATTAATAAGAAATGGAATTCTTAGTCTTTGAACTATTAACAGTGGGATTTCCCATAGGAATTCGTTTTCTTTAGCAAAATTCTATATATTTTAATCTAAATCCCATTTAGAAGTGATTTTGCTTAGTATTCCAACAGTTCTTGTCCCGTTAAAATAAACTTTGACGTACAACTTATTTTTCATACAACTTTTAAAGATTTTTGACTAATTTTGGTTGTGCAGTTGATGTTTTGTACTGCTTTTAAGAACAGTTATTGAAATTTTGACCTTTAAAATTATCATGACCATTTTTTTAGTAATCAAGGTGTTCTAGATTCCGATCGGAAAGCAATCAATGAAATCGCATTCGAACTTGTATTCAAGCATGCTGTTTTCCGAACGCATCAACTAAATGACAGCAGATCTGACGTTTTTATAATATTTTCAGAAATAAGTTATCGCTAGACTTTACCATAGTACAATAAACAAGGTAGCTGCAGGGCTATCAATCCTCTCTCGCTCAGAGTCAGAATTGTCAAATTCAATACAAATAATTTGATGTCTCGTTTTGTTGCTCTATTTCGTTCAGAAGTTTTTTGACAGTTCTGACTTTCGGCTCTCAGCGCTGCGGCTACCTTATTTGTTGTACTATGGACTTTACACAAATGAAGTGCAAGATTATATACGATCATCCTCAATGCTGCAGTAAGAAGCAACTTTGCGTTTTTAGCGGAATATGGCTAAAAAAGCTCTGTTGGAAGGACACCCAGCATTGCTTTGGGTGTCCAATTATTAGCAATTATGTTAAAAATATTTTAACGGAGACTGTCGTATGTCATTATAAAATAAATTTTATAAATAAAATAAAAATGACGTATGTCATTAAAATACAGTCAAATCGTCAAATGATAGAAAAGCATTTGTCGGTATGGAAACTTTTTATTTCATCTTATATTATTCAAATTTCATTAAAACAATGAAAATCCTCCACAATTCTGCACAAAAACAAATATCGGATTCAAAGATCGGAATCGGATTGCAGAACATCTTTCAATCAAATGTCATCGAAAGTAAATCCAATTCCGACGTATATCAGAATTCAGAACATACCTGAATATCTTAACACTTTGAAAAAAATTCAGAATGGAGAATTAAGGTTTTACTTCTGAAATTTATTAAAAACAAAAATCTTCCAAAACTATCACATATCAGGACAAGTAAGATATGTAAGTTACCAGCAAATTGTCATTTAAGTATTAAAACAAAATAAATGATTAGGAAAATTAGTCCAAGACCTTTAAAAGTTGTATGAGACATTTTTTGTGGGACGGTTTCGAAGGTATTATAGTTTGAATAAATGGCTTTATGAGAAGTTTAGACTTTTTTATACTTTTTCTGAATATATTAATTTAATTAATATGTTCACAAAACGCCGTATTTTTTAATTATTTCTATAAAGAAGTTTGATAAATTGTTTACGTAAATTTTTGACCAAAAGCATCCGAATCATCATTTAAGATTTTTTAAGGAACTACATTCATATTGAGAATATTGAGAATACGTCAGGACCGCCTTCATGAGCTATATAAAATTACCTACTATACGATGTATTATTAAAAACTATTTTGTAGTCACTCAGATTATATTTATAATATTCTTAAAATTGCTTGTCCACTGCTATTTCCTAGAAAAAAGTAGTAATAAAGAATTTCTAAAACGGAAAAATTTCAACATATTTAAAAATTTTCTTTTTTTAAATCTTCGGCAAATTGATTTAATACTTAATTGATTTAATCCATTGGGATCATATGCACCACAGCAACAAAAAGTGGTAATAAAAAATAAACTATAGATTATTTAAAATTTATTTCTTTTTTAGCTTTTTAAAAGTGTATTTTTAAATAAAACCTGTGGTGATCGTGGCATACAGGTTAAGTGTGTGGCTTAGCATGCTCGGAGCCCGGGTTCGATCCCCAGCCGCGGCGAAAAGTTTTTCTCAACAAAAATTTTTTCTGATCGGTCACCACCTCTCTGCAGACAATGGCAAACCTCAGAGAGTAAATAAAAATAATGCCATGTAAAGCTTCTTGAGAACACAAACTTTAGCCGTTCGGTTGTGTGCAAAACATTTAATAAAACACACAACACAATTGATCATAAGAAGCTCTGTCAAAGTCCTTTCAAGGGCTGAAATGGCCAATTTTTTTTTTTTTTTTTTTTTAAATAAAACATAAGCTTCTTATGCCAAAATTTGGATTAAGTTAGTTAAAAATGATATCGTAAAATCGTTAAAATATATATTTTAATGCATATGATCCTTGTGTGCCGAATAAGAGTTCATACAACTTTATTTAGCGTATTATGCATAATTATATCAAAAAGTGTTGATGTCAACTGCACTTAAGAAAAAATAATACCACAGTCTTAGCTGTAGGGTGCACAAATATATCGCAGAGTACCAATTGTCGTTGTCGTCTTACATTTTAGTCTCACTTCAGAATCGAAACCTTCTAGTATTGTAAATTAACTTTTTCCGATTACGATTGTTATACGCAAACCACAGGCTGATATCTACTATTGACAAGTGTTTTAGTTTCTTTCCAAAATATTGCTATAAATAAGGTCTAACCATTGACAAAGGATCATTGCTAACGGCAACGTTAAGACAGCAACGACAAATTTTTAACTAAGAATATCAAAATTTAAAAACAAAAAAAAATTTCTAATAAACTTAAAATTAATTCATTAAATTAACTAACAATAAATAAAGTGTATTTTTTTAATCAAAATGTTATTTGCGTTATTCGCTTGTGCGCTTTTGGCATTCTCCTGTCATGTGGATGCCTTAGATAATGGCTTGGCGCGTACCCCGCCCATGGGTTGGATGCATTGGGAACGCTATCGTTGCATCACCGATTGTGCAAAATATCCGGATGAGTGCATCAGGTGCTTAAAATTTTATAGTTTTGACATTATGAACTGTGTGGAAGAAATTTCATAGTTCTGATATGTGTAAGACTGTGTGTAAGAAAGTGAAATTTTACTTGTTCGCTGAAATGAAATATTGTGGAGTTGGTGATTTTTTTGAGTTCAGAATTTCGGCTTTTGGTGAATTGTTTTATCCAACGGTTTAAATTAAAAAAAAAAACAAAACAAACAAAATGTTGTTCTCATGTGTCGTACCTCCGAACATTTTGTTTAAATCTACTTTTCTTTAATTATGCAGAACCAATTTCGACACATTCGAATTCTGCAGTTTTTGTACCTATTGTATTATTTTGGTACCTAGAGAAAAAAAATATTTCTTTATATTTAACACTCTTCTGCGATTGACTCAAACACAAGCTTCACATGTATTTATTTATGGAAAATGATCGCTAGTATTAATATTATTTAAGATTTTTGTGTATCTACTAAGAATCAGCATTTAAGCCATTCGGCTTTAAAATTACTTGAGCTTTAAAATATTTTCTAGACGTAGTAGAAATGGTAAAAAAACTTAGTGAAATGCGTGCTTTATTCATTTTCATTAAATTGTTGGTTTATAATGTGGAAGAAAGTGACATGTGCTAAGACAAAAGTATTTCTGCTATCAAAATAATACTTAAATTTTAATGATGATCACAATATATTTCAATACAAAATTACACAATGTTTCTACAGTGAAGAAGAAACATAAATAATTTTCAATATTTTGCTGCACCATGTGTTTCTTCATGATGACATTTTTGGTTCAAGCTGTGAAGGTAAACTTAAGATTGAAAGTGATTTATTTATTGGATTTCAATCCAAGAAATTTCAACACAATTTTAAACCATTTTATCTTGCAATCTTACTGCGGTGCTACTTACCGCTACTTGGAAAGCCTGGTCGATTATGCTTAGATTGGATTTTTTTTTTAAATTTTGTAACATTAGTAAGATTCTTCAACAAAAAACAAGTGCCTTTTAAAAAAATTGTTTGAATGTATTTAAGTTTTCTCTAAGACCAAAGTAATTTAATGAATCTTCGTCAAAATCTTTGTCATTACCAAAATCTTTTGAAAATTTGTATAATTACCATAATTTTGTAACTTATATAGAGCTTTTAAGCTAAATTCAGTGAGTAAGTCAAATAAGCTTACATATAGTACATATTTTAAAAATGAATCATTTTTGTAGTAAAAATAAAAAGTTACGAAAGCTTAGTCGAGTTAACGAAAACTAGTACAAGTCAAGATTTGAAATAGGTTTGTCATGGTTTTTTTAGTTATTTTTTGTTTTAAAAATCTAGGAATATGTTAAAAGACATTTGAGTTCCGAAATTGAGTTGCTCAAAATGTATTCTAAAAATTTAGCAAGGGTTTTTTTCTGAGAATAAATATCTACAGAAAATACTTTTAAATAAATTAAGTGATCATTGGTCCAACTTTGCACAAAATTGTGTGAATAATCGACTCAGTCATTTAATTTGCCGCTAGTCTCGTGCCGCTAATTTTTTAATTAAAATTACTTTTATTTCAAATACAAATAAAATAAAAATTTATTTTTATAAAAGTTCAGGTATCCGATTTCTATATTGATAAAAAGCAGCTAAAAATTTAACAATTCGATTAAAAAATATTTAATAAATGCCTTTTTTTACTTTCTTCGATGCCCATTTTGCCCTTTTTTGATTTTTAAGTGCCACAAAATCCGATCCCTGCTTATAAAATAGTTCTACTATTAACAGACTGCAAAAAAGTTTAAGGTAACTAAAAAGTTATTCAATATATCTGTGGTCATAAGCGATAATCACCTAACTTCGATTTCAATGATTCGAGAAATCTTGCTTTGAAGTTTTTAATCGCGACATTTTAATCGAGTTTTTAATCGAATTCCTTGAAGAGTTCTTCGACTTTTATGTCATAACTTTGGCTAGAACAACGCTAGAGTTTTTATGTATATGGATCAATATGCGTAGAACGAAGGTGCATCTAAAAGTCAAATTCTTTCTTAAGTCGACTTGGGCTGTTATCGCTTATGACCACAGATATGTCGCATAGAGTATACAATTATTAATATTTTAGTGAATGAAGCATCCGATTTTATAGCATTAAATTATATTGACAGTTTGAAAAAATTATCCTCTTTTTTATCGATATTTTTAACCATATTTTGGTTACAAAAAATTGTTAGAAATTTATATGGGTACTAGCTTATAATTAGTGTCCGACCGAATATTCGGTTTCGGTTTCGGTTTCGGCCAGTTTCGGCCCTTTTAATCAGTTTCGGCTATTCGGCATCAATATGGCCGAAACCGAAACCGAATATTTGATCGGACACTACTAATTCGGTTCTTACATATATTTCAATGGTAGATGTGAGTTCGCTTTCATCAAAATTTTTAATGGTGTTAAGTAGAACAAAAACGTAAATTTAATCATTTGATTGACCGTGTGGGTTGGGTCCAGCACAAAACGATAAATGTAGATTTTTTTTTTAGATTATAATATTAAGTTATTTAACTTTAAATACTAACAAATTTCCTTAAAGTGATATTAAAATGATCTCTTTATTTATTATTTTAAAGTTGAATATTAATATTCAAACGGTCTTATTCATAAAAATATCTTGAAATAGATTTAAAGTGCTCAATAGCCAAAAAGCTTTTTAGAGATAAAATACTTTTTAAAATTTTGTTATTCATAAAAATATTGTCTCAGCTTATTTGTTAAAATAGGAACACTCTCAATTTGAAATGGGAACAGTGTCAAGAATGGTTTGTGAATTTGATAAATTCAATAATTTTTTGTTTATTTGTCATAATTTTATCAATATTTTGACATGCAAACAGTCAAAAAAATGTTTAATCTATGTTCTTCTCTGAAAAAAATTGTCACTTATAATTTTTATTTTCAATATTTTGAAATGTTTTGCCATGTTTCCATATTTTTTGAAACAGTTTGAAGTATTTTTGACAATATTTGTGCTCACATTAGAGTAAAATTTTTAAAAAGGCTTTATCAAGGGTTTATTGAAGGTTACTCATTTAAGAAGCCTTTATAAGAGATTTTTGTCGTTATTGTACGTTTATGAATACTGTTTTTGGGGTTTTTTTTTGTAAAGGCTTTATAAGAGGTTCGTAAATTTTTATGAATAAAGGCAAAAGAATATTTATCGTATATATACGTTATTACAATATGTTTCAATTGTTATATTTTTGAAGGCTTTAAACAAATAAATTAAACAAATAATTTGTTTTATTAAAACAATTTTCAAGTAGACATTCAGTTTCGGTTTCGGTTTCGGTTTCGGCCGAATATTACAAAAATGGCCGAAATTCGGTTTCGGTTTCGGCCAAAATTTTGGTTTCGGTCGGACACTACTTATAATACCCGGCGCTCGAGTTTTGTGTCACTTTTTATGTGTTGGTTATGAGATATGATACAGAAAAACGCCCAACTCTAGCCAAATTTTTTCTTTAAAAGTTTCTGGTAAAATTTTTGTTTAATAATTTTAAATCTTAAATTTTTATTAATGCTTACTCAGTTCAAATTTTAACTTTGAGCCTATTTTTCTATACAAATACTCCAAATCGCATTAAAAACATTGAAGCGTTGGATGAAAGTTCATATTTGTGGTGAAGTCAAAAAAAAATCGACAACAGCGTCACCTATCGGTTCGAAAACCAACCATATACATTCACAAAGTTTCTTTTAAAACGGTTGTATGGTTTCGTTTATTAGCGAAAATTATCATAGTGACATGTGATTTTTTTATAAAAAGATAAAATAAGCAAAGAAAGTTCAAAGTCAGTCTAACCCGACTATGAACTACAATTACCTCCTAAAAGATTTAAATATATATTAAAACACTAAAACAAATAGACGTAACTTCCTATTAAAATCCATGCATTATTTGTACCAATAGAATTAATACAGGTTTAACTAATGTGGTTTGTGTGGAAGGTGGGCGTGTTGGTGCGCAGATGACGCCCATTTTTTGTGCACACCTCAGTTTTGATATAAAATGTTCCCACACGAAGTTTCATTTATCAAATATGAACCTTTCAATATTGTGAGTTGTATGGAGGTGGGCCTGTTCATGAGCGGATGACGCTCATTTTGTGTGAACACATCTTACTTTTGATACAATTATCTCACATACCAATTTTTATTTTTGTTGCTCATTTACAAACCTCTTTATAAAGTTATATAACCATAGTGTGTTATATGGGATGTGGGCGTGTTGCTGGTCAAATGATGCTGTTTTTTGTGCACACCTTAGTTTTGATATAAAATGCTTCTTTGCGAAGTTTCATCTCTCGAGGTTAGGTATGAACCTTTCAATATCGTGGGCTGTATGGAAGGTGGGCACGTTCATGAGCGGATCACAACCATTTTATAATTTTCTAGACCTTACATGTTATGTGTATAAAAAACCCTCTAAATCATAACAAAATCCACCCAATTTTTCACGCAATTATTCTAAAATTTTGTGCTCTTCTATATATAAAAAATCCAAAACAATTTGGCCATTTTAGCCCTTGCAAAGACATTATTAGAGATTCTTATGAGCTCTTCTACTATGCATTTTATTAAATTTTGAACACAATGGATCAAAAACTGGACCTAATTGTTGTTTACCGACTGCGAACGGCTAAACAGCATGTTTTCAAGAAGCTTTTCATACAATTTATAATTCTTTGGGTATATCATTATCTGCAGAGGAGGAACAAGGTCTTTCGGTGCCAAAGTCACACACATAGAGATTTTGCCTGTATAAAAATCGCCACGTTTTTATATATTCATACCCAAATTCTTGAATATATTAAACCATTCATACCCAAATTTTTAACATTTTTTGGCATCGCCAAACATACTTAAGTCTTCATCTAATACAGATTCATCCAACACCTTAAATATTTTAGGTAAATTTTTAAGTTATTCCAATTTGGTAGTTGCATACCTTTGTGGTAAGTAGCATTCTTCGTTTAGATGTGCTTTATTGGACTAACTAGTAAAGGAGCCCGTCATACGACGGGTCGTTTTGTTTCTCATATAATTATTGAGATATTTATTCTCATATAATTTCTCATATAATTATTGATATTTCTCATTCACCTCAAATCTTGTTTTGTTCCAGTCGTCGTCAATGTGTAAATAAATAAATGTAAATAAATAAATATCAAATACATTTCGTGTGCATACTTTAAGGCTAACAATTTTTTCATATAAAAAGCACTGTAATAGCGAAACAGGTTCTGGCTCAGGCTGAACATGTTTAAAAAGCATAGCAATAACAACAATAACAGTTTGAGCGATATAGAGCACGGAGCAGGACGCTTGTCTTTTATATATTAAGATTTCGTTTTCTATAAGAACATGAAAATTGCTTAAAATTTCCAAAAAATTAACTCCACAAAAACTTTCGTATCTGAAATACACAAACAGTTTTTAGTACTTATTTTATTTTCTGATGAAATAGAAAAAAAATCAAGCAAAAATGAAAGTGCCGAATTTGAAAAAGATTAACTCGGTCATGTTACACAGGATTCCATTCATTTCTTTTTTGTTTGAATTTTTGATAAATTGTCCGTACAATCATCATCTTTTCATATTTTTCATTTTCGTCATTCTTTTCAATTTTTATAATTTTCCAAAAAAAAAAAAAAACCTTAACAAATTTCTTTATTTCGCAAAAAATTTTGATAAAAATTATTGTTGGTCAAAAAATATTTAAAACCAAAAATGGACTTTTTAATGTTCTTTCATATGATGTGCATAAATGTGGGGTAGTAGAAGTTTCTATCGTTAAAATTTAAAAACGGTTTGAACGATCGTAAAATTAAGCCTATCATAAAAATTTAAGATTTTATGTTTGTTTAGTTTTATTAATTTTGCATTTTTGTTATTGTGTATGCATCCTCTTTAAACACTCCCACAGCAACAACCACTCCACCTTCAGGGTCAAACTTTAGATCTTAACTATCTACAGACCCAGCAGCATACAAACACCAATCCAAATCGTTCAAACCAATTTCATTCAAATCGAGTCTTTAGGAGGAGTTCTATGACAAAACCATGAACAGAAGAATTTTATATATAAAGATTTACTCTGACTCGGGTATTTAAATAGATAGGCAATCGCAATTGTACCCAATCACCCATCTATCAATCTACTCTAGCTCAGGAAGTTATTTTAATCTGAGGGGCACAAAATTTTATGAAAATTAATAAAATTTTCTTTATTTTGTTTAAATAAAGCGAAGTACCAAAATAAGGAAGTAAATATTCATTATGTGTTGATAAATAACGGAAATATTTAAGTAAAGTCATTTCCAAAATAATATCGTTCAAACATAAATTCATAACTTTTCATTTGTAAAAGTGAAGCTAAATGCTGATGTTACTTAATAAGTTGCAAAAGTGCGTGCTCCTTCAACTATTTAAAGGTTCACTTCAACTAATGTACCTTAACAGTGATTAGAGATGTAAGGGATATCCGGTTACTATCCGATATGCCAGATATCCGGCCTAAATTTACTATCTGGCCGGATACCGGATACACCCATCTTAGGGAGCGAAAATATTTTATGCTACCTCGGTTGAACGGTTTACGCTCACATCATTTTGACAGATGAAATATCAGTTTGAAATTTGACATTTCACAGGTACACACTACACGGTTGCACAACAGTTGTTCTTTCCAAACGCTCCCAATGATCATTAATAAAGGATTCGGAACAGATTTCTTCGTATAGTGGTCAAACTTTAAATAAATTCCAAAATCTAAGTAAGCCATTTCAAAATAAATAATTTCTTCTAAGAAAGAATAAATTCTTTCTTGTGGACACTTTTTTTCCATACATTAAATTGACTTGAGCAACTGGTTTCCATAACCCAAGATATTGGTCGTGGCTTGGATTGAGATAATGCTGAGAAAGTGCGAAAAAGCTATAGAAGCTGAACTCTAGTGTTATTGCATGTAAAACTGCCATATTAATACGAGCTTCTTTATAATTGTGCTCTGATTGTAGCCTGTCGAATTAGAAATATATTTAATTTGTTAATAACGAGCCAATGCACCCACTATCCGGCCTAGCAGCTCGCCAAGGTTGCAATTGGTTTTTACATTTGCAAATTGGGTTTTCATAAAATTTAGACGTGATGGAGAAAATCTGAGAACGCCATCTTGTTTATCATTCTTCAGTTATGTCAGATCGGTTATCATCATTTATTTTTAAGGGTCGATTTCGTTGCACCGTGTTATTTAACAGTATGAGTGCAGTTATGACTGGTATCGGGTTTTTTATCGGCTATTTAAATTATTTATTCATATTGATTTCTGCTAGAAGGTAAACAACAATTTTTCTTTTATATTTCAGTGAACAACTATTCAAACGTACTTCCGATCTATTGGTATCGGAGGGCTATGCAGAAGTTGGTTATAAATACGTCATAATTGATGATTGTTGGCTGGAGGAGCAACGCGATAATGTTACAAATAAGCTAGTAGAAGATCGGCACAGATTTCCTAGCGGCTTAAATGCTTTGGCGGACTATGTATGTTGAATTGGTTTAAGACATCGATGAAATGTTTTGAATTTTATATGCTTGATACACTTCATTACAGATTCATGAGATTGGCTTGTTATTTGGTCTGTATCAGGATTACGGTACACAAACTTGCGCTGGCTATCCAGGTGTCATTGATAACATGGCTTTGGATGCACAAACTTTTGCTGATTGGGATGTAGACTATGTTAAGCTCGATGGCTGCTATGCCGACATCAATCAAATGGACGAAGGCTATCCCGAATTTGGACGTCTATTGAACAAAACCGGACGCCCAATGGTGTACTCCTGCAGTTGGCCAGTCTATCAAGAATACGAAGGAAAATTGGTGAGTGAATTTTACATTTAAACTTTTTTTTTAAATTTCCGTTATAATTTTCTCATCTGCTTTAGCCAAACTATGAAGCGCTTAAGCAACACTGTAACTTATGGCGTAACTGGAATGACATTGATGACTCTTTCGAATCCGTTACACAAATTATGGACTATTTCTCTAAGAATCAGAAAAGAATTCAACCTCATGCCGGTCCCGGTCACTGGAATGACCCAGATATGGTGACAAAAATTTGTTTTACATATTGACTTTTTAACTCCCGATAAAACTATTCTAGTTAATTCTCGGCAACTATGGTCTAAGCTACGATCAAAGCAAGCTGCAAATGGCGGTGTGGGCTGTACTAGCTGCTCCACTTATCATGTCCAACGATTTGTCGGTAGTGCGTCCAGAGATTAAGGCAATTCTACAGAATACGTGAGTTTATTAAGAAAGTTTTAATTTTGTTTCAATGGCTAAATATTTCAGCGACATTATTGCTGTGAATCAGGATATTTTGGGTATACAAGGCCAACGTATTCTGCTGAAAAATGAAATTGAGGTTACATTAAAGAGATATATTTTAACTGGAAAATTAACAAAATACATATTTTTCTAAAAAAAAGGTTTGGACACGTCCTATTATGCCACTCTCCTCAGATAATCATCACTCATATGCCATTGCTTTTGTCAGCCGTCGTGATGATGGTGCTCCTTATAGCATAAAATTCAGTTTCAAAGAATTGGGTCTACGTTATTCAAAGGGTTACAAGGTCAAGGTAAGTTCGAAAGAAATTGAATCATCCCTTCTCTTGTGTTATGAATGTTAAACCAGACACAGCCATAAGTTATGTTTGATTTAACGAAAGTTTTTCTCCTTCCAATATAAAAGTAGTAAATTTACAACTGAGGATTGGACATTTTCAAAAATTATTTAAAAATTACATTTCTTGTAATTTTCAAAACTGTCTTGAGCTCTTCTGATAAGAATCTTGAGGTTCGATACTCAAAATTTAAAATCTGCTTGGATATTGAGAGAAAAACATTAAACTTTCTAATTCATTAGATATTAAAACTCTACACATCGTTAATGCTTTTATTTTCTTTCTTAATCCAGGATCTGTTTAGCAAACAAATCGTTATTGAAAATACCAAATCGATGAGTACCTTTGAGACACGTGTAAATCCAAATGGTAATTTCTATTTTATTTCTTACTTTATTCATAATTTTAATAATTTTGTTTTTTCATCATTTAGGTGTGAACTTCTTCAAATTTACGGTACTGTCACAATAAAAAATGAAGAAATTAATTATTTTAATATGATTATGATAGATAATTTTTATAAAACTGACCAAGCTACATTAAACTAAACTATAAACTAAAATTCAACTTGTTTTATTTGAAACCAATTTTTTCAATTCATGTTTTTTTTTAATTAGTTTTAAATGTTTTATGCCGACTCCGAAAAAAAATACTTTCTGTTAAAAGGTAAATGTTAATGTTAAATTTGGCCCATGTGACGCAATGGATCTTTGTGCAAGGCCTTTTTATCAATTTTTCAGTTGTAGATTTTATATAAATCTGAGCACTGTTTCTGCCTTGGTATCCCATATCCTGATGGCAGCACAAAAGCCGCACCAAAGAAGAAAAGTCTGAGTCTGCAGATTGCCGGGCATACAAAGGATGTATTCTGGAATCTCTTCACAGTCTGCAAACCATCGATTCAGATAGACCCGTCATTTTGAGATGGTATCTGAGAGCACAGACCTGTGTATTACTTGAGAAAGAAATGTATAATAACCTGTTAGAAGTTGAAGGTGGCATGCAGGTTGAGTGTGTAGCTTACCATGGCCGGAGCTCGAGATCGAATCCCACCCGCGGCAAAAGTTTTTTTCAATAAAAAATATTTTCTGATCGGTCACCACCTCTCTGCAGACAATGACAAAACTCAGAAAGCAAATAACGCCATGTTTAGCTTCTTGAGAATATTAGCCATTCGGAGTCGGCATAAAACATGTATGTCCAGTTCTTGGTGAATTGTGTGCAAACATTTAATAACACACACAACACAATTGATCATAAGAAGCTCGGAAGCCCTTTCAAGGGTTGAAATGGGCAATTTGTTTATTTTTTATTTTAGTTGAAGGTCTTCTAAGAGGAAAACACTTATTTACACTTTGCCTGTGTCTATTATAATTTGTTCAGTAGCACAGACAGTTTATCCAGGTCCTAACCTTTTCCTCAAGGTATACTTTTGACAGGCTACAAAATGGTAATGGGCCAATGATGAACCGATATGCCACTCTTTTGTCAAGGTATTTTGAATTTTCGTTGTCTTAAGGGCCTTTCATGACGCTTACAGTTTAATAGTATATCGATATGTGATTCCATAGTTTTCCTAACAAGAAATTTCCGGTAACAAACTACAAAAGGCATATTCTGGTGGCAGTGATGACGTAAGATGTTTCACTGAGCTCGAATATGACGATTCTACATTTTAATATATGTACTAAGAATTCATTCTGTAATTTTAGAAGGGACGTTTTTCCACAGTATTGACTTTTTGATTGCGTATTGACGTATTGTCAAAGGATCATTGAATATCAGTAAAGGCACATAAGGCTCTTTGTTTTGACTCGAAAGCCTTTTCGATAATACCAGTTAGGCTGTGGTTTGCAGTCATTGTGAATTTGCCTGTCTGATAAGCTAATTGGTACTTACTTAATGAGATGCTTTTCAAGCTAGTTTCCCTTATAGGAAGTTCCAGAATTTTTACCATTGTTTAAAGGACTAAAGAACTTAGACTGACTGGTCTATGCGATTAAGATAATTTTTCGGGATTTTACCCACCTTTGGTATAAACACAACTCTCACCTTTGTCCATTTGTTTGCAATGAAATTAAGAGTAAGGCCTTTAGCATTCTAGTGAGTGGAAAAACCAAGGAGTCGATGCTTTGTTCCATTAGGCATCGGGTCCTGGTGATTCATATGGAATTAATATTAATACAGCCCATCTTACTCTTTCTGAAATAGAGTTTGCCAGGAAGACAAAAACGATAGAACAACGTCTATCGAGCCAGCTAAAAACAGTATTTTACAGAATTTATCGTTTTCAGAGAATACCAATTTTTGTGTTCCTTTTTTTCAGTTTTCACAAAAATAAATGCCATATTTGAAGTATTTTCAAGTAACAAGCCTTCTAATGTCATGTCTGTAGTAACAGACACATCAACAAAGAATTTTTTTGCGATCTTTTAGGTGTTATATTCACATAAATATGATTGGAAAGGAAAACACAGAATATAACATTTAAATAAATAATATAAACTGAGCCATTTTCATTGCACAAACCATTGGCATTTAGTTGGTTTTATTGACTTCCATACGGCACCAATTGTATCCTTAAGGCCACTAATAATCCATTGAGGATCGAGTTTAGAAGCCGTTTTGATCGGTTTGGAAAAAAATTTTGCCCGAGTTGTGGTTTGAACTCTGGATCAGTTGGCACGACCACGGCCGCCACGCGAAGTCAGTTATAATATAAATTCTGCGATATCGTATGTGTCACCATCATGTTGGAATATGAATTCATCGAAGGAATTTAATAATGGAGAGTAATTTGATTTTATGTCAATATGAGAAAATTTGTCTAAAATACGGAAACGGTTTCAAGTAAGTTTCAAGCATAACAGCTGTTTTTTTAAAACAATTTGAAAACATCTGCTTGAAGTCCGAGATTCGCACTCGAAGAAATTTTTCAAGTAATGATCGAGTAATAGAGAGCGACAAAAAGTGATATTCTGCTTGTTTCTTCTCCCTTGTTCTTGTTCTCTCTCATGCTGGAAAAATATGCAAAGAAACGCTTTCGAGTAACTTCAAGTTACTTGAAGCGAGTACGTAAACAGACCTCTTCCTATACCATAACGCTTGCTGAAAATTTTTTGTTATCTTCAGAAAATACTTGTATGCACATCCTTTTTTGCAAACCGTCCCTCATTCCGGCATTCTGATCCAAACTTTGAAATTTGGATTCTTCACTGAAGATTACTGAGACTTATTGACTTTGTATCCAGTTTAGTTTGTCTTTTGCTCATAAAATACGAATTTTCTTCTGCATAGCTGTTAATTTAGGCTTTTCCTCGTTCTAAAATTTAGAAAAATAGAAAAAAATTTTAAATAACATTCGTTAGTAAATACATATAACTGTAAATTAATTACTTTATAATTTGATAGTCCATGCAAATAAACTCATGCAAATTTCCTCGAATTCATTTTCGTCTCACAGTCTTTTCAATTTCTTGAGACCATTCTACCGCATAGTCATCTTCGCCTGTGGTTTTTTTATTATTATTGAAAATGCTCTTAAGACACGATTAGTTAAATGCTCGGCCACGATAATTTTAATAAGATTTGATTACATATTGTATTGATGACCTTGAAAAAGGTTAATCTTTAGAAACATTATTATAATTTTTTCAAGAATCATGTTTCCTTAGTATTGGTTTTTTAATTTCCTCGTAAATTATCTTTCCACGCTCCATTTTGGCACAATGTTAAAGACTAATTCATAAATTAAAGCAAAAACACTTCAAAGTCATCTCTGTAACTGTGGGCAAGTACGGCTTAAGTAAAATGCAGGTCTTATTTTATTTACTGTAATTCATTGAACTCGTACCAGATTCAAAATAACTCTCAAAACAAAAAAGTGCTGTGTGCCGTACTAATATTTGGAACAACTTATTGCTGTGAGACCATGGCATTCCTGAAGTAAAAATACTGCTCACAGTTGACTTATCAGGACCTGAAAGAACTTCTGCGAACGGCTTTAGCAATTCAAAACCAACTTTTAATATCTTAGACAAAGATTTGTTTTAAAATTCCATTTTATTTAATTTAAAAACTTGAAATTGTACATATCTTTTTTCGATAAAGCCTATGTTCCGTGTGCATAAGAATATTATTTATGTAAAAATTTGTTTTGTCTTCATTTCATTCGTTTCGTGTGATTCTTTAGGAGATATAGGAAATCTTGTTGTGGCTCTTAATAGCCTCACTCATGCCCATCTCTGACATTTAATATGTGTGAGTCGTGGAGCAACAACTTCAGTCATGTTTATGGCTATATATTATTACTCGTGCTATTTATTGGTCAGTGATTCCTATCGCCTTTCAATTCTCCTGGACTGAAATATCAGGCAACATCGACATAGTAACGAAATCAATATTTGAATCAATCTCAAGATCATTAACCGTTTAGTTCATTTTGCATTGAGAAGAACTATTTCTTGACATCGTTTTGAAGAAATCACAAATGATTTCGATATTTTGTAGTTTGTTGTAATTTTAGAATAACTTTAATACGACTATAGGAATGTGTATTGATTTTGATTAATTTTAAGTACAAACATTTTTTTAATAAAGCGCTTTATTGGTGTGTGTGTGTAAAGTCAGTTCACAGTGTTTTTTTACACAAAATCATTATTTATAAATAAATTATTGTCACGCAAGTAAATATTTTGATTTTTCTTTTTTCAGTGTTGCAGCTTTTTTTGACTTTCTCCGTTTGCATGCATTATTATATTAAAACATTTAAAGCTATTCAAATAGGTGAGGTTATGTTTGTGTTATTTTGCATGTTATACACAACTTTGTTGACATAACAGAGAAGCAGTTAATAAAAAACGAGATTTACAATTTTTCAAACTCATTATACAGTAATATCGCAACAACTTCTTCGCAACACACTGTTGAAATAGCGATCTATTGCAATATAACGATTATTGATGGCAATCAATTCAATTAATATTATACATTAAGTTTTCGTTTCAGTTTCACAAACTGAAGCTTATCAGTTGATAAAAATTAAATAAAAAAGCAAGCATTTGTTATTGTCATAATGTTGCGACAACGTTACGTTATTGTTGTTTATTGGAAAATATTACACAGGAATTTTGTGCTAAATAATGTCAATTATTTCTTTGATTTTTACTTCTGCCTATAACTATGCTTAACTTCATGTTTGGGCAACAATTTTGCCCATGCAAGGAATTTTTATATTTTTCATTTAATATAAAAGTTCTTGTTATGAAAATATGTTTTATGATAACATTTTTAGTTTGAATTTACAATTCGCTGAGTTGCTATAAAAATGTACATGAAATTCTAGTTACTATAAAAATAATTTAAGCTCTTCTTCATTCTATGTTCTCTCGACCTCTATAATTAATTGTTTAAATATTTGTTTGCTTTAATCGTGCTAGTGAACGCCGTTGCTTATGGTCGGTGTGCGCTCGTATGTACGCCGATGCAGCTCGTCGACGTCTTTGAGGTAGTAGGTACCCGGAAACAGTGCGCTGATGCTGCCACTGGGTGTGTAGGGCGCTGCATGATTATTTTTCTCACGCACTTCCATTAACGCGGAAAATGCGGAGGGTTCCACTTTTTCGCGAGACTGCAACATGGGTAAAACATAGTCTAATTTGGAGACAAATTTCTGAAATAGCTCTGCATTTGTTGTAACAGCAATTGAATACATAGAAGCTGCTAGTCCAGAACCATATGAAAATACTCCAATACGTTTGCCTACCAACTCCGTGGGTGCAACACTAACCAGCAGCGACACCAGTCCGGAGTACACGGAGGGCGTGTACATGTTGCCCACTTGATTAGCAAGCAACAGAGATTTTTTGGTTTTCTCCTCAAAAACATTTGCAAACTGGGTCATGAACGCCTTCTCTACGTCGCGATCAAAGTAAGTCTCCTGCAGCGTAGCGTTGTTAAAGCGTTCGAGACCTTCGTATTTAACGGCGCGTTTTGCTTCGCTTGTCAGCAGGTAATCATTGAAACAGACACGAGCCACAGACTTTTGCACCAACTTGCAGAATGGCGTATGAAAGAGTAAAGCGTCAAAGCTGTCCAGACCCGCCGTGTGTGTTGCATCTGGGTGCTGTTTTTCGAATTTTTTGCGGTAAAGTTGATAGCAAGTGTCTAGCGCTGAGAGATAGCACTGAATGGATAATTTGCCATCGACTGTTGGATATTCTGAGCTCAGATCGGGTTTGTAAAAGTCGTAAGCATGCTCCATGTGTGTAGCGCGCAGACCGCGTTCGAAAACAAGCGGTGCGTTTGGACCCAACAGCATGGCGATGGAACCGGCGCCGCCAGTGGGACGTGCTGCACCTTTGGCGTAGACAGCAATGTCTGCGCATACTGCGAGTGCATAACGTCCATCCCAGCTGGATGATTCAATCCAGTTGATCGAATTAAATAGAGCTGCAGTGCCGCCATAGCAGGCATTTGTTGTATCGATGCCCTCGATATCTGTATTTCCGCTATCGGCAAATAGTTGCATTAACACCGATTTAACAGACTTTGATTTGTCAACGATAGTCTCAGTGCCAACCTCAAGGCGACCAATTTCGGTGAATTTAATGTGATGGCGTTCGAGTAGACGACTGACTACAGTAAGACACAGTGAATTGACATCCTCTCGATCTGAACAGAAACCCATTTTATCTTGTCCCAGACCGATTGTATATTTGCCGGCGGATACACCATCGTACTGTTCTAGTTCGGTTTGATCAACAAACTGCGAGGGGAAGAGCACTTCGATTGCGATAATTCCAACACTTTCAGGCCACATTTTGAGTGCAGTGTTTATGGTAGATGGTTTTTAGGGTGTGTGTGAAATTTAAGAGATGTCAATGGTTTGAGGATGTGGAGAGATCTAAAAAGAGAAGAAAAATCTGATTAATAGGATTATGATCAGTTGCAGGTTGTATGATTTGAGAAGCATTTAACATTTCAAAGTTAAATGAAATATCGTCGTCCTAATTCTAAAACGACCTAAGTCAAAATTATCTGCTGGAGACTAGATTAATCAGATGACCACTGTGATCATTGTTTTAAACGTTCTATGTTGGATGTTCTTAAAAGATGTAGTTTTGATTAATCTACCTAAATCGTTCATAACCTTTATTTTCCTAAATTTTAACTAACGATCGTTTTAGAATCAGGCCGACAAAACTCAATTTTGTTTTTCTTACAAAATCTATTAACAAATGTTGAGGAATAAAATTCATTGCTAAGTTCGCATTTTTTAAAACGAATTAATTTTCTGGTATGTTCTGAACAATAGTGAAAATAAATAAAAACAATCAAAATAAATAACTTCACGCCGCACTTGTTAAAACAGCTAAAACTTAGCTGAAACAGCTAAGAGCTAGACAGAGTTACGGAAAAAGAATAAAAACAACAGCAACAAAACTACACACTTTGTTTGTTAAATAGAAAACTGCTGTCATCTTGGGAACAACCATACGAGTGGGTTATTCTCAAGAGTCTATATCAAAAGTAGTTATTAAGCGCTAAAAACAATTGTATTTCAGACTGACAAGCATTTCCAAAATAAGTAATAAACATTTTTCGGCACATTCATTAGCAAAAATAAACATAAACTGCAAAACATGTGTGAACATCAAAGTGTAAATCAAGAATGACTATTGATGAGTTGGTGAAGCGACCGACGAAACAGCTGTCTTCAGAGTATTTGCTCTACACAGAGTAAATACAATAACTTTTGTTGTAAGTTATTGTACGTTATTGTAAGTAATTGTACGTTATAAGCACGAATTGAATCAAAAATATAACAACTTATATATTTTCAATGTTCTTCTCTTGTTTTAGTTCAACAATTTATTTAAATTGTCATTTAAATAAAATTCGAAATTGTATTTTTATTTATTACTAGCTGGTACCCGGCGCGTTGCTGCCGTCCTATTCCAATGCCTGCTCCAGATTGTCAATAGACACACTCCACTCTAAGTTTCAATATTCTTTGACCATTATTTACAAAGCTATTAAATATAAAATTTTCTTTTATGGGTGGAGCCACACCTTGTCCAATACCCGTTTTAGTGTGCGAGTATATTCGAGAAGTAGGATATCACCAAATGGTAACGCCAAACCGAGTTTATTTGATCTATAACTGTTATTTCAAAAGCGATTCAATTTAAAAAATGTGTACAATGTATGTACAATGCTCATTATATTCTTCCAGTAGCAGGACACCACCAAATAGTAACTTCATTCTGAGTTAAAATGTTATGTGAATTTTACTTCCATAGCTATTCTGTATCGAAAATTCGAGTTGTATGAGAGTAGCCACGCCCCGTTTTCCAATGCCCGTGTCTTTTTTATAATTCAAAGACCTGACCAATCAGTTATTTCAAACTGAGCTTTACTGTTATACGACATCAAGTTCCAAATCTATTCTATATCAAAAAGTTTAATTGTGTGGGCGGTGCCATGCCCCCCTTTCCAAAGATCGCTCAAATTTGACAGTCGAAGGGCGCGTGTCAACAGTAAGTTCGTACCGACTTTCATTTATGTGCGATTATGAACGAAAGTTAAACCGAAAATTTGTTTTCTTGAAAAACTGCCACGCCCCTCGTGGGTAGGAAGATAAAAAATACTTTATAACCTATTCTCATACTTACTTAATATCCAAAAAAAATTTTATTAAAATCGGTCCAGCCGTTTCGGAGGAGTTCATACACTAACACCGTGACACGAGATTTTTATATATTAGATAAAAAATTTGACTTAACTTTTCTATCTTAAGTCATACTTTCATACTTTCAAAAATAGATATTTTAGTAAAGAAATTTAAGAGTGGTTTCTAAATGAAAAATATTTGCCTTTTTATAAGTATTTTTTTTATATAAAATAAGCATACATAAAAAAATACGAATAACCTTAATTTTATTCAATCATGCACTAGGTGCGAATATTAGGTGTGTTGAGATATTCCTCTCGGTTTTTCTAACTTACATAGAGGAGAGACTATCTGGGAAGGAGGTGATTTACCATTTTTAATTTACCTATTTTTGACTTGTTACTGAGAATGTCCTTTGAGAAATCTCCATTGAGAATGTTAAATTTTTGAAGTGAAACTTCTTTAGACGCGTATAAAACATACGGCGAACGAAACTGGTAGTAAAACCTATGAAACGAATAAAACGGCAGCGAATTAAGGTGAATTTGGGTCAATTTAGGTGAATTTGGTTGAAATTAGGTGTTCGAAACTCCTTATAAATTCGAAGCAAAAAAAAATGATCAAACAATGGTTTGAGTCCGAACTAACAGATCAAAGTTCGGACTCAATCAACAAAGTTTTAGATCGTACTTTTTGAAAGTGGAATTTTCAACTAGAAACGTTATGCTTCAATTTCCAAACGTGAATTTTCAACCAGTATGATTCAATGGCCAATCGGATGCAATAAAATTATCTGAGGTCACAGGCGGGTCCTTGGTACTTTAATGGGTTCAGCACATTCGCTCTTTTAAAATAACCTAATCTTCTCATGGCTTTATATGAACAGCCATTCCATATGTTACGGGTGGGACAATTGAACACTTTAAATGTAAATAACTTTTCAACTAAAATTAATTTGAAGCGTTTTGATGAACTCACAGAAATATACCAGTGCAGGAACTTGTTATACAACAAAATTTTTTCCTTACACTATTAATAAAAAAGTTATGTTCCTTTTTTATAGTGTTACGAGTGGGACCGCACAAAATATTATTTAAGAGATTCATTCAAAGATGATTAAATTTCTGTGAGTTCCTGCATATTTAAAAAAAAAATTTATTGATGTGAAAAGTCAAAACAATAATAAACCCATCTTCATTGTTTTTGTTTTTTTAAATCAAATTTTTTTTTTATTTATTTTAATTAAAGCACACATATATTCAGCGTTACGGGTGGGACATGAAAAATACCTTTTAGGTATTGCTTTTATTTAAGATTTTTACCACTTATAGAAGTAAATGTGTCCTCATTTTTTAATTGCTGCACATCCTGAGCAGAGATCTGCAATGAGTACCAAAAAAATTAGTATACTTAAGTCATGAGCCATAACTATTGGTGCAAATTGGTACTTATTACAACTCAACAAAATACTTTGACTCATTCTCACTAAAACCAAAAAATACTCATAGTTCTCTAACATGCATGTGTGTCTGCAAATTCTGACTTTATTGGATGTTGGTTAGTAATCTGAGGTGAGTCACTTATTCATTAGACAGAAATGTAAGAACAATGTGTGAGTTGAGTATTATTTTGTGTTTTGCCCTGCTGATGGTTTTTGCTGTTTTGTTTACTTTTTATGTGAGAAAATGAAAAAGTTAAGTATTATTTTTCGTTATGCTTCTTGCAAAACAGTTATTGTTTGGTTTGGCACGTGTTGCTGGACATTTACAATCTAATTTCAATGAAATAACAAGAAAGCTGAACTAAAAATGACTCTAAGTACTTAAGTCATTCCACTGAACTCGGGTGTTTATTGGTGTTGTGAGTCAATGCGGTATAGCACAATAAATCTATTCACTCAATGAGAGAATTGAGCACTGCATCGGTTCGTATCAATATAAAAATAATTCTTGTTCATTCAATCGCTATGTGTACGGCACACGAACGAGTATGAGTGAATATGAGTGGAAGTTCTTCTTTGACTTAAATCCACTTATACCCTTTTTTGTGTAAGTCAACCAATGACTCAAAAATAAGAATAATTGCAGTTCTCTGATCCTGAACTCCTTCAACGTGCTTGTTATATCCTAAACCTGAAAGATGAGGGTATATTAACTTTGTGCAAACGTTTGTAACGCATAGAACGAAGCGATTCGGTATGGAAAAGTATATATATTTTTGATCAGCGTCACCTCGTGAGTCGAGCTATTCATGTCCGTCCGTCTGTGTGTTGTCCGTAAACACAGGATAAGAAGGAGTTGAGATAATTGGATGAAACTTGATACACATGATTACATGGACCCAAGGATTTGCACTATGGAAAATTTTTGGACGCGCCTATCTCCCATAGAAAAAAAAAATATGTCTGTGGAAGCCACGCACGGTATAAGTGAAACTTTAACCAAAGTAGAGAGTTTTTAATTTGATCTTACTAAAAAAAAAAAACTGGAATCCATTAAGTTTCAATGACCACCCGCGAATGAAGACCCGTCTGTGACTTCAGATAATCCCATTGCATCCGATTGGCCATAGAATCATCTATATTTGTCCAAATGATACATGGAATTCATTAAATCGCCAATGACCCGTCTGTGACCTCAGATAATCTTATTGCATCCGATTGGCCATTGAATCATACAGGTTGAAAATTCCAGCGTAAGTTGTCACGGTTGGAAATTCAAGCATAACGTATCTTGTTGAAAATTCCACCTTCAAAAAGTACGGTCTAAAACCTTGTTGATTAATTCGTCTCTTAGCTCGGACTCAAACCATTTTTTGATAATTTTTTTCCTTCGAATTTATAGGGTGTTTCAAACACTTAATTTCAATAAAATTCACCTAAACTGACCTAAATTCACCTGGATTCGCCGGAGTTTCATTCGTTTCATCGGTTTTACTATCCAATTCGTTCGCCGTATGGTGTATACGCGGCTAAAGAAGTTTCACTTCAAAAAAACCAATTGGCCATTTCAGCCCTTGAAAGGACTTTGACCGAGCTTCTTATGATCAATTGTGGTGTGCGTGTTATTAAATGTTTGCACACAATTGACCGAGAACTGGACCTACATGTTTTATGCCGACTCCGAACGGCTAAAGTTCATCTTCTCAAGAAGCTTTACATGGCATTATTTACTCTCTGAGGTTTGCCATTGCCTGCAGAGAGGTGGTGACCGATCAGAAAAATTTTTGACGTAGAATTACGTCTTACAGCGCGGTTTGTATGGGGTCGTTTTAACAGATTTTTTCAAGGTCATTAGGCAACGTTTTTGGCGAATACTTTAGGGTATACCTACAGCCTTTAATACTCTTCGTTCAAAGATAATATATATACTAAAATATCAGATATATCCTGCGCTGAATGAATATCTTACTTTGGATTTTGTCACTATTATATTAAAGTCACAAAATAGTAAAATATAAGAAGAAAAATGCATGTTTTTATATAAGAAAATCAATCATCAGCTGCTTATGTGCCTGCTGCTTTCTTGTTTTTCTTTCGTTGTTTATGCTTGTATGCTTTGGTTTTGCACGAACTGATTGGTTCGCTTTGGCAGCATTGTAAGCATTAGTTCGCATTGGGTTTATGTATGCACTACTGTTCTAGTATACTAAGTGCTCTATTTTGAAACCAGAGGTCATGAACCTCTTTTCAACTCAGTCAATGAACTCAATCTGTCAAATTTAACGAAATGGTTCTGTGATCCGGTTAGATTTAACTCATGAAAAAAACGAGTTGGATCATATTTCTTTTTATGCTTTTACCCAATAGATGGCGTAAAATTTTAATTTTTGCTTATAATGCAAATTAATTTGGATTCCACATCCCACTAGCACTAGCTAGTGTAGTTTGCAAACTATGCATCGAACAGAAAGTGTAGCTAGCAAACTAAATATCAGACAGATACGAGAGGAAAGGACATGTGCTCAGTGAGAAATATAGTAACCATACGATTTTTTTAAAAATCGGGGTCTTAATTTTAATTTGAAATAAGTAGTTAAACTGACTGTAGCTCGCAAACTATATATCTAGCAGAGACGAAAGTGGCACCAATGGAAAGTGCATTTGGTTCGCCTTCTTTTCAACTAAGTCAATGAACTCAACCTGTCAAACTTAACAAAATGATCGAAAAAATTTGAAATTTTGCTTGTTTCTTTTTGCTTGCTCATTTAACTTACACTCAGGGAAAAATAGCAACTTAAAATTAAATAATATCGTCTCAATTTTACGTTGCTCCACTTTCAAAAAATCGTCTTTAAATTAACATTGAAAATCTTCAAATCAAATATGAAAACATTTTAATGTTCAATTAGAAGTAGAAAAAATTTATAATAATGATGTAGCACTTCACCCTCATATTCAATGAAGTGTATCCTCTTCGAAAATAAGTTGAAAATTACGTTGTTTAGATTTGAAGCTATAAAAAGTGAAAACGAAGAAAAATATATTTGTCTTAAAGTGGACGACACTTCAATTTGAAACTTCATACTTTCGTGTATCAAAATAAATTATGAAAATAATTTTAATTTTCTGAAAACAATTGCGAAAGCTGGAAAATAAATCTTCTTGGAAAAAAAATGTTTTTTTGTGAAAAAAAAATCAGTGAGTGCAAAGTAAGACGACAATAAAGAAGTAAGCGATAATATTGGACTCAGGGCAGAATTTAAAGAGATGTTATTTGTATCGAGGAAGCAAGAAATAATTTTCATTTTTATAATATTTATTTTAAGGTACACATATATTGTTTGGAACTTGATATCATATAATCAACATACTTTTAAAATACTTATTTAAATTAACTTATTCTAGGTTCGCTAAATAATTAATTAATTTAAGTATTCTATCAAATGATTTCATATAATTCAATAAAAGAAAATTTCTCAAAAATAATATTTTTTTACTTATTTGTATGTTAATATCAAAAATGTTGAAGATTTGATTCAAAGTGGTAATCACTTTGATTTATTAATGTAACAATGTGGAATCAAAGTATGAAATAATTTATTTCAAAGCTAAAGCGTATTTAAAATAAATACGTAAGTATTTAAATTGAATAGGATTCCGCTTTGAATTAAATCTAAATCCACGTTAAATTAAAGTGAAATACTTTTCATTTCAAAGTGTGTTATACCTTAGTTTAAAGTGGAAACAACATCAAACTGAATATTTTTTTTTCGAAGTGGAAACACTTTGAACTGAATATTTTCGTGTTTGGTGCCAAATTGTTCCGAAAAATATTTGAATCGAAGTGGTTTTCTTTGATTTTACGTTATTTTTTAGCTCAGTGTAGCACTTTTAACTTTTTCTTTGTTTGGCCTCAATAAGTAGTCCATAATTGAGTGTTATTCATTTATTTTTTTAATTTTTTGAAGATCAATAAAAATACGTGCAAAATGAACAAACTATCGGACCAAAGAGATAAAGTACACGCGGTTACAACTTAAACGGAATTCTGCGTCTACACTTACGATACTATCGAAACTGTTTCTTTTTTATTGAAAAAACTTTTCGCCGCGACTGGGGATCGAACTCGGGCTCCGAGCGTGTTAAGCCACACACTTAACCTGCACGCCACGGTCACCACGGGTTAGTATCGCTCAAGAAATATGCAGACATTTTGTTGTGTGATGGTCACAGGCGATATTAACGTGATATGAAGGTTTCATCAAAATTGACTATTCACTAAGTAACTTCTATACCGAAAAAAAAACAAATCAAGATCAGTTTAATCTCTTATCAAAAATATCATTCAATATCAATATCAATATCAATGATCAATAACAAAAATATGATCATTTTTGTTATCCACCCTTATCATTGAACCCGCGCTCGCTCTCAAAACAGCGTTGAACGAACGATTCGAAACGAATGATTTATCAATAGTGATTTCTCACTCAATTATTAAAAAAACGTCGTCGAAAAAAATTACAATTTTTTGGTCGTCAAAAATTTTAAAGCGAACTTATTTCACATTGAGCAAGTAGAACCTTACGACAAGTTTTGTATCAATAATCATGGGTACAGGTAAAATGTCATATTAAAAATGTATGGATTCAAGAAGACGTTCAAATTATGGCAAAGGCTGTTGCACGATTTTATTCTAATAGAAAATATTAAAAACTAAACGCTTTTGGAAGGATTTCCTCCATCAATTCAAAGAATGTGGGAGGAATTGAGACTCGGTTTGAAACTAGCTTCTCCAAACAGCGAGTGACTGCATCGTTGAACACATGCTTAAATTTAAATTTCCTGCATACATTTTGTAGTTATCAGGATATATTAAGATAAAATGATTTAACAGAAAATTGTAAATTTAAAAAAAATGAGCTGAGATGAAGCAGGTATTTTAACTACTCATTGCCCTTCGTGCTGCAACAATGTTCAATCACTGATATTGGTGAAGAATACCTATTATTCTTATGTTCAAAATACTTATTGGCCATGAAGTCTCAATGAGAGCTGATCTTTCGAAGGGCAGAGTTAGTGATAGATGTGATAAATGCAAATCTGCCATCACCAAAAACATCGGCAAGATGAATGAATTGGACAGTTGGTTAAATTATATCCGGCCGGTTTGCGAACATTTAAAAATGCAGTAACGATGGCCACAATTCGCGCCATTTAGCGTTATCGCCAAATTATCCAGGAGCCTTTATTGTTCCCTGGTTTCGTAATTGTTCCTAGTTTGTTCCCTGCGAGTAACTACAAGCTTGGAACACGTACAAGATCAGATACCGCCACTGAAAGCCCAGGTATATTTGCTGTGCTGAACTTGTTGCTGGCTAAGTTTCATGCAAACTGTTTTTATAGCCTGTTTCAAAAGAGAAGAACATTTTCACGCATGTTTGAGAATAAAAAAATAATTTTGAGAGCGTCCTTTATTCTGATTGGTTGACATTAAAAAAAAAATTTAATATTCTCTGAGCAGAAAAATAAATGAATGTATGTTCCTGAATTTTGTTGTTCATCGCAACTGCGCTGCGGAAGTAATGAATTTTATTTTTCAAAATCAACCAATCAAAATTGAAAAAAAGGGGGCGTTTAAAAATAATTTGTTAGCCAAAATTTCACTTCACAATTTTTCTTGAGAAAATAAATTATTTTTTATGTAATTTGTATTTGATTTCTCTCTCAAGATGCAGGTTGCTGCAGGCCGTCTGTGCCACCGTACTTGTGCGATCATTTGTTCTGAATGTTTGCGCATTTAAATATATAGAAAAATAGTAAAAAACACTCAAAAAAAGCATAAAGTTCAGCGAACAGTACAAAAAGAGCAAGAAATTACGTTCTAAAAAAATTTCTAGCTTTCAAAATAAGTTCTCACTGCGCATCGAAAAATTAAACTAAAAAATTTTCTTCTCTTTTGAAACGGGCTACATTTACAATTTGTTTGATAATAAAAATAAAAATTTTTTTTATTTTTTTGACAAGCCTCAAAAAATTGAGAGAACAGATATATCAGTTTGCTCGCGCGTTTTCAATAGTAGGGTGAAATTCTATTGTCTGTTCTAAATTCTGTTCGACGACGAGCTGTTGGTGAAAGTGATTTCTCGACGATGACATTTACTCGACGCGGGTTCAAGGATAGGGGTGATCATTTTGCTTTAAAAAAATACCAAATTAATCTGACAATATATCATTATAAAAAATGATCTGAAAAATTGAAGTTATGATATGAAAAAATGTTAATATAGACTAACACTCATGTTGAAAATCGAAAATCCGACAAGAAATCTTCAGAAATATTAAATTGATCTTGTGGAAGATAAATTTCATCAGTACAATGATAATAAATGATATCAAATTGATCTTGGGAAGATGAAATTAATTTTTCTCGGTATCGTTTTAATCTTGGACAAGATCAAATTGATTTGTAGAATGATTTTATTGATATCAAATTGATATTGGGAAAGATCAAATTGATATTTAAAATTAAATATTTTTCTGAAGAACTGTAGAACTTAAACAAAAACGTTATTCGCGGCTGCGCTTTAAATACTGAATATTAATAAGTGCCCAAAAGTATGCTAGCAAAATTTGTTCGTAAGATGAATAATCAACATTTGATGAATGAATGAATGTTCGTAACAATTGACAAAAATTATTGTTATTGTTTAGTAAAAACACAACCATTAAATGCATAAAATATAAGTTCGCTTTTCTAATTCATCCACAATACAAATATCACTATTTATGTAAATATATTTATTTAATGTTGACAGAGTTAAAAGAAAAGCCTTGACTGCATAAATTTCACTTTTCATTGATTTTTTTAATTCTTAAATTCAATTAATATTCCAACAAAAGCTTCACCTCTCTGACGCTCAGTTTTGTAGGGAATAAGAACTTGTTACTTATTTAATTGCTATTTTTACGAAATCACATTGTTTTTTTTTTAAACTATTTTCAAAAGTGCTGAAATGAACGGTATTAGTTTTTATATTTAAAACAGTTATATATTTAAACAGCAAAAACGCATAAACTTTCACCTGTTTGCTGAACGAATATCGCACCGTTTGTTGAATAAAAATTATAAAATTGAGGAGTTCCAAGCTGGAATTTTTAGCTTTTTTTATTGTTCTCTTTATTCTGTTATATTTTTTGTTGTTGTTGTTGTAAACTTTATGTATGAACTATATTCAAGACAAATACACGTCGGTTGCGTCAAGTGGCTACAAAACAACTAACTATGAATGAATGATAAAAAATTGAATTAAACACTTGAACTTCAGCGAGATATAAAAAAAAACAGAAATAAGAAGCAACAAAAACTTTCTCCCGTTTGGCTCGAAAACCACTTTGGCTGAATCTCATAAATAAACAAATGAGAGGCGGAAAATGAATGCGTAAAGCAAGAGTTCCACAAGCAAAAGAAAAAAAAAACAAGCCAGAGAACGCAGTTCAACTCCAAATCAATAATAATCAAGTAACCAAGATTGCTCAGAGCAAAACGGCTGTAAAGTTAAAATATGCTACCTCATGTAAAACTAGGTCGTGGTTGGTGCTCATGCGTAGCTCGTGTTCGAAACAAGAAAATAATTGAAGTTATGTTACGATCGTAACATCTTACGTATTGATGGTTGACTTGGTAGAAATGATCATGATAATTTTGATGTTTTGTGCATAAGTGATTGTGTTAATTTGATTAACAAGATTACGAAAGCAAATACAGATCAAGATCATAATGATGATGATGATGTTGACACAACTAAAGTGTTAGTTTCATCCAATTCTTCAGATTTCAAAGCATACTGCGACAAGCTGTTGATTACTTACAAGATTTGTTGATTGTGGAACACAGTTGTTGATAGGAGGAAGCTCGTTGATCTTGTTCAATGATTATACAATCAGCGTGAAACCGCTAAAGACTGAAAACTCAAAAACACTTTGTTAAACGATTTCGCTTTTATTTAATTTGATATTTAGCATAAAAGATATTTTGAAG
Source organism: Tetanocera ferruginea (assembly GCA_958299015.1). NCBI lineage: Eukaryota > Metazoa > Arthropoda > Insecta > Diptera > Sciomyzidae > Tetanocera > Tetanocera ferruginea. Next base: position 62,084,877 of record OY282640.1, on the reverse strand, counting down.
AAATTTCTGTTTTAAATATTTTTGTTAGGTGAGTGAATGTTTTTAACCGAATTGCGAACCACACTCATGGGAATCTCTTGAATGACTGAGTTGGAATAACGCACAGGTATAACATTATCGAAACTTCAACGAAGAATATATCCGCTGCGAGACCAGCGAGACGTGCAATATTGGCACGATTGATCGGCCGAGCCGCTGCACGCTTTTGAATGAATAGGAATCGATTTTGTATGCAGTTCACATACTTTGAAGACACTTGGCGACTCTGAAGTGACGTAGCTTTTTTTCCGAATTTAGATTAGCTCAATTGTTGGCTACTGATAGGAGAATTTGTACTCGTATCTTTATAATTGAATTATGGCTTTTGTATATCGATCAGCGAAACAGTGGTCGTGAAGCACTTTGTTACCTATTGTAAAAACACGCGGGTGCAAAGTTCAGAGATATATCTATAATGGTGTTTTTTTTTTTAATGACTATGACTGAAGTTTTGTTAGGAAACACAAAACAAAATGTTCAATAGAAGCGACGAAACATTTTGAGTTTCCTTTTCTTTTTGAGAATTTAATTTTGTGTGCAGTAATAGATGACGCGTTTTAGCCCGTGGATTCAATTCAACACACACAAATACAACATTTTTAAGTGTTTATTTGACCATTTAATTTTGTATAGAATAATATTTAAGCTATCTATTCTTTGTACATTGTTTGGTTTACATTAGTTTTTTTTTTTTTGTTATTTAAATAATGTGTTCTGTAAACAATTACTTCTGAGAACCTTGAATCGTCAGAGTTTCGACAAGTTTTCCTAAGGGGAGAGATACGTTTGAAATTTCGGAATAAGAAAAATTTATATTTAGAATGTATAACATTTTAAAAATATACTCTCAATATTAACGGTGTTATGGTCAAAAACATACGAGTCCGTAACCGTTACTTTTCAGCTTGGGGCAGAGCAATGCTTCTTTCACAATAGATTGTTAATACTTTTGTTCCGTAATTCTGGAAAAGCTTTATATATATTATATATATTTTTATATATATATATATATATATATTTATCTGTATTGTGTGTAACAGCAGCTTAGAACCTAAATTCCGGGCTGAAATTTGTCGAAATTTCATTTTAATGAAGGCAAAACCTTATGAACGAGCTGTGTATAATTATTGGGACCTATTGCAAAGTTTTCGCCTAAAACACCGATGAGGCACGAGTAGTCACTTACGGCATAAACTTATAGTTATACCGTATCGAAACTTTAAACGTGATTATCTCGAAAGTAATTTTTCAATAAACGCTCGTGCTATAAATCAAAAAATTGTAAACCAATCAGGCTGAAATTATAATAGGGTTCTCTCTATAGTAGTATTGGAAGGATTTGGGTATATTGGAAGGATATTTGGGTTTAAAACTGTTGAAAAAATAGTCGAAATCTGGAAATTCGACTAAACAGTCGATATAAATTTTAATTTTTAACTTTATTATTATTGTACAGGTCTATTCTTCCCCTAAACATATCTGTAATCGAAGAAAATACCTGTTTTGATTCAGAAAAGGGGAAAAGTTTTGACAACTACATCACTTTAAGATGCTAAGATGAAATTTAAAACAAATTCAATTTTTTTTTACACTTAGTACACCTAGATAAGAAAGAAAGTAAAATCAAAAATTATCCAATTATGCTACCAATTTGAAAAAATTCATTAAACATGGCTAATTTCACACTGTCTAAAGGCATCTCTCCCCTTAAGCTATATCTTAGTTTTCACAAACGACATACAAATTTTAACTAATTCGTGAAGGTATTTATTTTGAGTTTTTATGTTGATTGGAATTATGAAAACGAACAAACTTGGGTAAGAATACATTAAAAGTACGTTAGGCAGTCAGATTGATCATGAAATCAATTGATGTTAAGTTCACCTATTAGCGTTAGAAGAGCATCCGCTGTATTTTTCCAATGTTTATGGCAGAATACTTTATGATAATGATCTAGAAACGATAAGAAATTTTTCTATTGAGTAAAAATGTTTGCTCTCTCTCAGATTCTTTCAGTATCTTAACTAATTTTTTAATCAATAAATATTTGCAAGCTACCCGGCGTTAAACGGGGATACAATTTTAACATATATGTATTTAGTTAAGGACAAATACAAATTTTTCGTTTTCATCATGAAAAATTAAAACTGATGGATAATTACGTTTGTAAAGTATATTTAATGGGCTTGAGATCAAAATTCATAATATCCACTTTTAAAAAAATAGAGTCACTGACGCAGATTTGTTGATTTAAATGAAATATCGTGGGCCTAATTCGAATACACCGTAAGTTAAAAATAACGGTAATTAGTGATTTGGATAGATTGATCAAAACTACACCTATGCCTATCTTAAGTTTTTAAATTAATGTATTTAAAAGAGGGGCAGCATGTTTGAAACAAAACATCACAGTATTAACATCAAACGTTTCATAAGTTTTTTTGCCTCTTGAACGTCGTATTAGAATTAGGCCGACGATATGGTCATTTAAATAAACTAGTATCGCCTGGGGTCGAAATTCGATAAATTTTTTGCTTGCATATTTATAATTACTAGTATCGTCTGGGGTCTATTTTTTATTACTAGTATCGCCTGGGGTCGAAATTCGACCAATTTATTGATTAACTCTTAATTGATTGGAGATATAAAGCCATTTTCTTCAAAGAAATTATTTTTGAATTTTACTAATTTTTTAAAACACATAAAAACAACATTTTAAAAAAATTTAATTTTGTCAAAGAAATCATAGGTAGCCTTGATTTGAGTCAAATCAAAACTCAAATGGCACGGAGAGTTTATTAATTTAGTGCCAAGACAAAATAAATCCACCTAAAATCCGGTATAAACTCTAAAAGAAAATCAAAAATGCAAATTTAAGTTTTTGTTTTTTTTTTTAAACAACAAAAATCATTTTTACCCCATATTTTGAAAATAAATAAAATTTTGTGGTCTCTTTTTTAAAGGAATAATTTAAATATAACGGCAAATCCAGTGTCACTCACGTTTCAGTCATAGCAGTAAACATAAGTTTTTCTCCATCAAAAATATACGATTTTCACATAAAATTATGTGGGTACAATAAGTCTTAGGCTCACTTTTATAAGTTCATGCAAAAAGTTTTATATATATTTACTCATTTCGAAAAAACTCTCTGTAAATAGTGTGTCACTCAGGTTTTTGCACGATTTTCATTTTTCGAGTTCTTCTAACAAATTGCATAAAATCTGCGAATTGTTTGAGTAAATATAAGGAATAAAGTAATTTTCCGTAACGAAATTGAGTAGAAATTTAAACTGCAGGAAAAAATTTAGTTTTCTCTCAGAATTTTAAGAATTTTTCATATACTGATTTTGTCACTCACGTTTCACGTCGATGTCACTCGCGTTTCAAATCAATTTTAACTGTCTTTTTTTTGAATCGTGGTTAATCTGGTGAACTTTATTAAGCATATTTTATAAAAAAAAATTTTTTTCTTAATATTAAGGACATTTTTAAACAAAAATGAAAAAAAAATTTGTATGGAAAGAATTATGTAAAGCATAATATAGTTAAAAAAATAATTCATAATATAAAAACAACACAAAAACTATTTCAGAAATATATCATTTTACCAAAATTTATTCCGATTCTAATTCACCTAATTCGTTAATCCTTACGTTAATTTGACTATACTGACTGGCCTATTAGCAATTCCGTCGAGGCCAACGACTTAAAGTAATGATTTAATTAGATCTTTTTAATCTTTGCTATATTTTGTTTCTTATATGAATCCGGATTTAACTGTAATTTTTCTATCTTTTTTTCATACGTTCTTTCACTTTTTCTTGATGTTTTCGTCATCTTCTTTCATTTCTAATACAAAAATAAACAAAAAAAAAATTAAATGTCACTCACGTTTCACTTCTTCAAAAGCTTTTTTAATAAAAAATAATTGCGTCTGCTTGATTTAAACAAAATGCAAAATTAACTTATCTTATATTAAAAGTAAATCCGAGACATAAATTATGCCAGCCAATTATTTTCCAAGATAATCCAACTTATCAATAAAAATTGTCACTCACGTTTCACTCTTGAATCACTTTTTTAAATTTTATTTTTCGATAGAAAATAAGTTTTTTTAAAAATTTTAATATTAATTTTTCAATACAAAATATTTCAATTGTAAATATTTTATAACGGTGCTTTGATATTTAAATCGCGAAATACCAATTTACAAACAATAAAAACCTACAATTTTTTAACTTGCTACAGATTAAAAATACATTCAATAAAATCACTTAAAATTTAAGGATACAATATGTTTTTTTCAAAATGCTTTTACCGCAGGAAAACACAAAGAATATCCTAAACGTTCCATGTATTTTTATTGAACTTTAAGCATTTTTATTTTTTAAGGTTTTGGTTTACTTTTTCTGGATTTGCCGATAAACAAAAAAAAAAAACGGTAACATTTTCAAAACATTTAACAAAGTTTTTTTAAGTTGACTGAAAAGACTTAAATACAAAAAAGAAATAAAAGAAATCTATTCAAATGGCGGAGATATTGGCTTTCCAATTTGGAACATTCAATTTGGGCCAGTTTTTTTTCTCTCTCCTGGCATTTGATCGAAACTCACGCTAAATAACTACCGACAATATTAAGAAAATTCACAATTGACGAATGCATAAAACAACATTTTTTTTAAGAAATTGTTACTTTTGAAAAAAACTTAAATTCGACAAACTCAAGAACTCAACCAAATTTCATAACTATTAAAGAGCGAGTTTATTCAAAAATTGAATTTCTCTTTTAGAAGGTTGGGAACCCCCTCCATCAACTTTATCATTTATATATGCATTCTGCACATCTGTGCAAAAGTACCTTTCAAATGATATAAGTTTCTTATGTATATTGAGTTTTAATTAATACCAAAAGTGTACTACAAAGTTTAATGTTCACGTATTAATACATAAGATAGTTTACTTTTTCGAGTTAATTTTTTTGTTTCGAAGATGTGAATTCTTCAGGTTTGTAAAAATAACGATATAACATTTAATAATTAATCATAATTTTTTTTATGTTTAATTTAAGTGTTTTTGAGTCGAAGTGCTTCTGTTTTGAACATGCAAAAGTGAACATTTTTAATATTTTTTCAATTGAAATTAAGGGGAGATTACGATTTCCGGGGTGCCAAGATTTGACGATGGATTCGAAGAGTACTCTTAATAAAAATAAGAATAGAAAAAGGAAATGTTGTGTTATCGATTTGTTTTCGAGTTATCGATTTTTAAAAATTTTTTTTTTTTTGTTATAAGGTCTATGAAGAAAATCGGCTATATTATTCTTAATATATAACCGATATTAATGATTTAATGATGAATGAGGTATTATTTAAAAGGTTATATATAAGGCTTTTAGAAAATTTTTAAATGAATGAAATCTGTTGAGTATTTTGTATTTTATAGGTATTTTTACAAAATACAAAACCGTTATTTTCTCAAAAATTACCATTATTACTATGAATTATAAAGAGTAAATTATTAAAGCTTGAAAATTTATCTTACATTTGGTATATAATATATATAATTTATTTTACTTTTTGTGGTGTTTTTTATGATAAAATGATTTGCCCTTGTACGGAAAACTGCTTATTTCACTCATATTCTTAGATGTTTTGCTTTCTTACTCCATATTTTCAAATATCGCCATTACAATAAACAATTATTTTAAGGCAACATTGTAGCTACAATATTTATATAAATTAACGGGATTTTCGAGGCAGTGAAAAAACATTTGTAATTTTTAGTCGATCAGTTAATAAAAAAATATACATATTTTTATCTATCGAAAAAAGGTACAACTTTCAGCTTTTCAAAAAATATATATTTTTAATATCTTAAAAACGTAAATTTTTAAAAATTCAAATCTGATATTTATTCGCTTATAAATTTAAAAACATTTTTGAAATTATATTTTTGTTATATATCGTTAAAAAGGCATTTAATTACCTTTCGAATAGCATGTCAATCTTCAAGATTCATTGGATATTGGCAAAGATATAGAAAATTGTTTGAATAGATTTTTTAACAAAGAAAACACTTGGAAAATTTAAATTTTATGTGTTAAAGTATGAAATTAAATAAAAGATTTATATTTTTATATGTCAGACAAAAGGTCTAACTGTAAGCTTTTCAAAAAAAAATATATTTTTAGTAACTTAATAACGTAAATTTTTTAGAAAATAACGGTTCTTTTTATTAAAAAATTAAACTTTGGAATAAATTCGCTTATAAAACTAAAAATATTATAGCAATGATATTTATAACAAAAATATTTGAAAGGTCATTTAATAATCTTTCAAATGAAATATCAATCTTAAAGATCCATTGAGTAACGGCAAAGATATAGATGTTTTTTGAACAGATCTTTTAACAAACAAATTTTTTTCGATAACTAATAGAGTTATCGATTTTTTGTTCGGCGAATCATGCTTTTTTGTCGTTCTCTACCAGAAAACATCTTCAAATCGCGGTGCCCCGGAAATCGTTATCATGCCGAAATTAATTAATTATTGATAAAAAATAAACTACGGAATTTATAAAAAGTGCGAGTGGCAACGCTGTCGCAATAGTTGTTGCTCTCTGTGGTGCTCATTTCATATTTTAATCCAATTGAATTTTTTGTTTATGTAAAAATGATTATTTCGTAATTATGAGGAATCTTACACTTGCTTCAGCTAAAAAAAAAACGATGTTCGAAAGAAAAATGAATGGAAATTGTATGAGTAATTAGGGCGAGGGCGGTTCCAGCTAGAGTCACTACGGGGCAAAGTCGAAGACATTTAGGATGAACCTGCGGGGCAGCCTTAAAATGCTATAATTTAAAACAATTCTAAAGGCTTTGTTAAATTTGTGTAATATTTATATTTGAAATGTTCAAAATTTGAATAGCTATTAAAATGAATAAACTTAAGTTACATCAGCACCCCGCCAACAGCAGAATGAAGAAGCACCATTTTTATTTTGCTGAACTTTGTGATGCGAGAAATTTTATTAATTTCACGGCTTACCTTTGCTTGTTGGCTTTTATTTCTAATGAGTTTCCTTGCGTATCACTTGTAATTTTATTTCAAGCTTTGTTGACTTTTTTTTTAATTATAATTTTAATTTTCTTACACTAAATGCAATGCAAACGCCGAAGTCGACACAACATTTGCTCTGCCTCAAATCGTCATTGAAGAAATGTGTGTTGTTGTTGCTGTTATGGTTGTGTTGTTGTTAGTGTATTAATTTTTTTGACAGCCGTCACAAGCACAACGTGAGAGCTCAAAGCTGATTTTGACATTTCCTTTTGAGCTATTTACTTGTTTTGCAGTTTGCTTAATGCCTTCTTCGTCACATGATAGCATTTCCAGTGATTCTTACACTTCGTGGTGGATAACTATCTTTAGGTTCATGTCTTTGCTTATTATAAAACCAAATTATTATTAGGGAGAACCTTCAAATCCTGCTATTTTCTTTCCGGGATCTTGGGATTTTTAATAACCATTACATCAAATAACGAATGCATGTCTATACAAACCTTTCGATTTTAATAAATAATAATAACCCTGTTGCTGGTTATTATTATTTAATAACTATTTTCTCAATTTGGTCATCAAGGCGCTATACAGTGGTGGAAAAAACAATAGAAACAGATTGTATTGTAGTGCTTATTGTCGATATATTAACAGAAACACAAACTTTAGAAGAACTGGCATGATTTTACTTAAGCCCGAATATTTATACCCCCACGCGTATTTTGTCACGATGTGTGTAACGCCCAAAAGGAGGCGTGGTAGGTATGGAAAAGTATATATATTCTTGCTCAGCATCACCACCTGAGTTGATTTAGCCATGTCCGTCTGTCTGTCCGTCTGTCCGTCTGTCCGTCTGTCCGTCTGTCTGTCGACACGATTACAGCCGCAGTTTTGAAGCTATCGTAATGAAATTCGATATTTAAGCTTTTTTTAAAAAAACTAAGATCAAGTTCGAGAATGGGCTAAATCGGATGAAAACCACGCCTACCTCCCATACAACTCAAAAATTGAAAACTCTACAAAGAAGCTAATATTTAAGCTACAATACTGAAATTTGGTATATGTGTATTCTATATCAAAACTGAGATGTTTTAGAAAAATGGGCGTCATCCACTCACTAACACGCCCACCTCCCATACAACCCCAAAATTGAAAAATCTATAAAGAGGCTAATATTAAAGTTACAAGACGGAAACTCGGTATTTGAGTATTTAATGTCAAAACTTAGGTGTTTTAGAAAAAAGGGTGCCATCCACCCACTAACACGCCCACCTCCCATACAACCCCAAAATTTAACAATCTATAGAGAGGCTAATATTAAAGTTACAAAATGGAAACTCGGTTTTTAAGTAATTAATGTCAAAACTGAGGTGTGTTAGAAAATTGGGCGTTATTCATCCATTAACACGCCCACCTCCCATACAACCCCAAAATTGAAAAATCTATAAAGAGGCTAATATTAAAGTTACAAGACGGAAACTCGGTGTTTGAGTATTCAATGTCAAAACTGAGGTATGTTAGAAAAATGGGCGTCATCCACTTACTAACACGCCCACCTCCCGTGCAACCCCAAAATTTAACAATCTATAAAGAGGCTAATATTAAAGTTACAAGACAGAAACTCGGTATTTGTGAATTCTATGTCGAAACTGAGGTATGTTAGAAAAATGGGCGTCATACACATTCTAACACGCCCACCTCCCATACAACCCCAAAATTTAAAACTTTATAAAAAGGCTTATATTTAAGCTGCAGGAAAACAATTTGATATGTATGTATTTTAGACACAAAAATAATAAAATCTCTCAAAACCTCATAGAAATAGCTCTCCAATTTAATATTCTTCCACCCTTAAGAATCTGCCGTGGGGGTATTTTAACTTCGGCCAAGTCGAAGATATACCTTACTAGTTTTTCTTATTTTTATTAAACGTTAAAGGACCTCCTTTATCCAATGGTGAAATGAAAACTTGTCGGTCTCGAATGGTTTAGTAGATAAAATTCGCGAAAGTTAGAAAATTCAGTGCAAATGTTTAAGTGTGTGGAAGCTAATGTAACATTTTACATTGTGATTTCTTAACCTAAATGTGGATTTTTAAAGCTTATGAAAGAAAATAATGCAAAATCTTGAAAAGCACAAAAACTTTAAGTCTCATAATTCGAAATGGAATTAATAAGAAAATTGGTATATTTTTAGGAGAATAGAAAAATTGTTATTAAAAATCGCCGCAATCGTGGAAGTTAAACGCGAAAAATAATTTGCTCAAATGTTCAAATAGACGTTTTTTCAAATTATGTCCATTTTTGGAGTCTACTAACGGTTACGTGCTTAGAGAATCCTACACAAACAAATATAAAAAAAGAGTCCCGCTGCGAAGAAAAAGATCACTCTGCTCGGATACTTTTTTGAAAAGTCCCATCTGTCCCTCTACCAAATTGTTGCCATGGCCTATTTGTGGTAGAAAATACGTGGCAACAATTTATTATAAATCAAATAAGGATTTCCTGCCGGACTGCTATGGATTGGGCGTCATTCATCCGGTAGGTTGTACTATACAAAATTATAGCAATCCATGACAGGATTGGCGGTCTGGGAAAAACCGTCGAAATTGATGAAACCAAATTTGGAAGGAGGAAGTACCACCGTGGTTACCTGGTACAGGGAGAATGGGTGTTTGGAGGAGTTGAAAGAGGAAGTGGAAAGTGTTCCCTGATGCCAGTGGAAGCAAGAGACCGCGAAAAACTCGTCATTATCGTAAAGGAATGGATAGAGCCAGGATAATTTTGGATTGCAGCAGGGTTTTCCAGATTTTTATACCCATACGCGTACTGCGTAAGGGGTATATTAATTTTGTCACGACGTGTGTAACGCCCAAAAGGAGGCGTGGTAGGCATAGAAAAATATATATATTCCTGATCAGCATCACCACCTGAGTTGATTAAGCCATGTCCGTCTGTCTGTCGACACGATTACAGCCGTAATGTTCAAGCTATCGTAATGAAATTCGAAATTTAAGCTTTTTTTAAAAAAACTAAGATCAAGTACGAGAATGGGTAAAATACAATCCACACAACCCCAAAATTGAAAACTCTATAAAGAGACTAATATTAAAGACACAAAACTGAAACTCGGTATTTGTGTATTTTATGTCAAGGATAAGCTGTGTTAGCAAAATGGGTGTTACCCACCTACTAACACGCCCACCTCCAATACAACCCCAAAATCTATAAAGAGGTTAATATTAAAGTTACAAGACGGAAACTCGGTATTAAAGTATTCTATGTCAAAACTGAGGTGTGTTAGAAAAATGGGCGTCATCCACTTACTAACATGCCCACCTCCCATACAACCCCAAAATTGAAAGCCCTATAAAGAGGCTAATATTACAGGTACAAAACGGAAACTTGATATTCGTGTATTCCATAACAAAACCGAGGTGTGCTGGAAAAATGGGCGTCATACACAAGCTAACACGCCCACCTCCCATACAACCCCAAAATTTAAAAGTTATAAAATGACTTATATTTAAGCTGTAGGAAAACCAATTGATATGTATGTATTTTAGGCCGTATGTATTTTAGATGTATTTTAGACACATACAAAGAATAAAATTTCTCAAAATCTCATACAAAAGCTCTCCAATTTAAGGTACTATTACAGTGTGTAAATAATGAAAAGTAATTTTTTTGTTTTTTTAGAATCTGGTTCCTTAAGGTCTTAAGAATACGTATACGTAATTTTAGAAAAAAATATCAAATGAAAAAAAAGATATAACATACATTTTATTCGTATGTCGCAAATAATTCATATATAATCGTTCATAGAAGAAAATCTAATCGCGTTTTTCTCAAAACATGTTTTTTCGAATTGGTTTCTAAGATATCTCGAGTTCTGCTTGATCGATTTCGATAAATCTTGATTCATTTGGATCTTCATAAACTCTGTTAAGCACTCTACCTATTAAAAGCCGAGAAATATTTGTATATTGTTTTTTTATGGCTAAGAATTTCTGCCAAAAAAAGGGGTTTTTTGTAAATTTGTTTTTCAATGCATGCCATTTTTTTATTTTTGTGTTTTTTTTTTATTAGCATAGGTAGAGTGCTCAACTACATCCCTTTACTGAAGAATGCACTTTAATTTTTTACTTTCAGACGCCTTGAAAATGCTGGAGACGAGAAACCAACTAACAACCTTTTTTTAAACACGCCAACTTCAACGACCTCTAGAAAAGAAACAACAAATACAAAAACAAAAAAAAACATTTTTTTTATATACTCGACTTTAACTGTACATAATGTAAATAAATTTGACTTAAATAATTTATCAATACTATGTAAAAAAAATTAACAAAAAAGGTGTTGTTTTTAATAGCTTCACACTGTAATAGTACCTTAAGATTCTTTTACCTTTAAGAATCGGCCGTGGGGGTATTTTAACTTCGGCCAAGTCGAAGATATACCTTACTAATTTTATATAAAATTCATAATTTATTCACAATTTTTCCCTATTGCTTATAGGTATACGATTCTTTGAACGAGGAGGGCTTCACTCATCTGTCTGTAAGCCATACAGAAAATTTCGTCGATGCTGTGACGGGCGCGCATACCAACACGGTAGAGAGGATGTGAAGGCACGCCAAAGCCTACCTAGCGCAATACGGCCGAAAAAAACATTTTTGAAGTGAAACTTGTTTGGCGGCGAGTGAAATTACAAGGTCTCTTATTCGTTAAGCTTGGCTAACGTCTTCAATTAATATGAAAATTTTCAAAAAATAATCGCCGCAAGCTGGAATCGAACCCGGACTGTTGCTATTGAGCATTGGATATGAGTCGGAAGTTTTTTTCAACGAAACAAAAACAATATTTCGGTTATCGTTATAGGGTAAGCGGTATAGTTGTTGACACCCATAAGGAAATTTCATATTTGAACTCACTTCATTAACAAATGATTTATTTTGAGTAGTTAAGCAAATACTCATTTGTATCATTACTAATTCATGAATTTAAATAATTGCATAAATGATTTTTAAAAAAGTATCCAATGTGATAGATATTGACAGTGTGAGTACAACTCTTGGCATCTCAACGGAGTACAATTATTGGCCACTTGGTATAATTGTTGACACTCGAGTAAGTACAATTATTGGCAACATGGTGGTACAATTATTGCCATAGACTTAATATATAGTTATTGGCGTCATATACAAATAATTACTTATTTCATTTTTACCGTAGATAGGCACTTTAATGATTAGATATTTCATAAATTTTATAAAAAAAAAACGCTTTTTTCTTACGTTACGTTTTTCTTACATTTACCAAAAAAAAAACAAAAGTTTACCTAATTGTGAATTGCCAGATTATGCTCAATTAAATTATCAAAATTATTTTCGTTCTGAGATTTAAGCGTTTCTTCATTGTATGATCGCGTTACTTTTGGCATTGTTCTAGAAAAAATTGAAAAAAATTTGTATAAAATTTACTGTATAAAGTAACAACAATTAGTAATGACAATAATTGTACTCTTCACATGAGACAGTTATTGACAGCCCCCTGCCAACAACTGAAATTAGTGAACAATTTAAGACAGTTATTGGCAACAGCATTTATTTTTATACTAAAGATAAAATATTTTATTTAAAAAAAAATATTAACTTTAAATACGTCTCAACTTGTATAAATAAGTTTATTTTTAAACAAAAAACTGGTTGTAATAACTGTGGTTGACTATTTTACTTTACACTTTTCTTATTAAAATCACAACAAAAAATACCTTTGCTCTTAATTGCTCGTATGAGTATATTCATCACAACTTTTCTTACAGCACTAAAAGAGAAATAACAACAAAGAGGTCAGCAAACCATACAAAAATAAACATATTTTTGTTTTTTTTTGTAATTGTTGCCAGATTCATTCTTTAAAATTGCAGTAAACGTTATGCAAAGGAAGGTTGTCAATAACTGTGCTAAAAATTTAGGGTGTCAATAACTATATCACTTACCCTAATTAACGTTAACGTGCATGCCTGGTTTAGACTAGAGGTGGAAAACTATCGATGGTACTATCGATAATATCGATAGTATGAGACTATCGTAAACATCGATAGTCGCTCAAAACTATCGATAGTCGGTTTTTTAAACCGGGATTATTGTTTCTGATAGACGAGGTAGACTAAAACCCAAAAATGTTGACATGTTGATTTTTTTAAATAAAAATCAATGGCTAGAAAGGCAACAATAAAAATGTATGACAATATTCTATGGTAATTTTCTTTATATATTGTACGTTGTTTTTATAAATAAATACATTTGAATTAAGTTGCCTAAAATGCATTTATTTTATTTATTTTTATATTATTATGTATGAACATTTATGTTTAGTTTTCATAGTTAAAAATGATTTATACAAAATTTCAACTTTTAAGACTATCGATAGTTATCGATAGTTTTTTCTAAGCTATCGCATACTATCGATAGGGCTGATTATCGATAGTTTTCCACCTCTAGTTTAGACGCAGTACGAAATTAAAGTATTCAGTGATACAAGTTAACTTTGAATGATACAATTTTTTTAATCTTTATAATTTCAAATAAAGATGTCTTTTCCCAATTTGAACGAAATTCTTATTCACTTAACGATCTATGCCGCAAAAATAGTTTTTTCTTGCTAATGCTATTATTCTTGCTATTTGCTAGTTTGATTTCTCAAAATAAAAAGAATTTTTGGAAAATCGCCCAAAACTACTGTAATATCCCTTAAACATAGTATATTCCCTTTAGAACCCCGTTGAAATTACTCGATTTGCTCAAAAACTCACTGAGATATCGTAATTTTAACGAAAAATAAACTATTTGCTAGTTTTTCATGGTTTTTGTCCTTCTTGGTCAATATTCCCAGACCCTCCAAACTTTTGGCCAAAACAATTTAGTTCACGTGATTCTAGGCCAAAAGACGAAAAACATGATCCCCATGGAACCATCAAAGTCAGACTGTGCCCGAGATACGGGTCCTTGAAGATTGGTGTGTTTTTTCACCCCGCGATACAGGAATAGGTAAAAAAAATAGCGATACAGTTCTAGGGTTAAATCGAGCTTGTAAGACCAGTAGCAATTATTTTTGAAATTGAAACACCGCACTGAAGTTGTGAGTCAATTTTTCGGCTATGATAACGCAGAGATTTCCAACATTTCCAGACCAATATTGAGACTACAGCATTCTATTGAAAATATAAAAAAAAAGGTTTTACAAAAAATATTTTGCTACTGCAGATCACGTATTTAAGGAATTGAAGGGTTAATGTTAGTTTTACCTGAATGACAAAATGTAATTTTTTGAAAAATCACACATTACAACAAATTCTCCGGTTTTCAATGCTTTTTTCTGCATTTTTTTATAAATCCGCTTGTTTTTTAGCGATGAAATCGTGTGGTACTAGCAAAAAATCTACATATTTTCCAAATTAGTTTAACCTTAATGGAAAAAAATAGATATTAAAATTTATGTCAAAATTCAATCAAATAATAGAAACGGCAAACTTGATCCTACTAAAAAGATAATTTATTTGTAAATAAAGATACAAATTCGTACTAGTTTGGTTAACCCATTGCTTGTACGCAACTTTATCGAGTGAGTCTTCCTCCAAAACGTTTGTAATGAAATTTTCTACAGCAAGAACTCCAGAGCAGAGGTCACATTCTCTCAATTTGTATTTTTCAGTAGGGCGATTAGAGTTTCTTCATTGGTTTAAAAATTAATTTCATATTTTGATGGTAGACACAAACGCCGTTTGGAGTGTCAAAATGCATTGTGGTGCTGCAAAATTTGGGGAATCCTATTTTGGTGCCGATATGTGAAATCTGAAAAGATGCATATGATTCATGGAGATTTATTAGCAAAAGAAGTCTTTGCAGTGTTGATTATACCCTAAACCTGAAAGGTGAGGGTATATTAACTTTGTGCAAACGTTTGTAACGCATAGAACGAAGCGAGTCCGGTATAGAAAAGTATATATATTCTTGATCAGCGTCACCACCTGAGTCGAGCTATCCATGTCCGTCCGTCCGTCCGTCCGTCTGTGTGTTGTCCGTATACACAGGATAAGAAGAAGGAGTCGAGATAATTGGATGAAACTTAGTACACGTGGTCACATGGACCCAAGGATCTGCACTATTGAATATTTTTGGAATCCGCCCACGGACACGCCTACCTCCCATACAAATCAAAAATTGAAAACTGCATAACTCAGCTCATAATTAACCAACAACAATAAAATTTGGTGTGTATATAACTTATGTCAACACAAAGATGTCTTCGAAAAATGGACGTCATCCGCTCACGGACACGCCCACCTCCCATACAACCCAAAAAATGAAAACGCAATAAATAAGCCTCTGTTGAACCTACATAGCTTAAATTTGGCACATATGTTTTTTATAACAAAACAAAGATAGTTTTACAAAATGGACATCATCCGCCCACGGACACGCCTACATCATAACTCATAACTCATAACTGCATAACACAGCTCATAGTTAACCTACAAAATAAAATTTGATATGTATGTGTTTTATATCAACACAAAGATGACTTTGAAAAATGGACGTCATCCGCTCACTGTCACGCCCACCTCCCATACAACCCAAAAATTTAAAACGCAATAAATAAGCCTGTGTTTAACCTAAAGAGCTAAAATTTGGCACATATGTTTTTTATGACAAGACAAAGATGGTTTTGAAAAATGGACGTCATCCGCCTACGGACACGCCTACCTCCCATATAACATAAAAAGTTGAAAACTCAATAAATAAGGTTATGTTTGTCATAGAGAAATTAAATTTGGTATGTATGTATTTCATACCAAAACTAAGGTGTGTTCAAAAACAGTAATCCGTCCAAAAACTCGCCCACCTCCCATAGCGAAAGCACAATTAAGGCATTAACTGTGAGCTACAGGAATTAAACTTGGTATGTGTACATTTTTCATCAACATTTAAATGCACATACAATATAGTCTTCATTAGCCCACGGACACGCCCATTTGCAATAAAAATTTTTTTGTTTTTGAAAAGTGGGTTTAGGGTATTTCATAGTCGGCCTAGACCGACTTTAGACTTTCTTTACTTGTTTTTTTATTGCTCTCGTTCATGGTGACGTAGTCGCGCTTTCCTGGGTAAGTGTGGCTGATGTCTTCACTCAAATAAAATTTTGTCACCATATCCACCAAATCATGACTAATGACATTTGGGGCTAAGCGTTTCATTGGGCTGCACTTTTTGCCTTTCTCAGCGACAAGCGATTTTACCTTGTTTGCAAAGCAACAACTGATATTGAATTGAACGTGCATTTTATTCGCTGTCCAGGACTGTGGGAGGACTGACAGAATTTTCCATTTCTCCTCTTTATCAGAAGTTTATGCAAATTTTTCAGATAGTTGTTCCACTATTTCATCGCTATCAGATCTTTCCGTATTTGGTTCATGCAGAGTGGATGGAGTCAAGCCAAAACTTTGCTGGCCATATTTTTTGTTATATCATCCATGATATCCCGACAGTACGTCATTGATCTATTTATTTTTCGATATTCTAATTGTTGGATTCCTATTTGTGGGAGCAGCTTATTAAGCTCACGATCGAACTGTTCTGAAAAGCTATTAAGCTCAACTGCATAAACCACAGAGACTACTGATGAGTCGGAGTAGCGTCCGACGAAACCATGGTCTAGTCTGCTCTCTTTGGTCTGCAAAGAACATTGTTGTTGTATCAACCTGTTCACAAATTATTTGGCATCAAGCTCTAAATATAGTTCTTAAAAATATGTTTTTTAAGAATTATAAACTAAAAATAAACAATTAAAATGCCACAATTTTATAAGTAATTTTTTCCAAATTGTCTATCAACATTATAGTTGTAAGAAAACTCGTCCGAGAACAAGCACCTCAAAACGTCATCAACAGCTCCTAACAATCCCTTCAGTTTCATGAAAGTATTTCAGTTTCAATCCTTTTCAGTTTCATGAAATTCAGTTTCTTTTGAAATATTTATTTGAACATAATTGGAATTATGATTACAAATGATGCATTTTTTACCATTGACATTTCATAATCTAGGTTAAGGAGTTTTTCTTTCACTTCAACGCAGGCATCGAGTGATGAAATCGGTAAAGTGGATACAATCTCAAGACTGGTTCCGTCTTCTGTTTCTCCGGTCATGCGGCATAGCGACTCATGGACCCGTTTGATGAGAACTTTACATTCCCGCAGCGAGTGCGGGATTTTGCGCAAGTGTCTCATTCTTTGAAAAATCTGAAAACATAAAATATTTAAAAGTCATTTCTTTTTGTTTTACAATAATGCAACTTACAATGTCATTTTCACGTTTTTCCAAATTGGTCATTCTGGCTTCTAAATTTTTTTATAGAACCAACAATTTCTTTCAGGTGGCTTATAACAGCATCCTGTTTGGTATTAACCGTATTTCGAAGGCTTATCACATCTGAAACATTTATTTAATTAGTAAGTAAGAAAAATTCAGCACACAAAAAGAAATGGTATACCTTTCGTGCGTCGAGCAATCTTGAATTGTGAATTGGCCGGTTTTCGTCATTGAAATCTTATTTTGTCGCTTTCGTTGTGGACTAATGATTTATATAAAAACAAAAATGAATAATTATAAGTACTTAATTTAAATGCAAAATATTCTTTAATATTATTTTATTTAGTTTTACCTTCGATAAGAGTGTTTGGGTCGTTGAAGTCAATAGAATCCACTTCAATGACGTTATAAAAATTAAATAGAAACAAAATTAAATATAAGTACAAAATTAAAATTAAAACGAAAATAAAATTTAAGTAAAATGAGAGCAAATTGCAAGTACAATTAAATATTAATAAGTAAAAACCTCAGCTATTTCATCGAAAAAACATCCCTATCAGTACAAAAGTCATCCCTATCGCTATCGCTATTATATAAACCAATGACTATTTCGTCATCAGAGTCTTTCAAGATTCATTTCAACGTAAGATGCCCTGGATCTGCCCTGTCTGCTCGCCCGCTGTCTGTTGGTCCGAGGTCAATCCGTTCGGAGACAGCTGCATTAATTTCGTTACTCACATCACAATTTTCTGACGAATTTGAACAATTAATAAAGAAAAGAAAACTATTTTTTCTTTATAAATAATATTGTCTTAATCATTTCACAAATCACTTTTTAATTAGATTTTATTTAATTTCAGTTGCTTAAATTTTCTTTCGGTAGGACGGCCAACTTTGTTTTGAATTTTGTTTTTTTTTTATCGCTCGTTGAGTTAATTTAAAGCATGCAACAGAGCGAGATATACAAATAATAAGATATAACTTGCCTTCTTTAACATTAAATGAAATCCTGAGAATATATATCGATGGTTAAGAAACAAAACTAAAGTGATAAGTGAAAAATTTCAATTGTTCAGGAACGTCGATTTTGTTTTTAACCCTCGAAATGGCACATGGTTCTGGCCAGACATATTTAATTTTCATGCTTCAATTTAGCATATTTCTATTTTAGGTACATGGCTGTAATTTGAGGTAATCTCCCAAAATATTGTTGGCTTTCGATGTATAAATTAATAATTGAAAAAAGTCCTTGGAACAGGACGAAAAAGCCAAATTTTTTAATGATAATTCTATGTTTAATAATAAAAAGATATGAAAATACGGCTTGTCGTGCTGCATCCAAAATAATCAAGTCGTAGACAACATGCCAACATTTTCGTTTTCACCTCGTGTTGTTATGTTGCAGCCGCAGTTATTCTAGGCTATTAGTTATTCATTGAACGTTAAACAGTGAAGAAGTAATCTAGTTTTTGTGCGGTAATTTTGAGCTTGTCAATAATTTTAAGCAGGTAGATTTTTTGCGTTTTTAGAATATTATGGCTGATGAACTGGAATTTGCAACCCCAATTGTCAGAGGCATTAAGTGCGTGATTTTCAAAGTCAGATAGAATCTGATGAAAATTATGATTTTTTTGAAAACGATGGTGACGACACTGCTGATTATGTGCCAGAAGATGATGCATCAGACATAGAAAGTGATTTGGAAATTGAAGCTAACGGACTTTATGATAGTGATGAAGAAGAAGAAAGTAGAAATGATGCTGAAGCAGCAAATGAACTCGACTCAAGCTGTTTTTATGGCAAAGACGGTACTAAATGGAACAAAACTGAACCCCCAGCATCTCGTTTGCGCCAGCATAATATCATGCATTTTCAATCTGGAATAAGAACAAGGCTCGCAATTAGGGTTGCCAACTCTGAAAAGTACAAAATCGGGACGAAGCCATTAAAAATGCGGGACTTGGCTGAAAAATGCGGAACAATATTAGATGCAATTTTTTATTTTATTTAATATTTCCTTTTATTCTTTGAGAAATAAAGGGTATCAATGATGCCAACGACACCATAGCTTGGGCCCTTGATATTGTTTAGATCTCTTTCCAACTCTTGCCCAATTCATGAAAAAACCAAAAAATAAATCCAAATCGTTTTGATAAATAAAATGTATGAAAAATAAATTATATAGCCTGTTTCAAAAGAGAAGTAAAAGTTTCGCGCATGTTTGAGAATAAGAAAATAAAGTACTTAATTTTATTTTTCAAAATCAACCAATCAAAATTGAAAAAAAAAAACGTAAAAAATGTTTTGTCATCCGTAATTTCACTTCTTAAACGACGGTGTTGCCGTCGGTGCAACACCGTACTTGTGCGATCATTTGTTCTAAATGTTTGCGCATTTAAATACAAAGAAAAACAGTAAAAAACATTAAAAAAAAAACCATAAAGTTCAGCGAACAGTACAAAAAGAGCAAGAAACTACGCTCTAAAAAATTTCCTAGCTTTAGAAATAATTTCTCACTGTGCATCGAAAAATGAAACTAAGAAATGTTCTTCTCTTTTGAAACGAGCTATAAATTTATTTTGATAATAAAATTAAACGGTTTAGGAAACCGTGTTTCATGTCGAATTGGAAATTTAGATACAAACTGAATCTTAAGTTCTCAAATGCGGGACAAAAGGTGTCCCGCAAGGGGTCGTCGCGGTACGCTAAAAAATTAGCTGAAATGCGGGACGTTCCGCGAAATCCGGGACAGTTGGGAACTCTACTCACAATCCAGTTGAGGTATTCAAGCTATTTTTCTGAACCAATATTACGTTCGTCATCATTAGTGAAACAAATCGGCATGGGCGAGAATCAATTAGAAAATGGAATGAAGAACATCTAGAGTCTACCCAAAGAAAATGGATTGATTTGACAAGCACTGAGCAAGATGCATTTATTGGGATTTTGTTGGCTTCTGGCCTCAGCCATAATAATATGCAAGACTCCAGTATATTGTAGCGTTCTGATTCGCTGCCCATATTTCGTGCGGCTTTCGCGGATTCATTACTCTGTCCAAATATATTCGTTTCGATAATAGTCGTACGCGGGCATTTCGACAGCAAACAGATAAAGCAACTCCTATTCGGGACCTTGAAATTTTCTCAATGAAAATCTGCAAAATTAGTATGATCCTTATGAAAATATCACCATCGATGAGCAGTTATTTCCGTACCATGGGCGCACAAAGTTCACCCAATATATCCCATCAAAACCTGCAAGGTACACCCAGGAAAAAATGGGGCAACATTTTTCAACACGGCTCCCGTCAATACAACATGATAATTTTTTAAAAAGATTAACACTGTATTATGCAGTGTTAAAAATAACATGAGTAAAGTATTGATTTGCTCATTGCATCAGTATATAAAAAGAAAATACAGTTCGAATAATGTTGCTGTTGAGCGAATTACGTGACAAAATGTCCCTTTTCTGAATGTTCTGTTCAGCAGAAGCCATTTTATGCCATGTTCACACAGAGAGTTTAGTTTGCGTTTCGTTTGAGTTTAAATGCAGCTGTTCACACAGAGATGCGTCGGCAGAATTGAGTTTACGGTGGATTGAAATGATCGCCAATTTTTGGAATTTCGCTCAAAACTCAGCTTTTTTCGGCCCCTACTGACTGACTGATGAGAAACCCTCATCTTCTAAACTTTCCCAAGTTATTTTATTTGCTTTTTGGCTTATTTTTGTTAATAATAAAATACAAATAGAAACATGCATAATTGAGAATCAGCTGTTGTTGGCATTTTTTAACGTTCAATCGAATCGAACACAGCTAAAATCTAACTGAACGAATGTTTTTATCGAAACACTAGCATACTTGTAGGCATGTATCAAATTGAGTTTTGGTAAACGTAGAAAACAAGTTGTGTTTAGTTGCGTTTTCTCCTGCAAAATTGTACTGGAAACGCCAGCGTTTAAATTGAGTTTAAGGGCAAAACGTAACTTTGTACTGAAAACGCAAACTAAACTCTCTGTGTGCACATGGCATTATGTGATTTTGCGCTCTGCACAAACGTTCATTTAACAGACTTGAATTATTATGTAAAGTGTTAATTATTAACATAACTGATCGTGTTGAATTTCAATTACAGGATTTTTTTTCTGGGTGTATGGTATCACAGTTTGGTGGGCATGCGATGCTAAGACGAAATTTCCATTGAAAGGAAAACTATACACTGGAAAGGAAGGAGACGATCGGGAGATAAATCAAGGTGAAAACGATCTAATTTATTTGGCAAATCGTTACGCAAACAGCGACAGAACAATTATTTCTGATAATTTTTTCACCTCATTGAACGGCGCTAAACGACTGGCTGCTATGGGACTGGCATTTGTTGCCACCATTCGAGCTAACAAAAGATTTCTTCCTAAGGAAGTTATGAAGAGCACCAGACGACCAATTCTTTCAAGTATGTTTGGTTTTCATGAAAATCTTGTTGCACTTTGCAGCTACGTGCCCAAAAAAAATAAGGCAGTCAATTTAATTTCAACCGTGCATTACACGAAATATGTTGAAGGCGAAGCCAAGAAACCGGAACCGGCAATTTTATTTTACAATTCAACTAAAGTCGGAGTCGATACGATGGAGCAAATGCTAACTCTTTACACAACAAAACGGTCAACCAGACGCTGGACATACGCGTTTTTCTGCACCATGATTGATGTGATGGCATTGGCAAGTTACATTATATGTAAGCTAAATGATGAAAATACAAGAAAAGAAAGAAGATGCATATTTTTACATAAACTTGCAAGGCAATTGGTACTAGCCGACGTTGAAAATCGCATCAATAATCCGCACATTGTGGCTCAACCAACAACTCGTATAGCGTTTGAAGCGTACTTTGGGAGACCTCTCAATATACCAAACCCCAATAAGGCTTCACGAAGTGGTCCAGACACAAGGTGAAAAAATACGCCGTAAGACACACTTTTTTTGCTGCAAATGCAACAATCCAAAGATTTTTTCAGGTATATTTGTTCTTCCTCAGGTAGCTAATAACATAGTAAAAAGAAATAGAAACACAAAATATAACAAATATTTACCTATCTAAGTAAAAAATTTAACGGCAAACAACCCTTCTTTCCATACAAATGCATGTAAATGTATAAGGGTATGCATGTAAATGTATAGGGGTCTGGCCAGACACCATGTGCCAGAACTAAGGGCTCAAAATATGTGCCTGACGAAAGGTTAAAAAAGTTTTTTTAACACTGTTAAATGTGAGACTAATTTGGACAAAACAATTTGGAAATTTAAAATTTGGAATAAACAATGTGGTATGTTTAAAAGTAGCTTTTATTGCTATTCCAACGCCTTGAGATGAGTGTGATCTCTTATAAAATTATAATTGTACATACGTATTTTAGAATTCTTATATAAATAAGTTTCTTGAATGAAAGCAAAATAAATTTTATTGTCTTCTAAAATTTTCAAGAGCTCAATTTTCCGACTTGAATCAATGAATGAATCTAGTATTAAATGTAAGTATGTTTAAAGATTTATGTGTTTGACTTCTTTTAGTAGATTGAGATATTTTTCTTTTGCTTTTTCTTTGGATAGAAATTGATCATTTTGCATAAAAGTTTTAATTTTTGAGTCTAGTGAAATTGGCACTGGTGGACAAAACATGTTTGCCATTTTAAAAAATGATTCAATGTATGAAAGCTTTAAAGGAAGTGGCGAATAGCTATAATTTGAGAAATTTTGACTATAAAAATGACTTGCAAACGATTTATTTGGAGTCACTAAATTTGTTTTATTTAAGGTATTATTGACTGCATCTAAATCTTTAAGTTCCTTTTCTTTTGCAGCAGATAGATTATTTTTTAATTTTTGCTTGTAAGCTTTAAAATATACAAAATGGACTTGAATTGTTATTTTTTTTTTCACAGACATTCGCCTGGTTTATGCAACTGGTCACATTTTACGC
This sequence comes from Tetanocera ferruginea, assembly GCA_958299015.1. Lineage (NCBI taxonomy): Eukaryota > Metazoa > Arthropoda > Insecta > Diptera > Sciomyzidae > Tetanocera > Tetanocera ferruginea. The sequence goes on along the minus strand of OY282640.1, from coordinate 62,061,433 downwards.
AAGCATATGGACGGTTGCAGTTGCCAGCGCTGTGCTCCCAAAATTGCTCTTGAAACTTTGACTTGGGAGCTTCCCAGGAAATGGACTGGTTTAAAACGTACCGAAGTTTATCTATGTCGCCCATTCTTTTACCAGGCAATAAAGTTACTAGAAAAAGTCCTGTGTCCAAATTATTGCAAATCGAAAAAGTAGTTGTAAGCCTTGTTACTTTGTTGCAAATTCCCGGAAGCTCATATTCTAAAGCTTCTTTAATGTCATCTGGGGCAGATTGAAAATAAAGGCCCCTTAAAATCAAGCGCTTAAGATGTGGTGGTAAAGGAGTAAGAATCAATACCCTGGTCTCTAAGCAACCTCATCATTTCAATGTAAGTAGAAAAGTCATCAATAAGCGTTTGCTTTTTTGATTACTTATGTTCACAATTTTAAAGTTAATTTTTGTTAATTTAGCTGATCTACTAAATTTTTGATATTTACGTTTTTAAGGAAAATAGGGGAACACAAGTTTTTGGACTTTTGTGCAGTTACCTGGATTTTTTACATTTTACGAAGGTTGGTTAGTTTTAGGTAACGAATTACTTTCAATATTTAAGTTGCCTAAAATGGCAAACCTATTTTGACTTGAAGTCAAATTGTTTAAAGTTTTCTTACTCTGCAAATTGGTGACATCACAGTCCTTAATTTTGCCACCATTTCACGGTTCATGCATTTTTGTTGAACGAGTTGAAACTCCTCTTCGTTGACTTCCATAGATGCATTTAAACTTTCTTCGCCAAACTGGTAGACATTTTGTGAAGTTGGCTCATTTTTGTCCTCAATGCTGTTTTCCACAACTGCAGCGGAAGTTTCGGGTGAACTGAAAGCTGCCGGAACATTTTGTCCATAGTCCAAATTGTTAGTATTGATGTCATCTGGAGGTTTTTGAGGAAACACAGCGCTTGTGTTTCCATCGTTCATCATAAATGTTTATATAGTTTTAACAATTTTAGGTTAAGAAAAGTTTTATTTTATTTTATGAAAATTTTTCGATAAAAAAATTATTTTTTAAAACTTTTTCAATGAAAACACGTCCGATTGAATTGAAATCAAATTTTGAACCTCTCTCAAGCCAAATTTCAACTCGATTTGATAGCGGATTTTTGTACAAAAATTGTATTTCTTTTAAAAGGTTAGCCTATTTATTATTTAGATATTCCGAGAAACTTTTTTCTGAGAGTACCAACATCTGTTATTATTCAATACCTGTGAATTTGTGACATACTTTGTTTTGTGTTCCACATATGTTTTACCAAAGGTTTAACTAACTTTACCATGCATTGCAGTTTTACTACGAATCCTTTATGCTTCAATATGACATCAATAGCAATCATTATTTAGATCAGTCAAAAGCATATGCAACATTTTGTAATTATTTGGAAAAACGCTGGTACTCATCTTTTCTTTTCTTCAGGCTAAACAGCATGAACGATGAGTGCTTGCGACAACGTGCTTGAATGCATCTCTACTTGGCGACGACATCATCAAAATGCTTTTCGACAAAAAAGTTTGAAATATCTATGGTTAGTTTTGTGAAAAATCCTTACGAGCAGCAAGGCATCCCATTAACTGCTGTGTTACCACCACATAAGTGTCACATAAGCGTATTTCGTTACACACACAAACACACTGACTCACACAGCGAAGAAGCAGCGCAATGGCGGCATGTAATCCGGATATTGGAATTGCATCCTTACGCTGCATGTGAGGAATAAACTTATTTTAAGCATAAAGTAGAACAAACACAAAAAAGGACACACACACACTCATACACATGTACGACAACACAATACATGCATATATTACAAACGCTTGCAGTTGCATGTTTTGCTTTTCATATTTTTACTGAGAGAATTTTTCAAAGCTTAATGTGGCAACATAAACTGCACTCAAGCTTCCGTTTCCGGTGCACTCATTTGCTTGAGCTGATGTTTATGAGTCTCATTTTCAGATTTTAGTACATTTTTCTAACATTTTTATATATTCAATTTTCAAATTTTATTTAGAATTTTGTGCTGAATTTTTTATGCTTACTTTTGGCTAAAAATGAAATACTTTCAAAATGTTATCAAAATAGTTTCTGCATCATTAAATTCTTTAATACTCGACTGCAAATATTATCACAAAAACTGTGCTCGTATATTTTGAGTATCATAACTTTTTATCATAAGTTACTTTTTTTTTTGTTTTTTTTTTTGCTTTGCTTTATTTGTTGAGCCTAGCATGGACCTCCCAGCAACATCATCTCTCTTTGATATATTTTTTCAATATTATTTTCGTCCAACAAACTCATCCCATTCCATCAATAACACTAAAATATATTAGGTGTAGGTGTGTGTTTGTGCTTTCAATGTTGCCAACCTTTTTGTACATTACTTTTGTTAAATCATGCGTGCAGAAATAAACAACAAAAACATAACACTAACATAGATTGCAATCATAATTTTTGTGTTGTGTATTCAAGAAAAAAAAGCATCTATTTTTTCCGGACTGTTTAATGCTTTGCGATGACTTTATATTTTGCCCCCAACGCAGCAGCTGCCCTGCCTCATTTCTTAGTTTCCTAAGCTTGCATGACTTTAAGAGGTTTAAAATTCAACAATTTTTGTTGAAAGTAGTTTTTTACATGTTAAAATTCTTTTCCTTTTTCTACTCACACAAGAAAAGTTGGATGAGAAAACATTATGAATAAAGTGATATAAGGGATGTTAGGTCAAAAAAGCCTTAATAAAATTGAACAAATGACCAATGACCTATGCAAAAGCTAAACGTTGGATATTTTTCAAACAACTTGTCACGATGATACAAGTAAATAAAAAAAAAAGGAAACAAAACTTAATCAATATAACCTGTTGGTGTGATTTCGAAATAGCTGACATCGATATGTGTTCGGCAGGAACTGTTTGTTTACTCTTAACTTCCTGAACACAAAAACACAAAAAGGTTATATGCGTATGAATGATAAATGACCAAAGATAACCTTTTGACCGTTTCTAACATTCATGTACTGATGCTCTTGTAGAGTATTAATTCCGTATTTTTCTATTATAAGTGGAACAAAGGCACAACTGAATATTTTTATAGCAAATTTTATTTTAACCTTTCGAAAATATTTCGCTTTTCAGCTGTCTAGCATACATAAAGTATATAGATCTGTCTGTCAGGTAATTTTAATGGAAAAATGATAAAACTGTCAAAAATGCGAGGGAGAATAAAAAAAAACAACCAACTCTAAGAGGTAGAGAAAAACACATAAAAGTAAGGTAGCACTTAAAATTGCATAAAAATAGTTTATTTAAATCCTGTTATTTTAACTGTTAATGCAATGCATTTGCTCGCGTACCATAAAAACTGTGCTATTCTTCAATTGGTCAAGTTCTTAATATAGTAATAACCAGAGCTGTCATTTTGGCACGAAACTTGTCAGATTTGGCTCTATTGTACTTCAAAAGGAACATTATTTTTTTATTTGGTGAAAGGGCTTCCTTTGCCTGGTCACTCCATTGGAGGATTCCTCTTCGTCGTCGATTCAGAATTTGCTAAGAACTTTCTTTCCGAACATCCCAAGAGCGGTTGCATCTGTTTGCAATATCATTCATGTCTCAGCCCATAGAGAAGCACAGGTGCGATGAGCGTCTAGTAGAGTGTAAGTTTTGTCGATCGAGAGAGGGCTCAAAAACATAACAACATATACTTGTCCTCGTGCACCATCAAACCCAATTTACCTGATTATCTGATACATCTCTCTTCGTTTGACCGATTATATCGATATTATCAGCGCACGCAAGATGACGAGCTCCTGGACCTAAGGTTTCGCAGATCCCATTTCTTATCTTGACGGAGCACCATGTATTGCTCAACGTCATCCTGCAGAGTCTTATCAAGATTGCAGGTATACCGAACTTAGACATTATTGCGTACAAGCAATTTCGAATCGGAGTATCAATTGCAGCTTTATAATCGACAAAGTCAAATATATAATTCGCTCGAAAAAACCTTGTATGCGATGGAAATAAGACTGATATTTCGGTAGCTGGCGAAGATTGTCGGGTCTCTTTTCTTAAATATAGGACAAAGGTCAGAGAGATTCTAATCATCGGAAATGTTATTCGTAAGCCATATTTTGCCAATGAGTTGGTGCGTGTTTTGGTGCCCTCAAAATACTAGGTAGGTTAGGTAAGGCTAGGTAAGAAGTATCGTGCACCGATGAGGTGCTTCTGTGAGTGCCTTTTGGGCCATTCCGAATCCCTTCACTGATTATTTAAACCCATTTGGTAATGGTACCCCAATAAACCTAATTCTTGTTTATGCTCGTTCACCGAACCATCCTGAGCTCTTAATGAACCTACATATGGGCTAAGCCGGATCGAAATTTAAATATTGCCGGACATCAACTCAAAAGTTATATGCAAAAACATGATTTTTTGGCCAAAAAAAGGGTTCAGGAGAACCAAAACCGCTCCATGGAGATTTCTCCGATCCAAAAAAATGATGAAGAAATAGTTTTTAAGAGTCCCTCTAACTTTTCAGTCGGTGTCCGGATGACTTTTTTTTTCTCCATACAAAATCGATCCGGCTTAATATGGGCATTTCCGCAGAAAAGTCTACCGTGACCAAAAAATTAAAAGTAAACCAACATTTTTTTTTACTTGTATTATTAATGAGCAATATTAAAAATTAATTTAATTAAAGAGTTCAAATTTTTCCCATGGTGCGTTGGCAATATATCGGGCTACCAAGTTTAAGTAAATGTTTTGGTCAGTTTTGTTTATTTCAATGAGTATTTTCTCTTTCCAATTTCCATTTATAAGAGTAATTGTACAATTGCGCTCTTATGCAAAACTTTTGTTACAAAAACAACTAACCACAAAATAAATGCAAAAGAGCAAACAAATATCAATTAACGTTAAAATTTTGATTTGCTTTAAATGATATTCTGAGGTAACGTCACGCCAGACAAAAAAGCATTTAGTGCTATTTTTTTTACGCTGACGTTTAAAAGTGCGTGAAATTTTGCATCTTAATTAATTCTGATAAAGTTAAGTAAACTTTATAAAAAATCGTGAAGAAGAAAAAACGTTAATTTTATATTAAATTTGAAAAGTGAGTAACGTCACGCCACATTGATCGAAGTTTGCCTGATTTCGTTACTGAATTTGGTTGCAGGTATTTAGTGGAATTTTGTTCCAACTTCTCATGGTCGATGGGGTAGGAGTTAAAAAATATAATATACTAGCGGATATTACACGATGTTACTCGGGGTTGTGCCTTGAGCACAGAAAAAGTACGATTTTTAAAATTGCTCTTATTTTAACATTTTTTAAATTATCAATTAAATTTTGAAATTTTTTTAATTATCGTTTTTTGGGGTTTTTCCCATTCCCTCCGTCAAAAGCGTGTAGTCGAATTTCCGTAAAACAGTAGGTACCTGCCGGTCATATTTAAAAAAAAATTACATCTTCAACGTCTAGATCTGACATCCAGGTTCTGAGGGCAATGGTCACGCAGTTTGAAAAAGTCATTTCGAGAACAATGCGTTTAAAGTTTTTCTTAGCATGCATTTTATATCGATTTTTATCTCAAAAGCAAAATTCCAATTTAAAAAAATCCTTTTGGGATCGATTCGATTTTTGGTTCATCTTTGTTCAACTTCGGTTTTGGTCGATACTGTTCGGTTGATTTTTGTTCATATTTATATAGCTTCTGCTCGTATTCATTACACTTCTTTTTATTCATTAGTCTTTGGTTCTTGACTTCATTTGCCATGATTTCTTCATGGGAAAAAGTTGTAGCATCATTTCTATACTCGCTAGGCTTGTGCTAAACAGTTCCGGAGCCGGAACGAACATGGAACGTTTCTTTTGTACAGCGGAACTAGTTCGCGGAAACATGTTCGCGGAACTATGTAATTCCTTTGCACTTTTCAAGAATGTTTGTGTACCTAAATTTATGAGGAAATCTGCTTATATATGAATATATATTATTACATTAAGTATTCATAAATACGATACTCATTTGAATAATATAACAAACATTATTCTACATTCCTTGCCTGCAATTTATTCCACATATTTTAATTATTTAACATGTTCATGTGCAGCAGTTGACTCGAAAGCAAAACATGTCCCGGAACTATCTAGTTCCACCCGTTCGATTGTTCAACCAAATGAACAAAACAATGACATAACAAGAACGACAATATATCTTCCAATAGTTTTTTTATCATGTCTTTCAATCATATTTACACATGTCCGCGGAACTATCTAGTTCCGCTAGTTCCATTTGATTGAACGAAAGCATGTTCAAAATGAAATGAACAGAGCATTGCACACAACAAGGACAACGAATTGTCATCTTTTCATTTCATACAATAGTTCTTTCGTTCACTCACAAACATCATCTTTGCACTTGTAGTCGATCACAAAAGTCGAGTAAATCTTAATATGTAAGAAAGAGATGTTGTATTGATGTTCATATTGCGTAAGAAAAAAAAACATTCATTGCAGCCGGAACTGTTTGAACATGTTAAAAATGAATCGAAGGAACGATTGGAACTATGTCCGACTGTGAACATAGTTCCGGGAACTATACAGTTTCGAAACGACACATCTCTAATACTCGCCTGTGACGTAGACCTCATGAATCCTGTTACTCATATGTCTGCTAACCTTTTCACTCCTGTTAGAGAGTTAAGGTAGCTCCTTTTGTGCACAATTGTCCACCACAGCAGAGATGCGTAGTTGAGAATAGGTCCAAATTTTAAAATTTATAAATTAAGATTTATAGATAACATTTTATAAATCCATTTGACAATCTTGCTGCTTACTGCTTAAATACCGTATTCACATTATTAAATGCGCCTTTGGTATCTAAAACCGTTACTAAAGTGTATTTTTTGTGAAGGTGGGTTCCTTCTGTGACCGAAACCATATCGTGCAGCACTGAGGTAGGCGTGTTGTTCACTACAGAGGTAAGTATCGTTCAGATTCTATAATATGTAGATCTATTATTCTCTCCAGTGTTTTCATCAGGAACGATGAGTGACTAATAGGACAGTTATCTTTTGGCGCAGAGTGCATCGGTTTTCTGGCCTTGAGAATTAATACTATTCTTACTTCTCTCCAGATTTTCGGAACACAACTTGTCTTGAAGCAATCGATGAAGACTGCCTTAAGCCAGGTTATGACGCTGGGAAGGTCATGTTGCATCATGGCCTGCAGAGTTCCATCTGGTCCCGCGGACTTATAGGGTTTGAAAGATCGTATCGACGAATCATGTGTCATCGGCCTTATAGTCTTCTTTTTCTTCCCTCACATAAATGAATTATTGGGGCATTCCACGCAAAGCGGTATATTTTAGCAAAAAGTCCCTTATGGTACAATATCTTTCTTCTGGCTCATCACTGCAATGATAAATATATATATGTGGGTGTGTCCACAATTGAAAATTCTTTATTTAAATTTTAATTTTTATAATTTTATTTAACATTTATTTTTTGGATCTGTTTTTGTCGAACACAATTTTCATAATGATTTTACAAATGAAAATTTTTGATTAATAATACTTCACAATATTTTGATTCTTAGATAATAGTTTTTTTGGATAAATATGTAAGTGTATATTTTGTAAAGTGTCCCTGCAAACATTTTCTGAGGCTCTCTAAAAAATTACTCTAAAAAGAGTGTTTTTTATGCATGTTTTATGATGACTCATTAAAAGGACTCATGAAAGAGTCTTTAATATGACTGTTACATGATTGTTCAAAAATAAGACTCATAAAAGAGTCATTATTGTATCTGCTTTATGAGTACTCATAAAAGACACTCATTAAAGAGTCCTAAATATGACGGTAACATGATTGTTCATAAAAAAGACTCATAAAAGAATCATATTTTGATTGATATATGCGTAATCATAAAGAAGACTCATAAAAGAGTCTAATATACGAGTGTTTCATGAGTATAAATAGAATCAGATAATTGCAAAAGCACCATATCGAATGAATAAATAAGAACTTAATCGAATATATTTTTTAAAAATTTTATTAAACTTTGTCACTGTCTGTTATGGATATATCCTGGCTACGCTTTTCGGAGAAATGTTTGTTTGTGGCGATATACATGCATTAAAATTTAACTACAACAAATGTTGCAAAAGACTTCTTTTATGAGTCTTAAAAGAGTAATAAATATGAGTATTAAAAGAGTATTAAGTATGAGTCTTAAAAGAGTACGCAATATGAGTCTTAAAAGAGTATCAAATATGTGTCTTAAAGCCGTCATTACTATGAGTCCAAAAAGACTCATAAAACAATCATATTTATGAATCATATTTTGGGGCCCACAACATACGAAAATGTACTCATAAAAGAGTCTGTTTTGAGCGCATTATGCTGATAAACCCTCATTTATATGAGTCTTGAAAGAGTCTTTTAAGAGTCATAATATTTGCTGGGGTGTGTTTTGTATGTTGTGATGTTGGTGTTTGTATGTGGTGGTATTGAGTCACCACATGTATATAAGTTAACACCCCTCACATCAAAAGCTTGATGATCCAACACTGTCCACTATTGCAACACCGAAAAACAAAGGTTTCACATTTCATCTTGCGAAACTCCACAAAATTATGTTCCCATTGTTTTTGCTGACTCGACACACGCGCCGATAAAACAACGTCAACGAACGGCAGCAGCGACGCTCAGGTGATAACGGCAGCGACGGCAGGCTTAGCTTTAAGTTATTTTAAAATTGTTAAGTTAGTCTTAAGTTTGAATTAATAAAGAAAAGGAGCTTGCTCCATAAAAAATATTTTTTTTAATATAAATTAACTAAAGTTAATTTAACTGGCGCCCGAGCAGGGACCAGCGGTAATAGTGCGTGTGTAAGAGTGAAAAAATTTAAGTTCGTGAAATAGTTGAAAATCAAAAAGTAAACTAACGAAGAATTGCACATTTGTAAAAGTGAGGAAATTTAAGTTCGTGAAATAGTTGAAAATCAAAAAGTAAACTAACGAAGAACTGTACAATTGTAAAAAATTAAGTTCATAAAAAGGTTGAAAATAAAAAGTAAACCAACGAACTGTGCTCGTTAAAATAAAACACTCAATAAAAGGTTGAAAATCAAAAAATAAACCAACAAGCTGTGCACATTCAACTTAGACACTCAAGACAAGGTTGAAAATAAAAAGTAAACTAGTTAGCAGACGCACTAATTGGAGATCCTGGAAACTAAATAGTAAAGAGGGCCCCAAGTAGATTCATCATCAAAAAGGACCAGAGCCAACGTACTTAACCACACCAGGAGACCACCGCTGGACGTAATGATAAGATTAGCTGTAATTTATTTTATGTAAGTTATAAAAACAAGAATATAAATTTAAGAAAATTCAAAAAACGCATCCAATAAGAAAAAAATTATTTAAAGTGTTTAAAATCTAAAAATCTAATACAAGAAAAACTGAAAAATAATCTCATAAGAAAAATTAGTTTGAAAATCATTTTAGCAAAATCAATTAAAATTAAAAGTGTTAAAATCAGTAAAAGAAAATTGAAAAACATTACATGAGAAAATTTCATCGAAAATTAATTGTTTGATTCAATGAATATTAGTGAAAAAATTTCTTAAAAATTTTCATTGAAAAGAAATTTTAAAAAGAATCAATTAACTATCTTTACATTATTGAACTATTAGAGGTTACAAAAAAAAAAAAAAGAGAACAAATTTTTTTTTTCATATATCTATATATAAATATATATAAGTAATATATTTATAAAATGGAGGAAGAAATCCTAGATGGAATTAGAAGATTAGGAATAAGTAATAATCAACAATTTTCCCAACCAGATCCACCTCAAATTTCCCAACCAAATCCTCCACAAATTTCCCAACCAAATCCTCCACAAACTTTCCAACCAAACGCACAATTTATTCACGAAATAGTCCAGCAAGTCATGAATCGCATGACAAACAGTGACGATAGGAACATGCATGACCCAGAAATGACGGTAAACACGACGAACGTCAACGAACGTCAACGAACTTGACAGGATACCCGACATGGTAAAGTGTTTGAGAGAATTTTCCGGCCGACCAGGAGAATTCAACTCCTGGCGCAAGACAGTAGACCGAATTCTCGATGTTTATAAGAGTTTTAAAAATACCCCAAGGTATTTTGCAATCCTGCACACCATAAGGCACAAAATTATCGGTGATGCCGATACGGCCTTGGAGTCTTACCGGACTCCATTAGATTGGCCACAGATCAGGAAATGCCTGATGCTACATTATTCCGATAAACGGGATATAGGTACCCTTGAGTACCAGTTAACGACGTTGACTCAACGTCACCACGATGTAGCGACATTCTATCAAATGGTTTATCAACATCTTTCGTTGATTCTTGACAAGATAGCATGCCTTGACATAAGTGAAGAAGCAATACGCGCCATGACCAACTCTTATAGAGAGAAGGCATTGGACACCTTCATTCGCGGCCTTAACGGCGACTTGCCACGATTGCTAAGTATTAGTGAACCATCTACTTTGCCACAGGCACTGCACCTGTGTCAAAAACTGGAAAATATGACTTTCCGGTTAAATTACGCGCATGGTGCAAACAGACACCTTGCCAACATGTCAACACCTCCACGGCCTCCACGACAACCAATTAATTTCAAAGGACAACGTTTTTATCCGGAGCTAGCCTACGCTCCACCTCCTCCACTACGCTTCCATAGACCTCAGCAACATCTTAATCAATTCAATAATAGATTTAACTACAACCGACCCAACCCGTTCCAACAAAATTACTCACCACAACCAAATTACAATAGGTTTGGAAATAATCAACATTTCCAAGCAAATCATGCTGGATTTAACAATCGACCGAACTTACCACCAAAACCACCGGTTCCAATGGACATTGATAGCTCGATTCAAACAAGACAAGTAAATTACCAGAACAGGCCACAGCTTAATTTCCCACAAAAACGTCCAGGAGTTAGTCAGATGACGCATCCGCCACCGAATAAAATACAGCGGAATTATCACCTAAATACGGACTACCCAAGTGAGCTAGGCAACAACATAGAGTTCGATTACAATGCAAATTGTCCAAATTATTATCCGAATTTAGATGCAGGTTATCCAATCGAACCAGATTACCACAACGAAATTCAACTTAATGCAATGTGTCCAAATGATGAACGAGAAAACGATACACAATTTAACGACGATCCAAATAATATTTTTTCCGAAAAAGATACTGTTAATTTTTTAGAATAAGTCCGTCTTCACTCCCATGTTTTGAGTACACAACTAGAAGTGGAGACAAAATAGAATTTTTAATTGACACAGGGTCAAATAAAAATTATATTCAATCTACAAGAATTAGGAATTTTATTAAGAATGAAACCTCTTTTAAAGTTAGTTCAGTAGCAGGAGAAATAGAAATAAATTACCACACATACTTGAATATTTTCGGACCGAAAACAGATAAATTAAAATTTTATGTTTTACCCACATTATCCTCATTTCATGGAATAATAGGAAATGATACTTTAAAAGAACTTAAGGCCACAATCCATACTGATAAAAATTTTATGACGATATTCCCAAATATTAAAATACCTCTAAAACAAAGAATCGCACAAGAAGTTAATACAGTTCTCATAAGGTTACCACATTTATCACCCGAACAACAGCATAAATTAAATACCATTATTAAAAATTGCCCCAATTTATTTTCGGATCCCGACGAAAAACTCACATACACAACGTTGGTTAAAGGCGAAATCCGCACCACTTCCAATACCCCAATTTATTCTAAGCCATATCCGTACCCAATGGCATTAAAAGGAGAAGTCGAGCGTCAAGTGGAAGAACTCCTTGCCAATGGCATAATAAGGAAATCTAAATCTCCATATAACTCTCCCGTTTGGATAGTCGATAAAAAAATGGATGCCTCCGGCGAGAAGAAATATCGCATGGTAATCGACTACCGAAAGCTAAACTCTGTAACCATTCCCGATAGATACCCTATACCAGAAATCAATGAGGTTCTGGCAAACCTCGGAGAAAATAAACTTTTTACAGTTATTGATTTAAAAAGCGGATTCCACCAAATACTCCTTCGTGAATCAGACATAGAGAAGACGGCATTTTCCATAAACAATGGGAAATACGAATTTCTACGCCTTCCCTTTGGGCTCAAAAATGCACCCTCTACATTCCAAAGAGCGTTAGACGACATCCTCCGACAACATATAGGCAAAAGATGCTACGTCTATATAGATGACGTAATAATATTTGGAAAAAACGAAGAAGAGCATTTACATAATTTAGAGCTGGTGTTCGAGACACTGGAGAGAGCAAATATGAAGATCCAGTTAGATAAGTGTGTTTTTCTAAAAAAAGAAGTAGAATTTTTAGGCTATGTTGTCAGTGCTGAAGGAATCAAGACTAATACGAAAAAGGTAGAAGCAGTCAAGAATTTTCCTATACCCAAAAATTTAAAAGAACTTCGATCATTTTTAGGAATGTCCGGCTACTATAGAAGATTTATTAGAGACTACGCGAAGATTGCTAAACCACTCACTACTCTTCTGCGAGGAGAAGCAGGGAATGTTCCAAAGAACGCATCAAAAAAGAAATTAATTAAATTAGACAAAGAAGCAATAGACGCATTTGATAAAATCAGAAATACATTGATATCAAAGGATATCACACTCGTTCATCCAGATTTTTCGAAAGATTTCGAATTAACAACTGATGCGTCGGATTATGCAATCGGTGCCGTATTATCTCAAAACAATAGGCCAATTACATTTATTTCTAGAACTCTCCATAAATCCGAAGAAAATTACGCGACCAACGAGAAGGAGATGTTAGCCATTATATGGTCATTGAATTCTCTTAGAAATTATTTGTATGGTTCAAAAAAGATAAAAATATACACCGACCATCAGCCCCTAACATACGCGTTAAGTTCAAAACATACAAATAGTAAGATGAAAAGATGGAAATCCATCTTAGAAGAATATAATTACGAATTGAAATATAAGCCAGGACACGCCAATGTAGTAGCAGATGCACTTTCAAGGATACCCGTTCAGATAAATTCACTTACTCCAACAGTTCATAGCGACGAAAGCTCGTCACACAATTTAATCCCATGTACAGAAGTCCCCGTTAATGTTTTCAAGAATCAAATATTTTTCAAACAAGGTGAAGCGTCAACATACCAATTTAAGATAGTATTTCCAACAATTCATAGACATATTATAACAGAACCGCAATATAATGAACATATCCTTATTTCACATCTAAAACGTTATCTTAATCCATCCGTCATTAATGGAATCCACACAGAAGAAAGAGTAATGGGTATTATTCAAAACTTCTATCCACAGCACTTTAGTAGTTGTAAAGCTCGCTATACGCAAAAATTAGTTGTAGATGTCACAAGTGAGCAGGACCAGGAAAATACTATACTAGAATTTCACCAACGAGCACACAGAAATGCCACGGAAAATAAAATCCAAATATTAGAAAAGTATTATTTTCCAGGGATGCTTAGTAAAATCAAACGAATAATAGCAAATTGCAATACTTGCAAAGAAAATAAATATGAGAGACATCCAAATCAGCCAAAAATTAATGAAACGCCATTACCCACCTTTCCCGGCCACACAATTCATATAGATATATTTTTAACCGAGGGAAAAATAGTCATGACTGCATTAGACAAATTTACTAAATATGCGCAAACAAAAATGTTAGCAAGTAGAGCAATAGAAGACGTTAGAAGACCTCTAAGAGACATAATATTTTACTTTGGTGTACCCAAACTAATAGTCATAGACAATGAACCTTCACTTAATTCCGCTACAATTAAATTTATGATGCAGGACGAACTAGGAATAGATGTTTATACCACGCCACCTTATAAGAGTCAAGCGAATGGACAAGTAGAACGGTTCCATTCGACATTAATCGAAATAATGCGCTGTATTAAAGAAAACGGAGGGCACAGAAATTTTGAAGAACTCTTAGAACGTTCAGTATCAGAGTACAATCATACAGTTCACTCAGTTACGCAAAAACGACCAGTTGACCTATATTTTAATAGAAATGTTACATTTACACCTGACGACATTGAAAAAACAAGACAAGACAACATAGGAAAGTTAGCAAACAAACAGAGGAAAGATATTGAATACCATAATAAAAATAAACAGGAACCAAAAACGTATCTACCAGGACAAGTAATTTTTGTAAAAAGAAACAAAAGATTAGGTACTAAACTATCTAAACCATACACTAAGGAAATAGTAAAAGAAGATAGAAACAGCACTGTTTTAACAGAAAAATATCAAGTTATACACAAAAGTCGAATACGAAACTAACATCCAATCCCTATCCTTTATATTAAACATACAATTTCCCTTTTCAGCCTCCTCATTCCTATATGTATTGCAGAAGTACAGATCCTGGATTACACCAATTCCCAGTTAGTCACTATAGAAGAAGGAACTGCAAAAATACAGACGGGAACTTTTAAAATAATACACGAGATAGACATTGATAAATATATCGAAATAACTAATAATATCGAAGCAACAGCAAACAAGTACAGGCACGACAAAAACCCACATTACCCCTTCATAATCCTCCTGATATCCCAAATAAAATCCCATATCAACAATTTAAAAATCAATAAGAAAAATAAGAGATCACTCGATTTTTTAGGCAGTGCATGGAAATGGATTGCAGGAAGCCCTGACCACCATGACCATAGCATTGTAGTAGAGAAATTAAATAATGTTTTAGAAAATAACAATAATCAATTAATAATTAACAGACTTACTTTAAAGAGAATTAATGAAATTTCAAATATAACAAATAATATTACAAAAATGTTAAAAAATGATAATGAAATTAAAAATGAACTATTTTTAGAGTTAAGATATAAGCTAGAAATAATCAAAGAAGAGATCGTAAATGTTGCATATGCTATTCACTGGGCAAAAGCCAATATAATAAATTCTTTTATATTATCAAATAATGAAATCGATCTAGCCAAAAATATAATAAGCAAAGAAAATATACCATTTATAAATATAGATGAAGCGTTTGAATTTTCGGAAATTAAAATTGCAACAAATAATAATTATATAATTTACATAATAAGTTTACCAACGGTTGAAAATCGCATATGTAAAACAGTTAAAATTAGAGCTGTAAAAAAATTACTGAGAATAAATAAAATAGATTTTGATTCAACGCTTTCATGTGAAAAAGATATATTCGGAATTAAAGAAATTTGTAAGACCTATAATAATTTAAAAATATGTCCAATTAGTAGTTTAGTTAATTTAAATAATGATACCTGTATTGCCAACTTGTTACAAAGCCGCCCACCTAATTGCACTGAAGTAAACAACCAGCATATACCAGCAATTGAGGAAATATCACCTGGAATAATATTTTTGAACCAATTCAACGGTCACGCACTAATTAATGAGGAATCTCTTAGCCTAAATGGAACATTCATCATACACTACCATAACGCCAGTATAAAAATTGATGGAAATACATTCTTTAATGCAGAAATATCAGCAAGTAAACCACTACCAGCAGTGTTACAGCCCTCATCCGAACCCAACCACATTGAAGAAATACTCTCATTACAAATGATGAAAGAGCTACAAATTAACAACTCTAATTTTATCAGTTTACTCCAGGAGGACGAAGAAACTAATATTGGCCTGACCTTCGGACTTGGATCAATAATACTTATACTTGCCACAATAGCCTGCTTATACCAATACTTACTACATAGGAAAGAAAAACCTATCACCACAAAAACAGAAATCTATTCTTCAAATCTGGAATTATCTAGCACAGCAATAGAAGGGTTAAATAAAATCTTTAACAAACAGCCTAATTCAAACGAGGACGTTTGAAATCTAGGGGGGGAGTAGTTACCACCCCTCACATCAAAAGCTTGATGATCCAACACTGTCCACTATTGCAACACCGAAAAACAAAGGTTTCACATTTCATCTTGCGAAACTCCACAAAATTATGTTCCCATTGTTTTTGCTGACTCGACACACGCGCCGATAAAACAACGTCAACGAACGGCAGCAGCGACGCTCAGGTGATAACGGCAGCGACGGCAGGCTTAGCTTTAAGTTATTTTAAAATTGTTAAGTTAGTCTTAAGTTTGAATTAATAAAGAAAAGGAGCTTGCTCCATAAAAAATATTTTTTTTAATATAAATTAACTAAAGTTAATTTAACTTATATATACTTATGATATCGTCAAAGATATCAATGCTAAAAATGAACCAAAGTTTTTATCAATTTTTCCTTTTATATACGTTACTAATTGTTAAGTAATTGATTTTATTCAATACCGCATATCGTGTTGTTATTATCACAACCTTCATTTCTCCAAGGAATAGTTTCATTCGAGTAAAATCGATAACATTATAATTGGTAAATCGATGTCGGGTACGTCACGCTTAAAAGATATATATTGTCATCATTAGAGTAAGAGTGAAGGTGGAATTTTTTCACATCACTACTAAACAGACAAAGTGTCAACAATTGTACAACTACTGAATCTCCAGACTTTTTCATTTTTAATGTATTAAAAATTAAGAGTTAATTGTTTGTCGCGTACGTCACATAGTTAATAGAAGTTTTTGCGTAAGGACAATATGGGGAAACAACAAAAGTTTCAAAATAAAATGCTATAAATTTTAAATGAATTATAAACGCAGATTTTAAAAATAATATTTGTTTTTCATCATGAGTTCGAACTTAGGAGTTATAGGCAAAAATCTGAAAATTTGTCTTTTTTCAATAATTGCACTATATATTTTAAATGCGGGGGCGGATTTCGATCGTATTTAAATTTTTTATATTTAATATATAAGTTATTTCAATTTGTGAACCCAAAGTTGAATTATCTTTTTTAGTTTGCGAAATATGTCCTTCAAAGCTGAAAAACTCTTTTAAAAAACTTTATAGAAAACTTTTTATGAAAAATATATATTTTTTAACTCAATCTTTGACAGTTTTAGAGATATTTTGAAAAATGTATCAATGTACCAAATAGCTATCCTTGAAACAATATAAACAAACTTGAAACTTACAGAGTTTTTCTAATAGTGACACGCCTCTTTGTTAAGTTCCATCAACTCTCTTAATAGTGATTTGTAATAATTCTACCCACACCTTCACCGAATTTCAGGACCCTAGTATGAATTTTAATCGAAAAAAAGTAATTTTGTTCAAGTGCTACGCCCTATGGTTAATACTTCCCACTTTTTCTTCGAACGTTGTACCACTGAGCATATAATAGATAGAGGACTCAAATCGCATAAAAATATGCTTCTATCGAAATTGTATGCAATGGCCAGTGTGGCCATTTTAGCCTTTTCGAGGCTAGATTTTGCCTTTTTTTTTGCGGTTTAGCCTCAAAATTTACGATTTAGCTTCGTGATTTTTTAGCCTTTTTTTACTTTGAAAACAGCCTTTTTTAGATTTATTAACAATTAAAAAATTTGCCGATTAAATGCAACACAAATAATAGTCAGGCAAAAATAAGTACACACTAAAAAATTTCCAAAATAAATTTACACCGGTGAGCGATTATTTACATTTTTTACACCGAACGGTGTTTATTTACACTACTTACCCGGTGTGATATGACAAACTTATCCGATCGGTGTAAAATAAGAAAGGCATAGAAAAAAAGCAACATGGAAATCACGTTAGCATTGACAAACAAATTGAAAATTGAAATTTCACAAGACTGAAAATATAAGTCCAGAATTATAAGTCATGTTCGTGAAAACAGTTCTGGCCAAAATTGACATCAAAGCAATAAAATAAAAAAAATACGGTTTAAATAGAATTAAATCCAATCCAAATTTTGAGCATGAATGCCATTATATTTGGTGTAACATTATTTTTAGCATTTTGAATGAATAAATTAAAATTCTAAAAACACATATTTCCGAATAGTAAAAAATTACACCTTTCGGTGTTGAAAAAAATCATAATTTTGCGTATTCTAAATAAACACCTGACAGCACGGAGAAAACTGTTGTGCATTATTAATGCACAAGCTGTTCATAACTATAAAATGTTTAGGTACATTTTTGAATATGCAGCTTTGCGCATAAATTATGCCTAATAACCATAAATTCTGCACAATCTATTAAAATTGTGCATAAGTTATACACAAAAAATGGGCACAGTTTGTGAACATTGTTCATAGCTTAATTATTTGAAAATTAAACTCAATTGATCATAATATATGAACATTGTGCATGAACGACTATTAACACTTATTGTTCATGAGTTATGCCTACTTGTGCATAGATTTTGCCCAACATTTTGATATGTGTGTATCTTGTTGTAGATGGGCATAAGTTGTGCCCATTTTTGCATAGATTATGAACAATGCGTATACATATGGATAATGAGTATGCAGTAATTGCAAGTTAGTTTCACTTGTGTTCTTTGTGTAAAGAGTGCTGGTTGTGTTTAGAAGCGACAGTAGTGTGTTATATATCATTTAATATTATTTAGAAATATATAATTGTGTAAATTAAGAAAACCAGAGGTAAGTATTGAGTTATTATCATATATTTAACACTCAGAAAATCCGGTTTTTTTAAAAAATATCTCCGCGTTAGAACAAATAACAATCCGAATTGGAAAGTCGAGAAGAAAGTGCTATTTCGGTATCAGGAATCGATTCAGAAGATAAAATTTGGCTAAAAACAAGAAATTCGCCTTGGGAGACGGTGGAATTGAACTGGAACTCCAGCTTTGCTCTTCGGCGCCAGGACATTAATATCCATCCGCTACAATTTATACTTTCCGACTGCCCATTATATGCGCATAGTAACGGATATCGTTTGGTAGAAAATTTAAATTTATATAATATATAAATAAAAACTTTATATTTTTATATTTAGATCGATATTGACTTCCATAATTTGTACCCGGAAAAGTCCAACTTATTTCTTAACAACTGGAATTCACTGAAGGATAACATTATAGCAGTATGCAAAAATATTGTTAAATTTCCAGCTGCTAAAAAATTATAAATCATCTTCCAACAAACAAAGGTAAAAACAATTTAAACTTATGAAATAAAGAACTAATTGAATTATTATTTTTGAATTTTCTTCCAGATTTAGAATTAATTAAAGTCTCGAAGGTGGTGGCAGCAATTTTTAAGCCTGTGGCAAAAAAAACAATTGAGAAACAGACGTGGAAGGTTAGCACAGTCGACGCTTGGAATTTTGAAATTCATTTTGACATTTGAAAATAAAATGAAATTTTGTTTCTTTAATATTAGCAGGAGATGTAAATATTTGTTCACAATCTATGAAAATGTTGTTCATAACCTATGCACAGTTGTTCATAACCTATGCCCAGTTGTTCATAACGTATGCATAGTTGTTCATAACCTATGCATAGTTGTTCATAAACTATGTCCAGTGGTTCATATAATATGCCCAGTTGTTCATAGTCTTTTCCCAGTTGTTCAGAATCTATGAAAATGTTGTTCATAAGCTATGCCCAGTTGTTCATAACCTATGCACAGTTGTTCATAGTCTTTTCCAAGTTGTTCAGAATCTATGAAAATGTTGTTCACAATCTATGCCCAGTTGTTCACAACCTATTCACAGTTGTTCATAGCCTTTTCTCAGTTGTTCAGAATCTATGAAAATGTTGGTCATAATCTATGCCCAGTTGTTCATAAAACATGCTCATTGTGCTGAACTTAAGTTATGAACAAGTGTGCATAGATTATGAACAACTGTTCTTGGTCATTTTTCGTGAACAATTTTTGCATAATTTGTGCCCATAGCGCATAATTTCTGCACACAATTCTCTCCGTGAGGGTTTGACACAAACATCCTTCGGATATTTAGTTATTAACACCGATTGGTGTAAAAATCCTTTCGGATATAAAATTCTAGCATTTTGACAAGGTAGTTTTTTTAACACCGAACGGTGTTGGACTCCCAATAAATACTCGCAATAAAAATTGTAAAAACTAAGCAAAGAAAAAATGATCTCATACGTCTGTTAGATTCTCTTAGTGCTTATGCAAGCTGCAGTTCCTCCGATTTATCTGATGAAGAGGGAATAATGTATCTGAGATATAAAACATGTTGAAATAATATAAGTTCCTAGCACGACCGTGATAAACTTTTCAAACCTTCAATTTCATTTAAAATTTCTCCCGAGAATTGGAAAAAAGAGATTCCCATTTTAAAGGCTCAAGAAAATTTTAAACAAATTTGTTAATCAACCGTATATTCATGAGTCTTTTAAGTTAAAACTTTTAACATAACAGGTCTGTTTCCGTACGCACTTCAAGTAAAGTTCGAGTAAAGTTCGGGTAATAGAGAGTAATTTGATTATTTGTCAAAATTAGAAAATTTGTCAAAAAGTACGGAAACGCTTTCAAGTAAGTTTCAAGCACAACACCTGTTTTTTGAAAGCAATAAAATTTAATTGCTGTGTTTCTGTATTTAAAACGTTTTCGTAAGCGTTGATTTGGTAATTTTAACTATTTTTATTAATTTTCTAACCAATTGCATACATTTTGTTCGCAATACAATGCAACAATTCAATTTTATCACTTTGGCAATCAGCTGTTTGAAGCTCGAGATTCGTGCTCGAAGAAATTTTTCAAGTAAAGTTCGAGCAATAGAGAGCCACAAAAAGTGACATTTTGCTTGTTCTTCTTCTCTCTCGAGCTGGAAAAATGTGTACGGAAAGTAACTTGAAGTGAGTACGGAAACAGACCTAACATGTGATGTCTGCATCCTGCTGTCTTAATTAAATTAAATTAAATTAAATTAAATTGCATTAATTTAAATTGAATAAAATTGCATTTAATTAAATTAAATAAAATTAGATTAAAAACATTTAATAACATTTAATTAAATAGATTAAATAACATTATATTTTCATATAATTAAATTAAATTGCATTAAATTGCATTAATTTAAATTACATTAAAATGCATTTAATTAAATAAATAAAATTAAATTAAATTTACTTAAATCAAATTAAAATAAATAAAATAAAATGAAATAAGTTTAAATAAAATTAAATGAAATTAAATAAAATAAAATAAAATTAAATAAAATTAAATAAATTTAATTAAAATTAAATTTTATTAAATTAAATTAAATTAATTAAATTAATTTTATTTAAAATTATAATTTACATTTAAATTAAATTTAATTAAATTAAATTAAATTCAATTAAATTCCAGTAAATTAAATTAAATTAAATTAAATTAAAAATAAATAAATAAATTAAATTATTTAATTTCATTTCATTTTATTTAAACTTATTTCATTTTATTTAATTTATTTTAATTTGATTTAAGTAAATTTAATTTAATATTATTTATTTAATTAAATGCATTTTAATGTAATTTAAATTAATGCAATTTAATGCAATTTAATTTAATTAAATGAAAATATAATGTTATTTAATGTAATTAAATGTTATTAAATGTTTTTAATCTAATTTTATTTAATTTAATTAAATGCAATTTTATTCAATTTAAATTAATGCAATTTAATTTAATTAAATTTAATTTAATTTCATTTCATTAAATTTTATTCAATTTAATTTAATTTCATTGAATTGAATTAAATTTAATTAATTTAATTTAATTTAATTCAATTTAATTTTAATATATATTTTATAATTACAATTAAAAAGATCATAATCAAAAAATGCTGAAATCGCAAAATTCAGAAACTTGAGCTTCATTCATTATCCATTGATTTTCGTTTAATACATGATATAAGGAAAGGAGGTAGCCGTGACAGTTCTTTTCGCTGCCTTCAGCGATGGGCATCTGTCAAAAACAGCTGATCAATTTTTGCAACGAAGAGAGAGATTGATTAAACAGAATGAAAATTGTGCAAATCATGGCGGACAGTAATGAAATAACACAATACTTTGTTTCATTCCGATATGACATGTTTATTTATTTATAAAAATTCACAATTCAACTTATTAAATCACAATCTGTTGATTAGAGCACAATGTTTAATTTGTTATTTGTTCTTTTCGATTTCACTTCTTATTGCTTCGTTCACCAGCGCTAAAATAGCAACGTTGCTGGAGCTGTCAAAAATTTTAGCAACGAATGGAGGGGAAATTCAGAGGCTGAAATGATGTATTAAAAACGATTAATTAACGCTAATAATGATCATTAGTAGAGGATTTGGAACAGATTTCATCGTTTATTGCCCAAACTGTGAATAAATTCCAAAATCTAAGTAAGCCATTTCAAAATAAATAATTTCTGTGATATTTGTCTATGACTATCTCTTGTGGAAACTTTCTTGAGAGTACATTAAAGAAAGGATTATGGCTTCACTAGTACGTAGTGGAGAGGATTAGAGTCTATAGTGGCCAAACCTTCGATGGTGCGTAAACCAAGAGTAAACCATATTTTTAAGAAAATTTTTCCTGTCATAGCAATGTGATTGCCATTTCAAAGAAATATTTAGTATAGAAATTATAGATGGAAATGACTTCATCATTAGGTTTTGGACAGGATTAGGTCCTATAGTGGCCAAACCTTCGATGTGGCCAAATTCTATGATTTTTCTCGATTTTTTGGTATATGTGCTCCTACCAGAATATATTTTGCACGGAAGCTATGAACGAAACACTTTTTTGGCCATTTTTACCTAATGATGAAGCCATTTCCTTCTATAACTTCTATACTAAATATTTCCCAGAAGTGACAGTCGCAACGTTATGACGGAAAAAATATTTGTAAAAGGATGGAACACACTGACTTTACGCACCATCGAAGGTTTGACCGAGGCAGCTTGCCATCCATATAGAGGCAAATTGGCCATAGAAAAGTGTTTCGTTCATAGCTTCCGTGCAAAATATATTCTGGTAGAAGCACACATACCAAAAAATCGAAAAAAATCATAGCATTTGTTTGGCATACTTCGATTTGACGCACCATCGAAGGTTTGGCCACTATAGGTCCTAATCCTGTCCAGAACCTAATGCTGAAATTAATTTTATCACTGGAACTTCTATACCAAATGTTTCCCAGAAGTGAAAGTCACAGCGTTATGACGGGAAAATAATTTGTAAAAGGATGGCATGCTTCAATTTGACGCACCATCGAAGGTTTGGCTACTATCGGTCCTAATCCTGTCCAGAACCTAATGCTGAATTTAATATTTTGACTGGAACTTCTATACCAAATGTTTCCCAGAAGTGACAGTCGCAACGTTATGACGGGAAAATATTTTGTAAAAGGATGGCATACTCTGACTTGATGCACCATCGAAGGTTTGGCCACTATCGATCCTAATCATGTCCAAAACCTAATGATGAAGTCATTTCCATCTATAATTTCTATACTAAATATTTCTTTGAAATGGCAATCACATTGCTATGACAGGAAAAATTTTCTTAAAAATATGGTTTACTCTTGGTTTACGCACCATCGAAGGTTTGGCCACTATAGACTCTAATCCTCTCCACTGCGTACTAGTGAAGCCATAATCCTTTCTTTAATGTCAAAAGAAAGATTATACAAGAGATAGTCATAGAAAAATATCACAGAAATTATTTATTTTGAAATGGCTTACTTAGATTTTGGAATTTATTTACAGTTTGGGCAATAAACGATGAAATCTGTTCCAAATCCTCTACTAATGATCATTATTAGCGTTAATTAATCGTTTTTAATACATCATTTCAGCCTCTGAATTTCCCCTCCATTCGTTGCTAAAATTTTTGACAGCTCCAGCAACGTTGCTATTTTAGCGCTGGTGCTTCGTTGCATGAACAGCTGACTTTTTGACAGTAGCCAATCGACTCTCGTGAGAAAAAAGGCAGTTGTCAAGGCTACCTTCTTTTCATTATATCATGGTTTAATAGCAACAACAATAACCGGTTTCATGTACAACAACTCTACAATAACAAAATATATGGTAGCCATCGTGGTAGCTGCAGCAAGGGAAAGGGACAGGCAAAACAAAAATAAACGATGCTAGCAACAACTAAGCGCATGCGTCGTAGCACTGGTAGCCACAACAACACACAAACTGACGATCATTTGAAAGTTCACGACAATGTGGTAGCTGCGGCAATGGAAACACGAAGTTACGTTCGTTTGAACGCATGCACGATGGGAGCGTAAATGAGAGTGTGGGACCCATTGCATATAGTTATTTTTGGGTTGAAATTTTTATATGGTTTGAGTTCTCTATCTATTGTATGCTTAGTGGTTGTACTGAATCTTTCTACCCCTGTTTCATTTCAATTTCAGTAACCTAGTGTCAATATTAACCGAGATACAGAGTTTTTTTAATAGTGACACGCCAATGAGAAATCCGCATGGATGCCTATGCAAACCATCACAGACATATAAACGTTCAAATTCTGCAGTGCATTGGAGACGAAAGGACGAAATTCACACTCAAAGATACAACATGGATGCTGAAACACCAATATTTAAAGTAAAAAACACCAATAAAATAGTTTAAATTCGTACGTGTCGCTTACGTCACACAGTAGATCGTGTACGTCACGCTTGCTTTTTATACATTTTCACATTTTTCTTAAGTTTAATTTCCAAATTTAAAAGCTAAAGAACCGAATATAAGACTTTGGTTTTTAAGTATTATTATATAAAAGAAACCATTTTATTTTGAAAAACAATTTATTTGTAGAAATTTTATTTTTATAAACTTTTTATGACAAAAATATTTTCATAACTGAAAATAAAAATTGAAATATTTGAATACAAAATTTTTGATAACTTAAATATAAAAAATTAATTTTGTAGCAAGAAGAAAGTGTAAAGTGTATTGTGAATTGATTGTGTTATCTGTATGTAGTGTGTATGTATATGTAATGTGTATGAGAATACTACAAGACTGTTTATATTAATTTTCTAAAAATATTCCAAAAAAATGTTCTATTCTCTAGAAACGTTCTAGAAACGTGCTGTGGTCAATTTGTTAGTTCCGTTAACTGGAAATGTTAATTACTTAACATCTCGTTATATGTTTAGTATAATTTTAGTTATCATTCGAGCTTAACTATTGCTGTAATAAGCAACACTTCTTATAAAAACAAACTTTAAACTTTTCTTCAATGAAATAATTTCACACACAAATGGTATATCCCAAAAGACTTACAAATATTTATAAAGGATGCGTCTCTGCCAAGTATTCAGTAGATGAATTGCCTGTTGACCTCATTTCGTATTCTTTGATTATGTATTTCGACGATTTTCAATAAACTTTTCTACGCAAATTTTATGCGAATATAAAGTACCACCCAAACTGCTGTGGGTTATTACGATGCTCTAATGAAATAGAAAAGTAATAAAATTTAATTAACATGTCACAAAAAGTAACAGAACTGCTGTTGTCTGAAGTTATGAAAACAATCGCCCAGGGCTAAGTTTTTGTTTTTTTAAGTATGCTACTTTCAGAGTTTTTGGTAAAGGTTGTCACGATTCAAGCTCCCAATTGAGTTATAACTTTGAAAGTCATGTTATGGCAAAAAGTTTCTACTTTTTCTACTGCTATAAAACTCAATTGTTGATTGTTTCTTCGAAGCTAATTTTAAAGCTTATCTCTGGCATACAATGTAAAGTATTTTTCAACTTTTGCTTACATCTTATTGTTTTGTGAAGCTAATTATGGCCTATAATCGCTATAGAAAACCATTTATGAACCCATAACTAACACACACGCACCGGAAATAAATAAAAGCTAACAACAGTTTTCCCAAAAAAAAAAGCCAAAACAACACAAATTGCAAAACAACACAACAAAATAAACAATACAAAACATGTAAAGCAGCATTTAATGACCCTTTACAAACTTCTTCCGTTAGCCACCCACACATAGCCACAACCAAGAGTATGCAATGTTTCAAACAACGCACACTGTATTACTTGTAAGGAAAAAATAACAAAAAAGAAACGGAAATGCGTCGCCATGTTTTGTAGACTTGTAAATTAAGCGTGACAAGAAATATATTCAAAAGGTTATGAAATTTAAGTGGAGGAAAACTTTCAAAGAATAAAGAAAATTTATTTTGGGTATCGAACCCTAATTCAGAGTACAAGCATAAAATAATGTAAGCAACTTATGATAAGATATTAAAAGAGAGAGTAATTTCTGTAGCCTTTTAAATTAACATAAACAACCATTAAAGGATTATGCAGTATAACAGAGAAGATGGCATTTTTAATAGTCATAACACTAAAAAACTATTTAACTAACACTGGTGAATGTTTCAGAGTATTTATTAGGTTGGACCGGAAAAAAATGTAATTTTTCTAGAAAAGCTTAGTTGCCAAAATTTTCAATTCAAGCATAACTTTGTCTCATACATCACATGTCTCATAACACTGTTCAACACAAAAAAAAAATTGCAAGGTTCCGAGAACGGATTCTGGTAGAGAGGACAGAATAAAACATGGCTGTATCGGCGTTTTGAAAGTTTGCGTCTGAGTTTTATTTTAGGGGGGATTTAATTTCCCCTTTCTACAAATTCTTTGGTGAATCGTTAAAGCAAGCCATGTGATCCTTAAATTTTAGCTATAGAATGTGTTAAGAAGTTTATGTAAAAAACTTTAAAAAAAAATATTTCAATAGAACATTTTAACCCTCTAACTCTTCAGTGTTTGGGTCTTTTTGGCTAGCGTTTTTTCTTAATTTCGTGAGGCAACAAGAGGAAAAGAGTGCCTAGTTAGGGCTCTATGGTGAATGTCGCATCAAATCCTCATTTTGCGTTTTCAAAACTCTTTTGTTTGAGCTGAGGTGTGCCACACGTTGGCCATTTCCACACAGGCTCGATAGAGCCAATTATTGTACTCAAGTGACAGCGATTGTAGTAATTAATGTGCCAATAATTGTACACACGTGCCAATAATTATGGTTTTCGAAAGACATTTATTTTTTTAATTCCCAAAAAACGCAGAGAATAAATATGTTCAAAATTTCTTCCACTATTTCTGCAATTACTTGAACGAAATATTTTCGCAGCAGGAACAATTTGAATTAATCGTTTCTCAAATCCACCTCTACCAGCAGATATTCATTCAACTGCGCTTGCGATAAAAGGTGAGTTGTGCTTTCAGTTGTAATAGTACTACCACCTGTGGTTCCTTCCGACTCCACTGAATCTACGGATTTTCGATTGTTTTCACGTGTTGAATCGGGACAAGTAGGATATGGAACATCGTCAGAATGAGATACTGGCAACGAAACAGTCGGGACAGTGGCGTATATCACTCGTTTGTGTTTTCCAACACCAGTCACTTTGGCCAGACAAAAATATTAATCATTTAGGTGGCAAAACGGTTGTCTCCATATCATCGGAACATCGAATTTCATGTAACGTTTTTTACCCGAGCTCCATTCAGACAATATTAATTTGCACGATTGACACAAAATACTTGGCGTCCATGATTCACCAATGTTCTCAGCCGCAATACCAAAATAATGAAGATATGACATTTGCAGTAAATTCGTAAAATTGACTCGATTCTTTTCGAAAGTAAATTCACCGCACACGCAAATTCACCGCACCGCAGAAAATATCTGGGTCGTTTTTACACTGGAATTCTCGCAGTCTTTTACTCATTTTATTTTTTTATTTTTTTCTTTCGTTACAAATTGTGCGTCCGTTTGTTTGCCACGTTTTTTAGTATAATGCATGAATGTTTTTGCTTTTATACATCTCGAAAGTTCTGCAGATATGGTACAATAAAAGGTAGGTAGGTCCACGACTCAGAGCGCGACCGCCGAAACTGTCAAAAAAACACAAAATAAGTATTCACATGGTATAATAACAGGTAGGCTCTCTTTCTTATAGCCATAAGTGTCGAAATCAGGTGTCTTGCTGTGACGGTTTCGACGGTTGCACTTTCAGTCGTGAGCCTACCTGTTTTTATTGTAGCCTGTTTGTTCTTATCTTTTCTTTCGCAAACCCTTGACTTGATTCCTATGAACAATAAAAATGAAAAATAAAAGATTATAGTATAATAACCCAATTTATTTATATGACAATAAAATTTTTAAAAATAACATAACTTGGGTGCTTTCGTTCCATTGAACACAACTTTTTCATTTTTCAATAGATTTTCTTCAACAATAGCTTATTTTTTTTGGAAAAATAAAGGCTTTTAGTAAAAAATATCAAAAGTAACAAAATATTTTGATTTCTTAACGAAATTTGCAACTATTTTGTCTTTTTTTGGAAATTTTTGTGAAAAATAAAAAAAATCCCCGAAATTTGAATTTATTTTGCCAAAACTAACAGCTCGACCAAAAAATGATGTTGGCATTGTTTGTAAGAAATTTTATGAGCTTTTATTTGATATATCATTTGTTTGATTACTGTTGTTGGTTTTGGAGATATATGCAATTAAGTGGAACCAACTTTTTTTTTCGTTGAAAACCCAGAAACATATCTCAAAAACGGAGTGACAGAAAAAAAAAATTTTTTCGGAATAAGCGAGTGATTTTACATGAGAAAAGGATAGTGGCATTCAAAGTACATATTGGCTGTAAACCAGTGTTATAGTTATTATTGATAAATATGTTTTTTCTTACAATATAACTGTTATGGTCCAATTTTTAAAGATATTTCTTATAACAGTTATGACTCTGCTTTAAACACATAATTTGCTGTATTGAATACATTTGTCGTTCATTTTATCAAGTGAATAAATTGATAATAATTGAATATGATTGAATAAATTGGTATCCAGTACACGGCTCACTTTACCCAGTACATATAGCTCTCGCTGCGGTTCCATACAAAATTTAGTGCATAAATTTACCATTGATTTCTCTGTACTTACTTCATAACTTTTTCCCTTAGTGCATCAATGACAGAATTTTACTTGGCAGAATGACAACGTGGGAGTAACGAAAGCTTGTCATTGTCACTGCAAGCACTTAATATTCGGTTCGGTTTGAATAAACTCTGAATGAATTTGAATTTTATGCAATTCTAAATGCTTACGAATATTGAAATCAACAATGAACATTGTTTTATCTCTTCTTTTTACATTTTAATGTGCCAAACTTACACACAAAATATTAATGTAATGTCGTATATAAGTACTACTTTTAAATATTAGTATATTAATTTTGTAAATATAATTCTTAAAATTTTTTTTCGAATTCAAATACTCGTAGAACATGGAACACTTCTTTCATCTTATTTGGTTTTCTTTCTCTCTAACATATCACCTCATTTTCGAACCAGGACTGACTTAACAGCACTATGAACGAAGGATTAATGGCTGAAACTCTTGATTTAAAGTTAAAACAAATCTAAAACAGCAAGTTATTTGGCTTTGTTATATCACGGTTGTACGGCTGACTGCAATTAAATCCATAGATAGCCAAAATTTCCAATTGTTTGCTCATAGTTCTCTCATAGCAGATCATAGTTTCTAAACGCAATAACAACATGCCAACAATTAAAGGAATTTTCTTCGAGTTTAAATCTTAAGCCGAAAATTATGATACTTTAGGTTGGACTTTGCAACACCCAATGGAATCAACACATTAAGGAATCACTTCCGGCTTTTTGCTTAGCAACAACTGACGGAATAGTAAGCGAAAAATAATAAATCCCAATGTTCCTTCTTGAAAACAAATCAAACTGAAAATGAAAATGGAAAGTATTCTTCGTGAAATCTGTGTCTGTGATGTCAGAACATGACAACAAGAACATGATTCGGAATTTATGCAAATAATAACTCATCTCTGTGATGATTTATTGTTAGGGACATTTTCAATGTTTCATGGGAAACAGAAAAAGAAAAACATCTGAAATAACAAAAAACCTCTGGGGTTTGAATATTTTACTTACAATAAGTAGCTTCTTATTTTAAAAACATTCAAACAGACATACAATATAAAGTATTCCCCTAAGCAACTTTTCTTTTTATAAAATCAGTGTGAAACGCCAAATTTAAAAACGGTTTCATATTTCAAAGGATTTATTTCGCTGCTGATTTTTACATTGCATTCCGATGGAAAGATGTTTTTGTTTGGCTTAATGCTAACATGTCAATAAAATTGGAAATGACGTTATAAAATTTAAGTGCTGATGCATCTACAAACACATCCTCCAACAAAGGATGTTTGCAGCAGCTGCAGTAAATGAGATGCTCCAATGAATGAAATTGCTGGAGCCAGTTACATTTTTTTTTTATCGCTATTTAAGGATAGACAACAAAAAGAAGGACCTGCTTGAAAACTGCTTTTGCTGCAGCACGAAATTTATTCTTAAGTGGCATAAGGATTTCTTCATGTTCTCTCTCTATATAAGCTTATATCTTCCTTTTTATTGGGCACATTGAATGAGCTGATGTTTTTTTTTTTTTTTTTTGTTTTACGACTTTAGAAACGAAGTTAAAAGTTTCTGCAACAGATCGGAAATCACAACGTTAAGCAACCGGAAATGACAAGTAAAGTGAAGCTGACGGCCATGACGTGAGCATCAACAGCATCACCAGCCAGCTTCATCACCAGCGGCGGCACACTCTGACATCGAAAGCAACACCAACATCAACAGCAACACCAACACTAACAGTAGCAGCTGCTGCTACTGCAGTTGCGTACGTTCCAAATAGAATGCTGCCAGTGTTGCCACTTAGACGCTTCACTGAAGTGGTTATGCCTCTTGGTGGCTGTAGAGACATTGGCAGCGATTACCATAAGTTGATGTGATTTGGCCATGAATTTTTATGTTTATGTTCCATCAATTTCATTGCCTTGGCTCTTGGCCATTTATGGCCAAGTTACCAGAAGTACGGGCTGCTTACTCTATGTTTATCCTATTATAATGAGGGTGAGTGAGTCGTTGAGTGAGTTGATCGGTCGGTCGGTCTGTCGGTGAGTGTGTCAAGTGAATGAATAAATTCTTGGAGTTAGCGAAAATCCATGCGTAAGAACATAAAATAAAAATATGTTGAGGGCTATGAAAGCATTGTAGTGGTATTGTTGGTGATTATGGACTACATCATGATGTAAACCAACAAATTCGTTTTAGCATCAACAAGTTTAACACCAACATTAGTGCTCTTCGGTTTATTAAAAAACACTTAAAATTAAGCAGTCGGCATAAGATTATATTTATGTTGTTTTATAAATATGATAGTCCATTAGGAAATTAATTCGTTGAGTAGTTATGTTCTACTTGAATAAAACTTGTATAATTTTACGTAAGTTTATTTTGTCTACCAAGTACCTATATTAAAATTGCAAATATTGATTAAAAATTGAATTAAAAAACAAGAATTCAAGTGAAAGGATGTTCTTAGAATTAAGTGAACATTAAAAACATAAGAAGAAGAAGTACAAAAATATTAAATACTCCAGTACGCACCCATTTTCTGAAAGTTTCACCCACAATGGGAATTAAAATACTTTAAGACCCAAAGAATTTCACTTCTAAGCATTGCGCAATTGGTTTAAGATAATTTAAAGCTTTATCGAACTTAAGCCATTTTAAATAATGTGGTGCGAAAATAACCTATTTTGATAGGAAATCATGAGTATAATTCAAGCTTTTTTAAGTTTATTTTATTTTTTAAAATATACATCTGTTAATGTTAATTGCCAGTAAATAGTATTGTTTTTCATCTTCGAATTTTTTTTTTTGTGTCAGAGCGAACGCTCGTGGTGACCGTGGCATGCAGGTTAAGTGTGTGGCTTAGCATGCTCGGAGCCCGGGTTCGATCCCCAACCGCGGCGTAAAGTTTTTTTCAATAAAAAATTTTTCTGATCGGACACCACCTCTCTGCAGACAATGGCAAACCTCGGAGAGTAAATAATGCCATGTAAAGCTTCTTGAGAATAAGAACTTTAGCCGTTCAGAGTCGGCATAAAACATGTAGGTCCAGTTCTCGGTCAATTTTGTGCAAACATTTAATAACACACACAACACAATTGATCATAAGAAGCTCGGTCAAAGTCTTTTCAAGGGCTGAAATGGCCAATTTGTTTTGTTTATTTATTTAGTGGCCAAACAAGGCAATTAACTTATTCTAACAGGATTATGTTTATTTTTGATTTTTTTTTTCTCTCCATTTTCCTTGTTTTGGGGCACAATCCGCCCACCTGAATGACACGGCTCAAGAACATGTCAAAGCGAAAAGGTGAGAAGAAAATTTAACGTATATTGTACATAGGGATGTATATATTATAATTCCACTAGTGTAAAAGCCCGTCCTTCGACGGGAAGGAACCATTTAGAGTACAAAATGCGACAACAAATTTATTGGATTTATATACAAAGGTTTTTATTTGAAAACATATTTATTAAATTATTTTGATAAAACTTCTTTATATACAACATTTCTAGTAAAAAAATTCTTAGAATTTTTAACCTTGTCCCTTGCCATCTATAATGCTTAGTTTTACATCATCAGCCCGCTCAAACTGCCCATGACTAAATACCAGTTCTTTTAGAAAAACTCCTAATTTTGCAATATTTAACCTTGCAATTTATTTATGGTCATTGAAAATGTCAGTTTAATTGGAAATTGTCGTCGCCGGAGAGTGAAAGGCAAATCTGTGTTTGTCGGGGCCAAATCAATTGTAGGTATGAAAACTATTTCATGTTCGCCAGTGCGCCTGTCAATACCTGTGCGATGATTAATTAAGTTTTTAAGTTTTTCAAAACTAACCACCTTCCATTACAGATATCTCTTTTGGTATTGAAATTTCGAAGAAGTATTATAATACTTCCAATTTTGAGGTTTAACTTATGCAGTGGCATTCCTGAAGGATAAAATTCATTCAAAAACTCGGCAGGGTAATTTTGTTTATCGTTATCATCACTGTCTTCAATTTAATCCGTGCTCAGATCTCTCACTGTGTCACCAACTAAAATATTTAGAACTTGCTGGTTGACTTCGTTCACA
The DNA here is from genome assembly GCA_958299015.1 of Tetanocera ferruginea. NCBI lineage: Eukaryota > Metazoa > Arthropoda > Insecta > Diptera > Sciomyzidae > Tetanocera > Tetanocera ferruginea. The sequence goes on along the minus strand of OY282640.1, from coordinate 62,028,383 downwards.
TCGGAATTTTTTGGGCACAGGATAGCGATTTTGGAATAATGGTTGATGTTATTCGGACTCAAAGTATCGCCAGAAATATATTTAATGGATTTGTCCATTATATTGGACACTTCAGAAAAATTTTTTTTTTATTTTCCAACGTCTTTTCTAAAATCAAATAGATTGGTACTATGAAATGAAGTTGTGCTAACATGACAAAAATAATTTTAGGGAGATATATAACGTTTAACTTAGTTAGATTTTCGATTTTATGCTCAACATAATAACATTTGCATAAATAACGCATTTGCATTTGTCTCCGGTTGTTTTAGTTGAACTAAAATATTATCATGGTTTTGTCCATTATATTAGACAGCCTGCCGAAAGCAAAGCAGCTCATGTAAAAATCAGAAGGATGTTTTTAATCTTTCTGTTGCTTAAATGATGGGAATATAAGCTCAAAAAAATTGTCCACGATTATTCTAGGCAAGCCATTGAAAGGGTTAATAAGCGAACCTTTACAAACAAAATGATCGGAAATTTCTATGATGTCTTCATCTCCATTTCCTAACTTGAGCAGCCAATCGCTAAAACTTGGATCAGAAGATCGAACATTGTGATTTAATTCTAGCAATTCCAATTGACACCAACGTCACTGAATGTAATAATTGCTGTTCAGTTTATGCAGACCGAATAGGTTCTGGTTCTGTTAATTAAGAAGTACTGTAATAGCAAGACATGATGTTTGATGTATAGTAGTTGAGGAAAATGACGATAGTCTTCAAGTACAAAGATTTCCAATACATAATTTAAGAATAGTTGCTGGTCCAGACTGAACAGGTTCTAAAAAGTATAGTACGTACAAAGATTTCAAATAGATAATTTTACAACAGGTTCTGGTCCAGGTCGAACAGGTTTTAAAAAGTACAGTACGTACAAAGATTTCAAATAGATAATTTTACAACAGGTTCTGGTCCAGGATGAACAGGTTTTAAAAAGTACAGTAGGGGAGAGTGGTACTAGTTGTCACAAAATTTGAATGAACTGCTGTAACTCCCACAAATTAAGCAATAATGGCACTGCAAAACTTTTCAAGATAAATTCAATATTTTATTCTTCAATCCTGATATGAATAACAAATATTATTTTAATATAAATCAAAAAATTTTCTAGTTAAAAAATTCAACTCGTCTGGGACAAGTAACCCCACCCGTGGGGTAAGTTGTCTCAACGCGTAGTCCCCGTTGTCACACCTCTTAATCGTCGTCGCTGCCGCACTCCGAAGAACAATTTAAGCAGCAATGTATCTAACAATCACTTTCTATGCATTATGTAGACAACGTTTGCAGTTTATATATTGACGACAATTGTTATTGGATTTGACGCTTGACAACAAACTACACATAGTGAATCCACGTTATCTTTATTGATACTAGCTGTAATCGGCTTGCATCATGATATCTGAAGATGTCCGGCCTCGGTTTGTAAGTCGTTTGCGATTTCTTGGCATATTTCCTTAAATTCAAGTAAAACATAGAATACTTTCAAAATGGTTCTATGAAATTATATGTGACAACAAGCCCCACAAGCACTGTGACAACCTGTACCATTTGGAAAAAAATGTAAACAATGTTCTGTAAATTTAAATATAAGGTTTTATCTAAAAATTCATAAGTATTTGCAAAATATAATATTAATTGTATTGGAAATTTATTTAAAGTTGAATATTGCACACTTCTATTTGTCTAAACACAAATTTTTAAAAAATACAAAAATACACAAATCCAACTAAGATACTTAAATCTCTTTTAATTTTTGCAAAACAAAACTAACGGCTCTTAAACTTTCTTGGGATGCTAAAAATTGCAATAGCGTATAGATGACATTGATATTTAACTCGATAACGTGTTGAATCAAAAGATATCGGCGTTGTGACAACTAGTACTTGAGACAACGGGGACGAGTCTCCCCTACGTACAAAGATTTCAAATGGATAATTTAGAAGAGGTTCTGGTCCAGGATGAACAGGTTTTAAAAAGTACAGTACGTACAAACTGGTCATGGTCCAGGCTGAACTTGTTTTACGATATAGAGCACGGAGCAGGACGCTTGCCTTTTATATATTAAGATGTTTAATTACAATTAAGGGGGAATAAAATAAAGAGGCATGGTTTGTGACAAGACTAAAGGCTTAGGGTGGAAAGAGGTGTTTGGATAGAGAACGCTTTAATATGAGTTTAGACATTGGTGGAGTGTAGTGCTCACTGATACACTGATAGTATTTAATATCTTGCGTAAGTGGTGTGGTGCTGTGATTCACTCAGAAATCTTGTATGCCTAGTTCTCCTTATTGGGTCATTAATTGTTATTTTATTAGAAATATACATATTCAATATCAATATTTTTGATAATGACATCGAATATAAAACATGAACAGAGTAGCATTCTTCTTGATGACAACGGCATTATATTAATAGCTTTCAGTCTGTGTTCATAAGGTAGCAGGTTTCTATAATCCCGAGGGTCATACGTGTCTCTCAAGGCAAAAAGTAAGAATTGTTTTTGAATAGATTCTAATCTATCACTATGCACTTCAAAACTTGGATCCCAGACTGTGCAACAATATTCTAGTATTGGACGCACTAAAGTGCAATATAAGGTTTTAGTTACCCACACATTCTTGAATTTTTTTGCACGTCTTTTAATAAAACCGAAAAGCTTGTTAGCCCTGGATGTGATATTATCGAAATGAAGGTTAAAGCGCAGTCTGAAGTCAAGGATGACTCCAAGATCCACAATGTGATTGATCCTATTTAGTTCTACCCCATTTAGCTCAAAACGTCTATAAAGTATTTCTTTTTTACGGGAAAAACTTATAACGTGGCACTTTTTTTCATTTAGGGAAAGCTTATTTTGAACACACCAATTTTCCAGGGATAAAAGTTTACTCTGTAAGAATACTATAGCCAATTCTGATTTAATGACATAGTACATTTTTAAGTCATCGGCATATAGAAGATGTGGAATATCATACAAAACTTCAGATATGTCAGCGATAAATATGTTAAAGAGAAGTGAGCCGAGGTGACTACCTTGAGTGACGCCCGATGAGACATTAATCTTTTTAGATAGAATACCTTGAAACTTAACGTATTGTGATCTATCACTAAGATATGAATTCAGCCATTTCAACAAAGAACCTGAAATACCAAATTTTTCTAATTTTTTAGTTAAGATTACATGATCAACTCGATCGAATGCTTTGCTAAAATCGGTATATACTGCATCTATCTGATGACCTTTTTCCATATTATTAAGTACATCTGAGACCATGATTGTGAGGTTTGTTGTGGTTGATCGTCCTTTATGGAATCCGTGTTGCTGTTCATTTAAATAAGGATTTACTATTTCTGTGAGCTTAGAACATATTATTTTTTTCGAAAAATTTAGAAATAGTTGACAGTAAGGCGATTCCTCTGTAGTTTTCGATGGCTCTCTTATCACCGTTCTTATAAATTGGTGTAAGATGAGATGATTTCCAAAAGGATGGAAAAACGCCTAATTACAAGGACTTCACAAAAGTAATATACAACGGAGAAATTAATTCACCTATGCACTGAGCAAGAAAAGTTGATAGTATGAGGTCCGGACCGGAAGACTTATTAAGTTCTAATTCATTTATAGACTTAATTATATCATCTTGTGTTATATTGATACTGCTAACCAACGGAGACGAATTGGAATAAAAGGACGGAGTTTGAATTCGGATTAAAGGTGGACGAAAGACTTCTGTAAAGTGATCTCCTGTGGGTTAGAAGAAGAATTATTTCCTTAAAACATGAATATTGGATACCCAGCCGATTTTCGCTTGACATTTACGAAGTTGAAAAATTTTTTCGGGTCTTTAGTAATTCTTTCTCCAATCAAGTTGGTGTATAATTTCTAAGCTTCAACAGAAGTCTATAGACAGCTCTTCGTACTTTGCCTTTACTTCATCACTTAAAATGACGGTGTTTTTAATGAATTTGTAGAGACTGTTTCTTCGATTTCTGAGTTGTCTAAGATTTGGCTTCAGCCATGGTTCAGATAATTTGTTCCTTTTTTTTATTTTTGGTACAAAAGCATCAAGTACGGAGAATATACTCTGATAGAAAAACGACACAGCATCATCCAAATCTAAGAGCATAGTCGTTCCCAGTTCATACACTTCAGTTCAAAAAGTTATTGGGGTTAGTTACAAAATTTGACTGTGAAAGCTGTGTTATTGTTTGTTTTGGAACGCTAGAAACGAGGCGATGCTATAACGCTACACGAAGCTACAAAGCTTTGCCTGTGTTTTTCTATGAAAAAATTCAAAAGTAGCTTATAGCATCTGCTAGTAAAGCTTCAAGTATCGCTTCGCTTGTAGCGCTCAACCTGACACTAGCCTTATTTTTTTCCAGCGATTATTTTGTACGTGAAACCTATATTTATAGATTTGTTAGCTTTTTCTATCGAATGTGGGTACATATTTGAACTGAATGTGGGTAATAGTTCGGGAGACAAAAAAGCGATATTCACATGGCATCGAAATCATTATTAGTCGACTCAAACTTCCCCGTTGTATCTCCTTGAAACGGCAAAACTAGCAATTGCTAGACTTGACGGCTAATTTGAACAGAGAGCCCCTTTGGCCTTCAAGCAAAATTTCTCCGTTGGGTTTGAAGCCAACAATTCAGACATATGAAAAAATTATCCCCAAATCTGATGACGACTACCGCAAACGAAAAACTGATAATGATTTACGGACATGCACCTGGAATGTCCGAATCCTAAATTGGAATGGTGCCTCTATCTAACTGATTGATATATTGAAAAGATGTAATTCTGATATCACTGCAAATCAGAAAAATGCGATGGAAGGGACAGGGTTGCTTACGGACGTTATCCGAACCGATAACGGAATGAGGTTGATTGATTTCGCCGCAGCACGAAACATGCTCGTTAGTAGCACTAGATTCAAGCATCTCAATATTCATAAGGCCACCTGGCTGTCCCCATTAAAAACACACTAGCAAATTGATCATGTTTTGATTGACGGAAGGCACTCTTTCAGTGTTCTAGACATACTCATGATCTCTGGTGCCAACATAGACTCGGAAGAATGGTCGCAATCCTACACAGAAAAAGCTAGATGTCGCCAAGCTGCAGTCAAAACAGACATCCGAAGCAGGAATGGAATTGGACCTTTTAACATAGCGCCGAATTTTAACATATCGCGCTCATTTCGTAAAAAACTGTAAAATCTCAAACTTATCATTTTTAAACATGAAATTCCTTTTTATTCTTACTTACTTTATACCCAAATTGTGACATTGGGACATTTTCCATACTAGATATTGTAGGATATTCAGATAACGCTCTTAATTCATTATATATTATTTCAGCTTCAGAAATTTCTTTTTCTAGAAATAATTGTAAAAGTAATGAAAAAATGCTATTCGCTTCACCAGAGACTACATGTTGTGGAGAAAAATATGGAATCATGTTTAATACTTCATAATTGAAATCAATTCTTTTTCTGAAGTCTGTATAAAAATTAATATAAAATTTTAGTGCAACTTTCTTGAACTCAACAATATCACATTGTGATATGTTTTTTATTTTTAAAATATTTCTACTGTAGTGCCACAATAAACATCCTCCACATGGATATGATTATTTAAATTCAACGAACTTAAGGGGGTCCTCTGGTAATCTATGCCAAATTTTAGTCTTTTTTCAAAATATTGTGGAAAGAGAACGAGTAAAGATATTTTAGTTCCGTTTTTTGATTTGGGTAGCTTAATTTATTGAAAAAAATACAAAATTTTGAAAAAGTGAATTTATGGACCGTTCAGAAAGTTCTCGGCCTGGTAACAAGGTTCTCCGGAAAGAAGGTGGGTCCAAATTGCGCACGATTCCAAGAGTAAACATCGTCTAAAAAAAAAAAAAAAATATTCAGTTACTTAGAATGAATGTCCCTATAGCCCCTACCTCGGAAACAAAAATCGAAATTTTTTTAGGGGGGGAGCCGCCACTTTGAAAATGAAAAATCGAATTTCGACCTTTTTTTTTGTAGTCTAGTGTAGAAAAAAAATAGTAAACATTATTTTTTCGGCAAGTTTGAGGTAGGGGCTATAGCGGCGTAAATTCTGCGTCGTTTCATGCCTCATATATCAAAATCGGTCAAAAACTGTTTGAGTTATCGTGCGCAAAGTTTTGAAAAACATGGTTTCGAGAAAAACGCGTTTAAAGTTTTGACTTCAATTTTGAGGCACACAAATGACATTAACACTTTTTTTTTTAATACAATACTTACGAATATTAATCGGCAATTCCAGCCCCATAAAGTGTGCCTTCCTCCATCTCATAAAACGAGTTTTCCATGGCTTTTTGGGCTCTGCGGGCTGTGCGACCCTCTTTCGATGATGCGTACGTTTTTAGCTCTGAGCGTTGAAGTCGTTTTCCGTCGCGAGATTCAGCATACATCTCGGCTTGTGGGCCGATGACAATACCCATTGTTGACATTATTTTTAAAATACTTGTGAAGCCTTCGTTGAAAATGCAGGTTGCCAGAAAATTTGCGATTTCGACTGTGGTAGCACCACAGTGGATATGTTTCGGCGCAAAGGTCCACAAAAGCGAGTTGAACGATTCGTTACAATTTTGCGTTTCACCTCCAGTGCATCGGTTGAGTAGATCGTCGGATGATAACGCTTCGTATATGGGCTTCATTACTTGCAGAACCTTTCCATCAAGTGGGGCGTACGTGTGGTGAAATGAGGCTAATGAGCCTTCTGCTGCTGACTTTTGATAGGCGCACCAGCTGGACTCACCAGGTGGGCAATACATATGTTGTGGATTACTATCACTTGAACTTTTGTGATAGTATGTTGACCTAAATCAAAACATGCATGTATACATACTGCATGTATACATACTGTGTGTGTATATTTTGTAATATCAATACATATTTTGGAAGAATTCCACAGAATTTTCGACTAATGACTGCAGGCAAATAAACAACTTTGCTGATGCGTTATTTTGACGAAAACATACCTACACAAAAATGCCTGTATCTCCTAAACTATTTCGAATTTTGAAAAATCCTTTTGGGAAAATGTTATTCAGTATCTGAGCAATAGAAATATGAAAAAAAATCGAAAAAAATTTTGTCTAAATAAGTATTTACATCAAGATCAAAGTATATGAATTCTGGCGTCCTCTGACTGCATTTTTATCAACGGGTCTCTGAGGTTTTCAAAAGGTGAGAGGTGCTTCAAAATCTGTTAGTCAAAAAAAATAGTCAAGCGCAGTCCAAAAATCTGTGAATTTCAATCAATATTTTATAAATGGATTATAAACCCTGTCGGGAGAGCCATCGCGTTGGAGATAATCGCAAAATTTGGTGCAGCTCGTAGCCAAATCTGCTTGAAGCTTGCTGAAGTCGTGTTTACTACTAGCGCTATGGCAAAAACGTTGATTGACGTCTATAATTAGTCTCTTGACGGCTTTCGGAATTGTTTCACCTGCTGCTTCAGACGAAAGACTTAAATTGTGGCAAATATCACCCTTGAAAAAAATTTTGGGGCAATTGCAATTTAAAATTTTTTTTTTTAAACTTTTTTCAATTTTGGGATATTCAAATTGTGCCGAAATAAAAAAGTACGTGCTTAAAGTACCGTCAAGTCTTGAAAGTGCCGAAAAAAGCACAATTGTGCGAAAAATGACATCCCTGATCCGAAGCCTTCACTTCTCGATAAACGACATATGCAATAAACGTACATATTCCACTCTATGCGTACTTGCATACTCTATGATACTTGAACAGTTTTTGAAAAGATAAGACACCTGGCCGATGGCTTTAAGACCGGAGCCTCTTCCTGCAAGAATAAAAATGGAAATCTAGTTACAGATATCCAGAGTACACTGATGTTATGGAGGGAACACATATCTAGTCTTCTTAATCGAAACGCTGACGACAATTTTGCCAATGAGATGATATCCTGGAAAACCCAATTTTGGATGACAGCGTTGTAGTTCTGCTGCCTGACTAGAACGAGGGTTTAACAGCTATAGCTCGGCTTAAAAACAACAAAGCCACAGAAGTAGATGGCTTACCAGCTGTCCTCTTTAAGAACGGAAGCGAAGCTCTGTTCCAATGCATTCACAAGCTTCAATGCAGGATAAAGTCGGAAGAATGCATTTAAGATGATTGAAACCTCAGTGTGCTCTGTCCAATCCACAAGAAAGGTGATCCCACCATTTGCGCCAGCTGCCGTGGGATAAGCCTTCTTAATGTCACATATAAGGTCCTGTCGAGCGTATTGTGTGAAAGACTGAAGCCCATCGTCAACCAACTGATTGGACCTTATCAGTGTGGCTTCAGACCTGGTAAGTTCACAATAGGCCAGATATTTATGGTACGACATATCTTAAAGTAAACCTTAAAAAACAAATCGACACACACCATTTTTTTATCGATTAGAAAGCCTTCGACAGTCCAATAGGGAGTCACCTATATTCCATCATGTCTGAAATGGGTATTACTGCAAAGCTAATACGTCTTTGCAAGATGACGCAGAGCAACACCAGGAGCGCAGTGAAAATTGGGAAGGGCCTCTCCCCTCGGTTCGATACCAAGCAAGGTTTCAGACAAGGTGATTCCTTATCGTGCGACTTCTTTAATATAGTCATGGAGCGGATCTTCCAAGCAGAGAACAACTTGAGCGCATTCAAATGGCATTTTGAATGTGTCGTCAAAATACGAGCAACGAATATGCCTTCTTGCATTAAAATTAATGCGCAAAGACATGTACCAATCGCTGCGGTACGAATGCCGTAGAGTACGAGCGATGACGAATACGAATGCCTGCAAAACATAAATATCCGATGAAGCCAGACATTCGCAACATTCGCCAAAAGCAACGAATATTCATGCTTTTATGTTTATTCGCAGCAGGAAAAAAATGTTAACTAAAGTCTGCAGCAGCGCTCACCAACGCCTAACTCTTTCCACTCTTTTACAACAACTTTGATATTTTCATTATTGTTGTAATTCGCCGAATTCAGTGCTCAGCTTCACTCTTACTTCTTATTGTTTTATTGTTGTAATTGCGTAATGGCGATCGATGCTTGTTTTTTTTTTTGTGTGTCCAACAATTTAAACTTGTCGTGCTAACATGCGTGTTGTTGTTTCTGTCCTTTTTATTGTTAGAATACAAACATGATTTTAGCTTTTGCACAATCTCTGGCGTTGTAAACAAAAATAAAATTCCACTCGAGCTCGAGTCCAGCAGCAAACACTCGAGCTTCCAGCGAATTATTCGAATGTCAGCATTGTCTGCATGCTGCCTTTGTATCGATTCGCAGTCGTCACACACTGTGTTAAGCAGCAATCGTTGTTTACGAACTCGAGTGGTATGCATGCATGTTTTTTTTTGTGCGATTGTGGCTGACGACGATTGTTATTCGAGTGGCAAAAAATGACGAATGGTCTCATGTAGTTCTCTGCTTCCAAGCATCCAAGAGGCACAATTTTCTATAAGAGTGTTATGCTGCTGGCATATGCTGATGATATTGACATCATTGACCATAATACACGCGAAGTCAGTGCAGCATTCTCCTGGCTAGAAAAAGAGTCGAGTCGAATGGGTCTTGCAGAAAACGCAGATAAAACGAAGTATCTTGTGTCAACGAACAAACAGTCCCAGCGTCTTACAAACCACGTCACTGTTGACAACACCTTCTTTGAGGTTGTTAAGGACTAAATTTACCTGGGATCAAGCATAAATTGCTCAAATGATATCAGTATTGAAATTAAACGAAGGATAACTCTTGCCATTAGGTGTTACTCTGGACTCAGTAGGCAATTGAGAAGCAGAGCTCTCTCTCGATGAAGAAAACTGACACTCTATAAGTCAATAATCGTACCCGTCCTACAGCTCTGATGAAAGGACTTTAGGAGCGTTCGAGAGAAAAATTTTTCGTAAGATCTATGTTCCAATCTACGTCAATGGCGAGAACCGTATACAATGGAATGTTCGATGTTCACTAAAAATATTACAAAAATGTTGTCATGACTTGAGGTAACTGATGATCTCATTCGTCTGTTAGATTCATGTAGTGCTTATGCAAGCTGCAGTTCCTCCGATTCATCTGATGAAGAGGAAATAATTATATCTGAGATATAAACCATGTTGAAATAATATAAATTCCTAGCACGACAGTGATCAATTTTTCAAACCTCCAATTTCGTTATAAATTTTCTGCCGGGAATTGCAAAAAGGAGTTTTCCATTTTTAAGGCTCAAGAAATTTTGGAAAATTTTAAATACATATTTTTTCATCAACCGTGAATATTCATGAGTGATTTAACATAACATGTGATGTCAGTATCCTGCTGTCTTAAAAATGAGAACTCCCTTTTATAATTCTCATGAGTAAATTATTCTAAATAGGACTATACATCAATAAACATCAATTCAATGCAGGTTTTAAACTTCAAATTCAACTTTTTCCATTTCAAATTAAACTTTTCCATTTAAAAGATACTAACAATAAGTTAATAAAAAACAAATTGACGGTGTCATAATTCGAGTCATTTGATAGGTAAAACACGAAATAAATGTTTAAATTAAAATAGTACAACGTAATATTCCGTTCAATCAATAATATTTTGCCGATAGCAAAGTCTCTACAAAACTTTCTGGAATATTCAACTGATGCTTTTATTTGTATTTCGCCTTCAACAATAATTTCGTTTAATATTAAAATTTATTAATATTAAATTTCAAAAATTATTCCTCTGCACAGATTTAACTTTAATTTTGCTATTATTTGCAAATATAATCAAATCCTCAAATATGCTATTTTGATGGCATCGACATCGTCATCATCATTATCATCAACACCATTTGTTGTAATACAATATTGTCAGTTATCCTTAAAATCTTTGCATCATCTAAGGACAACAAAGATGTGAACGAAATGTTAGCTCAATTGAACACAATTGCTGGTTGTTTTTGTGCTAATGTCATTTCCTTTAATTTTCAACATAGTAATTCAATAAATATAATCATTGTGTAGATAGACAGTTGACTGGAATGAAGAGATTGGGTGGAGGGAGGGATAGTGGTCGAAGTGGTGTTGCGCTGTAAACGGTCAATAAAACATTATGGCAAGACATTAAACACGATAGAAGCATATTATTTTTTTATGTGTTGCTGGTGGAACGGATGCTGTTGTGGCGCTACGAACTCCCGCCTGTCAAAGAAATCAAAACATGTTGTTGTTGGCGGCGTGTACGTAGATGGCGCGAGATGCTGTCACCGTGACATTAAGCATTAAGCTGACAAAAGCGATATTGCATAGGGCTTGTGTTAGTGCTGGGCATGCTGGGGATTTGAAATAAGCTAAGATGGTGCTTTTGAGTCAAATCGGCTGGTTGTTATTTTGGGCTGCTATTAGTTTACTTTTTAGCTATAAGATACTTAATGCTGTGACTTTTTTTGGGTTGCTTTTTAATGATTTTCTTCTGCCTGGCTAGCTGCGCTTCAACATTATTACCTTTGGTTGTTTTGTGTTCTTTTTTTCTTTTGCTTATTTATACTTTACTTTCATTTGTTGACGTTTAAAGGTTTTTTTTTTTTTTTGTTTGTTTTTAGTTTTGATACCGGAAATTGCACAATATTTGGTGTTATATCCGTTTTTACTAGAGCTGCAAGCATTGTCGCGTTTTCATGCTGGTTACTGTTATTTTTGATGTTAGCTTTTTGTTATTTTTTATTTTATTTTATTTTATGTGTGCACTGACGGCTCTGTAGTTTTCTCAAAATTCGCTACGGTTAGTAGATGGAACAGCATCCATGTTTTATTTTTTATTATCGTTGCTGTTTTTGTTGTTGTTTATATATTGACCATAATCAGAATTGAGTTTGCCATAAAATAGCCCAGAGCTATTGTTGGTCATCATGTTGCCAGTAGCGAGCGGTCTATAAAAAAAATCTAACTGCCAAACAAATAAGTATGTAGCCAGGCACTCAAGAGGCAAGGGCGTGCAGAGGGGCGTGTGGTCTGTTGGTTGTTTGCTCGGTTGCTTGTTGGTGGCGGCCGTGTAACTTTTGTAGTTTTAGTGCTCCTATAAATATCTGGTTTTTATGGCTGAGCAGCAGCAGTTAAATGCCGACCGACCAGACGAACCAATGCTTGAATTTAAGGATATTGGCCGCCATTGAAATGGAAAGTCGACGGAAACATAGGGTAGACGGATGATGTAGGGCATAAAATTGAACAAAGGATTTAATGTTGTAAGATTGAGTTGTGTTAAATGAGCCATGGATATGATATCAAATATATTGAAGGAATTTATTGAAAATTGGACAGGGTTTCGAGAGCACCCTTAAAATTATTTTCGCATAAAAAAAGTTGCAAGATATTTACACAAAGTAAAGCAAATTTATTTGGGATCTTTAAAGTCCAGAATTCACGGTTCAGTTGCTGCCAGGCATGACCACAATAACACTTTGGCAAGACAGCAAGTGTCAAAAGAACCGGAAAGCAATCCGAGCAATCTGAGTGAGTTGAGTTTATTTAAATCCTTTAACTTAATACATAAAAAAATTGTCGAAGTTATTGTTGTAAAATTTTACATTTCCGATTATCGCGCCATTTAGCTGAGTAAATGGTGATAAAGTCTTTGATAGCCCCTAAAACTGATTGCCTGGAACTTCTTCAATCTGTTCAATTAATTTTTAACACTTTGTAGCAGTTATGTCTGTTCTGTGTCTATATCAAAGTTAATCATTTGGGAATGGTTAAAAGAAAATATTTATATACAAATAAGTATTAAATTTCTTAGCTTACAAAAAGAAATTGTTTGATTTTTATATATATTCAAATGAGTTTAACTAAATATAGATTTTAATGTAAGTTAAGCTGCAAATTTGATAGTAAATTTTGATTTAAGTCAAAATATTGATAAAATAACTTTTCTGGTATTCCATTATTTCAAAATTCTGTGTATGCTTTATTAGATTAGAACAAATCGATGTTATAAGGGGGCGATCTTCACATGGCAACGTGTCTGACTGCCTCAACTTGGCGAGGCCAGCATTATCCATGTCGAAATCGTCTCAAGTCGACTCAAACCTCCGCATGGTGTCTCCTGGAAACGTCAAAAAACTATCACCCGATATACTTTGGCTGCGAATCTGAGCGGCGGGCTTCCTTTGGCCATCAAGCAAAGCTTGTGCGTTGGGTTTGAAGCCCACCATATAATAAAAATATTTCAAGGAAAAGTTTAAGAATTAATAAAAGAATGATCCCCAAATCTGATGCCGACTACCGCAAACGAAAAACTGATAATGATTTACGAATATGCATCCGGAATGTCCAAACCCTAAATTGAGATGGTGCCACTATCCAACTGATTGATATCTTGGAAAGATATAATTCTGATATCACTGCAATCCAAGAAATGCAATGGAAGGGACAGGATTGCTTACGGCAAGCATCCTGTGATATCTACTACAGCGGCCATATGGAGAAGCACGAGTTTGGATGCGGATTTGTAGTTGGCAAGAGAATACGGCATCATGTCTTAAGATTCACTCCTGTGAACGAGCGACTTGCCATAATTCGCTTCAAAGCAAAATTTTTTAACATAAGCCTAATATGTGCGCACGCTCCTACAGAAGAAAAAGATGATGAGACCAAAGAAAGTTTTTACGAGCGCCTTGAAGACACATACGAGCACTGCCCCGTCATGACTTAAAAATCGTGCTTGGTGACTTGAAAATCGTGCAGTCGGAAAGTTCAGCCTCGACGACAACACATCCGACGGAATGAGGTTGATTGACTTCGTCGAAGCACGAAACATGGTCGTTAGTAGCACTAGATTCAAGCATCTCAATATTCATAAAGCCACCTGGTTGTCCCCTGCCACCTGGTAGACTCGGGTCATTATCTTGTCGCAGCCAAGATCCGCACACGTCTGTGCGCAGCTAAGAATGCTCGCAAACCTGCACAAAGAAAGCTAGACGTCTAGACCTAGAAGCTGCAGTCAAAACGGACGGCAGAAGCCTTTGCTACTCAACTCTCACTCCTGCTTCAAAAAAAGTATTCCTCCGATCGACGATATATGCAGACAGTGGACGCACATATCCCACTCTATGCGTACGGCTGCTGAAGAGGTGATAGGCTACCACCGCCCTCGCCGAAACCAGTGGCACGACCAGGAGTGTCGCGACGCCACTGCAGAGAAGGACGCCGTCTACAAAGCCACCCTGCAGTCGGTTGTAACGCGTGCTGTTATGGAGCGATACCGAGAGAAGAGGAGGAAAGAGAGACGCATTTTCAGGCGAAAAAAAAACGAGAGGCGGAAATGCGTGAGTGCGAGAAAATTGAAATGCATGGCGACAGGAATGAGACTCGAAAATTTTTATAAAATATAAGTCGCCTGGCTGATGGTATTAGGACCGCATCTTCCTGCAAAGATGAGAATGGGAATCTAGTGACAGATATCCAGAGTACTCTGGTGTTATGGAGGGAACACTTCTCTAGTCTTCTAAATGGCGACGCTGACAACAATCCCGCCAGTGAAGATGATATCCTGGAGACCCCAATTATGGATGACAGCGTTGAAGTTCCGCTGCCCGACTATAACGAGGGCTTAACAGCGATAGCTCGGCTTAAAAACAACAAAGCCGCAGGAGCCGATGGCCTACCGGCTGAGCTGTTTAAGACCGGTGGCGAAGATCTGTTTAAATGCATTCACAGACTTCTATGCAGAATATTGTCGGAAGAATGCATTCCAGATGATTGGAACTCCAGTGTGCTCTGCCCAATCCACAAGAAAGGCGATCCCACTATTTGCGCCAACTACCGTGGGATTAGCCTTCTTAATATCGCATATAAGGTCCTGTCGAGCGTATTGCGTGAAAGACTAAAGCCCATCGTTAACCAACTGATTGGACCTTATCAGTGTGGCTTCAGACCTGGAAAGTCCACCATCGACCATATCTTCACGCTCCGACAAATCTTGAAAAAAACCCTCGAAAAACAAATCGACACACACCATCTTTTTGTTGATTTCAAAGCCGCCTTCGACAGTCCCATAAGGAGTCACCTATACTCCATCATGTCTGAATTTGGTATACCTGCGAAGCTAATACGTCTTTGCAGGATGACGCTGAGCAACACCAGGAGCGCAGTGAAAATTGAAAGGGCCTCTCCCCTGGTTCGATACCAAGCGAGGTTTCAGACAAGGTGATTCCTTATCGTGCGACTTCTTTAATACAGTAATGGAGAAGATCATCCGAGCTGCTGACCTGAGACGCAGCGGCACAATTTTCTATAAGAGCGTTATGCTGCTGGCGTATGCTGATGATATTGACATCATTGGCCAAAATACGCGCGAAGTCAGTGCAGCATTCTCCAGGCTAGAAAAAGAGTCGAGTCGAATGGGTCTTGCAGTGAACGCAGATAAAACGAAATATCTTGTGTCAACAAAGAAACAGTCCCAGCGTCTTGGAAACCACGTCACTATTGACAACACCTCCTTTGAGGTAGTGAAAGACTTTGTTTACCTGGGATCCAGAGTCTATGAAATAACTCCCACGAAATAAGTCCCACTTTTAAAAACGAAATAAGTCCCACCAAAAATTGCTATTTTGAAAGTGGGAGTTATTTCGTTTTTAAAAGTACGACTTATTTCGTCAAGTGGTGGGACTTATTTCGTTACGCGTTTTTATTTTAAGTGGGACTTATTTCGTTTTGAGTGGGAATAAATTCGTTTTGTAAAGTGGGAGTTATTTCATACCCCTAAATTTATATTTTGGTGGGATTTATTTCGTTTTAAGTGGGACTTATTTCATTTCGTAAAAGGGACAACCATAATTTTTTGTCCTTATCTCTCATGGCTCTCCTTTTTTGTTTATTAATTACTTTATACTTACTATAATAAAAAAACTTAAAAGAAATGTGTACAAATAGGTACCGAACTTAACTACTGGAAAAACAATATTAAAAAAAATTGTTGACGTAATTACGTATGTATGTGTTTTATTATATTTTTAGTAGGAAATTGGAATTCGTGTTCCATGTTTTCTAATATCACCATTACAAAATACAACTAATCCCAATGCCACGTTAAAACTATAATACCGTCTACCACACTAAGGGAAAAAGTTATGTAGTCAGTACAGAGACAGCTATGTAAAATCTATGCACTTCAACTTGTATGAGAACGCAACAAGAGCAGTATTTACTGAGTAAAGGCAGCGTGTACTGACTACATATCAATTTATTCACTTTTTAAAATGAATAAAAAATGTATTCAATACATCATGTTATGTGTTGAATACATAGCAGACTTCAATAGATACAAGCAACGTGTACTCAATCAACGTGTTATGTAATTTTTTACAAAAACTTTACTCAATACATAAAATATAGACTCAGTACACGTCCCCCTTATACGATTGAAGTGACACATTTATTCAGTACATAACATATGGACTCAGTACACGTATCTCTTGCACATCGGAACACGATTTTGCTGTTTTATGTCATTCGTTTCTTGATTTTCAAATAAGCAACACCTCTAAAGCCTCTAGAAAATCAGAGCGGGAATGAGTTCATCCACTGTACTCTAGAACAAAAGCGATGATTGGATAAGAATTAAATGGCTGGGTTTCTATAAGTAATTGCCAATTATTTTGTGAAATCTAGTCATTTCTTTATAAAATTATTTATTGCATTTGTTGAGAGGGTGCTTTAGGCACAGGCATGAATTGTGTATATATTCAATACATGGAATTATGAACAAAAAATATATAATGAATACATTATGCATGTACTCATTGCATAAAATTATGTTTTTTAACATATGTAATGAGTAAATGATGTATGTACTCATTATATAAATGTATGCACTAAAAATATGTAATGAGTAAGTTATGTATGTACTCATTACATAAAATTATGCATTTAAAATATGTAATGAGTAAATAATGTCTGTACTCATTGCATAAAATTACGTACTCCAAATATGTAATGAGTAAATTATGTATGTACTGAGTCAATAATTTATGTAATACGTACATAAGATCTTTACTCATTACATAAAATTATTTGTAACAGTTTGCGTTGAGTACATAAAATTCTTTATTGACTACATAACCGCTTGAAAGCATTATGTAGTCAATAAAGATTTCAACATGTACTCAATACATGAAAAATGTAAAATTTTTGTGTGCAGAAAACTATGCGATGAGTACATAAATTTATGTATTGAGTCCATAGGTTTTTCCCTCTGTGCATGCACTGGATCTTCAAGCCATTTATAAAGGTCTATAATTTTAATCTGATGGTTCTTCCGAAACGGTTTCCATCTTAATAATAAGAACAATTGATCTGTACTTAATCCATTTACGAATCCAAACGTTGTTACTAGTAGGCGTTCTCTATACGTTCCTTGACCGAAAAAAGAATTAATAATAAATTCTGGAACTCTATCAAAATTCATAATATCCATTCCATTAAGAAGCCTTCTGCAAGCTTGCATACGATTTTTCTTTATTATTCCTCTGCCAAATACTTCTTATTTGAAATCGCATTAAACAGTGAAAAAGTGGGACTTATTTCGTTTATGAAAGTGGGACTTAATTCATTTAAGAAATATATTATTCAAGGGGGAGTTATTTCATTTTGAGTGGGAGTTATTTCATTTCAAGTAAATTTTTAAATCATGTCATTTTGGTGGGACTTATTTCGTTTTCAAAAGTGGGACTTATTTCGTGGGAGTTATTTCATTTTTTTAAGCAATTTTTGGTGGGACTTATTTCGTTTTTAAAAGTGGGACTTATTTCATAGACACAAAAATGTAGGTCCAGTTTTCGATCAATTATTTACAACCTTACAAACATGTTCAAACACCTGAGAATCGCCAGCGAATCGCTTGGAAGATGAAACAATCGCAGGCGAGCTCATTTGAGAGTCATCCGGGTATCGCCGACTGTAAGCAGCCGAGAAGAGTCTGTGATTCGTCGGGAAGATTCGCCAACAAATCACCGAGAGGTGAATCTTCAGCGATTCACCGGAAAGAGGAGTGAAAGATCGGCGAGAGAGAGCAACTCGCCGAGAAGATTCGCCAACGAATCGGGATTTTTAGCGATTCGCCAATGAATCATTGAGAGGAGTCTTAAGCATTCGTCAACAAGAGTGGCGAATGAATCGCTTTTAGGTATCCTCAGCGTTTTATCAAAGCATTATTGGCCTGTCCAAAATCAATGCATTTTTTTGTGATTGCTTGTTTACAATTGTAAATTAATTGTTGTTATTTCACTTTTATTTAACGCGCCGTTACTTCTGAACTATAAGAAAATATATGACATATGTACTTACTACTTATATAGTAGACCGTCCATTCATCATCATTATTGTATGGATAAAAAAATGTCAACCGGTCGGGGCCTCAAAAGTAAGAGAAAGTTTCAAATCGGAGAAAATCCACCGAAGCAATTTTGGCCCTACGTTGGTCGGCGGAATCTAAATTTGGATCCGGTCTATTATTTGGGGTCTATAACTTAATTCGTGCGATTTTTTCTTAAATTTGAACGTTTATTTAAGAAAAAAATATACAATAGTATTATTCAAAGTAATATCCATTGTAAGCTACTGTTTTTTTTTCATCTTTCTGGTAACATATAGATTCTGCGCCAAAAGAACTGCTCCGGTTTTGAGGCCAAAAATGGATCCAGACAATTTCTGATACCCTGTTTTGGAGTGAAGCGTATCCCGGTGGGAGCGATTTGCATTAACCGAAATAAATTATATTCGAACGGGGCAAGGTCCGGGCTATAAGGCGGGTGAGCCAAAACTTCCCATTCAATATTTTCCAATTAGTTTTACCTGCTCTTGCAACATGTGGCAAACCGCTCGAATTAAGTTATAAAACCAATAGTTACAATTTTTGATTAATTTAAACGATTTTTCAGAGTTTACTTCTTATTCCTATGATACATTTAAAAAATTTTTCCAAAAGCTATCATCCAACGATTGCCGAAATGACCTAACAAAATTTTTTCATTTTTTGTGAATAGCGCATTCATCACTTGGGCAATCAAAAAGCGATCTATTTTCCAAACAACACAATGAGAAGCTCGGTCAAAGTCCTTTCAAGGGTCGAAGTGGTCAATTCGGTTTTGGTAAAAAGGAGGACATTTGAACCGAAAGGAGGACATTTAATTTTTAGTTCAAAAGGAGGACATGTCTTTTAGGATAACATCTGGTAATCCTACTCATAGCGGATGATACCATTGTAGTTCCACCATATACACGGCATCAACTTCCTGGCCGTAAATTTCGGATTTGACACATTTCTTGCTGCTTCAAATTTTTTCGACCAAGAAATTTTCGATCAACATTATTGCATGTAATCTACTTTTCATCACCTGGAATTACCTCATAATTAAAAAAAATCTTGATTTTGTTCCGTTTGAACAGCTGATCATAGATGGAAATTCGGTTCATTACATAGAAATAAAATTGCATGCAACATCTTTTTTATGAAAGTTTTAACACTTAAGCCTAGTACTCTGTTCAGTTTCTTGTGAAATTTCACTAAAATCTCCATACAAATAACATCAGCTGTCAAACACGAGTGGAAATTTTCACAACATGTTCGTCAAAGTCGTACTCTATTCCGCTGTGAAATATACTCGCAGCGGAATATATTATTTCGAGAATAAAAGAATTAGTATATTATGATAAAAAATTTGAAGAAAATAAAAAAACTTTTGGGAAAAATATGTAAAGAAATAACGGATTTATTGCAGTTCTCCACTAGTGTCTTGAACAAATTTTGTTCTGCGGTGACCGCGATTCCTCAGTGCTGGATTATCTTCTTCTAATATATAAAATCAAATGTTTGTTCTTCTGTCTGTCTGTTTGTTTCGTAAAGGCTCGCGCACCGTTTATCCGATTGAGCTGAAATTTGGACACCGAGTACCTTTCATAGTGAGAAAGAACATAGGGGGTGTAAAAAGTTGGGCGAAAGTATGTGGGCGTGGCACTCTATAACAACTTCTAAACGGCTGGACCGATTTCAATGAAATTTGGTATGAAGGTTCAACTGCACCCAAGATATAACATTATATATAAAAAATTCCAAAGACTACTGCACGAAGGCGCTTTAAGTAGTGCATTGTTAAAACTCAATTACTCCTAAATGACTTGACCGATTTTACTAAAATTTGGTACGTGAAATAACCTGACCCTGCTGCAGAATTGAGGCTTTTTAAATTTCAGAAACTTCCTTAAGAGGGAAGACATTCAATCAACTATTTCTGGTTCATTCACGTCAAAACGGATGAACCGATACTTGGTAAGCATTTGTATCTGTTACTGAAATAAATCCTATGATTCTAAAAGTTCTTTCGACAAAAGTCAAGGAATGAGCCCAAGGCAAACGAAGTCAAGAACCAAAGACTAACGAATAAAAAAAAGTTTAACGAATACGAGCAGAAGCTATATAGAGATGAAGAGAAATCAACCGAACAGTATCGACCAAAACCGAAGTTGAACGAATTCAATCAAAAAATCGAATCATGCTAAAAGAATTTTTTAAAATTGGAATTTTTTGAGATTAAATTGCATATGAAATACATGCTAGAAAAATTTTAAACGTTTTTTTCTCTGAAATGGTTTTTTTCAAACTGTTTGACCATTTTCCTTAGAAACCAGACGTCAGAACGAGACGTTGAAGATGTAATTTTTTTGTAATCATGTCCGGCAGGTACAGTTTTAAGGAAATTAGACTAAACACTTTCGCCGGAAGGAGGGAGAAAAACCCAAAAAAACTTGAATTTAAAAAATTAAAAAATTTAGTTGATCATTAAAAAAAATGTTAAAATGAGAGTAATTTTAAAAATCGTCCTTTTTCTGTGATTTGCGGCACAACCCCTAGTAACACCGGGTTACATCCGCTAGTATGAAATAAAAAACAAATTAATTTGATTAGTTAATTAGTTTCTCTCTCAACCTATCCCTAATTTTGTTATTGTAAGAATGATGCTAATAAATTGAAAAATTTACAAAACTTAACGTTACTTGAAAGTTATTTGTACGTATGTAGAATATGTGTATAAATTTTTAAAACAATCGGTTGTGTAGTTTTTTCGAAATGGAGGTCACCGATTATAAAAATTACATGTTTGGGAAAAATGATTTAATGTTTTATTCACTGGTATAACTGAGTTGGTTCAAGGGTCATACAAAATATGATAAATCCGTCAATTTTGCTCCGATTGATCTCAAAATCTCATACAATATTCTTGAGATGCATTAAATACATTCAAAATATCGAATAAAAAACAAGTAAAGAAAGTCTTAAGTCGGTCTAGGCCGACTATGAAATACCCTAAACCAACTTTTCAAAGAACAAAATAATATTATTGAAAATGGACGTGTCCGTGGGCGAATGAAGCTTATATTTAATATGCATTTAAATGTTGATGGAAAATTTACACATACCAAGTTTTATTCTTGGAGCTCACAGTTAATGCCTTTCGCTATGCGAGGTAGGCGTGTTCATGGACGGATTACTCCCAATTTTTGAACACAACTCGGTTTTTGTATCAAATATAAACATACCAAATTTGATCTCTCTATGACAAACATAATCTTATTTATTGACTTTTAAACTTTTTGGGTTGTATGGGAGGTAGGCGTGTCCGCAGGCGGATGATGTCAATTTTTAAAAATCATCTTTGTTTTGTCATAAGAGACATACGTGCCAAATTGTATCTCTGTGGGTTAATTTAATAACAGAGGCTTATTTATTGCGTTTTCAATTTTTGGGTTGTATGGGAAGTGGGCGTGTCCGTGATCGGATGACACTCATTTTTCGAAGACATTTTTGTGTTAATACAAAACACATACACACCAAATTTTATTGTTGTAGGTTAATTATGAGCTTATTTATGCAGTTTTCAATTTTTGCTTTGTATGGGAGGTAGGCGTGTCTGTGGGCTGATGATGTCCATTTTTCCAAACCATTTGTCATAAGAAACACACTTGCCAAATTTTATCTCTGTAGGTTAGACAGAGGCTTATTTATTGAGTTTTCAATTTTTGGGTTGTATGAGAGGTGGGCGTGTCCGTTGGCGGATGACATCCATTTTATGAAGACATCTTTGTGTTGATACAGGACACATACGCACCAAATTGTATTGTTGTAGACTAATTATGAGCTTATTTATGCAGTTTTCAATTTTTGCGTTGTATGGGAGGTAGGCGTGTCCGTGAGCGGATTCCAAAAATATTCAATAGTGCAAGTCCTGGGGTTCATGCGACCATGTGTACCAAGTTTCATCCATTTATCTCAACTCCTTCTTCTTATCCTGTGTATACGGACAACACACAGACGGACGGACGGACATGGATAGCTCGACTCACGTGGTGACGCTGATCAAGAATATATATACTTTTCTATACCGGACTCGCTTCGTTCTATGCGTTACAAACGTTTGCACAAAGTTAATATATCCTGATCTTTCAGGTTTAGGGTATAATTAAATAAGAATTGATAGATTCGAACAAATCATTGTTTGAAATATGAATGTAATTGTTTGAAAATGTTAAGCAAAATATTACAATTTTCCAATTTTTGGGTTCTTTAAAGCAATTTGGGATTGACGCACAATTTTCAAGTGTTTGTTTTTTTTTTCTTTATTCTTGCCTTCTGGCGTTCAACGTATTTTGAACAAAGTTTCGAAGAATTCGAGTCACAAAATCAAGCTTATCTGATTATTTGGCTTTTAAGCCATCTTTCATTCTAGTCGGAGCTCGTATATAAATGTTGTCACATTTGACAGCTGAAACTTATTCTGTCTTAGAGATAGATTCTTGTATGAAAATAAATGTACGTAATTCCTCAGAGCAAGGATTTTTTTAAAATCCTTTTCGTAAAGAAGCTGTCTTCTGCTTGTTGTAAGATAAATATAATAAAGTCATGCCAAAATTGCTAAAAGCCATTATTTTTGTTGTTGTTGCACTACTGTGCTTGTACTTTTTATCTGTTTTTTTATATGCTTTTCTCAAAAAAACACACACACTCACACATCATCTTTGTTGGTAACAACCATACACACACACATTCACTATTGCACACATGTAAAGAATTTTTAAACAAATATATTTTCTCGTTGTTCTCACGCTTTGTCGCGTCATGCCAATTTTGACTTAATGTCTACATGATATGCTGTGAAATGGCGCTGCTTACACTGTCCATTTCTTGTTGGAATAAAGTTAAAAAACATCAGACTTGGATAAGTTAATATGTATGTTTATTTTAAATTTTGGCATGGAAATTAAACTCGACGTATACGTTTACAACAAAAGTAATACAAATGTACGCTATCTCGACTTAAACATTTTGATGTTTCAAAAGAAAATGATTATGAATGAATGCTTATGTTATCAACATACCTTAAAATTGTCATGTTAAGACCACATTTAAGACTAAACATTAAATTAAATAGAAGCATTTATTGTGCAAAATTGTGTCTCATAAAAAATTGCATGCAAGTGTAGAGTTTATTTATATCATCTATAATCCACAGTTTTATTAATAAATTCCTTTCATTGCATCCTTATAAAATACGAAATACATAAATAAATGTTACTCTGTATGTTGGCAACAATAACTTGTTACATCTGCAATTGAAAAGCAATCCAAGTTTACCTGCCTAAAGAAGTTCGACGCAGGAACGTTATACAATTCAAAAACCATATATTATCAAAGGTATCATTTCCACTTGGTCCGGACCCATCTCGGCGCCTTGACAGAATTTGGTTCTAGACGAACTTGGTTTGATGAAATGTCTTCATAATATATTGTTTTTGGTTGAAGTTGACTTGCAGAGTAGGAATTTTTTAAAGGTACTACACATTGCAACTTAAATTGAAGATTTAGAAGTTGAAGATTTAGAAGTAAAATATGCTTGAAATAATTCATTTTTCATTCTTCAAATTTTTGGTTCGAACTGTTTATCAAAAGACAGCTTATATTAAAATTGCTTGTTGTTATTCGTAAATATTTTGAATAATTGTGATTTATTGTAGGTCTGTTCCTGTACTCTAAACTTTTCGCCCAGTTTATTGTAGGTTTGCCAGTTTTTCAGGTTTTTCGTTTCTCTGCTTTACACACAATCAAAGAATGTAATAGTATGTGTGTGCCCATCGCTGATCTAAGAACATTCGGCGATATCTTTCTATTTATGGAAGTTATGCTAATTGCTTTAAAAATTCAACGAAATTTCAGTTTCTGCAGTTTAGTACTGAATATTATATATATTTAGATTAAGCAAAAACAAAAGATGATAAACGATTAATTACAAAAATTTTCTTGTACCGTCCAAGAAGTAGTAAAACAGCAAAAGTTGTATATACTTTAAAAAAATTTGTGCTTTCCACTTTTATTCATTAACTTTTCTACATGTTGGATAATCAACATGCAACGTCTTTATTATGTATTTTTTAAATGATTCAAAGACGATTATTTCAAAATTTTTAATTTTGGCTCATCATGTTTATGCAATAAGCCCTCGTTTCCACATGGCAATGCAACTGCAGAAAGGATATTTACAGAGCTTAATTTAATTAGGGAATATCGTAAAGGTTGGAACGGGTTTCGTTTTTGGAGTATAGTTTTGAACAGGATGGGAAAAATTATAGCTTGGATAAACCAATAAAAATGTGTGTTTAATTAGCTACAACTATTACAAATGAAGCTATGTGATATTGCTATGTGATATATGTGATCATGTCAAAATTTATAGCCATTTTAATGAAAAAACTTTGTTAATGAAATGAAAAACAAGGTAAATAAATAAAAAGGAGAAAATAATAACATTTTATATCATTATAAGTTTATTTTGCTAAAGTTATTTTTTGTCATTATTTCCAAGAACTGAAGTACTCCTAAAACTTACAAAATACTCCTCAAAAACTTGAAATTTACTACTATTAAAAATTGTAAAACGGCAGCACCGATTTATAGCCTGTTTCAAAAGAGAAGTACATTTCCGCGCATGTTTGAGAATAAGAAAATAATTTTGAGAGTGTTCTTCATTCTGATTGGTCGACATTAAAAATAATATTTAATATTCTCTGAGCAGCAAAATAAATGAAAAAAATTATTGTATATTCCCATGATATAATTACTCTAAGGTAGTATTGACGTTTCTGTTGGAAACGAACTCCTGTCCAAAAATATAACAAGAAAGAGAGCGCTCACAATACGTCATAGCATACAATTAGTTTTCACTGGTCACATTCAGCGAACCCAACAGTTGGCAACTGTTAAGTGAAAACTTGATGCACATAAATATGAAGTTGCGCATTAAAATGTATTTAAAAATAGAAAATTTTTAATTTGTCGGTAAAATTTCCATTCGTATTTGATACAAAGTTTGATATTTCATAAACTTGACAATTTTTCTGAAACTTCAATACCGATAACAGCGCTCCCCGATGTGTTGCTGTCACAACAGTTGACACAGCTGATGTGGCCAACGCATATAACAACGAACAGCTGTTTTTAACAAGAGTTCGTTTACTTGTAGCTGAGAGAATCAACATTTGTTGACAACACTACCAAGAAAAATTATTATATCATGGTATATTCATGATAGAATAATAAGGTAGGCTCATATTCTTACGGCTGCTCAAATGTCTAATTTTACACTAACAAAGCTGTGAGTGCTATAAACGTCAAACAATAAAGCCAGCAACAACAACTAGAAAAACTTGAATTCGAACAGCTGACTTTGACATCTAGCTCACTTCCTCTCCCATATCCGCCTACCTTTTTATTCTATCATGGGTATATTTCTGAATTTTGTTGTTCACATGATAGAATAACAAGGTAGGCGCATATTGGAGAGGAAGTGAGCTATATATCGAAATCAGCTGTTCGTATTTAAGTTGTTCTAATTGTTGTTGTTGCCTTTTCGTTTGACGTTTATAGCACCTCACAGCATTGTTTGTGTAAAATTAGACATTTGAGCAGCCATATTAATATGAGCCTACCTTATAATTCTATCATGATTGTTCATCGCAACTACGCTGCGGAAGCACTGAATCTCATTTTTCAGAATTGAAAACAAAATTTATGTTAGAAAATAATAAGTAAGCCGTAATTTCACTTCACAATTTTTTCTTGAGAAAATAATTTATTTTTTATGTAACTTATTTTTATTTTTTTCTCGCAAGCAGCAGCTTGCGGCAGGTCGTAGTTGCAACAACGTACTTGTGCGATCATTTATTCTGAGTGGTTGCGAATTTTAATATATCGCACCCGTTCAACAATACTGTATTAACTCAAAAACTTCAAAGTGTTCAGGAGAGATAAAAAACTGTTTTCTTACTGCTTAAGGAATTTTCCATTAACAAAAGTTAGGCAATATTTAGAAACCCCATCAATTATTGTATTGCACCACATAACCTTTTTATTTGTTTATTGTTTGCAGATAGAAACGCGATTTTTTTAGTTATTATTATTTTCTTGAATTATTTTTGTTAATAAGAAGTAAATATTTCGAGTTGTGTTTGTTTACATAAAATTTATAAAAAGACTAAAATAAACTTCTATTATTAGAAGTTATTATTAGAATAACAACTTAACTCAAAATAGTTATCGAAATAGATCTATTGGAATTTTTAACCATAGGTGGACATAAGTGTTATGTATTGTTTTTTGCCAACAAGATAAAATAAAAAAATTTAGAGTTAATACAGTATTGTTGAACGGGTGCGATATAGTTAAAAAAAGGATTTAAGAGTTTGGCTGTGATATCCTGCGACGCAAAACGGGTTTCGAAATAAAATAATAAAATTTGTCTGTGGTTTATAAAGTACTGTGTCGAAAAACAGCAAAAAACACACTCAAAAAAACGGAAAGGTCAGCAAACAGTGCAAAAAAGCAAAAAATTACGCTCAAAAAAATTCACTAGCTTTAAGTCGCGTTTCCATGTGATCTTATCTTATCCCATTTTTAGTAAGAAAGAAAGAGCATGCGTGCCTTATTTTATGGGGTTGACAAATGTAAGTGTGAAACAGGCATAAATTTTTTATTTTTATAGCATGTGATATCCCCTGTCATTTCATGAGATACTAGAGGATAGAAAAAACGTAAATTAAATTCAATTAAATTAAAATTGTTCAAAAAATTAATCAACAAAAAATTAAGTTTATTGAATTTAATTTATTGAAATTATAAACAATGAATAGTTTAAACATATAAAGGGTGATTTTTTAAGAGCTTGATAACTTTTTTTTTAAAAAAAACGCATAAAATTTGCAAAATCTTATCGGTTCTTTATTTGAAACGTTAGATTGGTCCATGACATTTACTTTTTGAAGATAATTTCATTTAAATGTTGACCGCGGCTGCGTCTTAGGTGGTCCATTCGGAAAGTCCAATTTTGGGCAACTTTTTCGAGCATTTCGGCCGGAATAGCCCGAATTTCTTAGGAAATGTTGTCTTCCAAAGCTGGAATAGTTGCTGGCTTATTTCTGTAGACTTTAGACTTGACGTAGCCCCACAAAAAATAGTCTAAAGGCGTCAAATCGCATGATCTTGGTGGCCAACTTACCGGTCCATTTCTTGAGATTAATTGTTCTCCGAAGTTTTCCCTCAAAATGGCCATAGAATCGCGAGCTGTGTGGCATGTAGCGCCATCTTGTTGAAACCACATGTCAACCAAGTTCAGTTCTTCCATTTTTGGCAACAAAAAGTTTGTTAGCATCGAACGATAGCGATCGCCATTCACCGTAACGTTGCGTCCAACAGCATCTTTGAAAAAATACGGTCCAATGATTCCACCAGCGTACAAACCACACCAAACAGTGCATTTTTCGGGATGCATGGCCAGTTCTTGAACGGCTTCTGGTTGCTCTTCACTCCAAATGCGGCAATTTTGCTTATTTACGTAGCCATTCAACCAGAAATGAGCCTCATCCGGCCGAAATGCTCGAAAAAGTTGCCCAAAATTGGACTTTCCGAATGGACCACCTAAGACGCAGCCGCGGTCAACATTTAAATGAAATTATCTTCAAAAAGTAAATGTCATGGACCAATCTAACGTTTCAAATAAAGAACCGATGAGATTTTGCAAATTTTATGCGTTTTTTTTAAAAAAAAAGTTATCAAGCTCTTAAAAAATCACCCTTTAGTAAGAATATAAATATAACAACGCGTTCCGCGGCTGCATTGCTTCTATTGTGAGAAAAAAAAAATATGATATAAACTCTGCGAACGTGTCGCGTATGTGTGCAAAAATTTTAAAAATATATTGTTGAAGAATTTCAAAACAAGTGCTGTGAAAAAATTGCAACAAACATATTAGTGGCTAGGTTATTATATTCATAAAATATGGATGTAACTGTAAGGATACTAGCACAAGGAAGCTGATGTAGTCTCAATAATTTTATTTTGACGAATTGATGACGATGTTGTTAGTAATAATATTTTCCTTTTCCTTTCCAGATAACATTCTTGGTCACCATAATTATCTACCAGAACTAAAATGAACAGCACAGAATTCATATTTGACAAAGGTTTCTATACTTATTTTATATTCAATTAGAAATATTTTCTTTAAAAGTTACTTTTTTTAAATAAAGAACAGCTTATAGAGGCAGTAAGGTCGAGACCTGCACTGTGGACATGTCTTCCTCGAATTATAAAAACATTCGGCAAACGCTGTGGATGGAAGTGCTAACTGAATTGGGTATGTTAATTTTAAGGCCAATTCAGGCTTCTCAAAAAAATTAGTAAAAAAAAACACGTTGCAGGAATACAGCACTCAAAGGAAAATCTAAAAACAATTTCAAAAAAATTTGCAGTATTGAAGTATCGCTACCAACAATGGCTTCAGGGCACCACGGCATCTGAATCGGGAGGAGCTGCCAAGGGCTTCCCATATTCAAGGATCTTGTCATTTTTAAATGACTCCATGAAACCAAGGAAGTAAGTAAACAAATAGTTTTAAGCCCTATTTTACCATATTGTTTTCTATTATTTGTAATTCAATACTTGGTGCGCGTTGATACGACCGGAAGCTATATCGGATAATCAAAACAATCTAAAATACTTGTATTAGATCCTTCATTTAATTCAGCACCATGTTTTCCAAGACCCGTCCCAGTTTTACAGTTGTAAAACCTGGCCAATTAGGAGCTCCTTACCGAGTTTTCTTGTTATGCGATATACAATTTTAGCGCGTTGTTTTTAATGGTGAAATATATGTTCAAATAACATTAATTTTAGAGTAGTTAAATAAGCACATTTTATGGGCCTATTTATATTTAGATAGTTGATGTGGAATATTTTAAATAAAAACAGACATCCTCGTTAGAATCATGAGCTAAGTAAAGATATTTAATGAAATTATAAAAGTGTGGCAAATTTTAATTTGTTTATTTTAGTTTATAATTCTTAAAAAACATATTCTTTAAGAATTATATTTTGAGCTTTATGCCAAATAATTCATGAGAGAACAGGTTTGCTACAACAACAAAATTCTTTGCAGAAGAACCGAGCAGACTAGACCATGGTTTCGTCGGACACTACTCCGACCCATCAGTAGTCTCTGTGGTTCATGCAGTCCACTTTGAACAGCAAATAAGTGCAACTGCCGCAAAACCAAAATGGAATTACCCAGGCACTTTTCACTTTATCAAAGCAGTGTTTTTTTACTCTTATATCTTGTTTACAACAAACAAAAAGCGCAACAACAAAATCTTTGCAGAATCAATGCAGTCAACTTTTTGAAATTTTGCGACTCAAGGACTTGTAGGATTATGATTTTTTAATTTTGGTGAAAAAAATGATTGGTTTTAAGCAAAAACATCGATATGATCAGACTTTAATACCGAAAATATGATGAAATGAAAAAAGGGAGCCCTACGTTCCTACTTTGAACCAATCCTGTTTTGGCATGCCTAATTTTTTTAATATGTGTGGAATGGTATATTTTTAGATGGCTCTTTTAATGTAGGTGAAAATTAAAAAAAATGTCTCAAAAAAAAAAAAAAAAATAACCCCACAACAACAAAAAGAAGACACGTAGAAGATCATGCTCTTGATATTAAAAAATATACAAATCTAACAAACACTGCGGAACAGTTTGAGTTTTTTCATATTTTGTAACGCTACCACATCTATTTCAGACTTTAATATTATTTTATTAAAATTTGCTGAGATTCCGCAAAGTTAAATAATAAAATTATTTAGAGGCTTTCATTTTTGCACGAAATAGAGCTCTTCCCGATGTAATCGGTTTTGGATGCAACATATTGTTTATTTTCCATATTTCTACATGCACATATTAATGCATTTCATTCTGTTTTGTTGTATTATAAAGTCCACTCTTGCACAGATCTAGTAAAGGACAATAAAATATATTTTAATATAGTAATTTGTATTTCACATACTTCATTTATTTTATAAAGCGTTTTAAATAATTTATTTATTGTGTTTTTAATTTTTATGGAAAGACTCAAAATAAAACGGGAGAACCTCCAAATAAAAAAAGGATTTTATGGCTTCAAGAAAAGCAGCAGAAACAGTTGATGCCAAACGATCCTTTTGCGACATGCTGTACGCAGACATAAAAGATATGAATATGGAAAAACTTCGAGCTTAACGAATAAAATTTATGCAACTGGTCGACGAAGCTAATGCAGATTACTAACTTAATGTAATTTTCATTATTGTTTTTGTCTTATTCCTAAAAAATTTTTATTGAGTTTTATAGTTTTGTATAATTTTATGTATTTAATTGAAGTATAAGTGTGCATATTATAACACAGGTCATATTTTTCCAAAGGTTTTTAATGCGCTGAATTCGAATCCGGCTCAAAATTGCTTTGTCAAGTTTTGAAGATAACCTTACTTACACTGAGAAAACTGTGCGCCTCTCATGTTTATTTTCATTTTAAAAACGGACATTTTAAAATGAGCTTCTAAAACGTTCGTTTGATCATCTCAAAAACCTGACGTGATAAAGCAGTTCTGAGGCTGGATTCATATTAAGTGCTTTAAACAGTCAAAATAGTATTGTATCGTTCTGGTTAAAAATATTGTCATCACTTGTTATTTGAAAAAAATAATAAAAGATAAATTACAAATTTATTTGAGTTATTTAACTTTGAGGACTGATATGGATACTCTTAGTATTATTAATCAAGATTAAGTCACTTCATCATTTTTCCACCTTCCAACTGATTGGAATGAACTCTAAATAAACACAATACTTGCGCAGTTGTAGGAGGTATCGCCTGTGCAGTGTTGAAGCTAAAAACAAAAAAATTTTAAATTTATAAAAATTACAACATTGTCAAAATGGTACTTCTTAGTATTCTTATTCGACGCAGTTATGGTTCAGTAATGCAAGACTTTTAAAGATATTTTTGATTATATGCAACAAATCCTTTTTTTATATCCTCTCTTGAAATACATACACCTCCGTCTAATAAGTAATTGATCTATGTCAGCTTTTTCGGCTTGATAGGCCATAGAAGGAATTTCAATCGATAAAATCTGAAAGATGCAAGAGCAGATGCTCTCTACAGTCGCACCTAACCCGGTAAACCGATGCTGAAATTTTTAACTCACTCCATTCTTTTTTGTTTCAATGATTAGCTCTGCCATATACAATGTCCCATTGCCAAGGAACACATCCGTTTCCAGCAGAGTAAGAATTGCGCTTTCCACTAGCTGAAAGCTGCACTAAATTTGACGAAAACGATCTCCATTCTCCATTGCTTACAACACCATTTGTCTCCTTGTCAACAAGATTAGGCGTTACATAATGAGGGCATTTTTGTAAGCGTAGCCAATTATGCAAGCAAACGCTAGCTGAAACGATTTTTTCCATAGTTTCCACTCTAGCTATAATTGGCTGTCGGAAAACACGCCATTTCGATACAAAGATTCCAAATGCATTTTCGACAACACGTCGTGCACGGCTTAGTCTAAACATAGAAAAAAAACTTAAATTTTGAAAAAAAATATGCAAGTAAGAAGCAAAACATCTATATACCTGTAGTTAAAGATGCGTTCATTGACATCCATTGAATTGTGGGGAAAATGGCTTCATTCGAGTCGTTTCTAATGGGAATACATCATCAACAGCGAAAACGTAGGGCACTTTTTGAAACTCTTCATTAACATCGGATGGCTGTGGAATTCTAAAATGATAACGTTTCAAATGAATAGGTTCGTTGGATTTTTTTTTTTATTTATTTACGGCAGTTTTCTTGAGTAGTAAAGTTTGCCAAAATTGCAGCGTTGGAATACTCCGTTGTCGCTTTCTTTGCCTGCCGCTCTAACCTCGCACATGACAAAGCAGTAATTGGCATCACTTATGGCCATGATGACAATTGAAAAAGTTTTTTTATAGTTGAAATACTCTCTGCCGGAGCATGGTGGCGCCTATAAATTAATTATGTACAAATGTTTCAAAAATTGTTTAAGCTTCTTACATGTATTTCAATATGCTTCCCGTCTATAGCGCCAATGCAATAAGGAAATTGCCACTTATTTTGGAACTCCTCAGCAATTTTTAAAAAATACTCCTTTGAAATTTTTTTAAAAAATACACTTTTTAAAGCAGCTGCAATTGCTGAGCAAGTTTCTGGGATAAGTCGGTGAACTATAGTTGGTGAGCATTTAAAATTCAATGCAATGCTGCGCTGTGACTCACCATTTGCCAAATAGCTAAATATTTACATTGATTATTATGTATGCAGGTTATAACTGAAACTAGCAAAATTTACCTTAGAGTCATCGCAAGGCGACATCTTTCACTAAGTGGTTCCCTTGTCAACCACATCTTCCGTATCATGGGTCCAACAAGACTCAAAAGCTCTTCAAATTGAGTAGCGCTCATCCTTATGTATTGGTGGAGCAGCTGCAGATCCGACATTTGAAGTCGTAAGAAGTGGGTAACGAAGGCACCATCTTTATTGCGCTCTTTGTAAAACGGCCGAACCCATGAACAGCGTTGTCGTTTTGGATGTGATGGTTCGTCTTCTTCCAATGATGACGAAGAGCTCGTTAATATAACTGCTAATGCAATTTCGTCATTTTTAAAATTGTTCATTTTACTAAAATATTTTTAAACCAATTTAAATTTTTGATTTGTTTGCAAATTTTCATTGTTAAACTTTTATAGCAAATAAAACATATATGCATCTTGCTTTTTATAGCAATGTGAGATAAGATAAGATAAGATAAGATCACATGGAAACGCGGCTTTAGAAATAATTTCTCACTTATACATAAAAATGTTTTGATTTTTTTATTTATAATACCAAATTTTTCAATAATCCATTTCATCTGCCTAGAATATTCGTATCTTTTTGTCTACCTAAAAATGCCATCAATAGTAGAAACGTTATGTTTTACATGAACACTAAAAAAAAATCAAAATAAAATAAAAGTATATGTACTAGAGTGTATCGAAAATCTGACCCCCAATTCCGGTACCAAAACTAAATAGTACATGAAAAATCCTCTCGATTGGTGTACTTTTTTTTTATTTGAACCAATTTTGGCGTCCCCCGAAATGCATTTTTGTGCATTTTTTATCAATTTTCGTACTGGAGACCCATTAATGGCTGATTTCAAAAGAAAATCAAACTTATCAATCAATTCCTTTCATAAAAAAACACAGAACTGCAAATTTTCATCCCTGTTGACGAATGCTGTGACGAGATAAAACAGTTTTTTTCAACGTGAACCTACTTGTTATTTAATATTTGATATGTTTTTGTTTTTTGTATGAAAGTATTTTTAAACTTTTAGCAAGTTATAACATATAAAGCTCGTCACAAAAGCGTCAGTGGCTGCTGCTTCTGCAGAACGAAGAAAAGGAATAATGTTTTCTATGTTGGAGGGCCGTTCAAAAAGGCTGAAATTCGAAAAAAAGGGATTTTTAGTCCTTTACAGGATCTAAAAAAAATTGTTGTTATTATTTGGTTAGCTGTAATAGTTTAAAAAAATACGTTACTTTTGCATTAAGCAATAAAAAAAAACAGATGTTAAAAAATACTTTCATACAATAAATAAAAACATATCAAATATTAAATAACAAGTAGATTCACTTTGAAAAAAACTGTTATATCTCGTCACAGCATTTGTCAACAGGGATGAAAATTTGCAGTTCTGTGTTTTTATATGAAAGGAATTGATTGATTAGCTTTATTTTTCTTTTAAAGCAACCATTAATGGGTCTCCAGTACAAAAAGTGATAAAAAATGCACAAAAATGAATTTCGGGGGACGCCAAAATTGGTTCAAATAAAAAAAAAGTACATCAATCGAAAGGATTTTCCATGTACTATTTAATTTTGGTACCGGAATTGGAGGTCAGATTTTTCCCATACAAGTCGATACACTCTAATATGTACTGGCCGGATAAAATTATTCGCACATTTAACAGTCCAATAGGTAACCGAGCGCTCCATAAGCGCATTGAAAGCGCTCCCAAAAAGCAGTAGAGCGCTCCTTTTTTCATATGGATACCGCGTTATTTACATAATGACATCGTCATGTCATCAGATGTAAGCGTTTCACTCTTATATTTAAATATTTTCCTTATATTTAAGATCAAAACATGGTGAAATCTGAGAGCTCTCAGAAAACTACTCGAATGTACTCAATTTTGCACCCGGGAGCTCTCAGCTAATTTTTTCTGCAAAACATCAAAGTTTACCACTAGATTTGAAAGTGTTTTCATTATTTTATGATTTGTTTTAACAATTTAAGTTTGAGATTGCGTTTTATTTTCGATGGTGGCAATTTTCTCCAGAAAGTTTACATAATTAAAATTTATAACTTTAACAAATCCATACCTCAATAAAATTATGAATTAGATATCATAAGACACCGAGAATAGTATTGTATCCATTACCATTATTGGCTCTTCGTCGCGAATGAATGTCTTATATTAAGCAAGTCAGCGGAAGAGGAAGTAAAAATATTTGAAGGAATGCAAAGATGAGAAGAAATAGGTGTTAACACCAAAAGATGCTTCTATAGCAATAAACAATCCAGTTAGCCAAAGGACTGCTAGAAAAGCCCTTAAAAAAATTTCCAACATTGCACCGGTAAAAAATCAAAACCGGCTTTATCGGTGAAGAATAAAAGGCACGGTTGAAGTTCGCCAGAGATTGGTCAACAGAAGACTTGCAACGTGTCATCTGGTTAGATGAGCCGAAATTCAATCGGTTTCAGTCTGACAGTAAACAATATTGCTGGAGTCACGCTGGAGACTTTATCCAAAGACATTATATTAAAGAAACAGCGAAACTCGGTGCAGGAAACGTCATGGTATGGGGCTGATTAATATGTTAGCACATTGGACCACCACAAAAAAATCTATGGGAAAATGAGAAAATAACACTATCTGCTCATCTTCCCGATTTTGCAGAAAGGAGCGCCTATGCTGAAGAAGAAGTAATATTTCAACAGAATGGCGACCCTAAACACACCTTAAAAATGGTGCAAGAATGGCTGATCGGACAAAGTTTTATAATGATGCAGTAGCCAGCCCAAAGTCCCGACCTCAATCCGATTGAGAATTTGTGGTCAATCGTGAAAAGATGATTGGGACAATACCTAACAGTCCCAACGAACCTGGACGATCTGTGGCGGCGAGTATAGCAGGAATGGCAGAATATTCCAAATGAAACTATTGAGAAATAGAGGACTGTGGACTAAATACTTAAAATTGGCTCCATCCTTAAAAGTGCAAAATTGGGTGCATGCGAGTTGTTATCGTTTTCGTTGTTTTTTTCTTTTAACTCGTTATTTTTATTTTTATGTTATTACCCATCTTGTTCAGGATTGAGCATGAAATAAGAAGCCAACAAAAGTTTTCCGATTTTCTTGGTACTTCTTTTCTTATTTTGTACCAAGTGCACGAAGTATAAACATGTACTCATTTGTGCTCCCCACTGTATACCTCACTAAACGAAAAATTGAAATTCTACATCTGCACAATGATGCTTAATGATGTGCCGAAATAGGCGAAACAATAAACCGGGTGTTGTGTGAATAATTTTGTCCGCCTCTAATGCTTATACAGATTGGAAAAAGGTTGTACAATTTTTAATGAAATTTTGTCAACGGCAAGCAAACTAAAATTAAAATGTCAACATTAGGTCAGATCGGTTTCCAGACAAAAAAAAAGGGTAGGCACTACTTAGTAGTAGTAGATGAAAAATAAAAATTTGAAAAATTATGTCCATATTTTACCTTATTGAATAGAAATATTATAGACTAAAAGCCAGCGACCGCCAGACTTACGTCATTTTATCAAAGCTAAGATTTTGTGTGTGGTTGAATACAACAGTGGGTAACAATATTATGAATCCAAGGTCGAGGGAACTTTGGAAGCTTTAAGCTTTGAAAAGTTCCAAAAAAGGGTCCTACTTACGTTATAGTATCAAACCTGAATTTTATATATGTTATTGAGGCCATCATTATGAACACAAAGACCAACTGCCAGACACCTGGCAGGGGGGGTTCCTTAAGCCTTTCAGTTTAGGAAATATTGTATCAATATTAGTATCATTTGAAAGGTAATTTCATCACGGCTATTTTGTGTTCAAGAAACTTTTCTGTTAACCAATTACTTTTGGAATTATAACGGTTTATATTATTTTATATAATTTTTTATATAAATAATTAAAGTTTATTTTAAAAAATAAGTTATTAAGGTATAACTAAAATATTATATTTAGAATACGAAATTAATGTCCCTTTATTTGATATACAACATACAAAATAACACTGTCCAACACAAAAAAAAAATACAAATTGTTTGGTCAAAATAAACTTTCAAAATAAGTTGCTTACAATCTTAACAAAAAATTTCAAATTTCTTTTTTATTTAAAAAAAAAATCTTTGTTAGCCTTGCCGGTATTTGAACCCAGGACAGCCGAGTACTAGACCCACACGTCAGCACACTCGGCCAAACATGAACTTTCAAAACAGTGATAAAATTTCAATAAGTACGTTTTTTTATAGGTTTCGTGTTCTACAGAACAACAGTCAACCGACTGTTGATTTGAAAGTTTCATTTGTTGGATGGTATTTAACAGTCAAAACTGTTATTTCAACCCATTTGTTTGATATTACAATAGTTTTTCCCTGAGTGTAGGTCTTTTTTATCCCATTGTAAAAAAGAAACAGTTTCGATAATATCGTAAGTGTAGACGTAGAATTCCGTTTAAGTTGTAACCTCTTCTACTTTGTCTCTTTGGTCCGATTGTTTTCTTCATTTTGCACGTATTTTTATTGATCTTCCAAAAATTAACAAATAAATGAATAACACTCAATTATGGACTACTTAACGAGGCCAAAACAAAGAAAAAGTTAAAAAGTAAATGTGATTAACTAGTATACTGCAAGCAAAAAGAAACCAGCAAAATGTAAAATTTTTTCGATCATTTTGTTAAGTTTGACAGGTTGAGTTCCTTGACTTTGAAAAGAAAGCGAAGCAAATGCACTTTCCATTGGTGCATTGGCAAATGCAGTTAAACTACTAATTTCAAATTAAAATTAAGACCCCGATTTTTAAAAATCGTATGGTTACTATATTTCACGCTGAGCACATGTCCTTTCCTCTTGTCTCTGTCTGATATTTACCCAATAGGCAATTAAGCCAGCGCTCTTCAAACAAAGGCCTGCATTGACTGCTACTTTTGAAGACCAAACACATCCTTTCTTCGCTGCTCTTTTGAGCCCTCTTGAAGGCCTTCTTTTTCTGCACAAAAGGCAGCACAACAAACTTTTTTCCCTTCAAAGACTAACTTTTCATATACTTCAGGCAACTTTCGTTTAAAGTCAAAATATATATCAGTTTAAAAATATGACATAATAATGGCCCTTCTTACTGCTGTATCAAAGTTTATAGATTGAAATTAATCTGACTTAAAAAAACATAGGAGAGAAAATAAAATAATAGAATTTTAAAAAAAAAGAAAAAGGTTTAAAATAAAAAAATATTTTTTTCAATACTCTTTGTTGACCCCTTCTTTTAGCCGTTCTTAAGAAGTGCTTCTATCAGGCCTCTTTTGAGCTATCGGAGCGGAAGGCCTGCGAAATTTTCCCACTTCATATAAAAAAGAAAGTGTAATTGTATATGAGTGCGGCAGTACTACAAAATCCACAGGAAGGCCTGCTAGCAGCGCTGTCATTGTCTACTGGGTAGTTTGTGAGTTACACTTTCGTCTCTGTTCGATGTATAGTTTGCGAACTACACTCGCTAGTGCTAGTGGGATGTGGAATCTAAATGAATTTGCATTAAAAACAAAAATTAATATTTTACGCCATCTATTGGGTAAAAGCATAAAAAGAAATATGATCCAACTCGTTTTTTTATAAGAGTTAAATCTTACCGGATCACAGACCCATTTCGTTAAATTTGACAGTTTGAGTTCATTGACTGAGTTGAAAAGAGGTTCATGACCTCTGGTTTTAAAAAAGTATACTAGAACAGTAGTGCATACTTAAACCCAATGCGAACCAATGCTTACAATGCTGCCAAAGCGAACCAATCAGTTCGTGTAAAACCAAAGCATACAAGCATAAACAACGAAAGAAAACCAAAGAAAGCAGCAGGCACAATTTAAGCAGCTGATGGTTGATTTTCTTATATAAAAATATGCATTTTTCTTCTTATATTTTACTATTTTGTGACTTTAATATAATAGTGAAAAAACCCAAATTTAGATATTCATTCAGCGCAGGATATATCTGATATTTTAGTATATATATTATCTTTGAACGAAGAGTATTAAGGGCTGTAGGTATACCCTAAAGTATTCGCCAAAACGTTGCCTAATGACCTTGAAAAAATCTGTTAAAACGTCCCCAAACAAACCGCGCTGTAAGACGTAATTCTACGTCAAAAGTGACAAGCAAGGCTCATAAAACATGGCTTTAGAGGGTTAAAAATGTCCCACAAAAATATTTGCCATCAAATTCTACTGATAGTCTCTCAATACACAATAGCACATAATTCGTTGATACACAACCTTTGATAAAATGACGTAAGTCTGGCGGTCGCTGGCTTTTAGTCTAATGGTATTGCGTGCCGTGCCGTCTGACATGTAGCGCTGTCTTATTGAAACCACATGTCAACTAACAATAAGTCCAGCTCTTCCATTTTAGGGGCAAAAAAAAAGTCGGAAATCATTGCACGGTACCTTGCTTCATTGGCTGTAACGTTGCGGTTTTCATTATTTTTGAAAAAGAACGGCAGATCTTAAATTGCCTCTATCTTGAATTTACCAAATTCGACAATTCAGTTTGTTGACGTACCCAATGAGCCAAAAATGAGCTTCGTCATTGAAGACAATTTCTGGATAAAAAAGTAGATCTTCATCTAACTTTTCTAAGGTCCATTTACCAAACAAACGAAGTTGTGGTAAGCCACCCGTCTTCAGTTCTTGTGCCAGTCCTTACTTAAAAGGTTCCAGATGGTCGAATAACACAAGCCCAATTGTTGAGAACGGCGACGAATTGCAAAGCGCGATATTCATTGACACTGGCCGATACAGCAGTTCGGTGGGTCGATTATGATAACCATAAAGTGGAAGTAAGCAGCGAAACAAATTTGGTGTCGAAAAAAAAAATGCTCTAAAAAACAAATCCCAAAAAATCATCCTTTATTAAGAAAACAAAATAAGTAAACATACGCTTTGTTTAAACATTGTTGAAACTTATGCTGTGATATGAAACCTTTGAAAAAAAACAAAAAAATTTGTGGCTTGCCCCTGCCTGAACTTAGAACAAGGATATATTAGTTAAAAAATCGGATGCATTAACCGCTACATCACAACCGCTATAATAACGTAAAATTGTTTTCATATCTAAGCCCGACATTTGATAAAGCCCCCCTAAAAACCCCTTCCTGGTTGCGCCCTTGACTGCCGCACTGTGTTATTAACTTATTCTTATATAGTTAGTGCACATATTTTTTTACAGATATGTATCAGAGTACAATTTTTAGTACAAAGTGCTACTTAAACAGAGCAAACATATGCTAAATTTTGTTAAGGAATTTAAATATATTTTATTTAAAGTTTTTTTTTCATATGTTCCAATTTGTGCAAAAGTAAATTTTTTATTTAATATCCTTAAAAAGTTATGAAAAAATGCATTAAAATCTAAAGTAAACAATAGACAAAAAACTTTAGTCTACAATTCCCAACATCTTAAAAGTGGTTACAATAGTACTATTGTCCATCCGTATAATTCATACAGAAAACGTTCCAGATAAGTTTCGTTTGTATAAAAGTGCAACTGATCCGGAAGATGGGCGTCTAGCTGAATGTTTTCGTTGTCAACTACATGCCAAGAGTTTTCATGGTTTATTTCAACATTGGGTGCAGAGACTATGTTGTTTCGTTTATCTCTGTTGTTGCATTGTTGTTGTTGTGGTTTCTGCTTTTGTTTCTACTGCCTGTTTGTAGCATCAACTTCAAATGCGTTTTAAGGCAAACTGCAGAAGCTATTCATATTTATGTTAAACTTTCTTTTTATATCCATCCACTTTCTTCATTTAATTCCATGCAAATATGAGAAAAAAAAAAAATAAAATGTTCTATCTAAGAAAAGTTTTGCCACAACACGGTAACGCGAGAAAATAAGTTGAAGGCAGAGAACTGTTCGTAATGAGATTTTCTTCTTAACTACTTTTTCTTCTAACGATTAAGTGGATTTTTGCTAAACAAGAACTTGTATTTTTTCTCGTAAAATACAAAAAACATTTTCTCGTATAACTTTAGGGCTTAACTAAAAGGTTAACTTGTACTTAAGACTGGCATTTTGTGGGCCAACAATTCAAATAGTTGAGGAAAAAAAAAAAAACGGTTGTAACGGACACCAAAGCAATGAATGGCGTTGGTAGAGGGTGCAACGGAATGTTGCCGCCCTAGGCCTTGGTCGAAATGATCTCCCTTTTTGTTTACAATAAAGAATTAAAACTGACCCTACGTAGTGGCACGCTTCTCGTTGTGGAACACCCTCTTTTGGCGTTTGTTTTTTATGGCACGCTTCAGTGATGCAACAACACGAAGTAAATAAAAAAACGATCGTATTTTAAATAGGCTTATTTTGATGTATGTATGTAGGTATGACAAAAAAAAAATGCAAATGTTAGGACTCTGCGTTTCTACCGTTGTGCTTCAAGGTTCAGCGCTTTTCAAGTAACGTTATCGCATTTCAGGACATCAGGAAGCTCTGTTACGCTTAACTGCCACAAAACCTTTAGCACTCAACTGCAGTTTGGGCGTTAGTCAAGCGGTCAATTGTTAAGGGTTCGTTGTCCCCCTCATCATAATTTAAGTTTATATTTTTTTTATAACTAAAATCAATTGATGATTTCCTTCATTGCACACATAATCGCATAATTATTTGTTATGCGGCTCACAGTCAATTGTCAATAGCAACAATAACAAACACAACAACAAAAAACTTTTGTACTCAAACTCTTGTTATTGATTGATTCTTTTGTTACCCTATTTGCCGCTGAACCAAAATAAATGTTCGAACAAAAAAAAAAAAATGGTTCCTTGTTTTGAGTTAATTGATTGCATTGTTGTTGTTTTTATGGATTTTTAATGAATTAATTGTTTTGTTATTGTTGCTGGTGGTGGTGTCGTTGCTATTGTTGTTGTTATTATTATTATTGTTGCTGTTTTCCACCCATTGCTCTGTTTACCCAACCGAAACCATAGTTAATGAGTTGTACAGTAAAAAGTTCATTTGGATTTAAGCTTTTTTTGTCCAAAATAACGCATTAAAAAGTTATATTAAGCTCTTTACCAAATCAAAGTCAATTAAGAACCATTACATACGATTAAAAAAACAAATGTGGTTTTTATATTAATTTCAAAATATATAAAAACATTTCATTGCTTAAACCAAGTTAGTTCCCAGAACACAGTTTCTGATTTTCTAGAAGTTTTGTTTTAATTTTAATCATAGTATCACACAAATTATATTTCAAATATATACTTTTATTCAAATCACATATTCTTATCTATAGGGGGGAAGTTCTCCTAAAGTGGACGTACTTTTGTTATTAAGTCATAACATTTCAATAAAAGAAGGTATTGAAAACTAGTTTGAAGAGGGTTGGAAAGGCAAAATCAGTACGTAAATTTTTTAAAAAAAATCATTCAGACGGCGTCAATTTACCCCTGTCAATGACAACGTCATGTAAAAGGAACCGGTTGGTTTCATATGTTGGTGGCAGAATTGGGACCGGTTACTATAACTTTGGAACCTATCACGTGATAGGTTCTGAACCGGTTCTTTTGATACCTTTGGACCTAATCAGTAGCCGGTCTATTTATAGAACACGGTACGCAAATAGGCACGTTGTTAATGAAATTGAATCAATGTCTTGTAAATTCATGTTAAGCCGAGCTTGCTAGCGTTCACGTTTACTATTCATCTGACCTGGGTTCAATCTCCGGCAGAACCACCAAGAATTTTTTTTTTAAAAACATTTCGCCATTGTCACTGACAGAAATTTAATTGTTTTCTTCTTTTTTTTGTTTTATTTGATATTTTTTTTTTTATAAATAAAGGCATTCATTTATTTAATTTGGATTTGAATTCAGACTGTTTTTCATATAACTGCACTGGGGTACAATTGTACCCCACAGACGGTTAACGTATTGTTTTACGCTTTTATTATGGACGGATGTAGGGTTAACATGCGAACTTAAAGCTGAGGCAAGTGTTATGCCTTTACCTCAGTCAATTCGATTTATTAAGCAATCTCATTCCACAAACATCTCTTCCACCAACTACAACTTCCAAAGTCGATCGATATTGATGAGCTTTTAATATCAGTTGATTAGAAATGAGGAAAGAATTAAAGAAAGGTAAAAGCGTAAGACCATGGCAAGACCAGGATTCGAACACGGAAACTCAGGGTTGCCAGTCAAGCATGCTAACCACTCGACTACCGAGGTCCCTGAATGATCCAACTTTGGGGGGCCTATTTAATTTTTGGGGCGATATTATTTAATTTTAACCCCAAATTCGAAAAAAGTGAACGTGAACCCTTATGTTTCTGAAAAAGTAATGTTATCAAGTGAGATCAAACAAATATGTTTATGTTTATGTTGTTCCATTCAGCAAACATTCTAATTTTATAATTCAAATTAATATGTTGCTACTTTTTGCAATTTTAATTCAGTTTGTAAAACTTCTCGAAATCAATTTTTTCATTGAAAATACATTTTTGTTGGAGGTTCTTGTTCCAATAATATTTTTTTTTCAAGAATGGTTCAATGTCAAATTATGTTGAATTTATCCTCAAAATAAATGTTCACACATTGGAACTACTTGCAGCAGGTTAGTATAGATGAATGCTTGAAAGACAGGACCTGTCCCACCCTAGAAAAGTTTAAGTCTTTTGTTTTGAAAGTCTGTCTTAAAATAGGTAGGGCACTGGTTATGTCTGAAAGAAAAAAATTTAATTATATATATTTCGTTAATGGCAATTTGAATTCCGCATGAAACAAATTGAAAAGAAAAGCATGCACTAAGAATCTTTGTCTGGTGAATGCTTTGAAAAAGGTCTGAGTATTAATTGTTTTTCGAAAAAATATTTCTGAAGGTAACTGAAATAAAAAATCGACCCATTTGAACGAACACTGTCGATTGTTTGAAGGACAATATATAAAAAGAACATGCTATAAATGATCATGATAATTTAATTATTATCATGATATTAGTATGGAAAACACTTCATTGGAGTTTATTTTCAAAAAAGTTGACTACAAGCATTGTTGCAAGTTGAATAGAACTTACACGGCAGGGGCCAACTCAAAACATTAATAAATGGATTTCTTCTGTAGGCTTTGAAGTAGGCTTTGAAGATCTTCTCAAAACGTTATTATGAATATTGAGATCTAGTGCTACTAACGACCATGTTTCGTGCTGCGGTTAAGTAAATCAACCTTATTCCGTTATCGGATGTGTTGTCGTCGAGGCTGAACTTTCCGACTGTTGGACCAAATATGTTTTCAAATATGTTTTGTCCACCTTGGCATTGAAGTCACCAAGCATGATTTTCATATCATGTCGGGGCAGCTCTCTTATTCGCATTCAAGGCGCTAGTAAACAATTTCTTTGGTCTCTTTGTTCTGTCCCTGATGTTGAAAACTATAGCCTTGAAGCGGATTTTGGCAAGTCATTCGTTCACAGGCGTGAATCGCAGGATATGAAACCAGGATTTGATGCTTCCCCGCATGGCCGTTGTTGTAGATATCACAGGATGCTTACCGTAGGTAACCCTGGTCCTTCCACAGCATATCTTGAATTCGATCAGCTGGATAGATGCACCATCCCAATGTAGGGTCTGGAAATTTTAGGTGAATATCCGTAAATCATTGTTAGTTTTTCGTTTCAACAGTTGTCGTCAGATTTGGGAATAATTCTTATCTTTCTTCTTAATTGTTTCATTGAAATGTTTTTTCTATGGAGGGCTTCAAACCAAACGCGTTACCTTTGTTTGAAGGCCACCGATCAACTTAGCCGTCTAGTAACTAGTTGCGATCACTAACCCAATTTGCCAATTTCAGGGTTTACCACCTGGAGGCTTGAGTCGCCTTGAGATGATTTCGAAATGGATAATGCTGGACTCACCAAGTTAAGGCCCTCTTTTGTCTCCCTATCTTAATATATAAAAGGCAAGCGTCCTGCTCCGTGCCCTATATCGTAAAACCTGTTCAGCCTGTACCAGAACCTGTTGTAAAATTATCCATATGAAATGTTTGTACTAACTAAACCTTTTGCTCTATATCGTAAAACCTGTTCAACCTGTACCAAAACCTGTTGTAAAATTATCCATATGAAATGTTTGTACTAACTAAACCTTTTGCTCTATATCG
Organism: Tetanocera ferruginea; assembly: GCA_958299015.1. NCBI lineage: Eukaryota > Metazoa > Arthropoda > Insecta > Diptera > Sciomyzidae > Tetanocera > Tetanocera ferruginea. Next base: position 61,983,387 of record OY282640.1, on the reverse strand, counting down.
TAAAACCTGTTCAGCCTGTACCAAAACCTGTTGTAAAATTATCCATATGAAATGTTTGTACTAACTAAACCTTTTGCTCTATATCGTAAAACCTGTTCAGCCTGTACCAAAACCTGTTGTAAAATTATCCATATGAAATGTTTGTACTTACTAAACCTTTTGCTCTATATCGTAAAACCTGTTCATCCTGGACCAGAATCTGTTGTAAAATTATGTATTGGAAATCTTTGTACTAGAGACTATCGTCATTTTCCTCAACTCTACTATACATCAAACATCATGTCTTGCTATTACAGTGCTTCTTAATTAACAGAACCAGAACCTATTCGGTCTGCATAAACTGAACAGCAATTATTACATTCAGTGACGTTGGTGTCAATTCGAATTGCTAGAATTAAATCACAATGTTCGGTCTTCTGATCCAAGTTTTAGTGATTAGCTACTCAAGTTAGGAAATGGAGATGAAGATATCATAGCAATTCCCGATCATTTTATTTTTAAAGGTTCGCTTTTCAACCCTTTCAATGGCTTGCCTAGAATAATCGTGGACAATTTTTTTTGAGCTTATATTCCCATCATTTAAGCAATAAGAAGATTAAACAATATCCCTCTGATTTTTACATGAGCTGCTTTGCTTTTGGCAGGCTGTTTAATATAATGGACAAAACCACGATAACGTTGTATTATAATATTTTAGTTCAACTAAAACAACCGGAGACAAATGCAAATGCGTTATTTATGCAAATGTTATTTTAAAAACAAAAATTATGGTGATCGTGGCGTGCAGGTTAAGTGTGTGGCTTTGTACGCTCGGAGCCCGAGTTCGATCCCCAGTCGCGGCTAAAATTTCTTTTAAATAAAAAATTTTTCTGTTCGGTCACCACCTCTCTGCAGACAATGGCAAAACTTAGAGAGTAAATAATGCCATGTAAAGTTTCTTGAGAACATAAACTTTAGCCGTTCGGAGTCGGCATAAAACGTGTAGGTCCAGTTCTCGGTTAATTGTGTGCAAACATTTAATAACACACATAACACAATTGATGATAAGAAGCTCGGTCAAAGTCTTTTCAAGGGCTGAAATGGCCAATTTATTTTTTTTTTTTTATTATAAAAAAAAAATTATACTTTGCGCACCAATCACAATACTCGCTTTATTTGCAAAATTTATTAACACGCGATATAAAAAAATTTAAGGCTACTGTTGGGCATAAAATCGAAAATCTAACTAAGTTAAACGTTATATATCTCCCTAAAATTATTTTTGTCATGTTTGCACAACTTCACTTCATAGCACCAACCTATTTGATTTTAGAAAAAAACTTTGGAAAATAAAAAAAAAAATTTTCCGAAGTGTCCAATATAATGGACAAGTCCATTGAAAGGGTTAAATAGATTTTTGGCGATACTTTGAGTCCGAATAACATCAACCGCTATTCCAAAATTGCTATCATGTACCCAAAAAATTCCGATGTGAACGAAGTCAATGAGTAAGTTCTAAATATTTTAGTTGGTGACACAGTGAGAGATCTTAGAACGGATTAAATTTAAGACAGTGATGATAACGATAAACAAAATTACCCTGCCGAGTTTTTGAATGAATTCTATCCTTCAGGAATGCCACTGCATAAGTTAAACCTCAAAATTGGAAGTATTATAATACTTCTTCGAAATTTCAATACCAAAAGAGATATCTGTAATGGAAGGTGGTTAGTTTTGAAAAAACCTAAAAACTTAATTAATCATCGCACAAGTATTGACAGGTGCACTGGCGAACATTAAATAGTTTTCATACCTACAATTGATTTGGCCCCGACGAACACAGATTTGCCTTTTACTCTCCGGAGGCGACAATTTCCAGTTAAACTAACATTTTCAATGACCATAAATAAATTGCAAGGTTAAATATTGCAAAAAAGAAGGAGGTTTTCTAAAAGAACTGGTATTTAGTCATGGGCAGTTTTAGCGGCCTGATGATGTTAAACTAAGCATTATAGATGGCAAGGTACAAGGTTAATTGGTTAAAATTCTAAAGCCTGGTTTTCACTATGTCAATTTCAATGGTCAGTTGTTGTCAGTCACATGAAAAATGCCAACACGTTGTCATTTTTTTCTGTTTGACAATGGCGAAAAATATAAAAAACTGATCTCTTCATATGTTTATAGCAAAAATTGCAAAAAAAAATGTAATTTATGTGATTTTTAAACTTTTAAATTTCATGTCAAACAAAAAAGGACTAAGTGAAAACCAAGCATAAGAATTTTTTTACCAGAAATGTTGTATATACGGAAGTTTTAAAAAAATAATTTAATAAACATGTTTTCAAATAAAAACCTTTGTATATAAATCCAATAAATTTTTTGTCCCATTTTGTACTCTAAATGTTTCCTTCCCGTCGTAGGACGGGCTTTTACACTAGTTATTACATAAAAGAGCAATCAAGAATGTTCGGGAACGCAAATCTTAAGAACAACAGACGCTTTTGCAATATTTCTTTTTCTATTAAATAACTATGGTTAACTATGGTTAACTATTTGGTACATAGGATAAGTAAATTAAAGCCTCGTTACACCCTTTAAGCCCCTTTTACCATTCAATTAAATTTACCAATTAAAATTTGGTAATTTGTTTTATATGCTTTCTCTCGTTAACTGTACTCAAAATGGACGTGGTTACACTATTAAAGTCAACACACTGTTATTTTATTGAAGAGTTTAAGTCTGCGTATGAATAATATTTTGAGTAACCCGTGATTTCGAGCGTTATATTGGCGAAAAACGTAGTGCGTAAAAACTGTTACAGTGATCTCTTGTTCTAGGCTCTGGAGGTAAGATGAAAAAAGTCGAGAAGATTTGAAACTGGAAGTGAATTCAGACAGTGTCTTAAATAAAAAAAAAAATTGCTTTTAGTGACAACCCATTTCAACCAGTACCAAAAACCATTGATAGACCTAAAAATAATTTTATCTTGTTTTATTTGAGTTCTTTTCATAAATTTGGTAGGAAAAAAAGTAAAAAAAATACGCTTAAAAAATATAAACTTAAGTAACCCATAAAAAAGAAACGGGTGCTAATATTACAAAAACCTTCGAGGGTTAATATTTTGCATTTGAAGATACAACAAAATATTTACTGTGATTTTGGGATTCAAAATTTTTAAATGGCATTTAATATTTTAATCAGAGGCAAAGCAGTAGGTTTTTAAACGTTTAACATACAATTGGAAAAGTTTGTGTACGTTTGACTTTGAACGAAATATATTTTATCTTCAGAAGTTTAAATTCACTTTTTACTTAAATCTCCAATAAGAGAAAAGAAGACAGATTGGAAACATTATTTTGGAGCTGAGTGTACATCAAGATAATCAACATTTTTAAAATCATTGCGTTGATACATTGCCTTATGCTTTTACTTAAATTATTTTTTGTTTAAAATGCACTAAAGTTGCAGAGAGGAAAAAAAACCATTTGCAAAGAAAATGCCTCGTTAAAAAAAATTCCTTAAAGAGACCACTTATTGATAGATAAGTTCGGGAAACATTTTACGCATGAATATTAAAGCCTCTTGAGTTACTTTTAGCCACCCCCAAACAAGAGCTTTTAGTGAATATTTATTTAGGATATTTTATATTGAATCCCTTCAGGGCTTAGTTAGGCGTGAACCTAAAAGGCTTATATTTTCGTTAAGATGTTAAAGAGCAAAGATGTTGTGGCAGACTTAAAGCTCAAAAACACTTTTGCACTCAATGCCTGGAGAAATGCCGTTGCTGATAATAGTCAGATCTGCAGATAAACTATTACCAACAAACACGCACGACCAGACATTCTCACACATCGATGCAGTGGCATGTTTGCGTCTATTTACGAGCACATTCAATGCTCGTAGAGGCTAATTAGTTGGCCTTAAGTCAATAGCCAATAAAATTAGTACATATTTGTTTGGCAGATTTTATGAACAACGAACGCACACAATTGTACACCCACATACGCACACACTTGCACACATCAACATACAGAAGCTTAGTTAAGGCTCAATGAAAAATGTTTATGCAGGGAAAAGCAGTAGAAATACACATTGATAGACAGGCGGACGGACGAACAGACATGCATTTACAACAATGAAATCCTTACAAAACAGGCATAAGAGCCAATATTAACAATAACAATATAAGATGAATAAAAAAATCAAAAAACTGGCAACACCAGCAACAGCAACAGTAACAGCAACAGCAACATTGGCAACAACAAAAGCGGAACATTGAAATAGTTTCTCAATTAGGCACTTTACACTCACACATCGCAAACAGACGCTTTCTGAATATTGATTTGTATGAAAATGGAAATGGGAAAAAGAAAAATCTTAAATATATGTATGGGTATGTCAGCAAGTGTTTATTTGTGGGAGTGTGTTTTTCATATGTGCAAAGCATGCTTTAAGCATCCTTGTATTGGTATCTATTGATCTACGGCTGAGGGTTCTTTTATGCACGCAATTCATAGCGTAACAATTCACCGCACAAGCACACTCGCACACTGGCATATCCGAACAAACATACGCGTACGCAGACACCTCATGCCCAGTCAGCAATGGACGGAGTACGATATACTGTTGTCAAATGGTCCGGGTATATCGGTTTTGGTACGATATTCAGGCTTGAATGAGATGGTTCCATATTTTGCCAAAAAAACTAAGTTTTCTACCTTATTTACTTACACACAATTGAACGCCTTATGGAGAAGGTGTGGGTTGTCTTTATCATTATATTAATATTTATCATAATTTGCTGAATAAATGAATTACCCAAACATTTTTTCAGCAAATTAGCGAGAACCTTCAAAAGGCCCCATTCGTGCAGGTGGGAGTGCGCGGTTTTTATGCAGTAAGCTTAAACTTCCGCATTGAATTTTCGTCCCAGTAAGAATAGCGTGGAACCGCCGTAAGGCATAACTTCGCAGTATGAGGGAACAGCACTGAGAAAAAATCTAAACGACTAATTTCGTCTGTCGGGGGACTGTCAAGATAAGAGCCTTAATTTTCTTCTTAACTTGATGTCGACTCTGGGTCGGGGAGAACCCTCAACTATAGTTTCCAATTTCACACTGACCTATTTTGCAGACACTCGACTCTTAGAAGTTCGTCGGTTATGCGTTTAGACAAAGAGCTTACCACTGACCAGTTGGTTTCTCTTCTCAATATGAGGTTCACCAAGTTTTGAGGTGTCACCACTTCTCCGAGGCGGACCGAAGCATCAGTTGTCGCTTCGTTGACCCTAGGACACTCGAAGAAGACGTGTGCAGTGTCTTCTACTATGTTACAAGAGCAATGAGTGCAATATGAGGTGATGGGTCCAGCGCCTCTTACCCGATCTATCCCAACGCGACTGCTACTGTGTCATACTTCTCTCTTGCGCCAGTTTCTTACGAGAGGATACGCTCGCGCTACTAGCTCCTGGTTGGGTCTCTTCGATCAAGAGGTCAATGAGGATAAAGTTAGCGAGGAGTAGAGGTGCATCCTCAGACACTGTTCTGAAAGCGTAGCACACTCTTAGAGCGCCTAGTCTATACACCGACTCTATTTCTCGGCGGTAAGACTTTACCTTATTCGCTGCGGCCCACACCGTTGATGCATACATCAAAATTTAACGCACGACGTTAAGAAGAAGAGTCCTGCGAGCTTGCTTTGGCCTCGTGTGTTTGGCAACATTCTTGCTAGCGCCAGGCATGAAGTGGCTGCTTTCCTGTGAGCATACTCCAGGTGCTGTTTCAAATAGAGTCGAGAGTCAATCAGCACGCCAAGGTTCTTAATAAATGGTTTTGAGTGTACCTCCGTCCCGCGCACGTTTAAAACTGCTATTTTTACGGCTACTGATAAGCACCGCCTCCGTCTTATGTTCAGCTAATTAAGCCTAGCTGACTTAAGCCAGTCGTAGATAGCGCTTATAGCAACACTACTTAAGGCCTCTACTTCTTCTAGATGTTCAGCTGTTACCACAACCGCTGAATTATCCGCGAATCCAACGATCTGCACACCTGCAGGTACTTCGAGCCTTAGTACACCATCAAACACGACGTTCCAAGGAGGGGGCCCTAGTACTGACCGCTGTGTGAAAAGCCGCCAGTGACTATGTACGTCATTGCTCCGCTATCGGAGCATTCTGCCATCGAGTGCCTGCGATAGCTTCCTGCGCAGTTGTGTTGACAAGGCTTATGGCATCTGGTCGTTGAGTGCAGTTTCCGAAACCCAAACTGGCGATTGGATAGCCCTCCCACTATTTGAATAGCGTCTTCAATTCGGGTTGCACAATAGTCGCTCAAAGATTTTTTTAATGTATCAAGCAGACAATTTGGTCTGTAGCTTAAGGGATCTTCCGTGGAGGCACTGAAAAATGCTTGAGGTTGCTCTAAGATGGCGAGTTTTAACGCACTGTTAGGAACACCATCTGGCCCTGGTGCCTTTTTGTTTTTCATGGATTTGGCAATTATCATCATCTCTTATAACTAACCATTATTATTTGATTGAGATCTTCTGCATCGAGGGGTAAAATCGCTGGTTGTGGCGGAAAGAGAGTCCTTACTACGTTACCAAGCAGGTGTGGGTCCGTAGGAGTGGGCTGTCTAAGCCCCTTCGGCTTTTTTGTTACTATCTTGTAGGCAGTTCCCCATGGGCTAGCTTCTGCCTCGTCACATAGCTGCAGAAAGCACTGGCGCTTGCTCCTATTAATAGTTTTTTCAAAGATTTTTTGAATACACGGATTCACGAAGAAATTCGAATCTGTCGGTACCTCTTCAGCGGTAGTATCTTCTTCTAGCTTGAATGCATTCTCTGCGTGCTTTTGCGATTTCTGGGGACTACTAGTAAACTGGGCTGTGCTGTCGTTTGCTTGGTCTTCTAAGGAGTATGGAAGCGTCGCAAGCTCTCCTGACTTGGCCAGTAGCTTGTCTTGCCATATCGGTTGCTGTGCCGGCGAGGCTTATGTCGGCCTTCAGAACTCTGAAAAGTCTTCGTCTAGCGAATCTGTTTTATAAGCAGATATGTTTTCGGTACTATTCCTTCGGCTACGATGTTGTCTACTTAGCGTGTATGTAATGGCATGGTGGTCACTGTGCGTATAAATATCTTGTACCATCCACCCATTCTGAATACCAAGCTCACTACTAGTGAATATCAGATCAATAAAGGAGTTACCTACTGCACTGCTGAATGTGTTCGGCAATCCGGTATTGAGCAGCACCCCGTCAAGTGATGCGAACACCTCGAAAAGCATGAAGCCTCTTTGGTTTGTACGTTGACTGTCCCACTCTACAGCCCAAGCGTTAAAGTCACCAGCTATTAGAACTGGCTTAGTCCCTCGTACGTCTTCAACTATGGCGTCTATGGTTTCCCAAACTCTTCAACGGACAAACTTGGGGCAAGGTAGCAGCTCACAACTTGAAGACCTCTACCTCGACCCGAACAAAGCCGTTTGCACGCGTACGAGAGTGTATACGGAGAGGGACCCTACCACACGACCATATAGGTACCTTGCCAGTATTTTCTCAGGCCCTAATACTTGTGGTTCACTAAGAATTGCAAGATCGATGCTCTCTTCTCTGAACGTTTGCGATAATAGGTCTTGCGCTGCTCGGCAGTTGTTAAGATTCCCCAATATCTCACCTTCGCTTAGGCTACGTAGCTTTATTGAAGGATAGATATCTCCAGCTTCCGGCACGGTGGTTTGTATGTGTGCTTTTCTTGGCTTAGCCTAAAAAGCAGTTTGCCTCCGCACTACACTCTTTCACCTTGTGACCTTCTTTACCGCACTTCATACAGCTTTTACTTCGGATAGTGTTGTTGCAGCTTTTTGCACTTTGACCAAAGTCGAGGCACTTGAAGCACCTGGTTTGTGGAACTTTCTCTCGGACCCTACATATGACCCAGCCAACTTTAAGCTTACCAGTTTCGGTTATCTTTCTTGCCTATGTCAGTGGTAGGCTTACAACCGCCGTTTGTGTGCAAACCGCATAGGCTTTGCGCAGTGACTTCACGTTCACCACTATTGGCTCACCAAGATACTTCTGGATGGCGATACGTACTTCATCCGATGTTGACACCTTGTCGAGGTCTTCAATCCCAACCTGCAACTCCTCTGTTAGGGTTCTCGTCTCGGCTTGGCCATTGAATACAATGTCTAACTCTTCTTTCAGCTTCTGAGTCGACTGAGTTGTGGACCGCTTGAGCTAAATAAACAATTAAAACGTAAGAAGAAGTAAATGCAGCATGTTAAAAATTTTAGATATAGTATGATTTCTTGAAACCTTATTAGTAAATTATATTTTTATAACTAATGCCACAAATTTATATTTTCGTTCAAGTTTTTAATAAAATAAGTGATCACGCCACAACCCTTTCTTTTCGCTGCGTGTACATTTCTTGCGTGAAAGCAGGAAAAATAAAATAAATAGAATTAAACTAAAGAAATAAAAGATGAAATTTCTATGCATGCCGTAGTTTGTTTATAAATTTTAGTGTGTGCGTGTGTTCGAGTGTCTGCTCCCTGAGCATGAAACTTTCTTGTATTGTTTGGTATTCGTGGCAGCATGTTTTGAATTGCTTTTTATTATGAGCAACTGATTGAATTTCTTTTTCCCTCTATATTTTGTTTTGTCTGCTTGTTTCATTCAACTTCATCGTTTATTATTCTGCTATTAAGAGATCCTTTCGACAACCGTGCCGCGCTTCAAAGCATCCTGTCTTCACATTCTTTGCACGAGCAATCAACAGGACCGAGATTTTTATTTATGCCAAGTTATATGAAAAAAAAGCAAACATTTGCGCGCCATAAAGTGTGGTCAATACAACTCAATGAACTGCGTTAGCTAGATTGCGTGAATGTGTGAGTTACTGTTTCTTTTATGCTTCTCACATCTACACACTCATCAAAAATATATTTATAGAAATAATCTAATAGTTATTCGGAGCAATTCAATTTTTGAATAATTATTTGTTAAGTTAATTTAAGACCTTTTTTATATATATTATTCATGAATTTATAGAAAAGGTCTAGCAGACAATGGTTTTATTGTATTAAGAATTATTTAATTTTAAGTATAATAATACAAAGATATATACAAATAGAAATTAGAGATAATTTCAATAATAAAGGATGTCTGATTATGTAATAGTACGAGCAGGGCTGCCGTTTTGGTAAAATATTACCAAATTTGGTAAAAATATTTTGACTTGGTAAAATGGTAATTTTTTTTTTGTTTTGGTAAATTTAAAATAAATGAAAAATTAGTATAAGTTACATATCAAGAAATTATTGTATAAAAATTACATCATCCATGCTCATTATGCAGCACCGACGTTATAATTAAAAATAATCTTTCAAATAAAGACAAACGCATCAAGTGAAAATTGCACGAATGAACGAAAAACAAAATGTCAAAATTTTTAATTTGTCAGTTGCTTAGATCGTCGGCTTAGGGAAGAAATTGATGGATCGCTAAAATGGATAAGTAACTTTTTTTTAATAAATTGATTTTCTTAAAATTGATATTCCAAGCGATTATGGCATTTCTATTTAGATTTGTTGTAAGATAGAAGGCGACCAATGTGGAAAGCGATGAAACATCTTCAAGCGAAACGGATTCTAAAATTAGGTTAGGTTAAATTAAATTCTAAAATTAGGTGAGAAATAAACCTTATTATGTGTGGTCGCCAACAAATTACTTGTAGATTAACATTTTTGATAAATAAACTAATTAATTTAGTTGATTTCATTAGTTTTTAATATATATATAATTATGATTTTTTTGTACTGTTAACGTTAGTTTAATAACATGTGATATTATTTCGTAAATGTCTTCTGTAGTATTGAATACGTTTTAAGTTTATGTTTTTTATTTTTTGTCTTGTGAATGAAATCTTTAATAAATGTTTATTTAATAAAAAAATATATTTAACTTTAACTTAAAAATAAAATTTTATGTGTTTGGTAAATTATTTTTCATTTTGGTAAATTTTTGCATGAAGTTTGGTAGAATAAAATCTTTAAGAGTGGCAGCCCTGAGTACGAGTACCTGCCGTCCGAGCTCCGCTCAGATTCCCACCATATATTTAAATTTTTGACGGTTTCAATGCATCGACAATTCCAACTTTATCTTAGAAACAACATATAAGAAAATAATTTTTTTAATAAAATTGAAACGCTTTTTATTTTGTGATAATTTCGTTTTTCAACTTAATGAAATTGGTTTTGGTGTCATTTATACCAATGCAAATACGAACTAATTTCGATAATTTACTTACCGAAATGCTAAACGAAACTGAGACAAAATTTTGAATCGGCTGTTCACATCTGACTCAAACTGAAGAGGGAGAGAGATGCTACTTTTAGCAACAAAAAGCAACCGTGCAATTATGTTTCTTTATAACGAAGTTTGCCTACAGCGATCGTGGCGGCGTGGGTTCGAATCCCTGAATCGACACTTAGTTTTTATAACAACTTTTATTAATTTTAACATTTTTTATATTTTTCAAATTATTTTCTTAGTCATATACTTTCAGTTTGTGATCTTTTTATGTGTGATTGATTTGTATTATTTCTTATCATTAATAGGACTCTTAATAGTAAAATAAAGAAAAAATTAGGAAAATAAACATAGAGACCAAAAATGGTATAGTAGCTTTGACTAAAAGTGGACATTCCTGCAGAGTAATTGCTGACAAATGTAACACCAAAGCCAAAGCACAGTCATTGCTGGACAAAAACTACGAAATGTAGCTTTTTTACTGGTGGCTGTCCTAGATTGTTAAAAGATTCTGGAGCGCGATTAATGGTACGAGAGACGAAAAAATTCTTTGAAAACACCAAAGCAAGCTGCTAGTGCTATTATTAAAAATGTAAGTGGACTGCTCACAGAGCGCTTCAGATCGGTTTAGTGGCAGCAGTCAAATAGGAAAAACCAGCTCAGTCCGGCAAGAATATAAAAGCTCCTCTGGAATTCTCCAAAAAAAAAACATGAGCATTGAACCGTAGAGGATTGGAAATGGGTTATATAGTTCAATAAGTTAAAAATTAACCGATTCCAATCTGATGGAATATTTCTGGTGCAGACCTCATGAAGCTAATAAAAGGTCATTTGGGACATAAAGAAGAAAGAAGACTTCCTTCAAGTTCTTCAAACCAATTTACTCGATTTTGAAGATCAAAGCGCCTATCCCGAGGATAAAGTCACTTTTCAACAAAACGGAGGCCCCTAACACATGGCAAGGTGGTTCGAAATTGGTTGTCTGAGCAAGTTCCAGATGATGAAATGACGTGAGCAAAGCCCAAACCTTAACCCAATAGAAAATTTGTGGTCTATTTTGAAGAGGCGATTGAGACAACACAATAGAGCGCTTACAAACATAGAGGAGCTTTGGAAGAACCGTGTAAAAATAGAATGGTAAAGTACTTCAAGTAAATTTAAAGAGAACTTGGAGGAAAGTATGAATATGGCATATGAAAATGGTTATTAAAAATAAGGGATTGTGGATCCCGTACTAAAATTAAAAAGTAATATTTTATGGTTGCACACTTTTTGCTCTGCGTTAAGTGGTTTGGACTCCAGATCAAAAAATAGGATCAAAGTCGTAAAAAAACGAAATCCGAAATCACAAAAAATCTGAGGCCAACTAAAAAAAACAAAATGCAGTTTCATAACGTGTGAAGAACGCATAAACAGTATTACATATTAAAGTGGTTCGTGTGGCAGAACCACTGTTGACCAGTGTAATTTAAATTATCAGTGTGTCACTGGCATTACCCGACAGACACCTGCGTTTCTCAGAAGGTGGGGTTGCGTTGTGGAAGAAATAGACTGCAACCAACCAATATGTGTTCTTGCCAAGTTCCAGCAAAGCTGTAACCACGTCTTTATCACTGTATCTGGAAAGTAAGAAAACGTACTAACCGCAAAACTAGCTGATGATGAAGTCGATGCAGTCAGGCTCCAGTTGAAGAGAACTTGCTCATAAATCCATCTTCGCACGTTCTAGAGTATTTAACTTTTTGAAATCGTTACGAATATAAAGACGAATATTTTGCAGGTAAACTTTTTAATTTCGCTTTCTTTTAATATTTACAGAAATTAAAGATTTCGAAGACCCGTTAAACTAATTTTATTACTAGCCCGATTGTTTATGTCAAGATGTTAACTCTACTTGTTGTATCTTGTTATGCTAAAATGTTAGAGGGCGCTTTTGTTTTTCACCACACTTTAAATTTATATTTGACATAATGTTTTATATTTAAGTTAAAGTAAAATCTAAAAAAGAATTTGAGTTTCTGGTTTCTCTAACTTTTCTCGTCCACTTACATTTCAGCATCCTCCTTGGTAAGACTTGTTCAGAATTCCATTGGTTTTATTTAAATGAACTTAAGTTAAGATTTAATCAAATATACTTGATTTGGAGTTCTATACAGATTCAAATTGTTGCTTCAAAGGTTCCAACCACCTAACATTTCTAAAAATTAGAATCCTCGCATTTTCACCGATAATATTGAAAAAAACCCTAAACCAAAACCTCAAAATTCATCCAATTGGTTTGCCCCAATTAACCAAACCGTTTATATTTAATTAAACTCTATGCAAATGTGTCTCGTACTGAACACATCAACATTAAATAAATTAAAGCAATTTGATTTAATCCATCAGAATATCCACAGTAGATTTTATTTAAATGGTGATAAAAATACTTGTAACAAACATATATAAATCTATTGACTATTGAGTGCTGCGCGAACAAAAAAAGCTTTTATCAATTTTGGTGAATTTTTATTTGATGGAAAAATCTGATGAAACCAAGTCCATTGAATGCATCCGCAGTTATAAAAATGAAATGTGCTGTTATTAAAATATTGAGCTTGATTGAAAAATACTCACATATTCGATGGTAAGTAAATAAACGTTTGCATTCATTTTCGACCTAATGTAATGCAGTATAATTAAATTGTATGCAAACTTTTATGCAGAGACATAGAAACCAGAATTGAAAAATAACAGGATTTGTTTTAATTAATTTTTTGACGACAGAAAGATATTGACTGCTGCTATCCACAATATTAAACTGCTAACTCAAACATACATACAGCTGCGGTCAAAATAATAGTAGTGCCCACAACGTTTCTACAAAAACTTGAAATAAAACTTGCACGTTATCGTATTTAATAATTTTTTTAAAAATTCCCTGCAGATAAATGGACCAGATTTAGAATAGTTCTAAACTAATTCCAAAAGGGGCCAGTACTGGTCCCACTATAATACCCTTTTACATTGAACGAACTGACGCTTTTTACGGGTTAATGTAAAAAAAAGACAATTGTCCCCATAAACATTCGTTTATCCCTATTTCTGTACTAGTTCCATTATGAATAGTTCTAAACTGGTCCGTTTTGGTACAGTTCAGAAGTGGTCTTTAGAAAGCCCTATTATTCGCCTTATTCAGAACACGGAATACGTACAGAACCTTATTGTACGTACAATATAACTAATTAAATTTTTGTTTAAAGTTTTACCTGTATATTACCATTTACCATTTTCATCGAAAATGTTTGCGAAAGTTAAAATAAGTTCGGAATCTTAATGAAAAAACGAGCCAAAACACGTTTTGAGCGTATCTGGTTGTTTGTTTTTGTGTGTGCCTGCTGACAAAAAAAACTAAGAATATAAAATGAATTCAAACTGTTCTAGTGTCCGACCGAACGTGAATTTTTGCCGAAGCCGAAGCCGAAGCCGATTCTTCGGCAAAATGGAAATAATTGGCCGAAGGCCGAAGCCGAAGCCGAAGAAGAAACAAATGTTTTCAAGTAAAAAATTATAAAGTTATTCTTTGCTTTTGTTAAGGGCCGATGTTGAATGTGAACCACATCTAAACGTCAAATTTTTTCTGCATTTCATTTGGTATTTCTCCATTTCAGACTAACTCAATTTGAACCATGGAAAGATACATAATCGAGCCACGCGTTAAAGTTATTGAAGAAATGGCAACAGTGGATGATCATTTTCGAAGAAAATCATCTTCAGTGACGAGGCACAGTTTCACCTCAGTGGATTCGTCAATAAGCAGAATTGCCGCATTTGGGCGAATGATAATCCAAGAGTGATTGTCGAAAAACCATTGCACCCATAAAGGGTGACTGTTTGGTTCGGTTTATGGGCTGGCGGCATCATCGGGCCGTATTTATTCCAAAATGAGGCCGGTCAGGCAGTTACTGTGAATGTTGTTCGCTATCGTGAGATGATAACGAACTTTTTAAGGCCCGAATTAGTAGATATAAATGTGGACAATATGTGGTTTCAACAGGATGGTACCACTTGCCACACGCTAACGAAACAATGACTCTTTTGCGCGACAAATTCAATGGCCGTGTTATCTCACGTGGTGGAGATGTCAATTGGCCGCCAAGATCATGTGGTTTGACACTGCTGGACTTCTTTCTTTGAGATTATTTGAAAGAAAAAGTGTCCGTGGATAAGCCAGCAACAATTCAAGAGCTAAAAGATGAGATAATTCAGCACATTAGCGGCATAGAACCTCAATAATGCCTCAGCGTCATCGAAAATTTGTACCATCGGATGGAGGTGTGCCGCCGAGGTCACGGCAGCCATTTGGCCGATATTTTGTTTAATACATAATTGAACCATACCAATATTATCATAATAAAAAGAAATGACAGTAATTTTCTGAATAATTTGTTTTTTATCAAAATCAGCATCGACCCTTAAAATTTAACCACCTTTAATATTCATTTCAGTACAAAAAACTTACTGAAATCATTAAGGGGACGTAACACCTTCAAACTTTTTTTTATTTTAATGTTTTAAAATGCGTATAAGTTGAATAGAAAATAAGATATCGTTTTGAAAAATTAAAAATATATTTTTTTAAAAAAAAAAACTACTCAAAAAAAAATTTTTTTTATTATTTTAATCAGATGTATTGCTACAGGAATTTGTTTAAAGAATCATTTATTTAAATTGAAATTTAAATATTTTGTTTTACACTTGTCGATAAATGGCATGAACTACGGACAGAAAAATCGGTTCTATAGTTTTTGAGTTTTTGGCCAATATTGTCCAAAAACTTGTCAATTTTTGAAAAAACGCCGCCATTTTGTTATTTTTTGACCAAACTTGTTTCTTCTAGTTCATTCCATAGCGGTTTTGATGCTGATAAAAACCCCGTTCTTTGTTTTTTTTCCGATGTTCCAGTGAGTTGTAATCATGCCCGTTATGGTTTTTTGATGCTTTTTTAAAATAATTCCAGTAGCCATATTTGTAGATAAAAAAATCAAAAAAATTAAATCAAATTTTTTTTGTGTGATTTTTTTACTACAAAATATATATATAATTTTTCAAAATGATATCTTGTTTTTTATTCAACTTAGGGCCAATTTTTCAGTGCGAGTTTAACTCTTTTTCTGGTTTAAACAAAGTTTAAACCAAGGAGCAAGTTTTTCAGTGAATATTGACTAAAGTTTAAACTAAGGTTAAACGCCCAATATTGTACGGTTAAACTTTGGTTAACTTGCCATATGATTCTGACAGATTATTTTTTTTTGTTACTTTATGCAATATTTTTAATAAGCTTAATCAAGATATAGTAAATTCAAGAAAATATGTTGGAAAGTATGTATTTCAACAGCGAATTCTTAGGTGTATTAAAAAGTTGGGAAATCCTGCAAACAAATTTTCATCATGAAAAAGCCTGCCAAAAAAAATTGCTTAAGAAAAGCAACAGCAGGAATTTTGAATGATAGAGCTATAGTTTGGAACATCGTACTGAACTCTTTTTTAACAGCTCTATCTTCTAATTTAATTTCACTAACAACAACTGTTTCATGCCTCCTCCGGTTTTATTAACCTATTGCAATTCTTAAGCCAATTTCTTTTTGGCAGATTTCCTCGTTCTTCTTCTGAAACAAAACTAATCATAAAGCTTGTAAGTTTAGCATCAGCTGTTAAAATAATCGAAAAGAATCGATTATTTGTTGACGTTTGATGGTGCTGCCATATCAATAAGCACAAAATTGCTGGTAACGTGACCAAGCACTGAAAAACTGATTGTGTATTTAAACGCTGATTAACTTTAATCTACGATGAACTAAACTCTTGTTAAGTACAGTTTAAACCAGCACTGAAAAATTGGCCCTTAAAGGCATTTTAAAACATTAAAATAAACTTTTTTGAAAGTCCCCTTAAATTCGAGTTAAACGTAAGAGTTTTTCTGCAAAATTCGCATTTTTCTGTAATCGAATTATTGACGTCAGGATAAAGTAGAAGAAAATTGAATATATTTTCGAACCGAGAAAAGCTACAGAAATGTAATACTAACTGAAATCTGGCAGAAAATTTCTAGCGTTTATATTTCAGTCCATAACAAAAGCAAAAACGTAACAGTCGGACTCGCTGCATTTATCATTTGAATAAAATTTTCAAGGAATGAACACCAACTCATTAGAGAAAAGGAGAGAAACACAAAGTGAACCATGAAAATGTTTCAAATGCTTACTGAATAATTCAAAAAAATTCAAAAAACTCATAAAAAAATTGTTTAGCAAAGCAATAACATTCGGCAAAAATAATCGGCTATTTCGGCCGAAGCAGAAGCCGAAGCCGAAGATCAAAATATAGGCCGATTATGCCGATTACCGAAGCCGAAGCCGAATAATCGGTCGGACACTAAACTGTTCTATTCTGAGCGTCTTTTGGACTAGTACGCAACTAACTCCAATTTCACTAGAAATAAACTAGTTGGTTTTTCCAATTGTCTCTAAAATAACTGCTGGGTTAGTATTCTCTACATCTTATAATTTATTTAACAAAAATTTTAAACTAAACCAAGCTTGTAGCTCAAAATAACTTAAAATATTTGCCACTTGCGTCATATTACAGCGGTCAAAAAAGAGTAGTGATTATAAAAAGATTAACAAAAATAACAAAAAATTTGGTAATTAACTTTACAGTTTACATAAATTGTAATTCTTTCTTGCAATTAATACTTAGTTGCATGACTTTTGTTAGTTATTATTAGTTTGCAACGACGAGGCATATTTCACAATATCCTGACATGTCTTTATAAGTATGGAGTACCAAGTTCGCTCAACCTCTTTCCAAAGCTGCTGTTTGCTTGTAGGTTTAGAGCAATGCCCTTTTAAACATCACACCACGAATTTTCAATCGGACTCAAAACCGGCGACTAAGTAGGCCACTTCAATAGCTCGTTCCGATTGTCCCAGAACTACTTCTTGGCAAGTTTTCTCTTATGTTTCGTAACGTTATCTTATTTATAAACCCATATTAGCGGCAACTCCTCGTAGGCATACGGGAGCATAGTTTCCTGTAACATTTTGACGTAAAAATGTTGATCTACTAATGCTTCTATACAATAAATTGGACCAACACCATAAAAAGAAAAGCATGCCCAATCCATAATTTTGAAACCACCGTGCTTAATGGTTTTTGTGACTTACTTCAGGTTGTACTGACTATTTTTGGGATGTCGAACATATTGACGATACCTTTTACCATCGTATATTACAGTTTTGGACTCGTCCGACCATAAAATGTTACTTCATTTTTCATTTGGCTACAAAGAATGATCTGTTGCGAACTGAATCCTTTTTTAAACATGATTCTTGGATAAAAGTGGCACTTTACGAGGACCATGCGTACTCAAATATTGTTCCGTAAGAAGTCTACGTAAAGTACGAATACTTGCGCTATATTAAGCTCTTCTTATATTTGTACTGCAGAGGCAAATGGATTGGCCTTATAGTACCGTACCACTCGTTTAATCAATTTCACCGTCATAACTGTCTTGCATCCACGTGTTTTTAGTTTTTTATTAGGGGTATTCTCGCAGTATAGCAAAGATGCAAAATTTGTGAAAATACAACCTTGCAATACTGAAATATGCAACACTGCGGGAGCGTACAAAATCACAAATATTATGAATATTAAAAGAAATGCCGCGAACAGGCGAAAACAAAAAATTTAAATACTTACTCTAACTCACACGAACTAAAATTAACAAATTTGTTTCAATCAGAGTGCACGGTTGCACGTCCACTCAAAACATGGGTATCACTGTTGCACAAATTGAACGAATTGCAAAACTTTTATCGCTTATATTTTGTTGTTGTGTCGTTGCACTGGTTGCAAGATTCTGAAACTTTTGCAATTCTTACACCTTGCAAGGGTTTTTCAAGACAGCGAGAATACCCCTATTATATTTTATGGCATTGGAAATCATGGTTGGTGAACATTTGAGCAGATTTTCAACCTCTTGGTATGTTTTGCTCTCAT
The DNA here is from genome assembly GCA_958299015.1 of Tetanocera ferruginea. Lineage (NCBI taxonomy): Eukaryota > Metazoa > Arthropoda > Insecta > Diptera > Sciomyzidae > Tetanocera > Tetanocera ferruginea. Next base: position 61,965,058 of record OY282640.1, on the reverse strand, counting down.
AAATTAATTTTTTTCAACAGAATAATGTTTTCTTCCTACCATTTCTGGAAAAATACGGCACAACTAAATTTTGTTTTTATATAAACTGATCGAAAATAGCTCAATACTTACGTTTTTGTGTATTTCTTATATAATTTAGCGAAATTTTTCAATGCTTTGTATGTATTCAAAAAACGCTACTATTTTTTTGACCACACAAATTTGCATCAATTCACAATAAAAGTGAATTTACAAAAACAACAAAGAGTTGTTGTTAACAAGATCAGGTCACCAGATTGTATACTCACCATATAACGGTATATAACAGCTGAGTCGAGTAAAAAAGGCTTATTTACAAAATAACGTGCTTGATCACTTTTCACATTTGGCACTACTATTATTTTGACCGCAACTGTAAGTCATCGCATTCCTGAGCATCGACAAACTCGCAAACTCACACTCCCGCATTTGCTGGTGTATGCATTCACTATTGCATTTGTATTCCTGCCATATTCTTCGATATCGCCTTCCAAATAATTTTAATTTGAAAGCCAAGCTAAATCCATTGCCGCAGCAGTAGCAGCAGCATCCGTTTCCGCATAAGCTTCCTTTTCTCCATCCCTTTCTTACACTTCTGTTCTATTGCATCACACGCAGTCATCGATAGCTTCTGCGAACAAGAAGCTAAGCTGAACAACATCATGTCGCCTGATTGCACGTTATTGCATTGGAACGTGCTTCGCAGCGGCACCAGCTGATATTAAGCCACCATTAGTGCAGATGTTTGGCACGAACATAACAACAACACCACCTACAACAAACACATTCCTAAAGCTGTACCAGCAAATTCTTATTTGAGAAAACAAAAACATCCTTCACTGCTAGTTCTCATGTGTTTTAGTTGAACTCGTATGTATGCGTGGCATTAGTTGTGAGCGTGTAACACAGTCCTTTTTGACATTCTTCATCCACTTGTGGCTAAAGTTGGCGCGTAAATCAAGTTTAAAATTTATCAAAAGTTTAAAGTTGGTTGTTTTTCTCTAGTATATCATGTTTTTCTTACAGTGGGGAAGTGTGAGCAAAAATCGGTCAAAGTCTTTTTATCTTCACAGACTGAATAAGCTACTGCAAATTATGGCGTTTTCGTTTCTACCAAAAAATGTTGCCCTGTCACAGTGCAAAATGTTTTCAATGTTGCCCGCAACCCTGTAAAAGTGCATGTTTTTGCCTACTCGAAAAATGTCAACTTAAATAAACGAATATAACCATCCTTGTCTTACGCACGTATGTCATAATATTATCGTTTTAAAAACAGCTGATATGCAGGGCAATCATCTACCCTGAGAAAGTTTGCAAGGCAGAAAATGCGCCTTTTTTGCCCTCTGTGAGTGTGACATTTTAAGAAACGAACACAGAATTTACTCACCCGTTTGCACTTATTTTAGAATCGAACACGAAAAAAGGCAAGGGCAATGAGAAGGCAACATTTTTTGGTAGAAACGAAAACGCCATTAGATAATATGTTTCCATTTTAGTTCTTGAAAAGTTTTTGACCGAGCTTTTTATGATTATTTGTGTAGTGTGTGTGATTAAATTTATGTACACTTTTGACCGAGCATTGGACCTACATGTTTTATGCTGGCTCCGAACGGCTACAGTTCATGCGCTCGAGAAGCTTTATATAGCATTTTTTATTCTGGTAGGCTTGCCATTATCTGCCCAGAGGTGACAGTAGTTCAGAAAAATGTATTCTTATTCAAAATAATTTTCTGTGCCAGATGGTAATTCGAACCCCCGGTCTGGCGAAATTCGAAAGGTCACACGCCACATACTCACTTAGCACTCACAGTCTCGGCCGCTACAATTTTTTGCATGGCCATCGAAAAAACCAACTGAATAACTCATTCGATAACTCATTAACGCTTTACCGCGGCCATGTTGCAAATTTGCAACAAATCGCGTTAGTTAAAAAATAATGATTGCAAAGTGCTTTTAAAATATATAGTAGATAATATATCAACTAAAGCAATTTTTGTTTTTGTGAAATAGAAATCGATTATATAAGTTTAAAATATATTTTTTTTTTAAATATAAATTTTTAGTTATATGTATATTTCTTTACAAATTTTGGTGCATTTTTTCGTTTTTCCATGCTTTTAAAAAATCTTTAAATTTTTTGCTAAAATATAAGATCTTGCGCAGAAAAGGGTTAAATATATTTTTTGAATCAGCAATATATATTTCTGCAATTGTTTTAAGATATATTCTATATAACTCCTTGCTCAAGTTAAATCAACGTGAGGTTCTGGATTCTAATCCTGGCCAGACCTATGCTTTCTCAATTCTTATCAACTTAAATAAAAAATTTAGTAATATTTATGACTTCAATAGATGAAGTTTTAGTTGGTGGCAGAGAAATTTGTGAATAGGTTGCTTAAAACTAACCTTTAGTTTAAATTCTCTCATAATTTGTTCTTTCACACAAAAACCATAATTAACATAGTATAGCTGATTTTTCTTTCTTTTCCACTTATTCCTCTCCGGAATTTCGAATTGAAAAAGACTTGACTGCATAGTAAGGGTAGAATAGTGATTTATGGAGATCTTTAGTCACAAGATTTTGATACCTAAGAACCCTAAATTTTGTAGGGTTCGACAACAAATGCTTTCGAAAAAATCAATTCAGGGTGGCTAGGGGTTAAGTTATGCCGCATCGGGATTAAAGGTTATGAAAAAGTGGAAAAAATTTGACGAAAAGCTCCATAACTATCCAAGTGTTGCCTCTATAGAGGGGGTAAAATGTTCAACCAACCGCCATTAAATATTATTCCCAAAAATGTTTCTGGAACATATCTACCCCTTATATCCAGTCTCTAAGGGGGCTTCCATACAAAATTGATGTTTTTAGGAAATAGAATCCCAATGTTCCTACACAGAAAAATTTTGATTGGTAGATCTAACCAAAAAGTAGATTAAAATTGCACCAACCTAGGAAAAGTGATTAGTTTTACGGAAAAAAATTGTCACTTTCTTTTACTGTAAAAATAGTAAAACTAACCCCGAAAATAGTAATTTGCCAATGAAAAAAGTTTTATTAGATTTTAACGTATTTATTGAAATTTGATCACTTTTTTTGAAGTCCATGTTTAGCCGAGTGTGCTGACGTGTGCGTCTAGTACTCGACTGTCCTAGGTTCAAATTCCGGCATGACCATACATTTTTTTTTTATTTAAAATATTTATTTTTAAATAAAAAATTAAATGCACAATTTTTTTCAAGATTGTAGACAAACTTATTAGAAGGTTATTTTTGACCAAACTATTAATTAAACATAATTAGAATTAAAATTATTTCAATTATTAAATTAAAATTGTTGATACTTACACAGCTGGGGTTCGAACTCACGTCCTCCGAAACGACAGTCTAGCACACTTTCACTGAGATGTTTATAACGTTTAAATAAATATTGCAAAACACATTTAAAAAATATTGCTTAGAGAAGACAGACATTTTAATGGTATGGTATCGAAAAAAGTAAAAATTTTGAATTGTTTAAATTACCTTGCAAAATTGTTAATAAAAACCAACAAATTCTATACATATAAAGTAACCATTAATGTTAGTATCCTTAACTATTTAAATAGTTGGAAAAATAACAACAAAAAGCAAGCGTAAAAAAACTACTTTTCTTTTGGTTGAGCTAACTACAATAATAGTAACAAACCAGCAACAATTAACATTGATAGTAAAACTTACAATTTAATTCTGTAAATTGAACTGTAAAAAGAGGTCAAACTCAAAATTTTACAACAACAATTTGCATTGGTGGTCAATGAACTGCAAAGATTGTTAAAAATACCAACCGTTTTTTCTTTCTGTGTAGAAGACTGAAATGAGCGATCAAACCACATTTATTTCCCTCTTTTTTACACATTTCCGAATATTTTCACACTCTATTGGCAACCTATAAGACAACTTCAATACAAAATGTATGTAAAAAGCCTCAGTGTCAACTAATTTCTTCTATTCGACGACTCATTGAGATTTGCGAAGTGTGAACCCAACGTTCAATTATTTTCAACTGTTATTCGTTTTGTCGCGAGCAACAGTTATTATGTGAATAGCACAGTTCACATCGTCAAATTTTTCATCAAATCGAAATATAAAAAATTTGTTGGTGTTTTACTTCAAATTTTATGGAAGTGAGCTGCTTGAGACCGAGAGTTTGACAAAAATTTTCTAATCGCTAATCGAAGTATCATATACAATATTTGAATTTACTTCGTTTAGACAGATAACTCAAAATAAATATCTAATTCCGGGAATGAAATCTTTTATAATTGCCAAGCAGACATCATCACTTAGTAAGAATGATTTTAATGGAAGAATTGTGCGAAAGAAGCCGTTCATTAGCCCAAAAAACAAAAGTCTATGACTTCAGTTTGCTTGAGAATACTTGCTTAAAAATTATGCTCTTTGGGATACGGTAAGTAAGGTAATATATAAAAAATTAGGTTAAATGCAAGTGGTATGTTTTATTTAAGGTACTATATACTGACCAACGCAAATTCAACTTGGACGGTTTAGACGTAGGGCTTAAGTATGGCGACAACCGAACACCGAGCTTAAAAGCAAAAATACTTGTACTACAGTGAAACTTGGAGGTGATTCTGTGATGGTTTGGGACTGTATATCTAGTGCAAGTGTCTGGAATCTAGTGTTTATAGATAGTAAAACGGATATATACTATACCTTAACATACTAAGGCAAATTAAAGCAGAGTGCCGTAAAGTTTCGTATATTACAGACCTTTGATTTTTATCAAGAGAATGACCCAAAACACATATCTGCTGTGGCATAAGTATAGCAATGGTACATAACTGTCCCAAATTATTGCAAACCGGTCCCCCATCCCCTGACATCAACGTCGTTGCAAATGTATGGAATGAAGTGGGTAAAAATCTCTACAACAGAAGCGTTCGAAGCACAGCTCAGTTCAAGGAGGAATTTATCAAGGAATGGAACAGCATTCAACAGATGTTTGCTGAAACTTGTTCCTCTCCATAAAAAATCGTTATAAGCCATAATTGATGCAAAAGGTTCCTCAACTAAGTATTGAAATAATGAATTTAACAACAATTTGTTTGTGTCCGGTTAGACGATTGAACCTTAAAAAGGGGATTTTTTTAAATTATTGCTAACTGAATGAACTAGGAGTATATTTTTGGTAAATTCTTTGTACCAAACAATATTTAAAACAACAATTCTAAACATGCTGTAGAAATTTCTGCATTACAAATAACTTCTTTTTCCTAAAAAAATTTCTTTTAAAGTAGATCGTTGCGCTGTTCGGTTAGTCGTTTGAACCACACTGTACGTACTTCACCTGAAAGAAGTGTTTGACGGCAAACTCGGTAAAACGACTGGTCCAGGAGTGCCTATGTTTGCCTGTTACTAAGAACAATATAAAAGACAAACCATGCACTCCTGGCATAAATGACGATTACGTCGCTGCCAAAATACCAGTTCTAGCCCAAATTGAAATTTAATCGTTTTGCTTGGCTTGGTTGGCGGAAAAAGATCCCAGAGACGACTACAAGGAATTCCTTGAAATAGTTTCATTATTTTTTAGTGTAAGTCGTTCTTATAACATTTTAGTTCGCTAGGGCCCATCAGTCATGCTCGATGAATTGCTAAAGACAAAACGCGGCTGCTGGTTATGTTTCAAATCACCGAATTGTGTTCCAAAAATTGGTGAAAAGATTCTGTGTACATCTCTGGTACCCCAGTGGTGAAGCTGTAGCTCTTGCCCTATTTGATTAGAAGTCACTCACAAAACCAAGCGAATATGACGAATGTGTTCCCAATATTGGAAGAAGAAAAATAGGAACACGAGGATGAGTTATCTGACGATGAGATGGTCGAATAGTCTGACGAAAAACAGAGTGAGATGATAGAAGATATAGAGAAAGATGATGTTGTAGGTGATATCATGGGTGCAACCATGATTTATTTTTGGGGGAGGGTTTCATGAAATTTCGGACTTATATATAAAACCAATTTTAAAAAGGCTTCACATCACAGCAATAAGTTTCAACTCTTGGGAGCAATATTTTCAAATAGAAGTTTAGTTAATTAAATGGGCTAGGTAGGTTTCGAAGGCTCAAACAAAGCATATGATAACTATTTTTTGTTAATATACGATTTAAATATTTCAAGCACTATATGATGTATCTTGAAGAAGGGCTCAAAATTTTACCAAGATTGGTGATAACTTTTTGGGAAATCATGACAACCAATTTGCAAAAATATGTGTTAATTTTAGCTTTAGGGAGAATATTCTGGATATATTGTACAATGTCATAAGGCAAAAACAAAATTAATTTTCAAACCGACCCAACCCATTAAAACACATTCATATTTACATTTTAAGTCAAGTTTTTAAAAATGGTATTTTATCAGTATAACAAAATACTTAAAAAATTGTTTTCAGTTGCATACTTTTTCCACCAAAACATGCAAGTCTTGCAATCAAGATTGAAAATTGGAATCTGCTTATTCAAAAATGATTTTATTATTACTTATCGAAACAATGCACATTTTAATTTTTCCAAAGCCTTGCAAGAAAATAAAAAATAACAAATGTATTTAAAAATCGAGTTTTTTTCTGAAAATTTTATCTCTCTCTGAGTAAAAATTAAAATTTTTTAGTTCCTACAACGGCCGAACAACGAACAAATTTAAAAAACAAGTTATAAAACGCATGCACAACGGGCACTATCAGGACATTTTGGCCGTACAGAAGCTGTACAGCAGTGGAAGAGGTGTTCTAAGAAAGTTATAGGCAGTTATACGAGGTTTTAGGCAGTTATACGAAGGTTTCAAGGCTTGAGCTATAATATTTTCAATTTTACTCGGGTCCCAATAGGGGCAGCAAAAATTCAATTTTTTCTTCCCACAATGAAAATTTTACCCAAAACTTCACTTCGTTTTAAAAATAACCAATTGGGACAAGCCTTAAAATTCGTGCTTTGGTGAGTACTCATTTCCGAAAGTATAAAACACACAATTTCTGACACTTTGAGATGAAAAACTAAGAGCCTAAATATGAAAAAATCATTTGAGTCTCTCGCCTACAAAATAACCGATGAAATTTCGTCTAAAATCGACTTTTTATATCGTCATATTTAGCTCTAACATAATTACCCAAATTTCTGACAATATAGAAAAATTTTTATGAAACAGATTCAGGACAATACGATGGAAAATGATGAATTTTAAGGTTTTGCTCCATTTTCGGAAATCAATCGGAATTATTTTTTTAAAAATATAAAACTATAAAACTAATTCCTGTAGTGCTTGGGTTAATTTGTGTTAAAAAAAAAATTATAAAAAAAGGAGGAAAAATAACAATAACAAAATAACAAAGGAGGAAAAAGACAAGCTAGCGAGGACTTCGACCGCTCTTCCTCAAATTCAGGCTTTCTTATTTTGTATTACTTTTGAATTAATTTTCATCCAAATATTTCAAGTCGTTTTATAGGGTTCCAAGCTAAAAGTTGAAAAAAAAACATGAACAATTTAGAGGATTATAAATCAAACAAAATCAATTTGAAATATATATTTGAAATATACAAGGAAGATGATACAGAGGATAGCGCCGGCAACGAAAATCAGCCCGTCCAGTAAGAAGGTGTAAGAAGGATTGGCATCTTCATTGGCATCAAAGAAAGCGAATAAGGAATTGAAAAAAGATTTGAGCCATTAAGTCGCATCTGAGACTTATTTTATATATAAGAGAAATATTGCTTATCTAATAGATAATATCTATATTGATATCTATGGTATCTATATTAATTACAATGACGCCGCCAAAGGAGGCATAAGATTAATAGCATATTAATAATAGAGGACTACAACAATTTTTAATGCCAGAATGAGGAGGAAAAAATATTATTGCTAGAAGTCATCGCCTAAAATCGATAGAAATATCCATCCCATGACAAAAATAAATTGATTATAAATTAAATAATGCTATGCTTATGGTTATGGTTATGGTTATGGTTATGGTTATGGTTATGGTTACGGTTATGATTATGGTTATGGTTATGGTTATGGTTATGGTTATGGTTATGGTTATGGTTATGGTTATGGTTATGGTTATGGTTATGGTTATGGTTATGGTTATGGTTATGGTTATGGTTATGGTTATGGTTATGGTTATGGTTATGGTTATGGTTATGGTTATGGTTATGGTTATGGTTATGGTTATGGTTATGGTTATGGTTATGGTTATGGTTATGGTTATGGTTATGGTTATGGTTATGGTTATGGTTATGGTTATGGTTATGGTTATGGTTATGGTTATGGTTATGGTTATGGTTATTGGTTATGGTTATGGTTATGGTTATGGTTATGGTTATGGTTATGGTTATGGTTATGGTTATGGTTATGGTTATGGTTATGGTTATGGTTATGGTTATGGTTATGGTTATGGTTATGGTTATGGTTATGGTTATGGTTATGGTTATGGTTATGGTTATGGTTATGGTTATGGTTATGGTTATGGTTATGGTTATGGTTATGGTTATGGTTATGGTTATGGTTATGGTTATGGTTATGGTTATGGTTATGGTTATGGTTATGGTTATGGTTATGGTTATGGTTATGGTTATGGTTATGGTTATGGTTATGGTTATGGTTATGGTTATGGTTATGGTTATGGTTATGGTTATGGTTATGGTTATGGTTATGGTTATGGTTATGGTTATGGTTATGGTTATGGTTATGGTTATGGTTATGGTTATGGTTATGGTTATGGTTATGGTTATGGTTATGGTTATGGTTATGGTTATGGTTATGGTTATGGTTATGGTTATGGTTATGGTTATGGTTATGGTTATGGTTATGGTTATGGTTATGGTTATGGTTATGGTTATGGTTATGGTTATGGTTATGGTTATGGTTATGGTTATGGTTATGGTTATGGTTATGGTTATGGTTATGGTTATGGTTATGGTTATGGTTATGGTTATGGTTATGGTTATGGTTATTGTTATGGTTATGGTTATGGTTATGGTTATGGTTATGGTTATGGTTATGGTTATGGTTATGGTTATGGCTATGGTTGTGGTTATGGTTATGGTTATGGTTATGGTTTTGGTTATGGTTATGGTAATGGTTATGGTTATGGTTATGCTTATTTTTAACATGCTCCACTCTTTCCACTCTTTTCAAGAACTTCAATATTGCAATGATTGTTGTAATTCGCCGAATTAAGTTTTCAGCTTCACCCTTACTTCTTATTACTTTATTCCTGTATTTGCGCATATAAAAGGATTCGTGTTGTTGTTTTGTGTGTTCATTTATGAACTTTTACGCTGGCGCAGATGTAGGTTCTAAGCGCGTTGTTGTTTTTATATGGTTTTGTTGTTAGAAAAATTATAGTGCCACGAATCCAATGATTTGTTGTTGTTGTTGGCATTCTGTAATTAAAGTAGCACTCTTCAAATAATTTGTATGGGCATCACTGATATAGTCCACTGTAAAAAGTTTTCACACGTCTAGCTTTCGGTACACCGCAAGTGTGTGCGTGCTTATATCTACGCATTTGAAGGTGTTTGCTTCGAACGAACCAAGTAAAGAAGGTGAGAGTGGAACGAATTTAAGGTAAACCCAAATTTAACCTTATTAAGTGAACTTCGTGCACGTGCAACACAAAGTGTAAATAACGTGGATTTGAAGAGAGCTATAAAGGGGAAAAATAGAGAAAAAAAAATAACTAACACAAAACGCACTGATTGTGTTAGTGCAAATAAAGACTGGCGAGTAGAATGAAAGTGGATTGTTCTGCCAGGGTGGAGTGGAGAAAAAGTCTATTTCTTTTAATACTTTTCCTTCTCTATTGGCCTCGTGCACGTCTTAATGTTTGTGAACAAAAACTTTTTCTTTACTTTTTCATTGCCAAAGGGTTGAGTTCGTTGCAGGCGCCGACTAACGAGTGTTCCAACTGAATGTGCCTCCAGCTAAGTCAAGACAATGGATGAAGTCATACTTTTTAATTTGCTGCTTAACTTCATGGATTCTTAGAAATGTTTGAGTCTTGCATATTTAAGCCTTCAATAGGCGATAAAATTATTCGTGCTGCTTTATTTTTTTTGGTAACTTTAGCATTGTTCTTAAAAAGATTCAAATGCTTTGTTAACACATTATTCGAGCTTCGAAGGCAACATAACAACGTTACACTGTTGGCAAGGAGTGGGAGTTTGGCTGGAATGTGGTAGCGGTTTTGTTATGTTTCACCAACTTTTGAAAGTTGTCTGTTGAGCACATGCAGCAGCCTTGATGTTTATAATTAAATTGATGCTTATGGTTTTGGCTGATTATTTTTTCATTGTATGAGTATGAGCGTGTGTGGAGTTTATGTTAATTTATTAAATATTAAACATATTAAATCCACACTTCATAACATTCCATTGAACAGTGGTTAACAATTAAGATTAAAAATATGATCATAAAATAAAAATATTAAATGACTTCCTTTGTACTAAAGCAAAAAAACAAAAATTTAATAAATTAAAAAAATTAAAAGCAAAAAAAAGTATCACAGCCAAAAAAATTTGTCATTTTACATACATTTTTCAGCTCATATGTAATCAGTAAATTTATTTTTAAAAAAGTAATCTTGCAGAAAGAAACCTACAAAGGTTTGATGAAAAATGACAAAAAGTCAGTGAGTCTTGAACTCAAGATAATGTGACAAAAAACATTTATTTATATTGAGACAAAGTCGATTTTTTTACAATATTTTTTGTTTGCTCTTCTACTAGCGAATGCCTCCTTAGTATGGTTACCAGATGGTTCTCCTTTTTCATTTAAAACAAAATGTTCTCCTCTTAACCACAAATTTCCTCTTCTTTTGCATGTGTATCTTTCGTACTTTTTTGAAATAGTTTTTTTTCTTTCTATGGGTATCATTTTGTTTTCTTATTATTCTTACTTTTTTGCCATTCCAGTGGTGATCGTGGCATGCAGGTTAAGTGTGTGGCTTAGCATGCTCGGAGCCCGGGTTCGATCCACAGCCGCGGCAAAAAGTTTTTTCAATAAAACAATTTTTCTGATCGGTCACCACTAGGGTTACCAACTGTCCCGCATTTCAGCTAATTTTTTAGCGTCCCGCGACGACCCCTTGCGGGATACCGTTTGTCCCGCATTTGAGAACTTAAGATTGTTTGTATTAAAATTTCCAATTTGATTTGAAACACAGTTTCCTAAACTGTTTAATTTTATTATCAAAATAAATTTATAGCTCGTTTCAAAAGAAAAGAACATTTTTAGTTTCATTTTTCGATGCAGAACATTTTTTAGAGCGAAGATTCTTGCTCTTTTTATACTTTTCGCTGAACTTTATGCTGTTTTTGAATGTTTTTTACTGTTTTTCTTAATATTTAAATGCGCAAACATTTAGAACAAATGATCGCACAAGTACGGTGTTGCACTGACGGCCTGCAGCAACCTGCATCTTGAGAGAGAAATAAAATAAAAATTAAATAAAAAATAAATTATTTTCTCTTCTAAAGGTTGATTTTGAAAAATAAAATTCAGTACTTCCGCAGCGCAGTTGCGATCATCAACAAAATTCAGGAATATACATTAATTTTTTTAATTTATTTTTCTGCTCAGAGAATATTCAATTTTATTTTTAATGTCGACCAATCAGAATGAAGAACAATCTCCAAATTATTTTCTTATTCTCAAATATGCCCGAAACTGTTCTTCTCTTTTGAAACAGGCTATATCATTTATTTTTCATACATTTTATTTATCAAAACGATTTGGATTTATTTTTTGGTTTTTTCATGAATTGGGCAAGAGTTGGAAACAGGTCTAAACAATATCAAGGAACCAAGCGATGGTGTAAAGGCATCGTTGATACTCTTTTTTCTCAAAGAATACAAGGAAATATTTAATAAAATAAAAAATTTTAATGTCCCGCATTTTTCAGCAAAGTCCCGCATTTTTCAGCAAAGTCCCGCATTTTTGATGGCTCCGTCCCGATTTTGTACTTTTCAGAGTTGGCAACCTTAGTCACCACCTATATGCAGACAATGGCAAACCTCTGAGAGTAAATAATGCCATGTAAAACTTCTTGAGAACATGAACTTTACCGTTCGGAGTCGGCATAAAACATGTAGGTCTAGTTCTCGGTCAGTTGTGTGCAACCATTTAATGATACACACAACATAATTGATCATAAGAAGCTCGTTTAAAGTCCTTTCAAGGGCTGAAATGGCCCATTTGTGTTTTTTTTTTGCCATTCCCAACACTTAATTATTAAAGATATTGTGCTTCCAATTTAGAAACTTGTAGTGAACAGTTTAGCAACAGAGTAATTATTTTTTCCTGCGAAGTAATGCCTTACGACGTTTCAATGGGGTTCATACATGGACGGAGACTGAAAGCGGAGTTTCAACTCCAGCGGAGCTCAACTATAATATCTTGGAGTTGAACTGGAAAATGGCTTGAGATGTATAAGTTTTCAAAGTGGCAATACTGTTGAAGTGTCAAAAAATAATTTGTTCTTGGCAGCACTGTTTGTTTTGGTTATTGTGTTTTTTGTTATTTTGTGAACATTTGTGACTTTCACAATTTGACTTAAAGTGAATTTGTGAATTACAGCATAATAATAAAAGTATAGTAAGAATAATAAATAAAAAAAAACAATTTATTAAAAGTTTAAACGAAGAAAAGAATTAAGAGCGAAGTGCACCAAATTGTAATTTGCTACCAGATAAGCATGCAGGAGGAGTAGGGGAAGAGTGGCATGAAAGAGCCAGTTTTAAAAAAAGTTACAAAAAATATAAAAATAATTAATAAAATTATAAAAATTGTATCAAAAGTACTTTTTTGTACGTAATGCCATGAAATATTTTCCAAAATCAACACTATTCTTGGACTTGTAGCCATTTATAAAAAATATGAAATTCGGCTTTTTCATGACACATAGGTATTGAAAGAGCCAACCAAAGTTTTGAAAGAGCCAACTTCTTATTACAAGACTTAACACGAACAATAACGAATGTTTTATTGAAAATATTTATTGTTATTATAAAAATTATTGTTTTTACAAAAATAAATAAATAAATTCAAAACTAAAAACAAAAAATAGTTCAAAAACTTAAAAATATTTTCAGCTAAAAAATTTGATCGCTTTGAAGAAAATCTAAAATAATAACACCTATTCCAAAACAAAATAAAAGGTTTAAAACATTTAAAAGCATTTTTGACAAAAATAATTTAAACTTATTTTTACGCCACAGTATTTATGTGCCCAACCGCTATAAATTTTACACTGAAACCGCAACCCGGCTCTTTCAAAACATATTGTCCAAAGAAACATAACCTCAAAAATGAGTATGAAATCAAGATTTTACCGGCAAAATAAATATGTTATGGGAAGGCCTAACATATCCATAAAATTATATTATAATAATACTACTGTTAGTTTTAAAGGTGAAGACGTCAAAAACCAAATAAAATATTCTGAAAAACTTACTTAATGATGAAGAAATCCTAAATACGATGCACCAACTCCGTTTATTATCTGTGAACTGTCAAATGTTTGTGGGTGCCATTTGGCGAGTATTGCTTCTTAAAAATTATAATTTAAGAAGCATTCGTATGAAAACTACCGCGTAAATCGTGGTGGCTCTTTCAAAACTTGGCTCTTTCATGCCACTCTTCCCCTACTAGAAGCACCTGGAACTTCCACTGTTGCAAAAACAGCTACATTGCTTGCTGAATATAATTTATTTCAAATAATTTTATAGAAATGTGGAATATTGTTTGAAACTATTTTTTAAGATTGAAATAAAAAATAAATTGAAAAGTTTTTTCTTAAAATACTATTTATTTTTTCATTTTGTGTTGGAGATGGCTTAGAGAAATAAACTGCAGATCAAGTGGAGATCCAGACTTATCTCGACTGGAGATCGAAGGTCCATTTCCTTAGAGAATGGCTCAAGTAGATTATTAATTTAAACATTTTTATTTAAGAAGTGAATTTTTTTAAGTATTTACAAGATTGTCTTCTAACAAATTTGATCACCACAAAACTTTCCCTGAATTACGGGGCCCAGGAGAATCTTAACCTTTCAGACCCCCCGTAGTCACGTCACTGTTATAAATTTAATATGTACTACAGAATTGGAGCCGGTGTATACTCAGAGAAACTGTGACAAATACGTTCTGCCTACGATTGTAGCTGAGTCTATAACAAACTCAGCTAGCGTATTTTAGGTAGAACTTCTTGCTTTAAGATAAGCTTTAACAGCACCCGTAGCTACAGCTATGGAACTCCAAAGGAGATTTTCCGTTACATACTTTTATTTGCTCAGGCATGTACGATATGCAGTGGTCATATAAATATCACACATGTAAGTTCATGAATAGAAGTTAACAAGATCGGCGTTTGTAAAAATGTTAGTGATTTATTTAGTGACTTAAGCCAATTCTGATTAAAATGGGTTGTGGAATACATTGCACTCCGGAAAAACGCTTAGTTAGCCACGAATTTAGTCGAAATGGTAAAAAAACCGTCTGAAATTGCGGATATTCTCAATATTTCGCGTAAAATGGTCTAAAATGCACTCATGTTGGTTAAATCAATTGATTAAAATATATTTTTGAGAATAAGCTACGTACTCCTAGACCGCGTAAGCCCACCGTGTCTACTGATAGGCTTATATTTCGCAAAAGTTTCCTTTCAAGTCAGCGAAGCTAATTATGAAGAAAATAAATGAAGGAAATAACCCTAATGTATCAAGAAAACAAGTATCTAGAAGACAACATGAAGCTTATTTTTATGGACGCATCAGCCGAAGAAAGCCGCTCTTAATGAAAAAAAAGTTGAAGGATCGCTTAGCCTTTGCAAGGGTCCATGTTAATACAGACGACCAATTTTGGAAAATTGTGCTCTGGACTGACGTAACTAAATTTAATAGAGTTGTTCCAGATGGAAAAATATTTGTTCTGCGCCCCAAATCCCAAGACTTGAATCCAAAATATACAAAAACATCATTTAAGCATGGAGGAGATAGCCTAATGAATTAGGGAGCATTCTCCTAGCCCAGCGTCGGGTCAATATTTTGATATCATGAATAAGGGAAGGTGGGGAATTGTGGGGCACACTTTAATTTGGGCCGAACAGTCACATAAAAATTGATCTTTCTGAAAACTTCAAAGACTGGAATTGTTTCACGAGTCACAACCTTCCTTTTGATAACATTCGTTTAATCATATTCCACCAAAATGTACAAATTATATCAATTGGTGCGAAAAACCTTTTTTCGATTTTGAAAAAAGGTCTTGAATTGTGGAACAGATAGGAGGTCATTTAAAAAATAAAGTTATTGGTGGAAAACGTTTATTTATGAATGAAAACAAAAGAGCAGTTCATAATTAATAAAAAAAAAATTGGAAAATCGCAATGAAAATTAATCAGATTCGCAGTGTACGCAGGTGCAAGTGTTCAGGTTAAGTCTGGCGCATTTTAAGTGCACACCTCGGGCACAGACTGTATTTGTATTTTGTTTGCCGAATCACTTGTACACATCATACATACAAATTTAGCTCGTCAATCGTTAAACACTACGTATCCCATGATTTCCCACTAACACTGTCCCATGATTCCCCTCACGCTCACTTTTGCATTATGGCTGTGCCTAATGAACACAATGTAATTTAATGCACAATATCTTTTGTGTACCGCAGGCTAGAGGTTTAACGAATGTTATAAACATATGTACCTGAATTGATTCGTCGAAAAATGTGAAGAAAATTGAATGAACACAGAGTGAAAAAAAAATGTTCAGAGTATGCAATTTCTATACGTTATCGCAGCGAGGCAACAGCACGTCCGCACAGCTCGAGTGCTCGACAGAAAATGAATATAGTTTGAGACGAGTTAAGCGACATCTGTTTGCAGCATTTAGATATCGTCACCTTAATAAAGAAAGGACGTAAATCATAAATTTATAGTTTTACAGGAAGTTAAAAAAATTTTAATAACTTTTTAAAATTTTATGTTATTAAAGTTTTGCTAACGCAGATTGTAATGAAAATCGTCAACAAATTCAGTATTTAAACCCATATTTCAGTTTTTCTAACACAAAATGAAAAAACCACGATTTCGAAAAATTATGAGTAACGTCCTTTCTATATTAACCTGATGATATACTAAATAATCTGATCTAACCATTTGCATATGAAAACATGCCTATTCGGTGGAATTTTATCCACGATAACGAATCAAAATACACATTGAAAATTGTGAAGGATTGACTTTAAAAGGAAATAGACCTCAATCTTATAAAGAATTTATGGAAGGCTGTAAAGGTCAGCATAAGCAATGAATATTTTTGAAATTTGTCGGAGTTGTGTTCTATTGTTTCTATTCCGAAACATAGAGTACAAAAGCTTGTGTAGAGGATGGAACGAAGATGTCGGGCTGTTTTACAGGACACAAGAAAAAAAAGTTTTTTCTTCTTTTTTTGTTTTTGTTCAGAATCCAAAATGTACTATTTATACATCCACCTAAGCAAAGGAGTAACGGAAGATTTTTGGATTATTTTTTTATTGTTTTACAGTAAAAATTAGTGTCCGACCGAATGTGAAATTTTTGCCGAAGCCGATTCTTCGGCAAAATGTAAATAATCGGCCGAAGGCCGAAGCCGAAGCCGAATAACAAACAAATGTTTTAAAGTCAAAAATTTATAAAAATTTATTCTTTGCTTTGTTTTATATTAATTAACAATTTCAGTACAAAAAAACGTAATGAAATCATTAAATTCGAATTAAATGTAAGAGTTTTTCTACAAAATTCGGATGTTTCTGTAATTGATTTAATGACGTCAGGATAACGTAGAAAAAAATGTTATCAATTTTCGACCCAGTAGAGAAAAGCTACTAACTGATACTAACTTGCTTCCGCAGAGATTGATCACAAAATAGCAAATTCGGTCAGTCAACCATTTTAAAAATTTTTTTTTAACTATTAATTTCGCAAAGTTTCGGCACCTTAGAACTGCTTTAAAAAAATTTTTTTGTTGTATTTACAAAATGGCGACCATGTTTTTCATGCAACCACGAGCAATTTTCGTTTTTTATAGAGTTTGCGGTAATGATCATATCTCAGCGCCTATTAAACATACAGTAATAAATGAATAAACATAATTTTATTTATACCTTAGGCTTTTATCTTGCATATCAGAAAAATTAATTGGGATGTTACTTAATTTGAAAAAAAACGTTAAAGTTTCCGAAAATAATCGTAATTTTTGGTAATTTTGAAAAAAAAAAAATTAATAGAAAGAAGTTAGTGGCAGACCTATTTTTTTAATATAAGGTACGTTTTAGTAAGAACTTAAAATATAAATTTTTTAAAGTGACTAGATCATAAACTAGAAATTAATGTTAAATAGACTTCGTAATAAGAGGATTCTGATGATATACAAATTAAAGTGATTTTTATGGTTCATTAAAAAGATATAGCATTTTAAAATTCGTGCATTTTATTACATGAGGTATGAGTATTAAGGTGGGTCGCGCCATATGGGGAAAAAAAGTTTGCATTTACCGCCCCTAATATGAAAGCTTATATTGAGATGATTTCAGAACAATACAAATTTTTTTTTGTGAACCCAAAATCTGATCCAAATGGTATTTTTTTTATAACTTCACCAGTTTCACCGATCGGTTAAAGAAGTATATCTTTGGATAGGTCTCAATTAGTACACCAGCACCTCCAAAACTTTAAATTATTTTTTAATATAACAAAAGTTCATACAAAATCATTAAACTTTTGTGTTGAAACTATTAAATTTCATTCGTAGGAAAAAAAGTTATAGCGAATCAAAATTTTAGTGAAGTTCGTTTTCGCTTTTGGACTTTAGCCTTCGGTTCATCTTCGTTTGGGTTTGGAAAGTTTTTATAACTTCTAAAAGTCTATCTTTTATTACTAGGTCAGAAGAATCTTCGTACAATTTCATAAAAATCACTCCAGTCGTTTAGCCAGTCGACCGTTTAGCCATATTATTACATAAAAAAAACAATCTAACAAGCACAGCAGTTACTAAAGGAAAAGAGATACAACCTCACACACAAGCGAACAAAATATTTTCAATACTTAACCCTCGAGAACTATCGTCTATTTCACTAACGTCAGTACTATCGTTGGGTGTAATCCACCCATACTCAGTTAGTATCTGCGCTTCTCATCTGTCAAATGAAACTAGCAAAATAATCAATTTATTTTTAAGAATGAATACTCAACTACTGAAAAATAAGAATATTTTATATGTAATTAATTTTGTTTTTTTTTATATAATCGTTTACTTAGGAACATAGCAATTAGAGAAAAAAATAAAAAAATAAAAAATGCATTCTGGAAAATCAGCTGTAACTTTTTTAGTTTTTACGCTATGTGCTATTGGTTAACTGATTTGGATAGCTGAATGTGTAAATAAGAAAAAGTTATTTAATAATTTTTTTCGGCACAAAGTACATTTTTTTCAAAAGTGAGCTAAATACTTACAAATTTTAGTTACTCATTACATCTACTAAACATATCATCATAGATTAGTTCGTATCTGGCAAAGTTGACTCATAGCAGTACCTACAGAGAAGGTAGGTAAAACTTTTGCAAATATTAGTGATTTCTTTTGATTTTATATTACCAATCCATACAATATTTCATTACTGATTACTATCGTGGGTGAAAAACACCCACAATTTTGAAACGCCATTACTATCGTGGGTGTAAGCCACCCAAGCCTCTTAATAAACTGGCTTTATGTAAATATTACCTTAGTTTAAACGAGTAAATAATTATTTAGAAGCATTATAATGCTTCTTAACATCAATTAACATTCAAATGAGGATTACATTATAAATTAGTGATGATTTTCATGAAAAATTATATACTTCTCCAAGAAATTCAGCCATATGGGTGGATTCCACCCAGACGATAGTCCTCGAGGGTTAAACCAAACTATCTGCTCTTCATAAAAAATGCGCTTCGTGAAAATTAACACAAACTTAACAAAACTACCGTCTAATCGCGATGTTATTGAGTATCTTCTGTTTCTTCAGCATGAAGGTACCGAAAGTGTCGCCAATCATAGAAAACTTTCATATTAAAAACTTTCGATAGAGGGCGCTTAAAGTAATAATATATATATGGCTCAATAACGCCTGAACGACTAGACCGAAAGTAAAGAAATTTGGTATGAAAAAGGAACCAGTTCATAAGAAATGCTACATTTATCATTTGAATAAAATTTTCAACGAGTGAACACCAACTCATGAAAGAACAGAAAAGGAGAGAAAAACAAAACAAACAATGGAAAATGTCCCCAATGTGGAATTTTGAACGGAAATCACTGAATAATTAAAAAAATTCTAAAAACTTATAAAAAAAATGTTTAGCAAAGCAAAAACATTCGGCAAAAATAATCGGCGATCTCGGCCGAAGCCGAAGCCGTTGCCGAAGGTCCAAATATCGGCCGATTATGCCGATTACCGAAGCCGAAGCCGAATAATCGGTCGGACACTAGTAAAAATGAATTAATATGATAAAAAAACTGGTTTTATACATTTGTTTTGGGAAGAGGCGCACAAAGGGGCTTAGATGACAAAAATGCAGATACGAAAAATAATGAGGATTGGTAATAATTTCTTAATAAGGCGCTACGAAAAATAATAAGGATTGGTAATAATTTCTTGATAAGGTGCTCAATGCTATGGGTTAAAAAGAGCCAAAATCCGTAAAAAAGTCAATTTAGTACGAGGACCCCTTAAGAGGTAGACATACGGGGTAGGTATATTCAGAAGAAATATTGGGGAGAATAATTTAAGGAGGTTTGGTCAGAAACATGAATCCTCTAGAGGGATTATGGTGGCAGTTGAAGAGTTGGGAGCAAATTTCATAGAAATGTCACTTTTGTATGAACCCCCCCAAAGAGGTGGAGCAAGGGGTTAAGTATAGATGAAAAAATGTTTTAGATAAAAAATTATTGTGGGTCGGTTATACAAATAAATTGTCTTAGGACACATTGGAAACGGTGAAAAAGTAAAAGCAGACTGAGGCAATTTCCGAAACAGTCAACTTTGTATGGGGGACCCATAGGGGTAAGTATATTTAGAAAAAATGTTGGGGAGAATAAATAAATAGGGGTTGGTCATAAACATAAATCCTCTGGGGACATTCTGGAAGCATTACGAGCGTTAGGAGTAAATTTCGTAAAAACGTAACTTTTGTATGGAAGCCTCCCAAAGGGGTGGAAAAAAGTGGTGAGTTGTTTGGAAAAAAATTCGGGGATACAAAATTATTGACAGTCGGTCACACAACCCAGCTCTCTACGGACGGCTCCTGAGCACCTGTTGGCTGATTTGTCTGAAAACCTCGGAAATTTCGTTACTTTGACCTTAATGCGGCGCCACGTACTCTTCCCCTATCCCAAAATTTTTTTGGCTTAAGCATTTTTTGGATCAAACCTCACAAAATAAAATGTGCCAGAATTTCGAAATACCAATATAAAGAATCTCCATACGTCACTATTGCTACTGTGTATAAGTTAGCCTCCATCAAAGCACTACATGCCGTTATAACTAGTGTCCAACCGAAACCAAAATTGTGGCCGAAACCGAAATTCGGCCATTTTTATAATATTCGGCCGAAACCGAATATGTCTACATGAACATTTTTTAAAAAAAATTTTATTTAGTTTATTCATGATTTTCTTTAATAACACTTTAAGGAACATTTCGGTATTAAAAGTTTAAAAACTTAATATTATAAGCTTAAAATAAGAGTTTGTCTGTATTTTCAAAATGAAACAAAAGACATAAAAGGCTTGCTTCTTTCCTACTGATGGAAGATGATAAAGACTATCAACTTGTACCAAAGCCAAGAAGCCAAGTGTTTACTTACAACCAAAGTAGAATTTTTGAGCTGCTTTAAAGATCCCAGAATGACTGCTAAAGTACTAGAGTCTCGAGTCCTAGCATGTCAGCCCTCCGGCGCTTCACACCTCCAAACATGCAGTAACTAAAAGTTATATCATCAAAATGGCTTAATATAGCTAATTGAATACTGGTGGGAGTAGTATCACGATCCCAACCTAATAAACAACCGATCATCGAAAAAAAATAAGCGAAAAACTAAATTTTTAGTATTAAACTAACGTTTTTGCATATTTCATATATTCAGTTATAAAAAATTCTCTTAAATAAATATTTATGCGGCATTATTTTACAGGCATTTTTCTTAATATCTAAAAAAACAGCCAAAAAGTTCATCAAAAGTTTGTCGTAATATAAACATATTTTCATAAAACACAATAACAATAATTAAGTAAGTTGTATAACTACTAAATTGGTACACCTAGAACAGGTTCTAATTAAAAAGATTTCAAAAATAATGAGAGACATCTTAAAAATAAAATAATTGTCTGACCATAAAAGTTATGACAACACTTTGTCATAACCAAGCAAGTGGCTTGTAGGCACGAAGGGCAACATCCGAAAAACTGGCTCCTGTACAATTCACAGCAACTTTTGCTCCCCTAAGAGTGGAAAGATATCAACGCACATGCACACGTACACCCAACAGCAACACGCAACAGCTGAGACTCCGTTGATGTCCTTTCTCGGCACGTTCCTGCAATAACTTTGGTCTGCTAACAACAACAGCAACAACAGCATCTAGTTCTGAGTGCCACAACAACAGAGTCGAAAATAAACTTTGTCGCTGTCTAGTTTTATGTAGAGATTTTAATTTTTCCACTCTGCAGCACGGAGCAGTATCCTTAAAGTTTAAAAACTATGAAAATCACACCAGCAACAGACACTCCAACAGCAGGAACAACAACAACAACAATCATGATAACAAGTTTTCAACACTCGCTGCAGTAGTGTTTTGGCAAATGACCCTCATTGCTCATCGGCTGAAACTAACTATTTTGTTTTTGCCAGGACTTAAAGCTAACTCATCCAAGTGGCAACGCTGTGTGACAGCAACAACAGAATCATTGCCACCCGCATTTTATCACTCGTCCGCAGACAATGGGCTCATGTTTGTCTGTCAGTCACTGAGCTGCAACTACAAAAACAACAGCAACAGCAACAGCACGGATATCACTGCAAGCTAATGCTGTTAAAATTATGGCCAAAACCACTGTCGCCAAACAGCGTAAAGCTGGACTCATCGGCCGTTGCATTTTCAAGTAGTTCGCACAGAGCCATGATGTAGGCCTGTGCCATTTGGAGCGTCTCGTATTTGGAAAGTTTCTGATCGATAGCTGGGACGGGCACAACATCACGCAGTCGATCGAATGCGTCGTTTAGGCCATTCATGCGTTTGCGTTCACGCGCATTAGCAGCCTGGCGACGCTTTTTGACGACAGTTGGACTGAGAGGAGTAACTTCTGAGTTCTCTGGGGAGCGTTTTCGCTTTTTTCTTGTGGTATTGGTCGATGGGTTGCGTGATGTACGTTTGTTGGCTGGACGCCTGGAAGGTGTGGAATACGATGATTGCATTGGACTTGTTGTTGCTGTTGTTGTTGTTGTTGATTTGCTTGTTGTTGAATGCAACGACAATGCCGAGCATGAAAGTGCTGATAAGGCTGGAGATGTTGACAATGACGATGATGACGACAGTGATGGCGTCGCATTATTTTTGTGCCCCACTCTTTGTTCCTCTATATCTGCTTCATGACGTTGGCTGTTTCCATAATAGTTTGTATCCACATTCATTGGTAATTGATAGGAGTGTAGCGACCAGTTGGAGTCCACTAAAATGGAATTGATATTGTTATTGTTGGTGTTGTTGTTCAATATTGTATTTTGATAACTAGGGCTGCCCGTGTATTGGGTGCTATTGTCCTCCTCGGAGGTGTAGGGAAAATCCGTTAAAGAGGCAGCCTTTTCCTGTTTTTGCTGCTGCTGCTGTATAAGTTGTTGTTGTTGTTGTTGTGTATTGTGAGTTAGATATGGCTCAAATTTCATGCCGTATCTGTAGCTACTATGCTGCAAACTCATTTTTTGTCTTATTAATCGCGAACCTCTTCACCGCTTGAATGTCTAAAAGAAACTGTTTCCTAGCAAGCTTTGCAGATCTGACTCAACTTCTGGCAAAGACAATGCTTTAAAATTATCCAACAACAGCAACAACAACAATTGCTGCGAACAAAAAATTGACCAACTGGCACGTGAATAGCACGCGAGTCATCAACATCAACATCAATATCATCCCCCCTACAAAAGAAACTAAAGTAGAATCCTTATTGAAAACAAAAACCAACAACAAAAAAGGCAACAACGAACAATTCTGTTCTAAACCCTAACCGAGAAGCAAATAGCCAAAACCTCAATTCAGCTAACATAGGTTAAAGTACTAAAAACAAAACATTTAAAACAGAAGACAAGTCAAAGAAGAGTCACACAAAGAAGAAGCGCAGGACTAAATATAATATATGGATCACATCATTATCATGAGCACAGGATCAGCCAAATGAATGCCGAGTCAGGCTAGCTAGTGTCCACCGTATGTCTGTCGGCTACACTCAACAAAAAATATGTTGTTAAAATCTTTGAAATAATTTTTATTCTTAATTAATTTTCTGAAAAAAAAGAAACTCGTCAGGTTGCATACATTTGTTTTTATACAAAATCTTGAATAGAAGATGAACATGATAAGGAATTTGGCAATCCCTAAATTTGAAAATTAGGCTAAACAAAGGCACGTGTTTAAAAACATTAGACGGAACATCTTTGAAAATGGATTTTCTTTCAAGAGATCCAAGAGAGATCGAGTTAAACAGTTTTACTCACCAATATGAACGATTTAAATATTCCAGGGGTTTAACTATCTCGCCACCATTTTTATCTTCCGCTCATGAGTTAAAGCCTTGACTTACTATAAACAAAGAAAACAGTGGAAAACCGTTAAGGTATCCCGGAAATAAATTTATCCCCCTGTGAACAAAACGGCCCTAAGAGTCGAATGTGTCTTTCGATAGTTTTGGTAAAATAAAGTTTTAAGTTTAAGGGCTGATATGTTTTGTTTATAACGGACTGATTTTCTTAAAATTTGTACAGCTTACGCATG
Organism: Tetanocera ferruginea; assembly: GCA_958299015.1. Lineage (NCBI taxonomy): Eukaryota > Metazoa > Arthropoda > Insecta > Diptera > Sciomyzidae > Tetanocera > Tetanocera ferruginea. The sequence continues at coordinate 61,940,913 of OY282640.1, read as the reverse complement.
TATGATTTGACTAGATACTTATAAAATTAAGAGATCGTATCTTATTATGGACTAAATGTCGTTCAAGTTTAGAATTATTTTGTCGTATGTGGCAATATCACACATTTTTTAACTTGCCTGGAAACATACGACATAAATTTTTCAAAAACATTTCGAGAAACTTAATTTTTATATCAAAATCATTAATATAATAAGTTTCCAAATATTAAAGTTTGCGAAATTATTGTAGGGTTGAGGTCTGGTGCACTATCACATTTTGAGAATGGGCGATTTAACTTCAAGGCTTGAGATGTTTTATTTGCAAAACAGTTTGTGTGTTGGTTTGTATCTTTATGAAATTAAGATATTTTATTTGAAGAAATACCGTTGGTAACTATTTTGAAAATAAAAAAATATTTCTTCATTTCAAAATTTTTATCTGAACTCACAGTACGTTAGCATTATGTATCTAAAATAAATATGTATAAATGATAAAAATGACACTGCTACATAATAAAAGGAATAATAATAGGAAAACATTTTTATTGTAATTTAAACTGCTCTTTATAACTCCTAATAAACCGATCAAGGCGTCATTAAATTAGGTTTAGGGTGTAGATGTGCAATAAAGTCTCAAAAATTATATTTTTGAAGTGAAACTTCTTTAGCTGTGTATACAACATACGGCGAACAAAACGGGGAGTAAAACCGATGAAACAATTTAATGAAACGAAACGCACGAAACGAATTCCTTAGTTATTAAATAACACACCATAAGCCATGGTGAAATGGTTTGAGTCCAAACTAATGAAACTAACCAAACCGACCTTATGAAGAAAAAGACCTAGCGAATTAATCAACTAAGTTTGAGTCGGTAATTTTTTTAAGTGAAACTGCTTTAGCCACGTATAGCAATATGACGAATTGAAACGGGGAGAATACCAAACTAAAAGGCTTAGATCCTTGGCCACTCAATTGCGAAAAGTACTTCGTTATGGTTGACTGGGACGAATATTTCACGGAGCAACCGTACACTTGTTCCATAGCGAAAGAAACCATAGAAAAATTAGCTGTTTCTTGAGAAATGTTGGACAATATTGAAATTCGACAGTTACCTTGCCATATTCAGGACACTGAGCGGCATGTTAAGCTCGTGACAGAGGCGTCACTGGCTGCTGCTTCTGCAGAACGGAGAAAAGGAATAATGTTTTCTGTGTTGGAGGGCCGTTCAAAAAGGCCGAAATTCTAAACAAAACGCTTTTTCTTATTCCTTTTCAGTATCTTAAAAAAAATTGTTGTTCTTATTTGGTTAACTGCAGTAGTTTCCAAAAATTCGTTACTTTTGCATTAAGAAAACAAAAAAAAAAAAAAACGAAAGTTTGAAAATACTTTCATACAAAAAATAAAAACATATCAAATATTAAATAACAAGTAGATTCACTTTGAAAAAACTGTTTTATCTCGTCAGATCATTTGTCAACGGGGATGAAAATTTGCAGTTCTGTGTTTTTATATGAAATTAATTGATTGATAAGCTTGATTTTCTTTTTAAATCAACCATTAGTTGGTCTCCAATACAAAAGTTGACAAAAAAATGCAATTCGGGGGACGCCAAAATTGGTTTAAATAAAAAAAAGTACACCAATGGAAAGGATTTTTCATGTACTATTTAATTTTGGGACTGGAATTGGGAGTCAGATTTTCGATACACTCTTATATGTATCGGCACAGAGCATCAGTTGCATAATAGGATTTGACTGTGCCTAGTATTTATTTATACGTTTTGAGTTATTTAATAAATAACATTTTTCAATCATTCGTGTAAGCTGAGAATTGTATTGACGAAGTTTCTAACAAAATAGAATATAATTTCTAGAAAAATAGAAAACTCATTCCTATATACATGGGTCACCTCATGTAGACATTTTGCCTCCTTTATAAAATCCTGTGGACGACCTTGTCCATATCTAATGTCGATATCTAATGAAACTGCAACCGTACAGTTTTTTTTTCATATGACATCATTTTGAAATTTCAAAAGTGCGTGGACCGTAGATTGTCCATTTTTTAAACCAAACTGATAATTTGGAATATAATTAACATTTAAATTAAGTCCATTTTATATTTGAGAATTGTATTGACGAAGTTTCTAACAAAATAGAATATAATTTCTAGAAAAATAGAAAACTCATTCCTATAAACATGGGTCACCTCATGTAGACCTTTTGCCCCATTTATAAAATCCTGTGGCCGCCTTTGTCTATGTATATAAATAAATGTTTGAAATTCTTTTTTTTAAAGCAATTTCGTACAATAAACCAAAGTTGTTTTTATAAATTTGTCAAAGCTACTTAAGGGTTAATGGTTTAGCATAATTTTTATATAATATTCTGTTTTTAAGTTTTTAAAATAGTTATTGAAGACTTAATTTAAAGACAATAAAACGAGTGGGTGAAGAAAGTTCATTGAATTCTGCATAAAGATAAAGTAAAGTTGCATGCATGCCTACAAACTATTTTTTGCTCTTATTTTGTTGCATTTTCAATTAGATGAACAACAAGATTTTTCTAAGTGTAGTCATTCAACGCTAGTTAAGGGTTGCTTTATTCGTCGAGGGAGCTCATTCCAACGCTCATTTAGTTAGCTTTTTATATACTTTTGCTAAATTGCTGCTATCATGGAATGCGATCGTATAATTTGTGACTTTCACGGTTTGTAGCACTCGCATGGCATGATCCGTCCCCCCCTTCGGACGTCTATGCACTTGGTTATCTCACTCTCTCACTCTTTCTCTCCCTCTCTATCTCTTAGCGCTACGAGACTGTTTTTATATCTGTGGCAAAGCAAAAAATAAGTTATAAAAAAACAGATTCTTGCTCGACCATATGTTGCACAACATATGGGCACGTTCCTCCACCAAAGACTGCGCTACCAAACAGTAAATGTTATCCTTTTTGTCAGTTATCCTGCTCGTTTGCCAGACATGAGTTGGTCGGCATTTAAGTGTGGCTTTTAATGTGTCTCTGTTGCATCATCATTATCAGCGCAGTCGTCATCGCCCAAAAGTTGACCTCATGTGTTGCAGTCCGTTGCAACGCACTTTCGAATGTCCTGTGGATTGCGTTGTGGTCGTGAATCCTTGCGTGTTTCTGTTGGTTTATTATTTTAATTTGTGTTGTTTTTTTTTTGCTGTTGTCAATGTAAAGTTGGTATTGTTGTAGCCGTTGGTTTTATAGCCAGTTACGAGACATGGTCTTTATGGTTAAAAAACAGTTGCAATTTTTAAACACAACGAGTAAATAAAAGGAGTGGCGATTTAAAGCAAAACTGCACTTTGTCCTTGTTTAATAATAATATTATGCCAAGCATGTCATCAAACAGACACAAACTGTGATTTTTAACACAGATTCAGTTCATTTAAAAAATATGTGTAATTGTGGTCGTGAATATCTTAAGATATGCTCCGGCATTGCCAGTTTGGAAAAAATAAGTTGACTTAGAATATTGGGTTTGAGATGTAAAGGAGGTTGAACAATTTCTCCAAAATCTTAGAAAAATATATTTTCATTGCATATTGGGTTTTTATGAAGAACTATACAATTAAACTCTACATACTTATGCATATGTTGGTTTCATATTAAAATTTTCTTTTAAAACGTCACAGCACCGTCGAGTACCGACGAAAATCGCTTTCTGTGTCCTTTGCATTACTTATCTGCTCAAAGTAGATCTGACATTTTTGACCACGCCTATTTCACCCGTTCCACCCATTAATTAATGCAAATCCAATTGAAACAAAACGCTCTTGATTCTATAAGCTTTTTTTTAATAATTCTCAATGCTCAATAAATTTAAACAACTTGTTAAAATGCACTCCTAAATATTTGAAGCTATTTTTGAACGGTACAGATTATCCGTTTAAAGACAAGGTTAATCTTTTGCTTTCAGGAACAACAAATTTAGCACATTTGCCACATGCATTACGCAGACAAATTGCAAGAGACTTTGAAGTGTTAAGGTTACTGAAGAAGCTATGAAAAATTATTACGACAAAGGGATTAAAGCCTAAGTTTATTAATTTAAATACTATTCCATCATGGTAAGCATTATCAAATGCCTTTTCTATATCTAATGAAACTGCAACCGTACAGTTTTTTTTTCATATGACATCATTTTGAAATTTCAAAAGTGCGTGGACCGTAGAATGTACAATTTTTAAACCAAACTGATAATTTGGAATATAATTAACATTTAAATTAAGTCCATTTTATATTTAATAACTTTTTCAAAACGTTTGCCGAAATTTGCAAGCAAAGAAAGTGGTCAGAAACTGTCTGTATTATAATGACGAGGAATTTTCCATTTAAGTGGAAAACAACCATTGTTATTGCAAGTGTTAAAAATTAAAGTTAAAAATATTAATGACTGAAGATGGAAATTTGAAATTTTCTCCAGACCACATGATTTTTAAGAGTTTAAATTTTTTATAATTAAAGCCAGATCTTCAGAAATATAATATTTTATATACCAGAAACATCAGAAGTCGAGGGTATGGTTTCTTTGTATACATTATTAAAATTTTTTAGCATATTCCTTGACATTTCAACTTCGTCTGTTATGATAGCATTATCAACCGTTATTTTATCACAAAAAGCATTGTTTTTTTCACAAAACCATATAACTGTTTAAAAGCAGACGGACTCGGTTTAATTTTTTCAAGTTTTTCATTGAAAATTTTTGCTTGAGCAAGTTCAACTTGTTCCTTTATAATAATTTTGAGCAACTGTATCTGCTTTGAAAGTAATTTATATTCCGGATTGTCTCTATTAAAGTAATTATGATACATTCTTTAAAGTTCTTTTTCCAGGAATGCTTGATATTAAAAATATTGTGTATTTCATTTGTCAGTCACCCAGTCACATCATTTATGGAATCAGTTAGTTGATCTATATATTTGTCTATCTCATCATTATTGAGATGACGGTTAAAAGGAGGAAAAAAAAAATCATTAACACAAGAATCTAAATCTGATCTAAAATTATCCCAATTTATATACTTATAAGATATGAATATGCGTGGAAATCTAAGCAAAATGCCATAAGCTTAAAGATTTAATTTAAGTTGGTCCGAAAAAGATAAAAGATGCAAAACTTGATATTTCAAAATTTTGATAAATAGAGTCAACAAAGTTCGTGCTTATCAAAAAATGGTCTAGAAATGATGCATCATTTGGATAAGATGGTTTGATATCACAAATACGGGAAAAATTTAGTGAGAAGTTTTGAAGCCAGGTTAATAATGATTTTCCATTACAATTATCCACGAGTAGTTTTTAGCATCAAAATCACCACCGATAAAAGTGCCATCAAAATTATTGGAGAAGTTAGAAATTTTTGTAAGACCATTGTTAATTGAGGAGGTCCATAACAAAACGCAAAAATTATACATAAAATTTTTTGTTGGATATACATTGGAATTGATGCATTTTGAACTGAACCATCACTTTTGGTATTGAATAAAAATATTGACCCTTGTCATATAAAATAAATAACAATGGCTACATAGATTTTAATATGTTGAATTAGATTCATTAAAAAAAATCCAAAAAAACTTAAAAAGTATAATTATTTCGTTTTGTTATGGACCTCCTCAATTCCAGATGATGAAAAATTGCATGGTAGATAAATACTACTAAATAAATATTTTTTTTATTTCACCATTCAACGAGAAATTTATCGTTACAAAAACATTTGGAAAGGATACATTGGGAATTTTTACAATAGAAAACTTATAACTTTTTTCTGATTTTCGCGTATAAAATCAAAATCACCAAATTGACAAAGAGTTTTTTGACGACAAATGCGTTTCTTAAAATCTTAGAAAGTTCAATTTTTCGACTTGTATCAATCATTGGTCTTACATTAAATGTAAAAATATTTAAGAACTTATATAGTTTTCCATATAGTTTTTCCATATGGTTTTTCAACAAGGGATAAAAGACTTAGACACTCCAATCTAGCTTGAGATGAACTTTAATATTTCTTTTTCCAGAGAAATTGGTTCCACAGGGTTACAAATTTGACCAGGAATTTTTTAAAAAAATTCTTCTATGATGAAAGGACGCCGCTGTTTTGATTGTTGTTGATTACATTAGTCATTTGAGACTACTGACGTTTTATTTAAAGCTTGACTAACATTATTTAATGCAATTGATTCTTTTCACGAGCTGCCGAGATACGTTTCCTTTTACTCATAACAAAGAATTTATATGCTGCACATCCTTTCCAGTGGGCAGGATGACCTGTTTGACCACAGTTAACACAGTATGGAACTGAGTCTTCACTTTTTTTACGGAACACTCTCCTGAAGTATGTAAATCACTTCATTTAAGGTGGGACATAACATTCGCGACAGAGAAAACAGACCTTTTTTAACAATTGAAGGGCTTATTGCAAAAGCATGATATGCCACACTGCTTTAAAAGTTCATATTTTATGTGCATTACGTTCTTTGATGCATTATCAACATCCACTGAAAATATTGCGGCCATTACCCGATCAATTTTGGCCGTGTACGTAATAGTTCTTGTGAGCATTTTAATGATTTCGTACAAACATAAATTTTTTAAAAACTTCAAGGTCTATTGTCTTACAACATAGTCGTTTCCTTGTTTATGGAAATCTGCAATTGTAACGCTGGTAGCAAAAAAAAACCAGGAGCTTGTGAGCTAAAAGATTTCAGGCCAATAAGTATATTGTCTTCCATGTCGAAAGTCTGTGAATCTCTTTTGGCTAATCAAATATCGTCATTCCTAAGTCAAAAAAGTCTTTTGTCTCCATTCCAATCAGGATTTTGTTCTGGTCATAGTTGCTCTACTGAAACGCTTAAAGTATTTGACGACATAAGGTCGACATAAGGTCGACCACATAACTCATATGATGATGGTCGTTTAACTCTACTGTGCCTTCTTGATTTTTCGAAAGCATTTGGCAATGTTTATCATCACCTTCTCTGTCAAATACTGAAGAATATATATGGGTTTAATGCAGACATGCGCAAAAGGCCGCCCATGGGCGGATAGCTTTCACATGCATACGACAGCTTTCAGTCAAAAAAGCTTTGCAGTCGAGACTCGCACTGTTACACTGAATGTTTATTCACATTCGTCCTATCACAGCACACGATCAGTCGCTGTGCGAACTTCATGCTGTAAGGTTGCGGTCGCTTGCTCCTGTGTTGCCTTATTAAAAACGACAAACTACGATTCATACGCATGAATATGCCTTTGTTTATTGTATTTGTTTGTCTGTAATAATTTTTTGTTTTTAAATAATAAGGATTTAATTAATTCGTAGAATTTTACTTTATTTTTAAACGAAGCTTGTAGTATTGATTAAGTCAACGCAGAAGCAAGCGACCGCAAACTTTCAGCATGAAGTTCAAACAGCGACTGAACATATGTTGTGATTGTAACAATGAACTAACTCGTGCTTTTCGTTCAGTGTTAACTTGAAAAACAAAAGCTTTGCAATACAACCACAAAACTTTGTATGTATTAGTTTGCGCACCCCTGATTTAATGCCAATGCCACTCGTCTCATAAGTACTTATTTGACAGATAGAAAACAAAGGGTAAAGGTTGGTAATAATTTTTCTCTTTACAAAGCTGTTTGTTGCGGTGTGCCGCAGGGATCGGTTCTTGGTCCACTTTTGTTCTCGATATTTGTGAATGACATTTTTCGTTGTTGCACCTATTCATCAATGCACGCTTATGCTGATGATGTTCAGATTTACTTGTCTGGCAAAACAAATCTTATGGAAGATCTTATGTATAAACCAGGGGTGCGCAAACTAATACATACAAAGTTTTGTGTTTGTATTGCAAAGCTTTTGTTTTTCAAGTTAACACTGAACGAAAAGCACGAGTTAGTTCATTGTTAAAATCACAACATATGTTCAGTCGCTGTTTGAACTTCATGCTTAAAGGTTGCGGTCGCTTGCTACTGCGTTGCCATATTCAATACTGCAAGCTTCGTTTAAAAATAAAGCAAAATTGTACGCATTAATTAAATCCCTATTATTTAAAAAGAAAAAATTATTACAGACAAACAAATACAATAAACAAACGCATATTCATGCGTATGAATGGTAGCTTGTCGTTTTTAATAAGGCATCGAGGAGCAAGTGACCACAACCTTACAGCATGAAGTTCGCACAGCGACTGATCGTGTGCTGTGATAGCACGAATGTGAATAAATATTCAGTGTAACAGTGCGAGTCTCGACTGCAAAGCTTTTTTGACTGAAAGCTGTCGAATGCATGTGAAAGCTATCCGCCCATGGGCGGCCTTTTGCGCATGCCTGCACTCAGAAAAATATCCCATAGAATTAATACTAATAATGATTATTTTAATAGTTTTTTACTATTGTTTTTAGTCAATGGTATAGATCACTTTAAATTAATAATATTCAAACTATCGAATCAATAGTCTGTTTCTACTATTATTTTAATACTGTTATAGTTTTGAGTTAATAGTACATCGAATTAATATTTAATAGTATGTACTATTATATTTAAAGTGGACCGTATTGATTTAATTCGGCGAACCTCATTAGAAACTAATGGGAGCTCTTATAAAAATAATAAGGAAATCCTATTAAAAATCAGTAAAAAAACTAGTGAAGATACTATTATTTTAATAGGATCGTCATATTATATTAAACGTAGTATACTATTAATTCTATTTAATAACCTGATTGCAGAAATAGTCCACCGTATTAAATTTAATAGTATGTACTATTATATTTAAAGTAGACCGTATTGATTAAATTCGGCGAAACTCATTAGAAACTACTGGGAGATCCTTTAAAAATAATCATACTAAAATTCAGCAAAATACTGGTGAAGCCACTATTGTTTCAATAGGATTTTCATATAATTTTAAACGCTGTAAAGCATCATTCAGTTGGTACCTGCAATTTTCAAAAATTGTAATAATTGAATCCAGCAAACATTTATTATCTTAAAAAATTGTTATATTTTTTAAATTCATTTGATACATTAACATAAAAAATAAAGTGATATTTATTAACATAAAAAATCTTTATATTTATTAAAATTCATTTGATATATAAAAACAATGTTATTAAATTTTATACGTTTTGTGCTTCTTTAGGATATTCAAAGTTCATTACATGAAACAGTTTGAAAGTAACATCCAAGCATTTCAAAAAGGAATTAAATTTATATAGTATACCATCATAGTAACAAAAAAAACTTTTCAAATCCGTAGTTCCTTCTCCAATTGCAATCATCACCGGCTGAAAAGTTAATCCTTTTTGCAGATACTTTTGTTTTAGATGGTCAATTTTTGACATGTACTGACTGGCAGATAGGCAATAAATGATGCATGATTCCTGAGAATCAATTATTGATGGTTTCCATTTTGTTCTTTTAATGTCTTTTTTCTTTATTGCAAGTATTGGTGGTTTCAGTACAACATGAAGAAGCAAGAACAATTTATAATCACGTAAATCTATATAACAAAATTGAAAAAATATGTAATATCAATAAAAAATTTACTTTTACTTTATTTTTTTTATGTAAAATATACACAAACTTACTTTCATCAATATTGTTTTTCAATTCTTTTATTAAGTTAATTGAAGTTTTGTCTTTAATATGCTTCAAAAAGTAGGGCACGATTTTAATGGAAAATGTTGGCCACAATGAAAATAATTGAGATGAGTTATCTTTGAAAACAATATTATAATCTATTTCAACCTGTATATCAGTAGAAATAAAAGTTATGAAGTATTTGAAACAAATCATCTTACTAATTTAATTACTTACCAAGGCATGTCCAAGACTATGTTTAAAAAGTGGCCAGTTTTTATATCCAGTTGTCTGATGTGTAATACCGAGGCCCATTTAGTTTCTACGGTAGCCCATGGCTCATTATTGTGTGTTAGCCAGATAATGTCTTCTGTATTCACATCACTCTCACTTATATTACTTTCCAATTCTGGTATTTGTACAGTTTCGGAAGGACCTTTAAATTATATTGTTATTACAAACAATGAGTAAATATACATTCAGTAATACATACCCTTGTTAATTTGGCATTTTTTTAATTTTCTTACTTTGACACGCGCATTGACTGCTTTATCGTGCAGCTTACCAGTTGGATTCAGTCCGCGTCCTCGCTTGTTTAAATAGTAATGCTAAAAGAAAATGTTATGTAATGTACAAATTTTATTAAAGTTCTCATAATGGTAGAATTTAAAAAAAAATGCCTTACTTTGTTTTCTAAAGGAAAAATAGATATGATGGCATTAGTTGCACTAACTATATCATGCATTGACATTACTTTATTATTATTTGAGAAGTTGTCGACTATAACAGACGTTAAAATATCTTTGCTAATTTCATCTAGCACATTTTTAGATTTAGATTGATATAAAATCTCAACGCCATTTTCTGACGCTTTCAAAAGCTCAAGAAGTTTCGCATCTGTGAATGTATTATTTTGGCGTTCAGTGGAAGATGACGCAGACACTGGAGTGCGGTCACTTATAACGGAATTGGATTCGATCCATTCCCTGCAAGAGTTTGAAAGAGACAATGTGCTTGCCTACAAAATAATAACATATAACAAAGTTAAATATCTTGAATAGCAACAAGACTAAAAGAAACACTTGCATCTTTTCTCCAGATGTTCAAATGGTATCTGAACTTAGCTCTGGTTCCTAAAAGTGGAACTGGAAATAATTCATTGATGTCCGATTCTGTTGCAACGAGAAGACTTTCAATATCGAAATTATGATCTATAATTCAAAAAAATTAAATTTAATATCATATTCAGTATAAAATAGTAGTTATGGTTAAATAAAATAAGACTAGAAATCATTTTTACCAACAACACGCTTGTAAATTGTTTCACAGAATCCAAATGTGTTACATATTAAATGTTGAAGATCGTCAAAATTAGTACTTGTAAGCTTGTTCAGAGAAGCATCTTTTGTAAAGTCGTCAAGAATTTCTATGTCCGCCTCAGGAGGAATTGAACTAATTTCAGCGAGTGTATTGTTGCGATTCATTTTTTTATTTTATTTTCTTTTAATCGACGATGCCACAACTATTTATACAACTATGCATATATATACTGGATTTCAATCTAAATTTGAAAAGGCACGCACGACTTGCAACGCAATTAAAAATGAGGATCGAGTGAAGAAAAAGGTTAAGAAAATTAGCGATAAAATTAATTTGTATCCTATTGATTTAATAATATACTATATTAAATGAATATAATGGCACAAGTGTTATTCTTATAATTTGCAGTATGCAGATTTAGATGCTCTATACATGACTAACAGTTAGTAATCCACACACAAGCGTTTTACCCGGAATGTTATGTATGGCACATAAATAATTCAATAAAAGCACTGTTCATTTTGCCACTAGTTTTTGTTTTATCGCAATTTTCCATATTAAATTATATTCATTGATATTATTAAATCAATAGGATTACTGTTAATTTTACCGCAAGTTTTTCTTTATCGTTTTACCATATTAAATGAATAGTATATTCACATTAAAAAACTAGCGGTAAATCTAATAGTGATCCTATTGCTTTAATAATTTACAACGCTAAACAAAACGATGGTGTTCAAATGTTGGTGAGGAAGGTTAAGAAAATGAAAGAATTTGCATTCTTTTTACCTCTGTCTCGAACAACTATAATTGACAAGTATGAACATAGACTTACTGTTTTAACAAATTCTCCTTTTGGCACTTTTTTCACTATTTTTCTTTTGTTTTTCTTTCAATAGTGTTTGTTTAATTTTAATGTTTTGCACACACGTGTTAACTCCTCAAGTGTTTCGTCTTCACTGCTGTAATTTGTATTGTGCATGTCAATACGCGCAACTCAGCGCTGGCATCATAGCACAGCGCAGTAGCAGCATTAATTTGTAACTGTAATTTATCGGATTTCTTATACGGTGGTCACATTAGTTCAATAGTCCTTCAAATTGATATTAAAACTTGATATGATTACACTATTAAATCAATGGGATTAACGTTGCTAAAAACCAATTAGAAAATGTAAGCAATTAGAATAATATTATATCTTATAGAAAATATAATGTGAAATATCCCATGGAACATTAATAGGGGCACCACATTAATTTTATACGGTGTTTTCACTGATTTTTAATATGGTGATCACATAACTTGAATAGTTTTTCACATTGATATATAATAGTTTCAAACTTATTGTTTCTATAGTACAAAACTATTAAATTCCTATTGCTTTAATGTGATTTGGGTCAAATTTTGTCCCTATTAAATTAATAGGGACCCTTTTGGCGAATTAATAGGATCCGTTTTTCTGAGTGTGGTATAAACTAAACGAAGATCTTCTCAGTATAAGCATATGGGCTATGAATAATTATCTCCATCTTAATGTTCTTAAGTCCTATGTGTTGCCTATTTCATCCCAGACGTATTAATGGATAATAAGAAAATAAAAATTGTAAATAGTCTTGTTAGGCTTGGTTTTCATGTTAATTCTTACCTCACATGCACAGATCACATCACAGATCAGTGTAGTCCGCAAAGTATATTACATTTTGCGAAATCTTAGGATGTCGGCTCAGTTCACTCCTATTGATAGACGTAAGCTCATTGTAATTCAGCTCATTGTTCCTGTCATAACATATGCCGAGCTTTTGTATAGTAAGTTAGACTCACAGTCGCAACATACTCTTCAAAGAAAAGAAAAGAAATTGTATACTTGGTTGCGATATAATAAGTTACTCTAATATAAGAAATTGCATATTTCTGCATAAACTTATACAGTTGAAAACTTCTTTTTACTTGTTTGAAAAATTACAATTTAGTACGTCGCGTAGAAGCCAAACTCTTATTCTACCAAGTTTTAACTAACTTTACTCCACAAGACTATTTTTTATTAATGCTGTTCGATTATGGAATTCATTCACAGTCAAGAACGCTTTTCAAACTTGCTATTCAAAGACATTTTTCATCACCTAATTCTTAGCACATTGCCAGTTCTCTTCCAGCTCTTTCTTGCGCTCTACCTTCATCTCTCTCTTGATCTTACCTTTCACAAAAGTCATTCTTTCTTCATAAATTAAGGTCATGTAATTCTTATCTATATAATTATTGTTACTTATGTTGGTTTAAGTTATAATTCTAAATTAATAATTGTATTCAAAACTACTTGTCAATAAGCTTTGTACTTTAAAAGAACTTACATCTTAGGGAACTTATGTAATAAAATCACATAATAATAATATTATTTCGAAATATTTTTTATGTGGCATATCATTTTTTTACAATAAGCCCTTCAATTCATAACTCAGTCAAAAACAAACATGTTTTCAAAATTTTTTATTATTGTAGAGAATTGAACAAATTACAAGAAAAAAAAATTCAAAAAAATATATTTTTCACTCCAACATGGTTTTATAGAGCTCCAAACTGGCGGCAGAGAAAAAAACGGGGCCTCGTGGTTGCAGCGCTTGGGGCGCAAAAATTGTCCGAAAAAAAAAATCGAAAAAAATTTTTTAAAAAACTCGTGTCATACGATAACGAATCAAGTTATCAAGTTAAAAAAATACAAAAAAAAAAATTTCGTCAAAAAGTGAACCCGCTAGTGCCGCAACCAGTACGAAAAACATGGTTTCGAGATAAACGCGTTCAACGCTCTCACTAATCCGACTGTCATTTTTGAACCCGTAAGAATGAAATTTTTTTCTTAGAATCTGAGGAATATTTACTAAAATAGAAAATTATAAAAAAGTCGATTTAAAAAAACGGCCAATGTCATGTCGCCCCATAACGCAAGTATAAGTCCTTTTGTATTTTTTTGCAATGTGACCCCACTGCTGACATCTTTTGCACTGAATTTCCTTTTGATTAAAGTTAGATGCTTCCCACTTAATAGACTGGCTCAAAAGGTATTTAATAAACGATATAAAAAACAAAATTGGCCATTTCAGCCCTTGAAAGGACTTTGACCGAGCTTCTTATCATCAATTGTATTGTGTGTGTTATTAAATGTTTGCTCATTAACCGAGAACTGGACCTACACGTTTTATGCCCACTCCGAACTGCTAAAGTTCATGTTCTCAAGAAGCTTTATATGGCATTATTTACTCTGTGAGGTTTGCCATTGTCTGCAGAGAGGTGGTGACCGATATGAACAATTTTTTTATTGAAAAAACTTTTCGCAGCGACTGGGGATCGAATTCGGGCTCCGAGCGTGCAAGCCACACACTTGACCTGCACGCCACGGTCACCACAATGACTAATACGATATATCACTATGTTTTTTCCCGGGAAGTAATGAAACATAATGAAAAGTCAAGTATCAACATTATTTTTTTTGAAAACGGAGTTTTGAACTGGAAAAGTGTGCACAGTATTTGAGACTTCTAAGTTAAGAACGTCTTTTATTTCAAACCTCGTAAAAATAAACTAACCGATTTGAACTCCTTGGGAGTTAAGGAATATGAATTGATGTTATTTTCCTTTAGTAATGACATTAGTTCAGCGTGAGCTGAAGCATCATTTAAATAAAGCTTACTCTTAAACTTGCTAAGATTTTAAAAAAGATTTTGGGATTTTTTGATTTAATTGGTCGACCGAATTTTTTATATTTACGTTATATAAAAAAAAAATTGGTGGACACAAATTCTTTTGATTACCAGTACCTGAAACACTCTTACCTTAAATTATTGCCTTAGTTTTATTAGTTTTTTATGTTTTGATTGTTTAGAGCTTCGTTTTCAATTAAATTATCGAGTAAAGCAAATCTGTTGCTAGATAAGTTATTCCGGAAACTAGAGAAGTCTATATTAGCATCCGCAGGTTTCGAGGCTTCTTTACGTCTTCTTCTTTTAACAAAATTACGATAAAACTCACCTTCACTTTGTTTGACTGGTCCAAGAACTCTTTCCAAGCCTATAAATGTAATTACCGAAGGTGCCATGTCTTGAGGTGAATTAGAGTCAACGAAATATTCATTGAGTTAGGTTCATGTAGGTCTTGGGTATTAGAAGCAACACATGATGTTGTTGCATATGGGCATCTCCCATCTCGAAAAACAGTAAAGAAACCAAAAGAGCCCATATGTATTTTAAGTATTCTAATGCGATGACGGAGTGCTACATTTTATAAAAATATTATATAATAGGACGCGACAAAAAATATAAGTTTTTTTTAAGCTCTTATAGAAATATGCAAAATTTAGCTAATTTTGAGAACTTTTTTTATATATATATACATGTTAATGGAGGTCAAAGGATAACTTTTCTTCAAAGACTTCTAAAATATGAGAATTATCTCTTTCCTTTTTTTAAATAGTTATAGCACGAATACGGATGCGACATCACGGACGCGACAAATTTTTCCAAGGGAATGAAATACAGTAATGTTGTTTATTATTATTCTTAACTTTTTATTGAAAATAATATATAACAAGGTAAATTCAAAATACAAACAAGTAGTAAGATTTAGTCCAGTGCAGTAAGAATATTTCGGCCCAGAATTTAAAAAAGTAAAAAATTCTTTTAGATTAATAAAATATAAATATTTAAGCTCCATTTTTGGATAACAAAAAATTTTTCTCACCAGTTTGCATTTTTCACTCGTGGTGGACCTTTTTTGGGAGATACCCATATGCAGAATCCGATGAATTGATTTGCTGTGGCTGGTTTTCGCTAATTTTAGGATTTGAATTAAAAACCCCTTGTTGCTGGATGGATCTCGGGGTGGATGTGCTTGTAGATGGGACAAACATCTGCAAGCTTATTGTTTTTTCATTAAAATTTGCGCTTTCAAAGCTGCAAATTTGCTGGCTCCTTTTTGTTTAATGCCATTTGAAAATACTGGTAAAAATAACGCTTGATGGTAGAAAAGCTTCAAATTTGAAAACTTCAAGAAGTTAAGACAAAAAAAAAAACGTTATATAATTTTTTATTTAATTTTAATTTTTTTTTCTATAGCACAAAATTCAATGCTCTCTACATATATGATCGTTCAAATCAAACTCTCGTTGTAGCTCAAATATAAACTTCTTCAGAGTTTTTACTAGGACAACTCCATAAATAAGCTTATGTTTGTCCTGCAGAGATAAAATTTGGTATATATGTTTGTTATACCAAAACTAAAAAGTGTTCAAACATTGGATGCAGTCCGTCCACGCACACGCCCAACTTCGATACAACCCACAATAGCGAAAACACTAAAACATTAAAGCATTAATATGTAAGGTACAGGAATAAAACTTGGTATGAGTAAATTTTGCATAAAAATGCAAAATACACTCGCCCATTTTAACTACTATTATTGTATTTTGAAAAAGTAGGTTTAGGGTATTTCAAAGTCAGACAAGACCGACTTTAGACTTTACTTTACTTGTTTAATTTTGACCCTGTGAATCAAATGTATGTTTTTTGTAAACGATAGAGTTTCGGAAAATAATAATTTCTGCAGTTAAATTATTCAGAAACTGTGCCATATTCACTTCTGAATGCAGTGCATTAAAACTAACTTTAGCAAATGCAAGTTCCGGGTAGACCAGCTTGAAAAATCCTAAGCAATTTCATAACTGGGAAAAGCAATTCCTTGATTTATTCATACGCTTTTAAGCAATATCTTAAAAAAATAAGGTAAAGATCATTAAATTCGCCTTTACTAAGGAAATTAGAAATTGCTTAAGGAACAAGGAATTGCTTAAGTTTTTATTAATACTACACTTAAGAAATTCCTTAGAAATTCCAAGAAAAAGCAATTGCTTACGTTTTATTCATTAGGCTCAGTGTGTCCCCGTTCACCCATGAACTTGAAAAATACACCACAAGCTCGTTTGTATCATCAACATGAAATTTGTAAAATCTTCACAGCTTGTCATAAAAATTAAGCAAACATTTAATCATCATAACTCTTATGCCTACACAAGCAACTTACGTTTATTTTTAAGCTGCTGATAAGAATTAATTTCTGCTTTACTGCAGTATAAAACGTAAAAAAATAATCTTCTTCAAAACACGTAACAAAACACTTTTACGTGCTTAGATTTTTCACTCTAAACAAAATAGAAATTTATGCAAGTCTTCGGGGTGAATGTGAAGAACGCTCAGAATATAATATTGAATAAAATCTCAATAATATTTTCAACAATTTACAGAATTTTATTTGGAATATTCGATAATATCCTGAGCGACATGCTAATAAATAGTTGATGTTAACAACGAGACGTTAGAATAAAAATAGAAGAACCTGAAGATTCATTCATTCTTGTTTCGATTCTGGCTGCATTTTTTTTTTTTATTTCGCCAGAAAGTTAGAAAAATAATAATAATAGAAATAATAATAAAAAGAATATATCTGAATATGAATTCAGCATAAATGTTTTCATATTGAATTTGAAGATAAGAAAAATAATGCTAAAGCTATTGACGTGAGATATAAAAAAAGGAAAAAAAAACAAATATAAATTCACACAACCAACGTTCAACAACTTGGCATTCATTTAAATTTCATTTCCGCACGTCAACAGGAGTGAATCGCTTCCGTATCCGGTCTAGCAAAGTGTATCCAGACAGACGCATTAAGTATTGATTTCTTTAGAATTTGTGTTAGTGTGTTACGTTACTGAGTGTGTGTGTGTGACTGCACTGAGAAAAAAAGACATACCCAATCGGCCAAACAAGCTTGGAATAAGCTTTAAACAAGCTTACAAGCGTAAGCCTCAAGCTTGGATAACGCTTTCATTTTCTATTGTAGAACGCTTACATGTAATTGTAGGATAAACGAAAGTGAACCCTTGGAATAATATTCCTTACTTCAAGCTTAATCCAAGTGTTGTTTTTACAATTGGATATAAGTGTTTTAATAAGTTTTTTCCAAGTGTGCTACACTCAACAAAGCAAATAGCACTCGCGAAAAATTTTTATTCCGTGGCTCAGTTGGTAAGCCACTGGTTATTTGATTTGTTGTGATTTGGACATCCAAGGTTCAATTCCCAACCGGAACATTTTTATTTTTATTTATTTTTTATTTTTGTTTGTTAAAATTGAAGCATATATTTATATGAAAAATTGCATGCCTTCAAAAATTTTTGTGTTTGCTACCCCAGGGATCGAACGCGCGAACCACCGCATATGTGTCGGACACTCTAACAGCTTGCCGTAAGCCTTATGGCTGCAGAGCGAACAAAATGAAAATAAAATACATTTATGTATGTATACATGAGAGCATCACAACTTTAAACAGTTGTGAAACTCTTACCGTTGTCAGCGTTATCTAAGTATGATTGCAAAACACTTACTTAATGCAAGCCTTTCCAAGTATTATTGTACATCACTTGCTTTTTGTATTTTACGCAATAGTTATACAAAGCAACTTGGAAATTTATTACCCTGGCAAATGTTTTTCAAGCGTGCTTGGATAAGGCTTGCTTTTTGTATTGCATGTAAGCTTAATCCAAGCACTATTTCTAAATGGTTGATTGGGTACCTTGCTCCGGTAAAAAATTTCTCTATTTTTGATAATAGCAATTTTCTCTTTTACAAATAAAATTTTCTTCAATTAGAATTAATTTTCACATTTTCGAAGAAATATTTCTTTACTTCTAGGAAATGGAAATATTTAAATGTCTCTAATAATGATAAGTATTTTTCTCGCACAAAAAATTTCTCATTTATAGAGAAATTTTATTGAAAATGAAAAACTTTTCTTATATTTTGATAAAAAATTCACTATGAGAAGTATTTTCTTCAATAACAACAAATATTTTCTCAAAAAAAAAAGTATTTTTCTCAAAAAACGATATATTTTTCTATTTCATGGAACCTTTTTATCATTTTTAGAGAATTTTAAGTATCGCAATTAGAGAATAGCATTCTCTGGAGCAAAGTCTATACCATTTTTCTCTAAATATGATGCCTTTTTTATCATATTCCGAGACACTTTTTTGTGAGTGTGCGTAAAACAGCTTTAAATTTAAGCATTTGCCCTAACTATGGCAAACACTCAACACGCTGCCATCACACAGTCCTTCAAATAACATGTTGACTCTACACATTTAAAGTTGAAACAAAGACAAACACAACAAGAACTTTTCCTGTTGTTGGTTTTTATTTTTTTGTTTTTTTACAGTTGACTTCTATAAATGTATAGAAAACACTTTTATTTCGAACTTTCTAGCAGGTTCTATTTGTTTAAATTGTTGGCAACCTTACTGCAATGCAAACACTTAAGCACACACACATACGTACTTGTGCTGAAAGCCCACACATATGCAGACAGTTATGTCATAAGATAAATAAAAACATTAAATTTATTTATTTATCTTCTGCAAAATTTTCGAGCTATTCAAAAAATTTCTACATAAAATATTTATTTTGTAATGCTAATATTTCAAGCGAATAAAGAAAAAGAAGCATAACAAAAATAAACAGCAAAAGTGGTAAAGAATGTAAGAAGGCAGGAAGGAGCAAAGCCGCCTGGAATTGTAGAAATGTTCAAATGCAAAATACATAACATCTTTATGCCAAATTCGAATCGATTGCTTCGAACGAGCTGCTAACAATCGTTTAAGTTGTACAAAACAACAACGTAAATAAGTATTATTTATTATAAGTATTATTATTTTCTGTGCTGGTAACTCTGGTCGTTATTGCAAGCTGATACTGGCTTATGTTGTTATGTTACAGTAATAAATTATCTTGCTTCAAAATATGTTGATAAATATTTAAATTAACATGATTTAATAATGTACAATTATATTTGAATTCGGCGTACATTTCAAGAGGAAAATGGTAGGATTTACCTTTTTCTTGATCAGCAGGGGACCAAAATATTTTAGCTAAAACAAAAACTTGTTAGTCAGAAATTAAGCGCGTTCTAGGTGAAGTGTTTACGTTAGAGATAGTCCTGGCGAATCGAAAGCATATTTTTTGAATTCATTAACGAAAGTTTTCGGGTAGAAAAAAAATAAAAATTACTCTCAGAAACGAGCGTTTTTTTTGGTTTTTTGATAGCAAAACGTTTTTTTTTTTTTTTTTTTTTTTTTTTTAGCCAAAGATATTTTTGCCCTTACTGAGACTTATCTTACCCAGGAGTTCAAGGATACTGAGGTCTTTAATTTGGATTTGGACGGAGTGAAAAATGATTTTAATATCAAAAGTAGAGCACGTTTGTCTGTAATATTTGAAAAAAACTGTTAATTTAAATATTTTACTTTCAATCCAACAAAAATCCTTTCAAATTAAATGATTTTCTATAAAGATCAACGTTTTGAATTTTACTTTTGAATTGAATGTCTAAAAATTTGAGATTTCAGTGGTTATTTCAAACAAAACAAAATTCAGAGCAAATGTGGAAGCATTTGATTCAAATGAAGTTGTCAATAAAAAATAATGTTTTAACCAAATGTTTGTCTGTTCAAATTTTTACAGTTAAATTTTTAAACGAAAATCATGTTGAAACAAAATTAATACTTTTGACTCAAAAACTTCAACGTTTTGCTTAATTTTCTTGAAAACGTACATGACTTTCGAACAGAAAGCTCCCATGTTTGATTCGAACGTTCCAATGTTTGACTTCCTTAATACAAACGGAAAGTTCATTCAACTCAAACGTATCGCGTTTGTTCAAAATGATCGTATGTTCAAATTTTACAGTTAGAAGTCAATTTGGTATCTATATATTAATACGCAAACAAAAAGTTTTGGGTAAATGTTTGTAGTTTATGAGCAGTAGAGTGGGTCGAAAAAAAACCTCCTATTTTAAAGTTGACCTCGAGAGGATTCCGAAAACAAAAAAATTTTTTTTTTTGGACCACCGGAAAAACAGCCAAAATGGTCTTTTTTGCATAACTTAAGCATAAAATGTCAGATCTCAAAAAAATATGTGTCGTTGAAAAGAGCTTTACGAGCACTACAATGGCTTCTTAGAACATTTCTAATTCTGAGGTCATATTCAACTAGTAAGCTCCATTAGCCCGATTTATCCCCCCTTAAATTTTTTTTTTTTTCTCATAAGATTTAACTTCTTCAAATTTGTGTAATTTGTGTTAAAAAAATTATTTATTAAGTTTCTTTTACAATTTTGTTTATATAAAAGTCAATTTTTTATAAAAAAAAGGATTATATCAAATATTTGAACTATTATAACTTCTTTGTTTTTAAACTTGATAAATAATTTTTTTAACACAAATTAAACAAATTTGAAGAAGTTTAATTATATGGGAAAAAAAAAGAAATTAAAGGGGGATAAATCGGGTATGGTACTTACTAGTTGAATATGACTTCAAAAATAAAAATGTCCTGAGAAGACATTATAGTGCTCGTAAAGCCCTTATCAACGACATATAAATTTTTAAGATCTGAGATGTAATGCTTAAGTTATGCAAAAAATACTATTTTGGCTGTTTTTCCGGTGGTCCAAAAAAAAAATTTTTTTGTTTTCGGAATACTCTCGAGGTCAACTCTAAAATACGGGGTGGTTTTTTCAAACTTTTTTTTTTGGTATGGAGACCGACCTACTCTAATGAGCAGCTTAATCATGAATCTTGCGCAAACAATTTTTTTTCACCGTGTGAGAGCAAGAAAGCTTATCTTTATCAGAAACAGATTTATGTTCCTTTTTGACGGGTACCATAAATAGTTGGCGTAAGCAAAGTTACTTTGTTATGATTAATATAATATGTTCACTAGCAACTATGATAATTTGTTGCAGTAAATATATTATGTTTACTGTGGTCAGCTTTGAGGGAAATACGTTCATAGTAAGCTTAGCATACAATTAGAGCGCGAATAAAATTTTTATTTCGTGGTTCAGTTGGTTAAGAGCTTGTTAGTTTGGTTTGAATTTGAATATCTAAGGTTCAATTCTCAAGACAAACCCAGCTCTAATTTTATTTTGTTTTTATTAAAATTTATACAAGCAAATAATTTAAGGAAAAATTGCATATCATTACCAATTTAACATCAACGGAATTTTAACGTGGATCGTCGCTCATCGTAGTCCAAAACATTACCCATCAGCCAATCGCCTGATGGCTTGTAAGAGAACAAAATACAAACAAAACAAAAAAATCAAACACAAATATTTCATGAACATGTTGTATGTTTCTGACAAATACGATATGTTCATGGAAAAAAAATGACTATTTTTGTAACAAACATATTAGGTGTGTTTCCGTACTCTACACTGTGTAAGTTCTGTGTAAAGTTGGGGCTGCGAGAGTAAAATGAAATTTAAGAATAGTGGCAAAAGTACGGAAACAGCTTCTAGTAAGTTTCGAGCACAAAACAGTTGATTCTGACAGCAGACGTGTCAAACGTAAATAGCGCCAATTGAAATTATCGTCAATTTGTTTGTTTAAAGCAAAAATATTTATTTTTAATTTGTAAATTTTGACAATTTTCAGTTGAAAATCAACTTATCGTCGCACAACTTTTGAATTTAATAATAGCAAAACATAAACAAACTTCAATTTGAAATATGCTTGTTCTTCTTGATGCTTCTTCTTAATTTACTCGCAGTCTTGAGTTCAAGCACAATCTGGTAAACTTCTGTGCTCGAGAGAGCGATTTATGCTTGTTCTACTTCTCACATTTTAAGCACAGAAAGTACGGAAACAGAAAATAGTAACACACAAGATACACAGTGTGAGTACGGAAACAGACCTATTGCTTCAATGTTTTCCACAAAAATATTTTATTTTCACATCAATTAAAATATACAATTTTCTGTAATAAGAAGCCAACATTAAAATGATTGTCACAAAAATAGAAACGTGAATAACAAAAAAAGTATGGTCAAAATTGCAAGATATATCTTATTCTATTAAACGAGCAATATTTGTATATATATTTGCAATTGCGTTCTCGAAAACGGCACTAACGATTTCGATGAAATTTACAATATAGATGAAGAGGAAGCTGAAAAATCGATCCAGCTAGGTCTCATCTCTGGGAAAAGCTGTTTTTCCGAGTTTTCACGCATTTAATAAATAACTTAATTTTTCTGCCGAATATGTTATGTTAAGTTTGCTCATATTGTTATAGTGGTGATAGCTCAGAGAATAGAGCTTCTGTCCAATAATACCGAGGTTGTGAGTTCGATTCCCGCCGTGCTCAATAAGTTTTTTGTTTTTATTTTTTAAGCTTCACCAAACAGTGATTTGGTGAATTTGTTATATTTTTCATTTATTTTTTTTTTATAGAAACGTTTTTAGTACAGTTTTGATGTACCAATTTTTGATATAAAAAGAAATCTTACAAATAGAGTAATTTACACTAAATCTTAAACAAATTTAAAAAAGGAAAATATTTTCGTAAGAGTTTCCTATGCTAGAGTTTCTACGTTTTGAAAAAAAAAATGTAATTTGCTCACATCTCAAAAAGTGCATTTTTTTTTGTAATTTTAAGAAACAAATTAAGTTTCCACTAAAATAAAATATAATGGCCAAATGTTATGCTTTTCGTAATTTAAATTTTTTCTGATATACATTTCACTTAATCGTTCATAACTTCTATACCGTTTGAGATATTGTTATAAAATCTGGAGCAAAAATGTTTTTCTTATTAGGTCAAATAATTATTTTGTATATAATAAAGGAATCTTGGACCATAAAACTGTAAAAAGCTTGAACAAAATTTTTAGTTCTTTCTTTTTTATTTGCAGTAAGTTTACAAAATTTTAAATGCCTTATAAAAATTCGAAATAAATTAAGATCACTCTAAGAATTTTTTAATCGGTCTTAAAACAATACAAAGAGTTTTAACATTTTTCAATCGGCCGTCTGGGGAGGATGAAGTGACAAATTCACATTTTGTAAATATCATAAGGTGTGAACAGACCACATAGTACAACAACTTTACGGTTAAAAATCTTAGAGTAATTTTTAAACAATACATTGAACTAATACATATGTTAATCCTTTTTTTTAGAATTGATACGATTAAAAATATTAGACATATTTTTAGTCAAAGCTGTACGTAATTTTAATAAATTGGGAATACAATTTCAATTATAGTGCCTCAGGTAAAAATTTGAATACAAAATAACTGAAAGGGTAATAAAAACTGTATTTTGCTTACATTTTGTTCATGCTATCGCAAGCAACAGGATGTGACAAAAAATAAGAATATTGCACTATGCAATTGTTACATTAAATAATTATTTATATATATAATATAATATTTATTATAATTAATAAAATAAGATTATAATAATAAAAAATTAAAAAAAAATATGCTTATCATCCAGGCTGAGAATCGAAACATGCTTCTTTGATTCTTAACGTTATCACCACAGCAGCTTATCCGACTGAGCCACGACTCTGTTGATTTCTGCTCAACCCAATAACAACCGGTTGCTGTTTTAGATGCAAAGATCATAATAAGTGAATAGAAAACGACATCTATTGGGTAATAGCATACAACGAAAAATAATGCCAATAGTTTTTTTCATAAGTGTTAAATCTAATCGGAACTGTAAGACCCCAATCAACCATTTAGAAATAGTGCTTGGATTAAGCTTACATGCAATACAAAAAGCAAGCCTTATCCAAGCACGCTTGAAAAACATTTGCCCGGGTAATAAATTTCCAAGTTGCTTTGTATAACTATTGCGTAAAACACAAAAAGCAAGTGATGTTCAATAATACTTGGAAAGGCTTGCATTAAGTTAGTGTTTTGCAATCATACTTAGATAACGCTGACAACGGTAATAGTTTCACAACTGTTCAAAGTTGTGTACTCTCATATATACATACATTTTCATTTTGTTCGCTCAGCAGCCATAAGGCTAACGGCAAGCTGTTAGAGTGTCAGACTCATATGCGGTGGTTCGCGCGTTCGATCCCTGGGGTAGCAAACACAAAAATTTTTGAAGGCATGCAATTTTTCATATAAATATATGCTTCAATTTTAACAAACGAAAATAAAAATAAATAAAAATAAAAATGCTCCGGTCGGGAATTGAACCTTGGATGTCCAAATCACAACAAATCAAATAACCAGTGGCTTACCAACTGAGCCACAGAATAAAAATTTTTCGCGAGTGCTAATTGATTTGTTGAATGTAGCACACTTGGAAAAAGCTTATTAAAACACTTATATCCAATTCTAAAAACAACACTTGGATTAAGCTTGAAGTAAGGAATATTATTCCAAGGGTTCACTTTCGTTTATCCTACAATTACATGTAAGCGTTCTACAATACTAAATGAAAGCATTATCCAAGCTTGAGGCTTACGTGTGTAAGCTTGTTTAAAGCTTATTCCAAGCTTGTTTGGCTGATTGGGACGTAATTCTACGTAAAAAAAAACCGAAAATGCATTTTTTGAGACATGAACAGTTTACTTTTTTTTTGAAAAAGTAGGCAACTCTAGCAAAAAAATTCCAAAAGTATTTTATTTTTTATTAATAATCGCTTTTCAATTGCTTTCTAACGATACTTCATTTACAAAAATAGGGGTAACAAATGACAGAGGTATGATTTATTGAAAATGACTCCATTTTCAAGATTTTTACTTTGATCAAAAATTGCTATCTCCATAACTTTAGAAAAAATTGCGACATAAAAAAATAACTTCTTTTCTTGTAAGTGGAAAAGGAGCATGAGGTTAATTTTGGGAAAAAAAAAATTTACTTAGGCTTGGAATGGCCGACATAAGTTCAGCATAAGTAAATTATCAAAATAATTAAACAAAATATAAAAAAAATATAAAACCAAAACAAATTTCGTTTAGTTGAAAAACGAAGTTATCATAAAATAAAAATGCATTTAAAGTTAATTGAAAAATATGATCTTATATGTTGTTTCTAAGATAAAGTTGGCATTTCCGATACATTAAAAACCGTAAAACGTTTGAACATACGGCAGGAATCTGAGCGGAGCTCGGTCGCCCAGGTACTTTACAGTAAAAAGATATATGTTTGCTACAATCAAAGTCGAAAATCTCATTTTTAAAAGAATCACGGTTCTCTCAGTGTGCTTGGATTTAAAACTTGATCAATTGGCCTTGAATCAATTGGCTGGAAAATGCTTAAAATAACGAGACAAAAAAATCGAATTTTTAAAGTACCAACCTTTCGTTATACAGCGTTATATTTTAGTTATAAAAAATATTTATGGCAAATTAATTGTTCCAGCTTTTTACAAAACTAACTTAAAACTTCGTTGCAAAGTATAATAAAAAGAAAAAGAAATACTGCTTACTTTTCATGAAACTTCTTTAAAACGAATTTGTTTTCATGCTCCAGCAACAGACAGTAAATCTTGACGGTTTAATTTTGTTTTCGACCAAACAACGTTATTATTCAAAACAAGTAAAATGCAGACAAGTTTATGGCTGCTTCTTGATGGCCAAAATTAAGTTATCCTTCTGGTCACACAAACTCATTTGAATTTAATAACTTGAACATTTCCTTAATCTTTCCTACGTGCTAAGCTAAACAATATTTTGAAATTTGATTTACAAAAACTTGTTGCAATAATAAATTCAAAGTTCATCAACAACATATTTTAATATTCAAAAAAAGTCAAGATAGCATAAGCTTTAAAATTGTTAGCGAAGATATAACCAAAGAAGAATAAAAAATAATCGAAAATTTCAACACTCCATGAATAAGTATTTCTAGAGCATTCAAGTTCAATAAAAACTAATAGCAGACTGACTGAAAAAGGTTCGAATATCTCTTGAAATTCAACTAAAAAAAAACGTGCTTAATGGCGATGAACTAATTTTAACACCCGTCACTAAATTTCAATGAAACAGTGTTAATGCAACAAGAAAGAAAAAAGTAGCTATTATCAAGCAGAATACAACAAAAAAAGAACGTCAACTGATCAACAAGAAATAGAAAATCATGCAAAAAAGCACCTAAGTTCAAACAAGAAAACTGGTAACACTTTAACTGCTATCAAGGCACACGACCGACCAACATCAACACCGATAACGGGGTTAACAAAGTGACAAGCAAGCCAAGCAAAAACAACAGCAAAAAAGAAGCAAATACAAGAAGACAAAAACACATAAGCTGACACATACAGAGGAATCTCATCTCAAAAGTACACAAAAGTAAGAAAAAACATCTGAAAAGTAGACAAAAATCAGCAGATAAAAAAATAGCTAACAAAGTAGAAGAGCTCTAAAACAGCAGAAGAAGAAGCGATGTAAAAAGTGAAAGCACTAACGTGGTCTACAACGAGGGCAGCACAGTTCGTTGTCTCAAAAAGAAAAATTGCAACGTAGCTGGCTAGCGGTAGCACTCGAAGGACGCTCAGGACTCCCAGGATTTGCAGAATACGCTATGCCAACGGTATAGTTTGCTTGATGTTTGGCGTCGACTTTATTCGTAGGTGTACACGTCAATAGCCTTTATCAGCGCAGATGGCATTTCGTCGCTTATACCTAATGCTATCAACGCATATCTTTCTCTTCACTTCTCGGTCAATTCACCACAGTGGTTCTTTGGCAATGACGGCTAGCACATTCCTTGTGTTGGCTCGCACGTGTCATGTGCTACCTTTTGTGTTCATGTTTTGTTCATCGTTATTTCATTCATTAAATTCCTGTTTTGATGTTGAAGCGTCGCGTCGAAGCAGATCCTTGTCGTGTGCCCTCGCTTTCTCACTCTCTCTCTCTCTCTCTCTCTTGCAAACTCTGCGTTTGTTACTTTCTCGCCGACTCTGTCTTTCGGGTTAGCGTTGCCAAAGGCTTTAATAAAAATAACATTAGCGTATCCTTTGTAGCGTACAATTCAGAGTTTGTCTGTTTCTTTGTAGTGTGCATAAATTAGTCGCTTATGCACTTTAGTCCCTGCCTTTTAGCTCATTGCTGCCAGTTTTTTTGTTTTTTTTCTTTTTTTGCTAACCTTATTTTCGTCATTTGGTAATTACTCAGGTCTTAATATTTTTTCTTTTAATATATATATTTTTTTCTTCTTTAATAACGTTGTTCTTCTCATTTATTTATGTTAAGGACCTTGCCAAGAATTTGTCTATATTAGTGTCTATGTGCATGTGTCTATTATTTTTATGGATGTATTTGTGTGTGTGTGACGTTTGTCCTGATCCTTATCAGATTCCTTATTATAAAGTGTCTTTGTATTTTGTGTTGTGTGCCGTTAAGTAATTTACTTGCTTGGGATTTCTTCTTTACGTTTTTGTTTTTGCATGTCCTTGTTTTTTCTATTACAGCTGAAAAAAGTCCTCTTTTTTCTCTGACTTGGAATACGGTTTTTTCTTATTTAAGTCGTGTGCTTCTTTTTAGCCATTGTTCACAGTTCGTTGATTGTGGAATGAAGAATGTTGTAGTTGTAAGTTGCTGTTGTTGTTGGTTTGCTAACAACGCCCTCCATTTCGTTAATTATTCCCCTGGCTCTCGGACTCTGGCTAAATTTTGGCATTTTCACTAATATTCTCCGCTTTAGCACAATCTTTCTTTGGTATTTATGTTTTTTTTTTTTTGCTACTCCCATCTACTCAGAATTCAGGATTTTGTAAAGATATCAAAGAATGTGGTAATTAATATTTTGTAAAGTCAACTAACGTTGTGAATGGTAAAAATTTAGCGCATTACATTGCGGACCTAGCTAGAGTCACATCACATAATATCACATCACGTAAGAGGAAATAACATCATCACATGAGAAAATAACATCACAAAACATGAGAAAATCTGCAATAGCGAGCCAAGGTGCATTATCTGTGAAAATAAAAAGAAGATGCGAAGAAAGCATGTCGCAGGAGGCAGCAGGTTCCCTCTTCTAAGACCTACGGGACAAATATAAAGGTGAAGTGGTCGAAAAACCTATGACAGTGGTCTAAATATGCCTTAATCACTGCAAAGCTGCTCTGAATCTGTTTCAAGATACGATCTAAGAAATGGAAGCAGACGTGACAATTCTTTTAGAGTCTTGAAAACTTTCTGAATCGTGTATAAGGGCTTAAGATAAAACTGGAGGTACACATATGGACATGCTGAAAACACCCCTACAAAGAAGTATGACACGTCAGGAAGACGGATTCGTTTGTGCCCTAATTAACCGGATCTATACCTTCAGCTGTTATGCGTCTCCTAGCTTAAGTTCAACGAACTATCACTTCGAAGTTCATGAACAAAATAGTTATGCAAGCAAGAGGGTAGCACCCTATATTCATTGCCGGTGATTTCAATGCCTGGATCGAGAAGTAGGTACACAAATAACAGATGTAGCTCGCTTTTGGAAACCTTTTCCTACTTAGATATGACCATTGTTGCCAGAGAGCCGAACTGAAATTTACCACTATTTGGACAAAAATTACCACTTTCTGACAAAATTGACATTTTTCTAAAAAAATTACAAAATTTTAAATGATTAACAGTCGTTATAACTCACTTCACTACTTCCACAATAAAACATTTCTTTGATAGCCTTGAACAATTCGTTTCTTCCTACACGGAGAAAACTGTTTGTTAAATTTGTATGGAGATTAAGCAAAACTTGAGCATAATTCTCAGCCACTTCAAAATATTGCTTATTTTCAGCAAAAATCAAGCAAATTTTGCTTTTTAAATTTATAATAACTTAGCAAATTTTCGCTTGAATTAAATCAAAATTTGCTATATGAATTTATAATAAGTAAGCAAATTATTGCTAAAATTTATCTTTATTTTGCTTTTTTTCAAATTATATGAGAAGTAATTTCAATTTAGAAAACGTTTTCTAAAATCAAACCGCTATTGAGCAAAATTTTGCTGATTTGCGTTTAAGCAAAGTAATGGCTTGATTCAAGCAAAATAATTTTCTCCGTGTATTGCCAACAACTTTTCCAATTCACGATGTGCAAGGGACTTCTTTTATCCACTTTTCCATTACCTTTTTTGTAGGAACTGGTCATGGCTTTCTTTATTTTTTTTATAGGAACTGGTCATGGCTTTCTATAACCGATATTCTTTTAATCGATATTCAATGCAATTCCAAAACATTTGATTACTTCTGATGTCTTAGTGTGTTTCAACAATTTCCTTACTTTTGAAGTTAAAATTTGCAGCAAATCAAAAATTAAAACAATCCTACATTTGTTATTTTTTGGTACAAAAGGGTATTCCAAATAATAAAGGACTGCTTGTGAGAACGTTCAGAGAGGGAACAAAAGTGCAAAAAACTTAAAATATTTGTAAATCTAAAAAAAAATATATTGCAAAAATTTCCCACTTTTAGTCAAAAATTACCTTTTTTACCTCTGCCCAAAAAATGAATCAAAAATTACCTCATTTAGGGACATTTATCTCAATCTGGCAACAGTCGATATGACACTTTTAAAAGAGGGCAACACAACCACCTTCTCTAGAAACGGAGACAATCTATCATCGATGTTTCCTTCGCAAACACTACACTAACGAAAGACTTGAGGTGTCACGTTAGTGACGGATACACTCATAGGAATCATGAAGTCATAATAGTGTGGATTGTAAAAACATTCGACAAAGATGTATTTCGCTAACTGTTTACCAATACTGAAACCCTTACAGGATCATCAGAAGAAAAGGTTAAGCGGGTAACGAAGGTCTTAATTCAAGCATGCGATATTTCTATGTCCAGAAGAGTAGTTAAACAAAAACAAAAAGGTCAGTTTCTTTTAATATAAATTTTAGTCTGTTTATCCGCTTTGAAATAAGGATAAGCAAGAAAGCGCGCTTTAAACAGCTTTGTGACGCCGACAACAACCCATGGGGAAACTTTACAGACTCATAATGGCCAAAATAGAAGGATATAAAAGTTCACTCCAAGAAACATGTTCGCAACTATTATTGAAAAAGTGTCTACACCAGTGTTGGGCAAACCAATACAAAAACACGCAAGCTTGTGTGTGTGTCCAAGAGAAAGCGACAGCACTGTTTATATTTTCTATAAAAAAAATCCTAGCATCCAGTTGTCATTGAACATTTTTCTTTGCGTATTTATTTAATAGTTGCGAATCGGGCTCTTACTTTCTCAAATGCTTAACGTCAACCGACATCAGTTGAATAGCAAAATTACGCTCACAGCCAGCGTTGCCAGAGAACCGCGGAGAAAATTCTTCATTGTCGTATTGAAAAATCTGAAAAATACTTCCTTTTAAAAGTTTTCGAAGTATGCGTATTGGAAAATAAACAATTTTTTTTTATTGCAAAATAATTACATTTACCCTGGATCACTAACCTATGGCTAAGTTTTGTCACAACTAATTCTGGGTGTTTTCCACCCACAAAAAAATTCTCAATAATAAGGACGTAATTTTTCAAACCTAAGAAATGTGTTTTCAATAAAGTGCAGATTATTTTCGCCATTTTAAAATGTTTTGTTATGAAAAGAATGGTTGGGTATTTTCGAGGCACTCAATAAATGCGGCAACACTGCGGCCTTTCTACTCGCTTGCAACACTGTTGCAGATGCTCAGCTAATCAGCTAATACGTTGCTGATTTTTTGCGCGTATTTTGCACAATTTCCATAAATTAAAGCAATAATGGAATTTTGTGTAGGTTTAATTTAGGATACCATAGAAAATGATAAAAGTTTGTTACTGAAATTGGAAGAAGCAAGAATTAATCGACTTAAGAAGAGAAAGTGGCTGATTGCAGAGATTATGAAGAAAAGAAAAGTGACGAACACGAAGAATTTTTTAAAACCATTCAATTATATCCTAGTGATATATTTTTCTCGCATTTGCGATTGAATTATATTAGTAAATTTATATACGTGGCCAATAATAATAGCTGTGTTTTTTATCAAGCGAGTAGTTAAAAAACGACCGCTTATCATATGTATACTCGCTTAAATAACACAGGAAACTGTTAGTCGCTTAAAAGTTTGCCGACCAAACGGAAAAAAATGCTTCCAAGTTATGTTTCAATAATTGTATAAATTTCCTACAAAGGTGGCAACTATATCTGATTGATAGTCAATAGTGATGTAAGAAATGAAAATTTTTTGTACCAAATACTTTTCACGAAATACTCATAATTTGCTTTAGATCAATATTTCAATAAAAATACATAATAATTTAACAGGTAAGATAAACAAAATTTATCAAATATACTCATTATGTAAAACTATGTTGCTTGCATAAGCTTTTAGCACTGAAAATCTTTTGAGTATCGGGTTTGTTTTCAGAACCGAGTCTCCAATGCTTAAAATCTGAAAATTTATGCATCACTAATTTTCAAAACTTTGATATATAAAATAAATTTGTCAAAAATTGTTTACAAAAATTTGATAAGAACATAAACAACGTTTTTGACTCTTCAGAAAATGCTTCCAAGTTTTAAAAAAATTCTTAAGCGAGTAAGCAGTCGTTTTTTGACTACTCGCTTGGTAAAAAACACAGCTAACATTAAAAATAAAATAACTAAACATTTGTCTTACTTTTCTTCATCCAATATTATTCTGCAGACAAAAATTCTGTATTACCGCTTTTTCGTATTTCCTGCGAATCAAATGTCAAATTTCTGTTGGCTAGAACGTTTTGCTTTTGCCAATGTTGCCAAAAATTAGCATAGAACGTGATGCTTTGACAAATTATGCAACACAGCCGCAGTATTTGCTGCTCGAACATACCCGTTATTTCAATGTAAAACAAAAAAATTTTGAACTTGTTCATGAGTGAATTTAGAAAAATAAGAAAATACAATAGGTTTTGAAAAAGCTTGTCATTTCTACAGTTTGAGAGCAAGTGAAATATGAAATATATGATTGTCAAGCTGAAATAATACAAACAAAAAAATTTTATACGTACTTTTTTCTCTTTAGAACAAATTTCCACCTAAAAAAGATAAGATAAATTTATATTACTTTCGCAGTAATATTACGCTACTGGAAGAACATAATATCTGTCGTTTTCCATTTTTGCGAAGGCATTGCGTTGAAGGACATACTGTTGTTAGTGCAAATTGGATATATGTGTCTTTATCAAATATATTTATTACTGTTAGAGCACGTTATCTGAGTTTTGCTACTAAGCTTCCTGGGTGTAATTCACCGAAAAAAATATTTTATAACTAACCTGAGTGTAAAGCACCCAAACATTTCCTATTTTAATCGCGCTGACACGCTTATATCTCGGATACCACTACAACCTGAAAATTATTGAATTAAAAATATTTAGTAGAGAATATTGAAGGAAGACTGTTAGTTCGTCACGCAAGTATTGCATTTGAAATCTTACATAAAAAGTTCGACTGGGTGGATTCCCCCTTAGGTTAGTGATGGAGGGTTGAGTAACATACATTTTTCAATTTTATATTTAAAATAATTTAAATCACTTACCACTAGCAATTTGTACTCTAGGTTGTTCTATAAAACAATAATAATACTTGAGGTTCTATGCCGTTAATGCGCCGAATTATCTCATCCTTTAGCTCTTGAATTAATGCTGACTTATCGACGTACACCTTTTCTTACAAATAACCCAAAAGAAAGAAGTCCAACGGTATCAAATCACTTGATCTTGGCGGCCAATTGACATCGCCACCACGTGAGATAACACGGCCATTGAATTTGTCGCGCAAAAGACCCATTGTTTCGTTAGTTGTGTGGCAAGTGGCACCGTCCTGTTGAAATTACATAATGTTAACCACCCTTTATAATAGAGTGGAAGTACTTGTATGCTGAGTATGCAAAAATTTTTTGGCTTGCATAAAATACTTCATTTTAGCAATGAAATACTTCAATCTTATTTTGGGTTGAAAATATTTCCAAATGAAGTATTTTACTTCCATATGGCAACGCTGCTCACAGCTTCTCATAAGCACGAGCCAAAGCCATTACTCGGCTACAGTTCGTACGCCACACGAAGTTTTTATTGTGTACGTGTGCATGATAGAATAACAAGGTAGGCGCATATTGGAGAGAAAGTGAGCTAGATGTCAAAACTCAGCTGTGAATTTAAGTTTTCTTATTGTTGTTGTTGCCTTTTCGCTTGACGTTTATAGCACCTCACAGCTTTGTTAGTGTAAAATTAGACATTTGAGCAGCCGTAAAAATATGAGACTACCTTATTATTATGTCATGTACGTGTGGAAATATTGACCAACACTTTGGATTATAATGTATGATGACATACTAAGGCAACAGATTTCTCAAGGAGCGAAGGAGGTGAAAATGAAAGCCTTCGAAATCATTAACTCGATTAATTATTGAATCAAATCTCTTGATCTTTCTCTGGCCAAGCACAGGATAGAAGCAGTCCTTATAAGCAGCCGAAAAGTTAAGGATATGACTAAAATCAAAGTTGATAACCATGAAATTTCATCGAAAGTAGCCAGTTTTCGGTATAATGGTGTTATGATCGACAACAGGCTAAACTATTGTTTACACATGGAATATGAATGCAAGAATGCGTCATATACATACAGTTCATTGTCAAGAATGTTAGCAAACATCGGACAACCGAAGAGCAGTTGGCGACTCCTTTTAGCAAAAGTTGTCAGCTTGGTTCTATTATATGGTTCCCAAAGGTGGGCCGATGCGTTAAAAAGCAACTCCATGCAGATGCAGCTAGGAAAAATTTTCCGATTGTGCGTATTGAGAATTATAAGCACAAACAGAAGGACATCTGATGAAGCAGCGTGTATAAAAGCAGAAATGATTCTGATCGACATTTTGGCGCACGAGGTCAGACGCCTTAACGGAATAAAAAAAAAATTGATTTAATGGTCACTAGTGCCACAAAACAAAGAGAGCGAGATGGTTTCGTGATTCAGTGGCAAAATCGGTGGCATGTACACCGAAAGGAAGATGAACGCATAGGATAAATCCAAAACTCGAGCTATGGCAAACCCGTCAGGACACCAACTGGACATACCGAATATCGTGACTACTATCGTTTTGGCCACGACAATTTTCCTTACGGCGCCAATTAAGATGCAAAGTCTACTATGATTGTTCACGATTTTATATAGAGGAATAAATCAAACATCCACATGTAAGTACCAACCTAGATCCAGAAACATGCATTGAAGCAATGATAAGTACACAAGAATTAGTAATAGGCGTCGTCCAATATAAATGAAGGCGTCTCGAAGCTGAAGGAAATTTCTTCAGCTGATAAAATATTTTATGGTTGTTTCTAGGGAATGACGTGATCAGAAGGGGAGCTGTTTTAGAGGATTAAAGTAACACACTTCGGCTTTTGACGATTTCACCTCATGGGTAAATAAAAATTACAATACATCACATCACATGACATGACATCACATCACATCACATCACATCACATTACATCACATGACATGACATCACATCACATCACATCACATCACATCACATCACATCACATCACATCACATAACATCACATCACATCACATCACATCACATAACATCACATCACATCACATCGCATTACATCACATCGCATTACATTACATTACATCACATCACATCACATTACATCGCATCGCATCACATCACATGACATCAGATCACATCATATCACATCATATCATATCACATAACATCACATCACATCACACTGCACACATAACATAACATCACATCACATCACATCTTATCACATCACATCACATAAAATCAAATCAAAAAGGATCAGATAAAGAACATTAATATTTTTCTCATCCATCGCCCAATTTGTAAGAATTAAAAAAATGTGATAATTAATATTTTTTGAAGACAACATATTGAGTGCATTGCTTTTTGGGCCTAAAGATACATCCCCTCATATCAAATTTTCTTATTTCATCATAACACATTCAATTTGCTCATTGGATCACATCACATCAACTATTTATATTTTTTTTTTTTTTCTAAGTGTACACGTCGCTGAATTTTCTTTCAGGCTAATATAATTCAATGAAATACTGTTGACATTCCTGCAGCATCTCGATTATATAAAAAACAAAAAAATAAAAAAACAAAACAAAACAACCGCCATCAAAACAAATCCACGTGTTGGGCTTGAATTGTTATTGCTTTTAGAAATTTAACATATGTTTCACTCATGCGAATTCAAAAATAGAGAATCTATTTTTAACAGTGTATTGCGCAGAATCACTGGAAGAATGCTGCCGGGAGTAACAAAGTTGAGAGACATCAAAATTTAAGAGCACCAACAGCAGCCACAAAGGACTCGAATTCTTTTATACAGCATGCATGACGAATGTTTAGTCAAGTTTTTGGCAAACTTCAACGCAGCAGGACGTGACGCGGATAAAGAAAAGGATAAAAACGCGAATATATTCTTAAATTTAAAACAAAACTTTAAAACTGACGAAAATAGAAAGCGAAAGCCGTTAAATTGAATAACAAAAAATACACGATAAAAAGCAGTTATCTTGAGAGTTCAGGGATCTTCGGGACATAGGTCGAAGTAAAAGAATGTGCTTATATTTGGGCGTTATGGAACATCTTGTTGACATTGTCACTTATTGCGTTTGTCGTGTGATTGAGATGTCATTCTTCGTTTTTATGATGATGTGTGGCGCGAAAACAACAGCAGCTGCAGCGACGACGACGACGACGATGAAGCCTGAAATTTACGCTGTGGATGATAAT
This sequence comes from Tetanocera ferruginea, assembly GCA_958299015.1. Lineage (NCBI taxonomy): Eukaryota > Metazoa > Arthropoda > Insecta > Diptera > Sciomyzidae > Tetanocera > Tetanocera ferruginea. The sequence continues at coordinate 61,904,345 of OY282640.1, read as the reverse complement.
CAACGATGATGAACTGTCAAACAAAGATATCATTTGGTGTTGTGTGAGTGTTGACATAAATCAGTGGCGACTTCTTGGAAGTTACTGTCAGAATTTGGAGTCTTTATTAACCGTTAAGTGTGTGGTTTTGTGTTTTTTAAATTGATTTTTTTCAATTAAGTGAAATGTATTTGACATTAATTTAAATAATAAGAAATATATTAAAAAATATTTTAATAAATGTACCATAAAAATGTTTTTTAAAAATTTAATCACGCGGCTTTTTATTTGCTGTCATCTGAAGCGTCTAAATTTAACGAGATGCCATAAAGACGTGTTATCAAGTGTGTATGTGCCTTAATGCAATCAAAGAAGTACTTGAGACGGTTTTCTTATTTTGCTGGCATTAAATAGAGCAAAATATTTAATAACAGAATACTTAGACGATTTATTAATCATTTTTTGCAATTTTTTTATGAATTATGCTTTGAAATTTTACAAGGTTTGGCAATTCATAAAAACCAAATTAAGGTGATGATTATTTCAACTGAAAATAGAATGTTCTTGAAGTTTTGTTGTATATATATTAAATTAAAACAAGATCAAGAGCCTTGATTCAAAATTTAACCGAAAAAATTTTGAATTTATATAAAAGATTAAGAACAGAGTGTCAAAAAATAATTTTAGTTCAATTTAATTGTTTAAGAATTGGATGTATGGCTGTTTAACCCAAACCTATTCAACCAATGGGTTCGATATAAATTTTACCAATGGGACCTTTAACCTTCCTTCTATGTTAGGTTCCTGGTTGTCAAGTGGCTTCAAAACTAAGTCCTAGTCTGATTGTAAAACACGTCTGGAGCATTTTTTAAAAGAAATGAAGTATATTTTATTTTTACTCCCACACATCAATTTTTAAAGTACTTTCACATTGACACAACAATTACAGCGAAACAAAATGCTTAAAAAAAGGACAGCAGAATTAAAAAATATTGTTCGTTTTCACTTTCAGCTTCGGTTTAGTTGATATAAGCAAAAATCTATACCTTTTGTATTAGTCTTCAAAACTGGAAAATATGTTAAATTTTGCCTTAAATGAATTTTTGAAACTGCATAACTAACTCTTTTATAAAAAAACCCTCGAACAAATTTGTTTCTATCAATATCTTTCATAGATTAATTTTATAATAGATATTGTGAAAAACATGAAAATTTTGTTGAAATTTTAGTAGTAAATTGTTCGTAAGATTTATACTTTAATTAAGAAGCGCATCTCTCACCTCCAGCAGAATATTTATAATCTTATTATGGTAAATGAATGGGTGTGTCATTAATTCGATTTGATTGCACTTTCAACTCGTCAGGTTCAAAGGTGAACGGAATCCACTGTTCGGACAAAAAAATCAAACTTAATTTTCTAATAAGAATTTAAAAAATTCATAACTATATTCATATTCGGGTAGCTCGAAAGGTAGAAATCTGTAAACTACAATAACCGACTACCCGGGCTTTCGAGGTAAACGGGTTTTTTTCGAATATCGAGCGCCCGTGTGCCCGAGTACCCGGAAACCCGATAAAAAGCCCGAAAAAAATGAGAGACCTACCCAGCAAACATTGTGAGTCTTTTATGACTCTTTTAAGACTCATATTTATGAGTCTGAGCGCTCGTAATGAGCTCATAAAAGACTCCGATAAGAGCGTGTTTCCCTTCCTGGAAGGGCACACAGATCTGAGTCCGAAATATGACTCTTATAAGAGTCTAAAATATATGTGTTTTAAGAGTCAGAATTATGATTGTTTTCGGAGTCTTATAAGAGTCATGTTTAAGAGTCTTTTATGACTCTAAAAAACAAAAAGAATAGACCTTTTTTCGTTTTATAATTATTTGTGTTTATTTTAAATTCTTAAACCATAACATATACATTTTCTTTCATCGGAAGTTTCGATCTCTTGCATAATTTTGAAGAATGTCCAAAGTGTTGACTTTACGCTGTGTATTGAAATAACAAATCTTGTGAAAAAATGTATTTAACACAGCTGTTTATCGAAAAAGTTGCTCTGAATTATGTGATAATGAAAGCCACCATATTATCACAGGTGGCTTAGTGATAATATGAGCGCTCAGAAAACCATCATAAATATGAGCTTTTTCTGAATCATTATTATGTGCGCTCATAAAACGTTCATAAATAAGAGTCTTTTCGGAGTCATAATAATGTGCGCTCATAAAACGTTCATAAATAAGAGTCATTTCGGAGTCATAATAATGTGCGCTCATAAAACGTTCATAAATAAGAGACTTTTCAGACTCATTATTATGTGCGCTCATAAAAGCTTCATAAATAAGAGTCTTTTCGGACTCAAAATTATGAGCTCTCATAATATCGTCAGAAAATACCCTCTTTTAAGAGTCATAAATATGAGCGCGAGTCATATATCTACAAAAGTTTTTATTTTTTCAATTAGGCGGATCAATTGAAATGTAATTACACGGTACAACAATCAAAAAATCCCAAGAGGTTCACTGAATCCAAATCTGAACTCAGAATTTTCGGGTCACCCTAGGCTTTCGAGCTACAGGGGAGGCAGAACCCTAACCACCTACTGTTAAAAAAATCAATATTACCGACCCCCATACTTTTTTTGCATATATTTTATATAAAAAAATAAATTTCATTAATATTAATTTATTTGAATACAAAAAATTTGCTTGAAATTAATTTTCTTTTTATTTTTAATGTTTTTATTATTATTTTTTTTTTGGTATTTCTTTAATTAAATGTTTAGAAATCTACATAGGCAAACAGAAAATTTGTCGAATTTCGAATACTAATAAAATTAGTTTTTTGTTTAAATAAAAAAGTTCACATAAAAAATATATAAAAATCATAAAATTTGTATGGGAGCCCCCATACGGAGGGGTTAGAGGGGATGGGTTCCAAGGCAAAAAATGTTCCATTTGAAAAAGTAATGGGGGTCGGTCATATTCATTTCATTAGCAGTAGGAGGTTAGGGTTTTGCCTCCTCTGTAGCTTGAAAACCTAGGGTGACCCGAAAATTCTGACTTCAGATTCGGATTCAGCGAACCCAAAATCTTAGCAAACCGTTGTGAAACTTCTTGGGATTTGCAAAAACTTAAGTTTTGTTGTACAGTGTTATTTTTAAAAATTTAATTTTTCTGACTGTGAACCCCTCTTAATGACTCAAATAACATTGCTTCGAGAAATTTGAAGTTTTTGAGAAATTATATAATAACTAAAATAAGTGACACAAACGTGTTTTTGAGGCTATCTCGAAAACTTTTCCTAAGAAAAAACTATTAAGGTATATCTTCGACTTGGCGGAAGTTAAAACCCCCACGGCCGATTCGTAAGTGTAAAACTATCTTAAATTGTAGCTCTTTTTGTATGAAACTTTAAAAGATTTTACTATTTTTATGACGTCTAAAATACATACATATCAAATTGATTACCTGCAGCCTAAAGATAAGCGGTTTTATAAAGTTTTTAATTTTGGGGTTGCATGGGAGGTTGGCGTCCTTGTGGTTGTTTCACTTTTGTAGCTCAAATATAAGGTTCTTTATAAAGTTTTTACTATTATGACTTCTATGGGAGGTGGGCGTGTTAGTGGTTTGATGTCGCTCTTTTTAACCGACTTCAAAAAGGAGGAGGTTCTCAAGTAGGTTGGTGTCTCTGTTTTTTGTTTTTTTTTTTTTTTTTTTGTGAATGTAGTATGTACATCGATTACTCCTAAAGTACTTGCCCGATTGCCGTAATTTTTTGTCAACATATAGAAATTATCAACGCGGAGGTGCGCGTCTATGAAAGGGGGCGGTATTCGGAAAAGGGGCGTGTCTCTATAAGAAAAACACTGTATCTCAGTAAATATTGACACTACGGTAATAAAATTCACAGTAAAATTACAAGGGCCAGCACAAATATTCAAAATGATGATCACTTAAGTGGGCGTGATTCTAAAAAAAGGTGTGGCAATATTGTAAAAACTCTGTATCTCAAAGAAAATTGACACTAGAGTACTGAAATTAAGTACAAAGGTAGGCACAATTATTGAAAAGTACTATAAAAAAAGTGGGCGTAATTCGACACAGGGGTGTGGCAATATAAGACAATTAATGTGTCTCGAATAATATTGACACTAGGGTACAGAATTTTAGTACAATGGTAGGAAAAAGTACTAAAAATTTTTGTTAAAAAAAAATGGCCGTTATTCGAGAAGGGGAGTGGCAATATTAAAAAAAACACTGTATCTCAATTACTATTGACACTACGATACTAAAATTAAGTACAAAAGTAGGTACAAATATAACAAACAACTACCAGTAATGTGGGCGGTATTCGATAAAGGGGCGTGTCACTATAAGAAAAACACTGTACCTCTGTAAATATTGACACTAGAGTACTAGAGTCAATAAAATTCACAGCAAAAATGCAAGGGTAGATACAATTATAAAAAATAACAGTCAGTTAAGTGGGCGTTAGTCGTCAAAGAGGTGTGGCAATGTTAGAAAAACTCTGTATCACGAATAATATTGACACTAGAGTACTAAAGTTAACTACAGGGGAAGGCACAGTTATAAAACAATTAATTTCAATAAAGTGGGCGTTGTTTGATAAAGGGGTGTGGCAATATATGAAACACACTGTATCTCGAATAATATTGACACTAGAGTACTAAAGTTTACTACAGAGGTAGGCACAATTATAAAAAAATAATTTCAATAAAGTGGGCGTGGTTTGATAAAGGGGTGTGGCAATATATAAAACACACTGTATCACAAATAATATTGACACTAGAGTACTGATATTTAGTACAGAGGTAGGCACACTTATAACAAGTTATTGTCAATAAAGTGGGCGTCATTCGACAAAGGGGAGTGGCAATATTAGAAAACACTAAATCGAATACTGACACTACTAACTGAAAAAGTACAGACGTAGGCACAATTATTACAAATTACTACCGAGAAATTGGGCGTTATTCGACTAAGGGGTGTGGCAGTGTGTAAAAAAACTGCATAATATTGACTTAAGGTCGATAAAATTCATTGTTAGAATGGGTAAACCTATTGAAAACACAATGACAAAGAGTGTGATATTCTCGACAAAGAGGCGTGTCACTTTTATAAAAACACACTATATTTCAGTCAATATTAACATTGGGGTACTGATGAAAATACAAGAGTAGGTACTGATAAATATACTGACAAAGAACAGAATAAGAAACGACAGAGCATTTTCAATATTATGAGCATAAATAATTGGTGTTTAATTAATTTAAACACTTTTTTAATATAAATCATTATCTCTAAAAAGAAAGAAATAAAAACTTTTTAACAAAAAAAAACCTACTTCAAAATCACTACAAAGTAAGAACTAATTTTAAATGACTTTTACTATTTATTTCTTGGTCAAACTTGATAATTTATTTATATTCATTATTATATTGGAAATCTTATGAAATCAATTATTCTGAATTTTTTTTATTTATATCATAAATATATTAATTTTTTATGATAATAAAAGCTTCGAAGTCGGCGAAAACTCCAATTCTGTTTCATTTACAGTTTGGCTAAAAATAATCTTCAAAATAAGTGTGCTTGAAAAAAAATTGTACGTTTCATTTTTTATTTAAAAAACCAAATATATTCTTCTAATATAAAAAAATCAAATGTTTGTCCCTCTGTCCGTCTTTTCCGTATAGACTCGCTCACCATTTATCCGATTGAGCTGAAATTCGGACACCAAGTACGTTTGATAGAGATAAAGAATATAGGGGTGCAAAAAAATGGGCGAAAGTATGTGGGCGTGGCACTCTATAATAACTTCCAAACGCCTGAACCGATTTCCATGAAATTTGTTATGAAGGTTAAACTGCTCTCAAAATAAAGCATAGGCTATAAAAAATTACAAAGACTTCCGCAAGAGGCTGCTTTAAGTAGTGCGTTTTAAAAACATAATAACTTCTAAACACCTGTACCGATTTTAATGAAATAAGGTATGAACGTTGAACTCCACCCGAGATAAAACATAGAATGTAAAAAAAATCCAGAGTTCTGCAAAAGGGCGCTTTAAGTAGTGCATTTTTAAGACTCAATAACTGCTAAACGCCTGGACCGATTTCAATGAAATTTGGTATGAACTTTCAATTGCACCCAAGATAAAACATAAAACATAAAAAAGTCCAAAGACTTCCGCAAGAGGGCGCTTTAAGTTGTGCATCAAGACTCAATAACTCCTAAATGACTTGGCCGATTTTACTTAAATTTGGTACGTGAAATAATCTGACCCTGCAACAGAATTGATGCTATTTTAATTTTAAAAAACTTCCACGAGAGGGCACTTTATTCAATCAACTATGTCTGGCTCATTCACGTCAAAACGGATGAACCGATTTTGATGAAACTTGGTAAGCATTTGTATCTGTTACTGAAATATATTCTATGCTTTTAAAAGTTCTTTCGACAAAAATCAAGAAATGAGTCGAAAGCAAACGAAGTCAAGAACTAAAGACTAACGAATAAAACTAAGTTTAACGAATACGAGCACAAGCTTTATAAAGATGAATAAAATTAACCGAACAGTATCGACCAAAACCGAAGTTGAACGAAGACAATCCAAAAATCGAATCGATGCCAAAAGGATATTTTAAAATTGGAATTTTTTTGAGAAAAAAATGCATGCTTGCTTTGAAAAACTTTAAACGCATTTTTCTCGAAATAACTTCTTTGAAATTGGGTGACGTGACTCGATGACGTCAGATCGAGACGTTGAAGATGTCATTTTTGTTTTAATCATGTCCGGCAGGTACAGTTTTACGAAAATTTGAATAAATACTTTCGATGAAGGGAGGGTGCAAAACCCTAAAAACGATAATTTAAAAAAGTTTAAAGTTAATAGTTTTAAAAATGTTAAAATGAGAGCAAATTTAAAAATCGTTCGTTTTCTGTGCTCGAAGCAAAACCCCGAGTAATACCGGGTTACATCCGGTTACATCCGACCAACAAAAACCAGTAAGATATATCTTCGACTTGGCCGAAGTTAAAATACCCCCACGGGCGATTCGTAATGGTACAAGATCTTAAATTGCAGCTCTTTTTATATTGAGATTGCCTTTTTAGAGCCAATACTTGTTTCATATATAGTAATGACCTCACACGTGACTTTGGCCCATAATACTGGAAAAAATCCCTATTATCTCTTTAACCCCTATTAAAGAGATAATAGGAGTATTCACACTAACTTGGGTAGTTGGGTACTGGTAGATTGAGTACTTTTGATTACTGCGAGCACCTTTAACTGCAATTGAGTACTTTGTAGAATAACAGCTGATGATAGATGAGTGACAGCTAGAAAAGAGTTGCCAGCATATTATTTATGTCATTTTATGAGCGCAAAATTTAGGCCATTGTACGGGCGTAAAAAAGTTATTTTATACGGGAGTAATTTTTAACGTGAACGTTGCGGCATTCATTAATTTTTGTCTCAAAAATTTTAAAACAACTTATTTAAACACATTTGTCTATTTTATTCACTTATAATTTTTATACCCCCACGCGTACTGCGTAAGGGGTATATTAATTTTGTCACGACGTGTGTAACACCCAAAAGGAGGCGTGGTAGGTATGGAAAAGTATATATATTCTTGCTCAGCATCACCACCTGAGTTGATTTAACCATGTCCGTCTGTCTGTCCGTCTGTCCGTCTGTCTGTCGACACGATTACAGCCGTAATTTTGAAGCTATCGTAATGAAATTCGATATTTAAGCTTTTTTTAAAAAAACTAAGGTCAAGTTCGAGAATGGGCTAAATCGGATGAAAACCACGCCTACCTCCCATACAACCCCAAAATTGAAAACTCTACAAAGAAGCTAATATTACAGCTACAATACTGAAATTTGGTATATGTGTATTCTATGTCAAGACTGATATGTTTTAGAAAAATGGGCGTCATCCACCCACTAACACGCCCACCTCCCATACAACCCCAAAATTGAAAAATCTATAAAGAGGCTAATATTAAAGTTACAAGACGGAAACTCGGTATTTTTGTATTCAATGTCAAAACTGAGGTGTGTTAGAAAAATGGGCGTCATCCACTAATTAACACGCCCACCTTCCATACAACCTCAAAATTGAACAATCTATAAAGAGGCTAATATTAAAGTTACAAGATGGAAACTCGGTATTTATGTATTTAATGTCAAAACTAAGGTGTGTTATAAAAATGGGCTTTCTCCACCCATTAACACGCCCACCTCCCATACAACCCCAAAATTGAAAAATCTATAAAGAGGCTAATATTAAAGTTACAAGACAGAACCTCGGTATTTGTGTATACTATGTCGAAACTGAGGTATGCTAGAAAAATGGGCGTCATACACAATCTAACACGCCCACCTCCAATCAAACCCCAAAATTTAAAAATTTATAAAAAGGCTTATATTTAAGCTGCAGGAAAACAATTTGATATGTATGTATTTTAGACACATAAAAATAATAAAATCTCTCAAAATCACATACAAAAAGCTCATCAATTTAAGATTCTTCCACCCTTAAGAATCGGCCGTGGGGGTATTTTAACTTCGACCAAGTCGAAGATATACCTTACTAGTTTTACTCTGTTTTAGTTTTTTGTCAATTCAATTGATGCCTACTTTTTTAAAAGGTGGTAACCCATGAAAAAAGTACTCAATCAATCTACCCAAACAAGTCAGAGGGTTAGCTAGAGTATATTGGAAGATGGGTACTTGAGTAGAATGGCACTTTTACAAAAACAAAATGAATGGCATTTGCCAATCTACCCAACTACCCAAGGCAGTGTGAATACCCCAAATATCTTTTCTTTTATAGTTTTAAGAAAAAATTCTTCAAAGCGAGCGACCCAACTAATTTGTATCCTCAACGTACCTATTTATGTAGCAAGCTTATGCATTTGCTAAGCGATTGCTACGACCTAGTATACACAATTTCAGGTCTGTAGCTTAAATATTAGTCTATTTATAGAGTTTTCAATATTATGGGTTGTATGGGAGGTGGGTGTTTTCTTAGGTGGATGTCGCCCACTTTTCTTCCACAATTTAGTTTTGATATACAATACAAACGTATAAATTTTTTTTTCCTGTAGCTTAAAGCCTTTTATAGAGTTTTAAATTTTAGGGTTGTATGGGAAGTGGGCGTGCGCGTCAGTGGATGAGCCCATTTTTCTAACACGTCTTAATTTTATTATAAAAAAAATAAAAAATAAATATCTAATTTTACTTTTGTAGCTTCGACACAAGCCTCTATATAATAGCTTCAATATTGGTGTTGTATGGGAGGCGTTAGTGGGTGGATAACGCCCATTTTTCTAACACACCTGAGTTTTGTCATATATTACAAAAATACCGAATTTAAGTTTTGTAGCTTAAATATTTGCTTCTTTATGGAGTTTTCATTAGTGGGGTTGTATGGGAGGTAGGCGTGGTTTTCATTCGATTTAGCCCATTCTCGAACTTGATCTTAGTTTTTTTGAAAAAAGCTTATGGTTGTAATCGTGTACACAGACAGACGGACAGACAGACTGACATGGCTTAATCAATTCAGGTGGTGATGCTGAGCAAGAATATATATATTTTTCTTTACCTACCAAGCCTCCTTATGGGCGTTACACACGTTGTGACAAAATTAATGTATCCCTTACGCAGTACGCGTGGTGGTATAGAATTCTTTGTTGGCCTTGTCCGAATTTGAATCAAGGTCAGTTGAGTACTAGACGCACACATCAGCACACTCTACTAAACATAAACTTCCAAAACAGAAAAACTTTCAATGAGTACGTTTTTATATGGGTTTTGTGCTTTATAGACCAACATTTGACTAACTGTTGATTTGAAAGTTTCATTTGTTGGATGGTATTTAACAGTGAAATCTGTTATTTCAACCCATGATTTGTTTGCTATAAGAGCATTTTTTTCCTGGGTGTAGCATGTTAAGGTTATTCTATAGTGGGCTAGACAGACTTTAGAGTTCCCTTACTGGTTTTATATTTATTTTTTTTCCCTGAGTGCATATAAACAAATGCCCACCTAACCCTTACTTTATGTAGAAAACAAAAAAAAAAATTATTAATTTTAAGTTAATTCTCGTATATAATTAAGTTAAAAATTAATAAATACCTGTTCTTACGTTTTAAAAATCAAGCAAAATTGTTTTTTTTTTCTGTTTTGGTAATATGATATGTGTACTTAAACGTATGCCTTCTACTGTATAGGCTCAATGAACCATATATTAACGTTTTGGATTTAATGCTCGGTTCTTAAAAAGATATGAACTGGTGGGTATACATTGAGTCAATGGACGCATACTTTGACACAAAATAAATGATTTTTTTTTATGGACAATGAATGATTTTATTCGTTTTTGGTTGAGCCTTTTTTTGTTTTTGGTTGTTCCTATTCATTTGGACACCCACTGTATATTTGAAAGTATTCATGTTAAAGATTTGCAAATATTTTCACAGCGCATTTGGTTAAAATAACTTTATGTCATCATAAAACATCAAAACCAGCAATAAGACTAAACAACAACAGGGACTATAAAAACAACACTGGTAAATTGTTGGCAACATGAAATTTTTAACTTTTGCTAACCAAAGTGAAGCCCGACTCATAATTCATCTCATTAAAACGTCAGTCAGTAAGTTAAGCAGTCAAGCAGTCAAAGCAGACAGACAGGCTTTACGTGGAACCTACCGTTCACATGCGTTTTCGTTCGTCATGTTTTATTTTGAGCTGCTATATTTCCGTTTCCTGTTTGTATTATGACTCAAGTGCGTTCGGTGTATTCGTAGTTAAGTCGCGTAGTGTAGCGTCGCATAGCGTTGCGTTGCTTCTGGATGGGCTCGACTTCTAGCCAAGTTATTAGCTATTTTATTTAGAACGCCATAAAGTATGCTACAAACATTTGTCAAGATTTTGGCTACAACATGACGTTGTTTCTGTTGTATTACTTACGGCAGTTGTTGTATTTGTTGCTGCTTAATTTGTTGTTTTTAATATGTTGTTGTCACTGTGTTGCGATTTATGGGCTGCTGCTGCTATTGCCTACAACGGCGCACAACACGATGTCTGAAACACTACCTACACATATAGGTATGTAGGTATGGGTGTGTAATTGTCTACATGGATTTGTGTGTGTCTGTTATGCTGTCTGCATGCATGTTAGTGTGCGTGTGTTTAGAGAAACCATTTAATTTTGCTAAGCTTTATTTTACCTTGCGGACCTAAATTAGCTTTGTTGCAAAACAGCAACAACAACAACAATAATAAGTAGATAATTTACAACGCTTACATATTTTGGTTTTTAAATAATTGCAAAATTGTTTGTTTTGTTTGTCTTCTCGTTATTGTTGTTGTTGTGTTGTTGTTGATAATGTTGCCGACATTGCAGGTTAATTAATACATGCTGTTGTTGCAAATTTTAAAACTATTCTTTATGTAATCATATTACAAATAAACTTGATTATTATTATAATGGGCAACTAGAATAATGAAAATATGTCAGTGTGCCTTTCTTTATACATACATATATATATGGCTTGGTTGGAATTTACTTACAATACCTATACCTTAAATACAGTGAAGCGTGCCTTGAGTATGAAATCAAGTTTGCAGAACTAAATCTAAAAGATAGTCATAGACAAGATTTTTATCAGCATTTGCCTTGACACTGCTTTCATAGCATTGTAACGCTTCTAGTTTTTTGATACGGGTAGTATAACCGATGAAACGAATGAAACTGCGGCGAATTAAGGTGAATTTAGATAAATTTAGGTGAATTTAGGTGAATTGAATTGAAATTAAGTGTTCGAAACACCCTATTAATTCGAAGGAAAAAATTATCAAACAATGGTTTCAGTCCGAACTAACAGACCAATTAATCAACAAAGTTTGAGACCATACTTTTTGAACTTCTGTGAAGATAGCCCAAAATCTTCAGCCCAAATTTTTGCTCAATTCGCCGCAAATATTTCTGAGATATGAATTCGCCGCACCAACAAAATAAAGTGAAAAATAAAATTTTAGTAAAAAATTGATAAAAAAATGAAATTTAATTGCATACTATGTCCATTTTCACAACATTCGTCCTTGATACCGTAAAATGGCCAGGAAGTGAAATAGTCAGGTTTTGAAAATGTCATGAATGGAAAGAGGTGTAAAAGTCAAAATTGAAAAGCGATTTGCTTGAAAATGGCCAGATTAGACCTTCATAATGTCTGAAAAGAATTTTTATTATCCTTTTGATCATAAAATTCGTCCTTCCTATGGTGAATTTGCACCAAATGCATCAATTGTAATTTTGAAGATTTTTTTCGGAAAAAACGTCAAACAGGAAAGAAGATGAAAAGTTCTCATCCTGAATTTTTGCTCATAAATCTACTTTGACAAGGTTAATCGATTGGCGCTGTGCTCAAGTTCCGATCGATCGTCCTTCATGGTGAAATTTGAGCCGAAAATAAAAAAAAAAGTGATTTTTGTATGAAAGTCAAACTTCAACACCCACAAAAGTAGTCCCAAAACAAAAGTTCTCATCCTGGATTTTTGATATGTGATAGCTTATGGAAAAAGGATGATTTTGTGTCTTGTTCCCAAAATTGCTATCAATCGTCCTTCATACCGTAAAACGGCCTGGAAGTGAAAAAGTCATTTTTTGAAAAAATTCAAAACGTCAAAAGGGGTAGAAGATGAAAAGTTCTCATCCTGGATTTTTGCTCATAAATCTACTTTGACAAGGTTAATCGATTGGCGCTATGCTCAAGTTCCGATCGATCGTCCTTCGTGGTGAAATTTGAGCCGAAAATAAAAAAAAAGTGATTTTTGTATGAAAGTCAAACTTCAACACCCCCAAAAGTAGTCCCAAAACAAAAGTTCTCATCCTGGATTTTTGATATGTGATAGCTTATGGAAAAAGGATGATTTTGTGTCTTGTTCCCAAAATTGCTATCAATCGTCCTTCATACCGTAAAACGGCCTGGAAGTGAAAAAGTCATTTTTTGAAAAAATTCAAAACGTCAAAAGGGGTAGAAGATGAAAAGTTCTCATCCTGGATTTTTGCTCATAAATCTACTTTGACAAGGTTAATCGATTGGCGCTATGCTCAAGTTCCGATCGATCGTCCTTCGTGGTGAAATTTGAGCCGAAAATAAAAAAAAAGTGATTTTTGTATGAAAGTCAAACTTCAACACCCCCAAAAGTAGTCCCAAAACAAAAGTTCTCATCCTGGATTTTTGATATGTGATAGCTTATGGAAAAAGGATGATTTTGTGTCTTGTTCCCAAAATTGCTATCAATCGTCCTTCATACCGTAAAACGGCCTGGAAGTGAAAAAGTAATTTTTTGAAAAAATTCAAAACGTCAAAAGGGGTAGAAGATGAAAAGTTCTCATCCTGGATTTTTGCTCATAAATCTACTTTGACAAGGTTAATCGATTGGCGCTATGCTCAAGTTCCGATCGATCGTCCTTCGTGGTGAAATTTGAGCCGAAAATAAAAAAAAGTGATTTTTGTATGAAAGTCAAACTTCAACACCCCCAAAAGTAGTCCCAAAACAAAAGTTCTCATCCTGGATTTTTGATATGTGATAGCTTATGGAAAAAGGATGATTTTGTGTCTTGTTCCCAAAATTGCTATCAATCGTCCTTCATACCGTAAAACGGCCTGGAAGTGAAAAAGTCATTTTTTGAAAAAATTCAAAACGTCAAAAGGGGTAGAAGATGAAAAGTTCTCATCCTGGATTTTTGCTCATAAATATATTATTTTTGTTTTGCTTTTCGGCTCAAATTTCACCACGAAGGACGATCGATCGGAACTTGAGCATAGTGCCAATCGATTTACCTTGTCAAAGTGCATTTGCATTTTCTCCTCTGTTTGACGTTTTTTCCGAAAAAAATCTTTAAAATTACTATTGATGCATTTGGTGCAAATTCAACATGAAGGACCATTGAATATTCATAAATAATTGTTTTTTGACTAGTTTTTTGTATTTTTCTTCAAAAAATATGTTTTTGTTGAATTTAGCAATTTTTATTCAATTACGGCGAATTTAAATTTTTTAACTGATTTTGCGGCAAATTCAAAAGTTGGGCTGAGTTTAAAGTTTGGGATAAAGACTTCGGGCTAACTTCACACCGGTCTTTTTGAAGGTGGAATTTTCAACTATTTAGATATGTTATGCTTCAATTTCCAACCGTGACACGTGCTTCAATTTCCAATCGTGACACGTTACGCTGGAATTTTCAACCTGTATGATTCAAAGGGCAATCGGATGCAATAAGATTATCTGAGGTCACAGACGGGTCATTGGCAATGTCATCGATACCATGAATCATTTGGATAAAAACGAATGATTCTATGACCAATCGGATGCAATGGGATTATCCGAGGTCACAGGCGTGTTATTAGCACTTTTATGGATTCCATGAATCATTTGGACCAAAACAGATGATTCTATGGCCAATCGGACTCAATGGGATTGCCAGACGTCACTGGCGGGTCATTTGTAGTTTTATGGATTCCATGGTGCATTTGGATAAATATGGATGATTCTATGGCCAATCGGATGCAATAGGACTATCTGAGGTCACAAGCGGGTGGTCATTCGCAGTGGGTCATTAAAACTTTAATGGATTCCATTTTTAAGTACATTTTTTACAAGACTAACTCAATTTATAGTGATGATAATGAGAAATGGGTTCATTACGAAAACCCTTAGCGCTAAAAACCATACTGGCTGGGCCGCCCGGTCATACGTAAAAATCGATGCCAAAGCCAATTCACAGTGACAAGGTCCTTCTCTGTGTTTGGTCTCTGTATTTGGTGGGGCCGTGGTGTACTAGAGGCTGCCACGACTAGGTGAAACTATCACAGGACAACTCTACCGAAACGCTGAAATGGGAAGTCTTTCTCCTACTATTTGCTTTCTTCGATGACGAATGAAATTGAGGATCAGCACTTTCGCTCTTTTAAAATACACTTTATCTTTTAATGGCTTTATATGAAATGAGACTTTTTAAGTAAGATTAAATTAAAACTCTCTACTTTTGCGGGTTAAAGTTTCACTTATACCGTGCGTGGCAGCCACACACATATTTTTTTTATTTTATCCGCAATAAAAGTAGTTTCACTCTAGGTTATAAAATATGTACCTACAACAATATTGAATAAGAGATTCACTAGTGAATTTACCAACTTAGGTAAATGCAAAAACCATGAATAGTCCTTCCATAATGTTTGTCTTTTTCACCAAATATTTTCACATATGTATTCTCATATTATGAGTGCACGACACCTTTGAAATAGAAGAAAATAGTTAAATCACCTTCATTTTTGAAGGACTTTGTCTTGGTTATTTTGGTTTTCGGCTCATCTGGATAGCCCTTCTGTGCAGATTGTTGTTTCGACGTCATAATTCTTCACCCAAGTCTCGTCACCAGTTATGATAAGCTGAATGTCAGTTTTGCGAAACTATTTTTGACGAGAATTCAGCAATTCTGACACAAGTCGTGCTGCAATCCGCCGCATGCCTTTAACATGTAAAATGGTGTGTGATGCTCTAGTACAGGGGTCTCCAAACTACGGTCCTGTGCCAAAACTGGCCCTCGAGCATCACCAATCCGGTCTACGACAGCTTTCCTGATGTGCCTAGTATCTGATCCACCCTTTAATCTATTTAAAGAAATCAATAATACAAAATAAAAATGAGATATTTAATGCAACAACTAACAATTCAATAAATCATATAATTTGTCTATTAAAATTATCTTTTTAGCGGATCTTTTAGATCTGCTTGTTGTTTCAGATGTCTCTTCTGATTGATGTCTCTGATTTCAGATTGCTCAGAATGCTGGATTCTTAGCCCAGTTAATGACAAACTTAACCTTTTTTATAAATAAAATTCTCGCATTGTTTGATGTATATGTTCCAGTTATTACTCGTCGCGTTTCTAGCAGATGTTGTCCGTGGTTAAACAGAAATGTTAGGTTAGCCATTAAAACTCGGAATAGAATTTACAATCGTTGGAAAATAAATCCCACAACATCTAATTGGGAGGAGAACAAAGGGAAAAGAGAGAGGCTTGCTCATCTGTTAAATTATCTAAAAGCCATTTTTTTATGTACAAGTTAGATTCTTCATTGCCCTAAAAAAAGCTTTGGAACAATATAAAACAGGCTGGGGTACGCAGTGTTAAACCTGATGATTGTGACATTGATACTGATATTCTAAATGATTACTTCATTAGTAGTTCAGGGTCTTCTGATAATTTGTCGACTAATATTCCATGTACTTTACCTTCTGTTAGTTTGTTTAGTTTTGAGTTTGCTGCTATTAATGAAGACGGAATACCTATTAAATTCATAAAAATTATTCTACCGCCCATTTTGAGCAATTTAATCAAAATTCTAAATCACTGCTTTACAAGTTCTTGCTTCCCAAAGGTTTGGAAAGTATAAACAATTATTCCCATTGCAAAAAAGTTTTATGCCCGTGACCCATCTGACTTTCGGCCTGTTAGCTTGCTATCATTATTATCTAAAGTTGTTGAGTCTCTCATGGCGGTACAAATCTCAGAACACATTAGAAAATATAACCTCATGTCTCCTCTTCAGTCTGGCTTTCGCCTTGGCCACAGTTGTGCTACAGCAGTATTAAAGATTTGAGATGACATAAGGTTGACATATGACTTAGGGTACATAAATTTACTCTGCCCCTTGAATTTCTCCAAGGAATTTGACTCTGTTGACCATTCTCATTTGTGTCAGAAACTGGTAAATAACCTTAATTTTTCTGGAACGGCTGTCCGTCTCTGAAGTCCTCAACGTGTAAGGGTGGGTAATAGTCTGTCTGCTTTCCGTAATTTAACCTGTGGAGTTCCTCAAGGCCTGTACTTGGTCCGCTTTTATTTACAATATTTATTAATGATATCTTCAGCAAATGTCGGTATTTTACCATGCATGCATTTGCTGATGATCTTCAGCTGTACTTGTCCAGACCTTTTAACCTTGTTGATGATTTGTGTAGTAAGATGAATGAAGACTTAATGAAAATAACTGAATGGGCTGAATCTAATAGGCTCAAGCTCAACCCCGTATAATCATATGTCTTGCCGATTTCTAAATCCAGTAACTCTTTCTCTAGGATACCAGTTATTTACCTTTATGATGTAGAACTGAACTTTGTTGATAAAGTAAAGAATCTTGGTTGCCACATTAACATCTCATTTTTCTGCGTAAGCCATATCAATTCTGTTGTAACTAAGGTCTATTATGTCCTGCGAAACTTGAGGTAGACTGCGTCATTTGTTCCTATTGCAACTAGAAAAAGTTAGTACAGCAGCTCATAATGCCTATTTTATCTTACTCAGATGTTGTATACAGTAGAATTGATTCCAGGTCCAAACTAAAGCTACAACATGCTTTTAACAATGCATTAAGGTATGTTTATGGCCTTCGGAAGTTTGACGGTACCAGTCACATGGGTTATCAAATTCTAGGTTGCAATATTTTTAATTACCTGAATGCTAGGAACTGCATCTTCTTATATAATTTGATACATTCCAAAACACCCTATGAGAAGCTTCAATCTAATAGAAATCTGAACCTCACCATCTCTGTTTGTAATTATTTAAACTCTTAACAGGTTATTTTTTGTGTATGCAATCAGATTAATACTGTCTACATCTTCCTATCAACATTTAAATAATTTTATTCTTGAGTCCTGATTTGTTACTTGTGTTCTGTTGTTATAATTGGGTACTTATTCAAATCATTCCTTTTTATATAACTTAATTCCTAGCTTTACTAGTGTTTTTTTTTGTGGTTGTCATACTATAACTTGTTGATAGTTTGTTAATTCTTATTGCATTTAAAAGACTATGTCTTACATGTAAACATTAATTTTATATAAATATGATATAGTTGATTGAAATTTGGTGGTGACCGTGGCATGCAGGTTAAGTCTGTGGCTTGCATGCCCGGAGCCCGAGATGGATTCCCACTCGCTAGACAACACAATTCGGTCATTAGAAGCTCGGTCAAAGTCCTTTCTAGGGCTGAAATGTCCAATTTGTTTGTGTTTTGTTTTGATGAAGTTTATACATCTGTCACTTTCCAATGACAATCGCTTGCAGTCATTAAATTTACTTGTGCCATTAATCAGAATGACTTTAGATGCTCATCAGTTAACTCTGATCTGTGTACAGTTTTTGTGTATTCCACACATATTCATATTTTTGTATTTTGAAAAATGTTCTCTAAAAATGCATATAAAGCAAAGCAGCAGATTTATACATCAGATCAACCTGTGTGAACTTAAGAATCTTAAAAATTCCACCAAGATTGATATTTTATTTTAAAAATATCGCTTAATTTCAATAC
This sequence comes from Tetanocera ferruginea, assembly GCA_958299015.1. Lineage (NCBI taxonomy): Eukaryota > Metazoa > Arthropoda > Insecta > Diptera > Sciomyzidae > Tetanocera > Tetanocera ferruginea. The sequence goes on along the minus strand of OY282640.1, from coordinate 61,885,937 downwards.
AATAATTTTCATTCGAAGTCCTGAGGGAGTGGTTTTTATAGCAGTGATACGCTTATTTCGGAATATTAAGTAAATCGGATCAATATCAGAAAAATGAGACCAACCAAACGGGATAAGGAGACTCAGTTTGAGGAATAAATGTTTCGCATGTAAGTATTTTAATGCGTGGAACATTTTTTATTCAGTGGAATTTTTCTCATAAAAAATACATGTTAAGTCTAGGAAGTATCTTCGATTTGGCCGAAGTTAAAATACCTCCACAGCCTTTTTCAATATTTGCAGTTATTTGCGTTTTATTAATTTGATGACTTCACTTTTTGTGGGGATAGGCGTAACTTCCAACCAATTTTTCTCAAAAGTCAAGCCCAGAGTACGTTTAAGTTATCAAAACTAATGTGTGCAATGTATTATTTTCAATAATATCAAGGCAATACATAATTTCTTGTCAAATATGTGTAAGTTCTTATAAAGTTTGGGAGGCAGGTTCAATTTTTATTCGAATTTTCAAAATTTCAAACTAAGCATGGGTATTTCGAATCAAAGCCTATTTTTGAACTTGATCATAAGTTTTTAGAAAAATTAATTAACAAAATACTTAAATCACAAATTTCATGGCAATAGATCAAATGATTAACAATTTTGATTAAAATTATTTGGATGTGGATTCAGGGGCGCAACCAGAAATTTTTTTTGGGGGGGGTTTTGTCAAATGTCGAGCTCATATATGAAAACAATTTTACGTTATTGTGGCGGATGTGATGTAGCGGTTAATGCGTTCTATATTTGCACTAATGTTTCCTTGTTCAATCTTCTGGCAGGGCAAGCCGCATATTTTTTTTTTTCAAAACCTTCATATCACAGCAATAAATTTCAACTATGTTCAAACAAATGTGTTTATTTTTTTGTTTTCTTAATAAATGGTGATTTTTTTGCTATGTGTTTTTTCAGTGTAATTTTTTACACCTCACGCGTGATTGGTGGTTCAATAATGCTCAATAAAGTTTGCCATTTCACCATTTAAACATGAACGAACAGCCTGCAAATCATTTAATTTTATTATTAAGTCGTTCTCTGAGAGGAATTCAATCATTACGGCAACTTAATGGTTGTCATAATCGACCCACCGAACAGGTCATTCAAGGTATCGTGACCAAATTTCGAACCAGCTTCACTGTATTAGACGTAAATCCACCAACCCATAGGCGGAGACTGCCGAGTACCGGGAGAATATTTCTGCTGAATCGGTCGGTTTCAATGAAGATTACGATTTGCAATTCGCCGCCGTTCTCAACAATTGCGCTTGTGTTATTCGACCACATGGAACATTTAGGAGGACTTCTGTATGAAACCATACAAAAGTGCGTACAGCTGGTGCAAGAACTTAAACCGGGTGACTTACCACAACGTCGTTTGTTTGGTGAATGGGCCCTCAGAAAAATTGGTTGAAGATCCGGTTTATTATTCAAAAATTGTCTTCACTGACGGAGCTTATTTTTGGATAAATTTTGGTGGATACGTCAACAAACTGAATTGCCAAATTTGGTCTGAAGGGCAGCCAGAGGCAGATTAAGATCTGCCAATGCACCCAGAAATATGCACTGTTTTGTGCGGTTTGTGGGCCGGCGACATCATTGAACCATTCTTTTTCAAAAATAATGAAAATCGTACTTTTACAAAAAGCAAGGAACTGTACGATGATAACCGACTTTTTTCACCCCCAAATTGGAAAAGTTGAACTTATTTGATATGTGGTTTATAAGAACATTTTCAAATATATATTTTACAAACTATTTCAAATATTCCTTTATTTTGAAAAACTAAACGCTTCAAAAATCGCCCTTTATATCAACTGAAATATTTAAGTCAATATGGAATAACGCAATCTTGTCCGTTGTCAAAATTTGATCTCTCCCTTTGATCTCTATCATCACGTCGTGCAACGGCCGAACTAGAAAAAAATGATAATTTTTATGCTGTTCAGCTTCTGTGTTGCAAGCTTCCGTTGTAGTGCCGTTTTACGACTTGTTTCTTACATTTTGAGTTGATTCTCTCACCACCTTCGTAACCGAAGAAATTTCCTTCAAACTCGTTATTTTATGTAGTAATTTTTTGAACGTTTACTACTTCCCCAAATGCTTTGGGGAATCAATTATCCAGTTAAGCCACATGATACAGGTCAAAAATAATTCCGATTTCCTTCCTTAGCTGGTGAAAAATATTTTATAATTCATAATTTTCCATTTTCAAAACCTGTTTCAATAAAATCCATCTTTGGAAAAGTGTCGTGAAGACATATCCTTAAAAACATATTATTTCGATAGAATTCAGCGTTTCAGCAGTCAGTATTCCTGCTTATTGGTATAACTTTAATCAAGAAGAAAAATCAAATAATATAATATTTGGAAATTTTGGGAAATTTTGAATGAACCAGATTCGGGAAAGTATGTTACAAAATTTTGAATTGTGAATTTTTTTCTCTAGTTTCGGAAGTCAATCGGAATAAGTTTTTTATTGAATCACAGGACTTCACTATTAACTTAATTCCTGCTGAGTTTGGGTTTGCGTTTAAAAAAAAAAATTAAGACAGAAACAGGACGAAAAATGACAATTATAGAGGGGATTTCTTTAATTATTTTGGTGGCAAATGACTCAACCGATTGTCTTCAAATTCAGGCTTTATTATTTTGTATTACAAAACTTAAGTTTTTCCCAAATATTTCAGCTTGGTTGCGCTTATGTGTGAATTCGTCGTAAGCTGGAAACTACGTCACCTTGTTTCCCTGTTCACACCTGTGAGCGGATTGGCTGGCGACAATCCGCATCAAGGCGAAATTCTTCCACATAAGTCTTATTTGCACACATGCCCCGACGGAGGAAAAAGACGATGCTGTCAAGGACACCTTATACACGAGCCTTGAGGACGTGTATAATCGCTGCCCAGCCCATGACGTGAAAATAGTTATCGGCGATTTTAACACGAAGGTCGGAAAAGAAGGCATCTTTGGCTCCCCTGTCGGTCAGTTCAGCCTCCACGAGACTATTTCGAACAACGGTTTAAGACTGATCGACTTCACCGCGGCGCGAAACATGGTAATAAGTAGCACAAGATTCGAACACCTCGATATCTAAACGGCAATTGATCATGTTGTGATCGACGGAAGGCACGCTTCAAGTGTACTGGATGTGCGCACATTTCGGGGGGGTCAATATTGACTTCGACCATTATCTTGTTGCAGCCAAGATCTGCATGCGATTGTGCAATGCAAAGAATAAACGCACAGGTATGCAACGAAAGCTTGATGTCGATAAGTTGCTATCACAAGGGACCGCCGAGGCCTACTCCGCTCAACTCTCGGTTAAGCTCAACCAACCTTACTCGTACCTCGACGACGCTGGCAGACTTTGTGCGCATACATTCCACTCCATGCGCACTGCTGCTGATGAAGTCATTGGTTTTCGGTACCCGCAACCAATGGTATGACCAGGAGTGTCGCGACGCGACAGGAGCGAAATACACCGCATATAAAAAAACGCTGCAGTCAGCTGCAACGCGAGCCATGCACGAAAACTATCGCAATAAGGGGAAGGAAGAGAGATGCATTTTCAGACGTAAAAAAAGAGAGCAGGAAATCCACTTTTAGAGATGAGAATGGTGATCTATTTACAGATGCGCAGTGCACATTGACATTATGGAGATAACATTTTTCTAATCTGCTTGTAGGCAACGATACCAACAATTCCGCCCTTGGAGAATGCAGTTCGACGCCACCAATCGACGATGATGGAGTGGAAATTCCACCACCTAGCCATGACGAGGTTAAAGTTGCTATCCAACGACTCAAAAACAACAAAGCCGCAGGTGCTGACGACCTGGCTGCTGAATTGTTTAAAACCGGCGGCGGAGAATTGCTAAAGTATATGCATCAGCTCATCAGCAAAATATGGCTAGCGGAAAGCTTGTCCGACAATTGGAATCTCAGTAAACTTTGTCCTATACTTAAGAAAGGAGACCCGACAATCTGCGCAGAAGTATGAGTCTTATTTCCATTGCATACAAGGTTCGTAAGAGCGTATTGTTTGAAAGATTGAAGCCGCAAACCAAAACACTGATCCACTGGTCCTGGCATGTCCACCAAAGACCAGATTTTTGCACTACGCCAAATCCTGGAAAAAAACTTACGAAAATCAAATCGACACACAAAATCTCTTTTTCGATTATAAAGCTGCGTTCGATAGCCCGTTTCGGAATTGATTGTTCGCAACAATGTCTAAGTTCGGTATACCTGCAAAGCTGATAATTCTCTGCAGTATGACGTTGAGCAATACATACCGCCAGTGCAATAACTTGGCACCGCCGTAAACAGCAACAACAATGTTAGCCTGGAAATATAGTAAAGAATAACAATTGATAATAGGTGCTACTATGGGCTAAATAAGCAATTAGGTTCCCTCTCTCGATCGACAAAACTTACACTCTACAAGACGCTCATCATACCTGTGCTTTTCCATGGCGCTGAGGCATGGGTGATATCTCAAACAGATGCAGCCGCTCTTGGGGTGTTCGAGAGGTAAATTCTTCGCAAAATCTTTGGTCCTGTTTGAGTTGGTGACGACTATCGTATTGGAATGAATCACGAACTGTATGAGTTCTGCGACGATATTGACTTAGTCCAGCGTATAACAATTCAGCGACTACGTTGGTTGGGTCATGTCTTTCGTATGGATGCAGAAACTCCAGCAAAAATGTTGTTTGAGGCGAAAGCGAAGGGTCGACGACGAAGAGGAAGACCATGCTTCCGATGAATTGACCAGGCCGAGGAAACCCAAACCACGCTTGGTGAAAGAGATTGGAGACGGCGCGCGCGAAGCAGAGACGCTTGGCGAGAGCTGATGAAGTCGACCGTAACCCAACCTTGAGTTGTCATGGCCACCTAAGTACATAAGTAAGTAATACCCATACAAATTATGCATTTGTTGATAATTGTGGGATATCCAACGAGAGCAAATTTTTGTACAGATAAGTGTTCATGCAAAATCGAATGTATTGAAGTGGAATTAAAATGAGAGGATGCCTCTATCTCACGATATGTCACATGACGATCTTGCATTATTAATTCATGTATTGCATCGATATTTTGTGACACAACAACCGATTTTGGACGGAATTCATCAGCGATCGAATAACGACCACGATTGAATTCACTATACCAGCCATTTACTCTGGTTTTTGATGGTGCTTTATCGTCATACAAAGAACTGAGTTCATCATTATGTTATCAACATTCTTGTTGAGATAATCCACGTCGAAAGTTGTGAAAAATAATCCTACAAAAACCCTCCCTTGATATTTCCATTTTTTTTAACAAATTAATTTTCTTAACTCACGAACTTTATTGTGGTGATGCCAGATTTTAGTGTTGCTAGTTCCCGAAATATAAATAGGACCCTCTTAACATTAGTATTTTATTTATAACAAGTATTTTTAGTCCGATCATTGAGTGCTACATATCCTTGGATAGATTTGAAAGAATACTAAACCGCGTTCTTGGTGTCATTGGCATCAGATGTCATCTTTAATTAGATATTTTGAAATTTTTATTTTTTTAATTTTAAATCGAAATCAAAGATAGATCAGAAACCAAAGAACAAAATTTTGTATTCTTTCAGATCTTTCCAGCACTATGTTGCACTCCATGATCGGACTAAAAATACAAATGTTTTAACTGAAATACTAAAAATACTAATGCTCTAATTAAAAGACCATTTTAGCTGTTTTTTGGGAAATACAAAAAAACTTCTATAATTTTGAAACACTTTCGGTATGAGCTTTCATTCTTGGAGGTGTGTTTTTGTATTAATTTATGTTGACCCGCCTTAGAAAACACACTTTATGAACTTTAAACACTAGTCTTATGAAATATTCATGTTCTCGTGTTTTATTTTGTAAATTTTGTACGCTAATATCATGAATAGTTGATGTGACTTATGAAATCAGTTACTGGACTTTTTTAATCTTAATCAATTAATGAACAAAATGATAAAATGTTACATCATCATACAATGTTTTAAATATTGTTTTATAAGTAGAGAGGGAGCTTTTTTCAAAAAACTTAATCTAAAAGAAAACATTAAACAAACTGGTTATATAAGATACACAGAGATAAAAAGGTAAGATAACAAAAACCTAAACTGATGTAAGCACAGGTCTGATATATGCTTTATAGATATTAACCTTTACGTTCAATTAATTGTGACCGTAGCAGCCGATTAAGAGCGAATTTAGATTTTCTCGCTTTAATAACAATGGTTTTTACGTGATGAATGAAATTATTGTTTCTGTCCATAAATAATCCAAGAACTCTAATATTAATTTTTGGTATTACATGATGGACAAAGCATACTGCATTGTTTCAACATGGTCATCAGTGGGCAAATCGTAAAGATACAAATTAAGGTAAACAAAATAGGTGAGCAAACTGACCCTTGCGGAGTTCCAGAACACATATCGGCAAAATTTGAGTAATAATTTCCAATCCTCACCGCGAAAAAACGATGAGTTAAGAAGCGTTTAAAAATTTTGATTAAAAAATTAGGAAACCGAGCTTACCAAGCTTAAAAACTAGACCATCATGCCATACTGTGTAGAGTCTCTATAGAAGACTATATACTCTATAGAAGGCTAAGGAAGTAGCTTTTCCAATATTCAAACCGCGCTCAATATTCATCTGAAGTTTCACAAGTGCATGTTCAGTTGAAACTTTAGAAAGAAACCCAAACTGGTTTTGAAATATATCAAGCTGTACAATATGAAGGAACATTCTATTTGCTAAGATACGCTCAAATATTTTAGATATGTAGTTTAAATTAGAAATAGGTCTCCAGTTGGTTAAGACAGAAATATCTATTTAAGGCTTAGGTATTGGAGTAATGAGCGCTATTTTCCAGCAAGAAGGAAAATAAGAAGAAGAACTAAGATGGTTAAAAAGAATGGTCAAAAATAAAGTTATGTTTGGTGAAAAATGCTTAATAATATAGTATGGTGTACCGTCTATAACTGTTGAGTTTTTATTTGGTTTTTTAGAAATAACTCGAGTGACTTTATCAACTGCGGTTACAAGATTTTTTTGTTCATCATGAAGCGACTCATTTACGATCGAAAGCTCATGCTCGTTTTTGATGGCTGATGAAATATTTCTATCAAATTGAATAATAGATTGAGAATTTGAGAGACTATCATTAAAAAGTTTAACCGAATGTCACCGAACTTAATCTAAATTTGTAGACAAATTATGATTAATTGAAAATGGTTCGAAAATGCTTGGCTATGTTTTCAGTACCAATGACTTCTGCGTTTTTGCAGTTTCAGAACTAATATTCATAAATGTACTTCATAGTGTTCATGTAAAAGTTCATAATTATTGTGTTCTTTTTTTGTTCAGTGTAGTTCACAGTGCCAAAGTTTCTTTTGAATTCGATTAGGTTGGTTTAGCAATTACCTTGATAAGGGCCGAAAAATATAAACACAAAAATGAGGAATTCAAATACATTGACTACAAAAACTAGGTTAGCCTTAATTTATTGTGTAAAAACGTTGAAGTCAGAGTTGAACATAAATATCAATATCATCTCAAAAACATATATATATTTTAAAAAGTATTTTAAAAAATCCTTTTTTGTTGGCTTACGGTATAAATGTTGAATGCATTACACAGCACCACAAAAAAAAAAAACAGTGGCAACATCAAACATACACAACCTTGACCACTCAAACAAACAAGACATACACGACATAAAAATCAACTACAGTAACAACAACAACAACAACAACAACTAAGTGCTTGCCACACTTGAGACACTTCATGTTGCCCTGACAGCCAAACCGAGTGCATAACTAGATGTTACAACGACGAATTAAATAGAAAATCTCGAATGAAAAACTCAAATATTTAGAATTTGTTTAAGTATGCTTCAAGCAAATACATAAGTATGCAAGAAGCAATAAATATTTGATACATAAAATTTTCACATTTCTTGCCTCATGACTGAGAACGACAATATTTTATTCAAATGCGAAATATATTCAAGCCATAATATTTTATGTATGTGCTGTATTGCTGTTCTGAATACTTGACAATGTTTGCCTAAAGGATATAATTTTGCTTAAATCATCTTGTTTACTTAAGTTAATGCGTATTATTGAGGGCAATGAATGTGAATGTGAATAAGTTGTTGCCACTTAAAATTATTAAACGAAAAGGTATTCATAAAAATTTAACCACTGTCAAAAAACAAAACAAAAATAAGAAAAAAAAACAAGCAAAAACATCACTATAAGCCAGCTATTTGTTTTCTCCTGGCCTCGTGCGGTCATTTTTAAAAAATTATTAAAAGCACGTGGTGCGATGCCATTATTTTTGACTTCCTCTTGTTTATGTATTCATGAACTTCCGTGCGTTGGCTGCCAGAAACAGCAGAACAAAAAAGGCGAAAATCTTCTATTATATGCAATAAAAATAAACACGCCAAATTAAACAAGGCCCCAGCATATGAACAAAAATCAAGAAGGGAGAAAATGTTATTATATAAAAAAAAAAAAATCTTGAAAAAATATAAAAGCCGCGCACTTATGAAACGAAGCGCGGAAAAGCCCAAAAGAACAAGCGAACAAAAAACTGCACAAAAGCACAACCGGGTGTAGGTAATGTTCAGCAACATACCAACGTGTGAACAGTTAATAAGACAGACAGACAGACAGAAAGCGATTTTTAAAGCTAATGAGTGATGAAATGGAAAAGTTGAAATTCTCTATAACAAAAGGAAAAAACAAATATAAAAATGTTCATTCTTCCGTTCGTCCTGGCATCAGTCATTATGGCAGTTGAAAATATTTAAAATATTTCAACTTTGATAATGCTGTGCAATTTATGTGAAATAAAGTAAGTAGGTATATATATTTCAATAAAGCAAATGCTTGATTTAATGAAATATTTAAAAATGTTCCACAAAAGAGAAAATTAGTTAATTACAAATTTTGTAATATTAGTCTTTTCCTTCGGCAAATTAAAGGAAACCATTAGGTAACCAAATTTGGTTTTCCAGGTTGCCATGGGAGCTCAATATACCTTATTTCAAAGAATTTTCTTTTGTTTTGCTTTTTTTTTTTGCTTCTTATTTTACTCATCAAGTTTTATTTTATCAAGTTTATAGGTGAACTCGTAAAATTGTACATTATGCTTACCATGTAAGAGATAATAAACAAAAGAACAAGACAACAAAATAGAAAAAATAAACCTTTGAAATTTTCTCAGTAGTTGATGTTTTAGGAATATTTTACCTTTTAACCTTTTTATAAAATGAAAAATATTTCAAAAAAGGTACATGTAAAATAATGTTAAACTCAAACATTAATCAGTTAAACATTTTATGAGCAGGTTTGAAATGAGAAATGTTGCTATGATTTTAATAGGTCAACGACCTATTAAAGGTCAGGTCAATGTTTATTGCCGGCCGTTAAGGATTATATTTTGGGTAAGCAAACCTGTTGCTAGATTTCCTTCATACAAACAAGCATTACAATTATTTGTGGTTTGAGTTGTTCAGGCGTAAGTCACTCTCACTGACCCAATTATTTACACGTCCGAAAGCTACATTGAGCTTTCCGTGCAGCATTTTATATCATTAAGCTAGCAACTAATGAGGCTTTACTATTCTCTGAATTGGAGTGTATGTAGTTCATTTCCTGCAGAGACACACTGAAACGAGCCCAAAATATGCCTTTTATAAGAGTTCGAAATATTACGAACCGTTACGAAGAGTCAAAAATATGAGTATTTTTTGGAGTCTTATAAGCAAATCCGTAGCCTGGTAGGTGCTGACTAGTGCTGAGCACCTGCTTACTCGAAATGGCAACAAAAAAGTTCTCACGCAAAGCCTTGCATACACTATGTAGTTTTACACGACAGTAAAAATGTTTCTTTCTTGGGGCATTCCGTCGCGCCATTTTTACACATTTTACTAGTATTTTTAAAAGAATCTTGCTAAAAATTGAAGTCATCTAAAATTATTCTATTGCATTATTTTGTTAATTTAAGACTTCTCACACTTTTAGAAATAACTTTTATCAAATTTCTCTTGATAGTTAAAATAAGATTTACATTTTTGAAAATATGTCCAAAACTTACAAAAATTAACGTAAAATATATATTTTTATAAGAAGTTTTCTGTACAGTTTTTTATAAATAGTTTTCCATCATATAAAAAACGATTATAAGGTCCAATCTTGTCCCTTTTTCTACCCTAAACCTGAAAGGTCAGGGTATATTAACTTTGTGCAAACGTTTGTAACGCATAGAACGAAGCGAGTCCGGTATAGAAAAGTATATAAATTCTTGATCAGCGTCACCTCGTGAGTCGAGCTATTCATGTCCGTCCGTCTGTGTGTTGTCCGTAAACACAGGATAAGAAGAAGGAGTTGAGATAATTGGATGAAACTTGGCTCACATGGTCACATGAACGCAAGGATCTGCACAAGTGAATATTTTTGGAATCCGCCCACGGACACGCCTACCTCCCATACAACGCAAAAATTTAAAACTGCATAACTCAGCTCATATTTAACCTACACGTATAAAATATGGTACGTATGTGTTTTGTATCAACACGAAGATGTCTTTGAAAAATGGACGTCATCCGCTGACGAACACGCCCACCTCCCATACAACCCAAAAATTGAAAACGCAATAAATAAGCCTCTGTTTAACTTACAGAGATAAAATTTGACATATATGTTTTTTATAACAAAACAAAGATACTTTTGCAAAATGAACATCATCCGCCCACGGACACGCCTACCTCCCATACAAAGCTAAATTACTTTTTGAGATATAACCAAATTAAAGTTTTTTTTCCAAAAGTTGGCAACTCTAGCATTAAAAATTTCAAAAATATTAAATTTTTTCTAAATCGCTTTTCTATAGCTTTCGAATGATACTTCATTTACGAAGATAAGGTAACAAATGACGGAAATATGATTTATCGGAAATGACTGATTTTCAAATGATTTTTAAGAATGTTTCTTAAAATAAAAAATTGGTATCTCCATAATTTTTTAAAAAATACCATTTCGATATATAGCGCGACTGTTAGATTTTACTCAGCAGGTCTGCAGCAGTCGACTATCGACTACGACAGCAGCAGCTGCATATCGACTATGACAGCTCATTCATGAACTGTGCTTTGACTGTGAAATTTTACGCTGCAGACAGCAGCAGCCGAATATCGACTACGACAGTCGGTCGTGAACAGCTGCTTTGACTGTCGTATTTTACACAGCAGATAGCAGCAGCCGATCATCGACTACGACAGCTGAGAATATGCTATTGCTGTAGCTGCCGATCGCTTGTACTTCTACTGTACAGCCACAGCACAATTTCTGGTACTGTTGCTATTTGTTGCGTAGCAATTTAAACCAGGGATGGGAAATAACTTTTCCGAAATTGTACCAAATCGAAATAAGAATTGTACTTTTTGACGTCAAATTGTACTATTTTTTTTTCCCCATGAATAAATAAACTTTTTTGATGTATTTAATATATTATTTAAAGTAAAATAAAATTAATAGAAATAGACAAACACTTCAATATACATACCCAGTTAAATAAATATAATACTCTACATACAGATTTTAAATTTCAATCAAGTGTCGGTTACCCGAGCCGGCCCAAAAATTACGTTTTCAAGCAATTCAATTTATTTGACACTAATGCCTTCGTGCTAGAAAGAGACGATCATGTTATAGAAAAATAAAATAGTAGAGCTGATCAGGGTGGCAGTTCGTTTGAATGTGTTTTAAATCAGAGATGATATTTGTAGTGGATATCTACTTTTTTACCTCCTTTCGATTTTTGAAAGTCCCCAACTCCTTTTAGCCCAAAAAAAGTACTTTCGGATACACTAATCGTCAAAAAAGGAAACGTCACGCATGATTAAGATTTTGCTCTCAATATTGAAACCGAAAAATTGTTCGGTTTAACAAAGATCAAAGAGAAGTTTCACAGTATTTATTTGGGTTATCCGATCAAAAAATTCTCAGGTGGACGAATCATCTGACGTTGAACAGAACGAGATGATAGAAGTTATAGAGACAGATAATGACGTTAATGTAAACGAAGAAGACGAGGAAGATAATAGCTAGGATATCCGCAGAAACGGAAATCAAGTACGTGCTCGTCCAGTTAACATTTTTGGCTTAAAAGAGGTGTTAAAAAGATTCAATTGGCATCGAAAAAAGTGAATCAGGAATAACAAAAATATTTGAGCCATTACATCATTCCTGAGAAAGAAAGAATTTTCACAGGCTTTGGATTTTCAACTGATTTGATTGCTACCGATCCAGAAACCTGGACTGAGCGTGAAGATTACCAAGAAGCGCAAGGAATATTGAGTAATGTACACGTTGTCAACAACGCCACAAAAGAGGCGTTGTATTAGGAAAGAATCTTTGTGCATTAAGTCGTCGTCGAAAATTTGAAAGAAATACATATCCATCCCATGAAAAAAAGAAATTTATTTGATTCAAATTGTCTTACAATTATAATTAAACAAATTTCGTATTTCTTATTTACGACAGGTATGCGTATGCTCGATACAAATTTGAAGAAGAAAAGTTAATTTGGGTCGGTCTCTCATTTCAGCCTATTGGAATGCACCCCGGGAGCGATGGAAGCCAATTTTAGAAAAAAAGTTTTTTTAAAAAAAATGTATAGGTGCCCCTTTAAAGGTTGGAAATATAGGGTAGATATATTGCGATAAAATGTTGGAAAGAAAATACCAGGAGATTAGGTCAGGTTTGTTCCTGAAAAATTTCGGAGAAAAAAATTTCTTGGGGTCGGTCGAATATATCACCCCTCTAGGGACAACACTTGGGTAGTTATGAAGGTTTTCGGCTAATTTGTTCACTTCCCACCAACCTTTAATACCGATGCGGCACAACTTAACCCCACGCCACCCCGAATTTGTTTTTTTCAAAACCAATTTTTTTGTCGAACCTAACAAAATTTAAGGTTTCTGGGTATCAAAGTCCCGTTTCTAAAGATCTTCAAGTATTACTGTCCCACCCCTAGTGCCTCAGCAAAAAAACAAAAGCTTATTTAACAATTCTAGTATCACCTGGGGTCGAAATTCGACCAATTTTATGTTTGCCTTTTTATAATTATAGATACAAAATATTTGGTGCACTTTTACTCCGCACTCTGATTCATTTAAAAATCAATTATCAATATCGGTTAAGAAAAACGAGAGAAAAATTGTTCTTAACGCTTATTTATATATAGATTAACAAAAGGTACTTTCACGTCCGAAAAAGTACTTTCAGAATAGTAAAAAAACTCCCCTCCAAAATTATCAAATATCATCACTGTTGTAAATATGGTTGTAAAAATTCACAAGAAAGGCACTGAAACTTTAAGAAATATAAAAAAAAGCAAAGAAAGTTGATATGACGAAGATCAAGTGTATGAATATGTACTAAAAATGTCTTCGTGGGACTTACGTACTTTTTATTATAAAATTGTTCTGAAAAAGTACAATTGTACTGAAAAACCCAACACTGATTTAAACCCTGGTTGTAACAGTAAAGAACAAAAAGTTTCATAATTTTCAGCGCTGACTAAATGGAATTTTAGCTGAAAATTATGAAAATACATAAACAACATATAAACTACATATGTTGTCTGTCAAACAACAGCAAATGTTGTTTATGAAAGAAAATAAGCCTAAAATAAGAATAAAAACTGCTAATTTGTTCAGGGTTCACCTACATATGCAAATATAACAGATTTCATGTTTTGTGTTTTATTTTCTAACTATTTTCCATCATAAATAAAATTCGTACTTCGTAGGGAAACAACCTTAGTTAGGAAGCATAGAACAGATCAGAAAAATAAATATTAAGATCGGTCAATCCATTCGAGAGTTTAAGGTCTCTAAACAGCTTCAAACAACCTGTTCCATGGGTTCCAATATCCTGTTCCAATAAATACAAAAAATTTTGAAGGTGTTACTTCCGCTTAAGTCTAAGTATTTTGGTTTTGGAAGAGGGAAAATCTTGAATGTATGAAAGAGGGGCCTCAGATAAGTCCCAGCATAATTGGTTTGTTTCTTTCTCTTTGCTATTCACACATTTTTTTGTTTCTTGAATATTTCTACATTTTTGTCTTTGTATATCCCATACAAAATAAAACATTTGGATTTCATCCGAAGCTTTTCGAAAGACCTCAATTGTTTACGTGGCGATTTAATTCGGTGTTTATTCATAGAAATAAATTTAACAAGTAGATGGGCCCTTTTCATACTGCACAAAATACAGATTGGCCCAAATCTCATTATCCACATGGGCCGTTTGCTGTTCTACTTTGAATAGAAAAATTATATCGGCCCTTCCGAAAACAGCGATTGGCGATCTTTGCCTAGGCGGAACGACATCAATATTTTAAAAGTTTTATATTTTTCAGCTTTAAAGGCAGATATTTAACAAACTAGAAAAATAATTCAACTTGGGTTCAGAAATTTTAATAATTAATATTTATATACCCATGCGTATATGTATATTCTTGATCAGCATAACCGATCATAGCCCATCTTAATCAGCACTGAGTTGACTTGGCCATGTCCGTCTGTCTGTCTGAGGACGCGATTACATCGAAATTCTTTTTTTTATCTTAAAAGCAAAGATCAAGTTCGGACATAGGCTTAATCGGATGAAAACCACGTCTACCTCTTATACAACCCACAATAGTGAAAGCTCATTAAAGTGGCTAATATTTAAACTACACAAATAATATCAATCTTTTATATCAAACCTAAGACGTGTTAGAGTAATGAGCGTCATTCAACCACAAACACACCCACCTCTTATATAATCCCAAATTAAAAACTCTATAATAGGCTTGCTTATCTTTAAGCTGTAGGAAAACACACTGAGAAAAAAAACGAATACCTTGCTCCGGTAAAAAATTTCTCTATTTTTGATTATAACAATTTTCTCTTTTTCAAATAAAATTTTCTTCAATTAGAATAAATTTTCACATTTTCGTAAAAATATTTCTTTACTTCTAGGAAATGGAAACATTTCAATGTCTCTAATAATGATAAGTATTTTTCTCGCACAAAAAATTTCTCATTTATAGAGAAATTTTATTGAAAATGAAAAACTTTTCTTATATTTTGATAAAAAAATTCACTATGAGAAGTATTTTCTTCAATAAAAACAAATATTTTCTAAAAAAAAAAAGTATTTTTCTCTAAAAATTATATATTTTTCTATTTCATGGTAGCTTTTTATCATTTTTAGAGAATTTTTAGTATCGCAATAAGAGAATAGCATTCTCTGGAGCAAAGTCTATACCATTTTTCTCTAAATATGATGCATTTTTTATCATATTCCGAGACACTTTTTTCTGAGTGCAGTTTGATATGTATGTATATTAAACGTCATCAAAATTGTACAATCTTGCAAAATCTCATACAAAAAGCACTACAATTTAAGATTTTTTACCATTACGAATCGGACGTAGGGTATTTTAACTACGGGCAATGTCGAAGATACCAGTTAAAATCTTAATTGCTTACTTACACGGTTAAAAATTTTGGACTAGTTTTTAATCCAAACTTTGGTTTAAAGGAATTTTTAATCCTAAAAGTACTATTTTTTATTACATATTTTAGTTTAATTTTTTTTAATCCGAAAAAGTTTAAGTTTAAGACTATTTTTTGACTACAAATTTGCATTAAGGTAGTATTTTCAGGAAAAAGTATTTATGTTATTTAACAGCGGCAGTGATCAGCTGTTTCGTATTTTACTGCCTGCAAATTACAATCCAGCAGTGGCAGCGTCAGCATCAGAAGCAGTGAATGTTGAAGTTTTCTTAGTAGCTTAATTATTTGCATGTTGGCAGTGAATTTAGAAATAGGGCTAACTTCGGCAGTACTACTTACTGGCACTGCTGCTATGTAAGTTTCACCATTGAACAACAGTATTCCTAAAATAACAGCTGATCAATGCCACTGCCACTGACGCTGCCACTGCCGCATTATAATTCAGGTATACGATTGAAAACTACTACTACGAAATTTAAGCTAAATATAATTGAACATGTTGTTAAAGCATCCGAAATTCATTTTTAATTAAATGAAACAAATTACAAAATTAATACATTATTACAGTAAACAGTGTTTAAACCTTTGTGGATTAAAAAGTAATCCTTTTCGCATTACAATACTTTAAACTTTTTTGGACTAAAATCTAATTCTGTTTGGATTATAATATTTTAAACTTTCTGTGGATTAACAATTATTCCTTTTTGGATTAAGAAATTTTAAACTTTTTTCGGATTTAAAATAAATCCTTTTTGGATTGAAAAATTTAAAACTTTTCATTGAATTAAAAAATAATCTTTTTTTGGTCGAGTCCTATATGTAAACCAAAAAAGTTTAAAATTTACTTCAAGATTTTTAACCGTGTACTTACTTAGGTGGCCATGACAACCCGTGTTGAAAACGGCCGACTTCATCAGCTATCAACCGGTGCCTCTGCTTTGCGCACGCTGTCTCCAATTTGTTTCACCAAGCGCGGTTAGGGCTTCCTCGGCCTGGTCAGTCTATCGGAGGCATGGTCTTCCTCTTCGTCGTCGACCCTCGGCTTTCGCATCAAACACCATTTTCACTGGAGCTTCTTCATACATACGAAAGACACGACCCAGCCATCGTAGCCGGCTGGGGATCTCTGGGTCTGAGCTTCTTGTAGAGAAGTTAGATTTGTTGATCGAGAGCGGGCTCTGGAACCTAGTTGCTTACTTAGCCCGTAGTAGCACCTATTTAGAATTGTTATTCTTCGCTTAATCTCCAGGCTGACACTTTTGTTGCGGTTCACGGCGGTGCCAAGGTATGTAAACTGCTTGACAACTTCCAAGTTATAAATATTTGTCTGCTATGACATGGGAGCCTAGACGTTATGCTTCTTTACACCTGCCTTTCGTAGGATCCGCTCCATGATGAAATTGAAGAGATCGCATGATAGCGGGTCGCCGTGTCTGAAACCTCGTTCCAGTGTTGCCAGTTTAGGGGACTTTATAGTTATTAAGGGGTTTTTTCCGTAAATCGTTGTCCGTTTTTCGTTTGTGGTGGTCGTCAACGTCAAGTAGGTGTTCATATCCGAGGCTGGTTAAATTTTCAATAGAAAATTAATAATGTAGTGGGGCCCAAACCCTACGTAGATTCCATTTTTGAGGTTTTGTAGAGACCCTTCAAGTTTATAGTCTAGAGAAGACAGGGAGTTTTGGACATGGAGCTTTTGAGGCGGCTCGCCTTGACAGTGCCAGTCGCGGATTATGTGGTGTTTTCAATAAAAATGCAGTGCTTGTCCAAGACTACGCCTTTCCACATCTTAGCTGGTCAGCCACTACTTGTTCGCGACTGTAAAAACCGTCTAACCTCTATATCTAGAGGCCGTCCACTATTCACAACCTGTGACCCGTCCGGTAGCTTGTAGCTGACCCCCAGTAGATTTCCCATAGAATCCACGTTACTGGAAAAAATTAATTAATAATATGAAGGGCTTAAGCCTGGTTTTCACTTTCTCAATTTCAATGGTCAGTTGTAGTCAGTCACATGAAAAATGCCAAACTAGGAAAAACTGATCTCTTCACATGCTTATTGCAAAAATTGCAAAAAAATTTAATTTATGTGATTTTTTAAACTTTTAAATTTCATGTCAAACAAAAAATGACTAATGCTTGGTTTTCACTAAGTCATTTTTTGTTTGACATGAAAGTTAAAAGTTTAAAATATCTCATAAGTAACAACCATTTTTTTTTGCAATTTTTGCTAAGAGCACGTAAAGAGATAAGTTTTTTCTATTTTTCGCCATTGTCAAACGGAAAAAAAATGACAACGTGTTGGCATTTTTCATTTGACTGACAACAACTGACCACTGAAATTGGCCTAGTGAAAACCAGGCTTAAGTGAAAACCAAGCATTATTGTAAAAACATGATATGCCACACAAAAAAAATTTCGAAATAATCGACCTTAAAATTTTTAAAAAATGTATATTTGTATGAAATCATTAAAATGCTTACAAGAACTATTACGTATACAGCCAAAATTGATCGGGTTATATTCACAATATTTTCAGTGGATATTGATAATGCATCAAAGGACATAATAAACATAAAATATGAACTTTTAAAGCAGTGTGGCATATCATGCTTTTACAATAAGCCCTTCATATGTTTAACATAAGCATATTATAATTAGTTATATCATAATAACTTATACTTCGTCACACTGTTAATTATATTTTTGTGATACATTTTTTCAATGTTGCCTTTAGGGATATCTGTATCTAAATATTTATTGAAATAAACTAAACTAAATTATAACGAACGCAAATAGAAACATTACAATTTAGACTTTTTTCTGAATTATTATTGTAGACGCTCATTAAACCTTTATTCTATTTTAAATTATATTTATGAGCCCTTACAATGTCAAGACTTTGTTCTCAGCTATTAAGAGTTAAGAACCAAATTTCATCCAACTAAAGTAAATCAAAATTTAAATCGATTTTTATACACTAAGCCAACTTTTGCTTAAGTAAAACCAACACAAAAAAGAAAATAAAAACTTTACATTGAAGAATATTTCTGCAGAAAATCAAAGGGGAATAAATAACTTTCAATGCAAATTATATTCTTTGTTTATTGGTTTGGCAACATTTTCAGAATAATATTTTTTTTTTTTTTTTTGTGAATAACTTTATGAAATTATGCCAGAAAGCATGCCTTCAATATTGCTAACACACAAACAACGTAATTGATTTTCAATTTCATCAACAATGATTGAAAATATTTCTTTTTTCCTCCCCATAGCTACAGCCAATTTGCCAATAAATGATGTTCGGTTATGACAAAAATCGAAAATTTTGTCGGCCATAAAATAAACATTTAAACTTTTCTTCTGCTAACTTGGCATTTTCTTTATTCTAAGGTTCTCGCAATGTCATCAACTACTTTTCTGCTGCTACTTCCCGTACCAGCTAAAATACGGTAAAGTATAGCAGCCAACAGAACAGAAGATATAACATTTTCAAAAGTTTGCAAAACTTTTAACATAAAATACGAATATTTATAATCAATTAATTTAAATATTCAAAATTAATAACTTAACTTTAGAACAAGATGCGCGCATATGACTTAAAAAATAACCGAGCTTTCACTTGTGTCAGCAGAGAAAACGCGCGCTCACAAAAGGGCTCGGCCAAAGCAAAGATGAAGTAGCAAAAGTTAAACTTAAAACTTTCATTTATAACACAAACTTTTGAAGAACTTTTCAAGCACCTTCAATTGCAGTAATGTAGAAAAAAGTCGAAAAAAAAAACAAAAAATATGACTAATAATAATTTGTAAGGACGCAGTTTATTGTAGCAAAAGCTTACAGGATGTTGCAAGCAACGCACAGTGAATCATTAATACAAATATGAAGTGAAAAATCGATTGTAAAATAAGAAGTCTTATGGTGGTCTTCGGTATAAAAAGTTCAAAACTAGAATTTCAGAAATTTTGGACAAGTGGGCGTGACACCTGCCAAGCAAACTAAAATTTCTTTTGTACCATGCCTAAAGTAAAGTTGAAGCTGCGATAAATAAATAATGGAAAAAGGATATTTAATTATTTATGAAAACAATATAAAATTTTGAAGTGTTCCTAAAAGGGGGCGTGACATGTAACACGCAACAAAAATAAATTTTAGGCTATAAGTGGCAAAAAAGCTGCAATAATAAAATTTTAATCAAAATTCAAGTGTGAAATCGCTTCAATTTGTATATTTTTGGCGTTATTGTAAGAGTGGATGTGACTTTTCCTATGCAATTTGAATGTAGAATGCAACATCTTAAATATTGTTTTGTTAGCTTTGAATAGTAAAATAATAGCTCAATTGATATAAATGACCTGTTTTTTTTTTAAATTTTTAAAATTTGAATTTACTTAAACATTTAATCCGCTTCCATTGTGAGTTTATCAATTATAGTAGTTGATACACTCAGAAAAATATCAACTCTAGTATTAACAGTAGGTATGCCGCTGTTATTTTAAAACACTGTTAGGTTGAATGATTTGCGTTTAAGTTGACAGTTTTTTGTTAAATGAACGTTTCAAAGTATTTTTGTGCTGTCAAAATGTTTTTCTTGAAATGTCTGTCTTCTCTCAGCAATGGTTCTTAAATTTGTTTTGCTATATTTGTCGTTATCAATATCTCACTGGAAGTTCACTAGACCGTAATATGGAGAACGTGGATTTGAATCCTAGCTGTGTAAGTATCAAACATTTTAATTTAATAATTGAAATTTTTATTCTGTTTCATTAACTGTTTGCTCAAAAATAATCTTCACAAACAGTTTGCTTACAATCTTAAACAAAAATTTGTACACTTCATTTTGTATTTAAGCCAAAAAAAATTTTAATTATAAAAATTCTTTGTTAGCCTTGCCGGTATTTGAACATAGGGCAGTCGAGTACTTGACGCACATGTCTGCACACTCGGCTAAACATGAACAGTAAGCCGGATTGATTTTGTATGGAGAAAAAAAAAGTCATCCGGCCACCGACTCAAAAGTTAGAGGGACTCTTAAAAATTATTTCTGCAACATTTTTTTTTTTTTGGATCTGAGAAATCCCCCATGTAGCGGTTTTGATTCTCCTGAACCCCCTTTTTGGCCAAAGTTGTTTGCCTATAACTTTTTTTATTCTTCAGAAGTTTGTAGATAGTTCACAAATATTGGTTGAAAAAAATTTTGAAATTTGTTGTCCTTACAAACTCTTTTAAGACCCCAAAAAATCGATATTTCGTCATTTTCGAAAAGGTGTTTTTAATTAAATACCTATAAAATATATATTTTTCGTGGTATCCATATGCATTTAAGCTTATTGATAAAGTATTGAGCAATTAGTTCCATTGGTATAACGTATGGAGTGGTTTGATCAAAAGTGAGTACCTACCATGAAAAATACGTATCTTATAGGCGTTTAAAAAAAAATATTTTCGAAATTCATGCATTTTGTACTGGAGCGCCATCTGGCGTACATTTTTCTAAAAAACGGTTGTCAGAATTCGATTTTGCGTACCTAAAAACTCATATATGGCAATTAAATTATAATCAAGCTGAAAAAATCCTTCTGAATATCAATTTCTCACGTTTCATATAATTGTGGCACTAAGTTTTGGTTAAACCACACCACAAGATATACCAAGAGCTCAATGCTGTTTCAGTAAGCATAAATGCATGTGAATAGCTTAAAAAATACATATTTTATAGGTGTTTAAAAGAAACACCTTTTCCAAAATGATGTAAAATCGAATTTTTGGGGTCTCAAAAGAGTTTGTAAGGACAACAAATTTCAATATTTTTTTAGCCAATATTTGTGTTCTATCACAGTAATACTATTTGTTATCTTGGGTATGAAATCTGAAGAAAAAAAAGAGTTATAGGCAAAAAACTTGATTTTTGAGGATTTTGAAGGTTTTGAGGAGATTCAAAACCGCTCCATGGGGATTTCTCCAATCCAATAAAAAAAATTTGCAGAAATAGTTTTTAAGAGTCCCTCTAACTTTTCAATCGGTGTCCGGCGGTATCTAAATATAAATCCGGTTAAATGAACAGTAGACCGGATCGAAATTTAGATTCCGCCGGTCAGGGTCTCAAAAGTTAGAGGAACTCATTAAAATGATTTCTGCATACTTTTTTTTCAAATCGGAGAAAAACCGCCGAAGCAATTTTGATTCTCCTAAAGGTCCTTTTTGGTAAAAAAAACATGTTTTTTGCTTATAATTTTTATTTTGCACAGAACGCATACCCAAATCTTCTTAAATGTTAAATTTCTTACTCATACTAACATTTTGACATAAAAAAATTGTTAAAATTTTGTTTCATTATAACTCTTATTGACCATCAAAAATTGACCTTTCTGCTATTTTTAAAAAGGCATTTTTTTAAAACCGCTGTTAAAGACACATTTTTTATTGGATTTACGTGGAATTGTTATTGTTGGAAAGGTATTAAGTTCTTCTTTCTTTTTGTGTATCGTTTTAATCAAAACTGTTTGCGAAAACAGACAGAATGTGAGAAATCGACTTTAGAAATCTGATAAAATTAAGCATTTCTTATTCATACAAACAATAAATTTAATTTGTTCACTGCTTTATCGTCCAGTTTTCGATAAATTTTTTTTTTTAATCACATAGCTTTGATGAAAACAATACACAGAACGAAAGAAAAACTTAATACCTTTCCAACAATAACATTTCCACGTAAATCTAATAAAAAATGTGTCTTTTACAGCGGTTTTAAAAAAATGCGTTTTTAAAAATAGCAAAAAATTCAATTTTTGATGGTCAATAAGAGTTATAATGAAACAAAATTTTAACAATTTTTTTATGTCAAAATGTTAGTATGAGTCATGGTGAAATAAATAAAAGGTGTTCTCATCCGCAATATCAGAAAAAAATAGGCTGCCTTATTTTGACAATTTCTTTTCAAACCGGAGTAGGGTTGCAAATTTTTGTACTTACCTGATACTAGTACTTTTTTGTGATGCTACTTGAAGATGGTACTATTATATATGTAACATCTTTCATTAGCTCTAACCAAAAATATTGTTTAAAAATACAACAGTACAATTCCATATCATGATGAAAAATTTACATTAAGAGATACTTATTTGATGATACATATTTTGATGGCTGTTAATTATATTTTTTCATTATAATTTTGAAGGATACTTTCGAGAATTGCTTTTATATGAAAAGTGTATTTGGTTTTAGAAGAGAACCGCGTGACACTTGGTCAACACAAGCCCGCGTTTAGTGTGTGGCTTAGCATGCTCTGAGCCCGAGTTCGATCTCCAGTCACGGCGAAAAGTTTCTTCAATAAAAATATTTCTGATAGGTCACCACCTCTCTGCAAACAATGGCAAACTTCAGAGAGTAAATAATGCTATGTAAAGCTTCTTGAGAACATGAACTTTAGCCGTTCGGAGCTTTATAAAAGCTATAAGAGCTTTTTTTTTGGCTATATAAAAATGTTTTTATATGAACACACGACATAAAATATAGATTTAAAATAAAAACATTTAACTTGTGCGTCTTCATATATTTCCAATTAGTTAACGTACCAAAAATAAAAAAGTACTTATTTTGAGTACTTAACAGACTCAAAACAGCACCCTTAAAACACATGTATCTGAAACCCTTATAATTGTCAAAATAAGGCAGCATGTCAAAAAAAATAATGAAAAATGTCATGGGATGAGAACACCTTTAAATAATTTCACCATGGTATGAGTAAGAAATTTAACATTTAAGAAGATTTGGGTAAGCGTTCTGTGCAAAATAAAAAGTTATAAGCAAAAAACATGTTTTTTTTACCAAAAAGGACCTTCAGGAGAATCAAAATTGCTTCGGCGGTTTTTCTCCGATTTAAAAAAAAAGTATGCAGAAATCATTTCAATGAGTTCCTCTAACTTTTGAGACCCCGACCGGTTGAAATTTTTTGTATCCATATAAGAATGATCCGGTCTAATGAACAGTGATAAAATTTCAATAAGTACGTTTTTACAGTACGAATTTCCTGTTCTAGAGACCAACAGTCAACCGACTGTTTATTTGAAAATTTAATTTGTTAGATGTATTGTATTATTACTGTTTTATTACATGTTACATTACTGTTATATTACATGTATATTTAACAGCATGTATTGTGTTAAACATTTGTTTTATAAAACAGCATTTTCTTCACAGTGTAGTTAGTTTGTTTTTAGTGCCCTTATATATAAAAAAAATTGCAAGTTAAACGTGCAAATTCAATAAAGTTTTCAAAATATCACCTTTTTCAAAGGCATTTTTTATTAAAAAGAAGAAGAAAAATTCTTAGGATAAATTCTTGACAAATCTAATTCTTCAGATATTCAAAATTTGATTTTGAATTTTTATCCTCTAGCATGTACGGAGCGATCCAATGTGCAGTGCCTGAAAGTGCGTACGCGAGTTTGAGGTGATTTAGCGAAGGTGGCGACTTAGAAAAGGGGCTGCGCTACGTTTACAAGACAACAAGTCCAAGGCTTTTCTTGTAAACTTTTCCACTGCTGCAACTTTCTAGTGCTTGTATTTTCCTTTTTAATGATTTTTTATTACACTTTTTTTTCTATTTTCTTGAAAAACTTTCCAACTTTATGCTTAGCCGCGTCAAAAGCGTCTTGAGTCTAGAATTTATTTTTTTTTTTGCTTCTGCAGTGAACACCTCTAGCGCGGCGCAGTGCGCCATATGAGACAAGTCTTGTGAAAGCACTGTATTATAGACTTTTAAAAGTGCGTGTGTGTATGTGTGTGAGTGTGCTTCCGGTTGGTACTATTGTAAAACATGGCGGCAGACAAAGCAAACTCACTTGAAAACTGACAAATTAGAAGACTTCCGGCTTTACTGCTTCAACTTCCGTGTGCTGTTTGTGACTTAAGATGCTTGGCGTGAACTTTTCCTTGAACCGCACATACATATATAATACTTGCGCATATGGCAGATCTAGGTTTTGCTTTAATGTTTTATTAAATGTTTTTGTAAGCGTGATTTAGTACCTTCTGGCTTGAAAACAAACCAAAATATTTTGAGCTCACAATTAAATGTTTGCCTGAATGCAAGCACAAGGGAGCGTTTTATATTTAAAACAAATTCTTGCTGCAGATGTAAACCTAGTCTTTTACTCGGAGGTAGGTTAGAGAATTCTTGAAAATTTATGAGAGTTCTATTTTTCAACTTAATTTGTTCCATAAGCATTTGTATGTAACTCAGTAGAATTAGTGAAAATAGAACAAAAACATATTTGATTAGACTTTAAATTTTAATGATTTTGTTGATCTTTTATTTGGCACTTAACTTTAAAAGTTTTAGATAGGATAGTTTTAGATAGGATATGCAAAAAGCTTTCACGCGCTTATAAAGTGATATTTTTTTATATTTTAATTTCAGCATTTTTGTATGCCTGAAGTAAAACATAGATTTTTTTAAAATGAATCATCAAAAAAAACAACGTGTTTGAGTCCTTACAATGAACTTAGCTTGAGATTGTAACCTGTTTCAACAAAATTGTATAGGCAATAAAAAAACTAAAAAATAACCTAAAACAAATTGGTCATTTCAGGCATTAAAATGTCTTTGATCGAGTTTCTTATGATTAATTGTGTTGTAAGTGTTATAAAATGTTTGTACAAAATTGACCGAGAACTGGACCTACATGTTTATTGCCGACTTCGAACGGCTAAAGTTATTGTTCTCAAGAAGCATTACATGGCATTACTTACTCTCTGATGTTAGCCATTGTCTGCAGAGAGGTGGTGACCGATCAGATAATTATTGAAAAAACTTTGTCGCGAGTAGGAATCGATCTTGGGCTCCGGGCATGCAAGCCTTAACTTAACCTTCTAAATACTTAACCTTCATGCCACGGTCACCACAAAAATAAAATAAAAAAAAAACTTAAAATGATTTCTTTTAAATTTTATAAACTTTTAGATTATTCTTGTATCCTTGGTTACCGTATTTAACGTTAAAGTGTTTGGAAAAATATAGACTTTTACTTGTGATTTTTTTGAAAGAGTCACCAGAGAGAAGATCAGAGAGTTTCGTCAGCTTTTATTTAGGTTATCGCAGACAAATACACTGAGGAGCAACACTGTAACATGGCGTAGCACCTCAACATGTAACATTTGAACAGACCAGCAGTCTAACAGTTACTCCTGTAGTAGTGCTTAAAATATTGAATATCAGTGCTAGTCACTGAACAACACGGCTATGATATAAGGACCAGGTACTATAAATCGCGAGGGCTCAACTGTCATTGGAGGCATAGAATATCAAAATGACGATTTGTCAGCAAAACAATGATGCTTCTTGTACTATTATAAATGAAAAGAGGGGAATTTATTTTTATGTGTTTTCGTTGAAGTTGGAAATGCTTTGCAATATTTATTATTTTTTGACGTGAATTATATAACATTTTTATTAACTCCTGTGCAATATTTTAACCTACTACTCTACTCCTAATTACTCTCACAAATCCTGGAGCGGTCGGCTAAATCTACGACGCAGCTTTTTGTCCACCTCTGCTGCTTATTTTTATTTTGTGGTGGAGGATACAATTTAACATTGCTTCTTTTGATATCCAAGCCACATATAGCACACACGTTATGGTTCTTGCTAACAGTTTTCATAATTTCATATAAAATAAAAGCGAAATTGTTTTACAATAACGATAAACAAATTTTATTTGTTTACTCTAGTTGCTAAATGGTGCTAATTACTTTAATGTTAGTGTTAACCTCTTATAAAATATTCAAAATTTGGAATTGTAACAATAGAAAACTTACTTTTTTTTAGTGCAATAGTAGCCAGCAATTGTAACCCAAAGAAAAAAAAAATCCCTTTTTACTTCTTCTTATGATTACACTACTTGTATTTGACACATCATGCCTCCGTCTTGGCTGCGCAGTCGCTTTTTATAATACCTGGCGGCGAAGCACTTCAAATTGGGGTGCTGCCGCTTGTCAGTCCTCAACCGTCGTCGATTAGGATATGGTAAATTTTTAAACTTCCATTGTGAAATTTTAGCTTATTTGGTCTAATGGACTAAAATTAACCATTTCCAATTGTTGGTTGTGCGTAGTATAGGAGTCAAAATTAAAGCTACAACATCATGTGAAGTAATCAATTAAACATGGTGATGGGTTTATGATGGTTCGGGGCTGTTTTTTTTCAAAAATATATTGGTCAGGTTTTATGGAAAATATGAGTTTTGCTGCTTAGAAAGTAATTCTACAGCATAACAATGATCCAAAGACTGGATGAAAAACCAAAAATTTGGTAGTTTGTTACATGAATCCAATCCAGGATTTGTGGAGTGATGATAAATCAGAGCTTACTAATAAGTATCCCAAGCCTCAAATAGTACCGAATGAGCTTTCGGAGCGAACCAAGGATGTATATGAGACTTTGCTGTCAGAGTTTGTCAGACAGTTTTTGAGTATATGCCAAATCGCGTCCATCATCTTAAAAAAGCAAAAGGATACTGAACATGATATTAACAATATTATTTGTCTTACAAAAATAGTGAAAAAACAATAACTTAAAATTGGTTGCAATACTGTAACATTTGCATTTTTTAACATTTTGTCTGCTATTTTTGTTAGATTAACTTCAAACCGGTTTGAAAGAAAGAAGACAGGTGTACAAGTAACATAAAAAAACTATGAATTTCATTACTTCTGTGCGTAAAGCCTCCTTGAGTATACTTTTAGAAGTATGTTATGTGAGATTTCGTGTTGTTTTTTTCTAGTGAGTACCGCTTCATATCGGGTGATTGCGAAAGTGTTCTTAGCTGATTTCAGAGCTAGATAAGCCATTCCTGCAAGTGATAAGACCAATTTTTTGGGTCGTTATTTTGTTGAAATTGATATTGTATTCCAGTTAGCCCCAATTTTTCAACACTGAGTGTCAAATGGTCATTTAAAATATTCAAGCAAAGGTTTTTATCCATTTTCTCATCAATAAAAACGAGATTCCCAACTCTAGACGCCGCCACACAGTCCTTAATCATAAGATTTCCAATACTGTATTTATTACGTTATTTTTCTACATCTCTTTGTTCAGTTTTCTTAAACGGTTTTGAGCGCCTAAAAGAAATTGTATTTATATCCATCCTCTTTTTTTTTATTTGAAGCTTAAATTTGTAGCTTGGGTCGAGAAACTCGTACCGTGTATCCAGATTTATTAAGTGCATTACGATGCGGTTGAGCATCAAAGTTTTTTCAAATCATTGCTGTATATCGTGTCAGCTAAATTTTAGGGTTTTGAGGAACTGCAGGCACTACAATCCACTGCTGGTGTAGCGTTAATGTTTTGGCACGACCAGGTCGGCTTTTACGCTCAACTTAACCGGTATTTATATAATGATTTGTGATGTTACTAACACTTGAATATGATCTCTTTAGTATTTTACCGGTTGCGCGATACTGTTTTTTCAGTACGTAAACATTTATTATTATTTTATTAACGTCAACCGAAATTTCTGTTCCACAGCTTATTTTGCTCAATCTTTACCGAAACCAAGATCAACACTCAATAAAAACTTTTAACAAATAACTTAAGCGTAAATTTAAGACATAAAAACCAAAGGATATTTTTTAAATAGGAAACAACATGAAACACACACAAAGTGTGCCTAAACATTTTTGATAAAGATTTTTCCTTCTTTCGCTTAAATTTCGATTTGTGTTTAAGGGGGGGCATGACATTGGCCGTTTTTTATAAATTTGTATTTAAGTAAATATTCTTAAAATACTAAAAATATTTCATGGAAAAATTCCAACGGGTTCAAACGTTACAGCCGGATGAGTGAGAGCGCATTTTTAATTTTCTTTGCATTTTTCTTTGTTCACAAACTTTGAACGAGTTTATCTCGAAACCATGTTTTTCGTACTGGTTGCGGCACTATCGGGTTAAGTTTTTGACGAAATTTTTTTTTTTTTGTATTTTTTTCAACTTTGGCGACAGGTATGAGACTCGAACATTTTTCGAAAAAATAAGACGCCTGACCGATGGTTTTAACCCTACGGTCCATAACCAGGTACCCGGGTACTTTTTTGAACTTTAAAGTGCTGCTGTTCCTTTATTATTGAAGATATCAACATGAAATTCCGGATCATCAGAGATTTTGGCTTAACTTAGATACTAAAAAAAAGTTTATCAAATTTGGTTAAATATATTAACTAAAAAATGAGTTCAATGTTTTTGCATAAAGGGGTCCATGACCAGGGTACCGGGGTACCTTAGTGCCAATTACCTAATATTTCAAAGAAAAAAACGTTTGTTTTATTTTTATTTTGTTTCAAAATGTTTATTGATGTCTATAAAATGAACTGTAATTGTTTTTTAGTTAAATTATTTATATTTAATTCATTTTAACTTATTTCAAATATTTGATGTCTTATGTTGAGTCATTGTTGAAACATGAAAAACATTTTGATATTGTTTGAGTATGTTGATCGCAAACTGGTTTCTTGCAAACGTTGCAGACTTTTCTCGTTTTTCTTCTCCTGTTGTCTGGCAAAGAAGCGCACAAATAGCAGCATCCGTTATTGGCTTCCTGCCATCAGTAGAAGCAGCCGTAGAAGTAGATGGTTGCTCGGTATAGGTTACCGTCTCCACTAGTCTTCCCAAAAAGCTCTTAATTGCTGATTTGGTGGAAAAATGGCGTGTTACTTGGCGATTAGCTACTCTTTCTTTTATTATTGGCGCACATAAATCTCCAGCAAGTTTACACAAAAAACGTTTTCTCCGTGTCGTTTGATATGGAACAGTTCTGTTATTATCATAAAATATAGTGTATGCCGCGAAAGCACTAACATCGAGCATATTGTACAAAAACGACAAAGGCCACCCTTTTTGTGTGTCTCTGTGTGGTATACTCCCGAAGCGTCTGATCCATAACTTCTACGCCACCTTTCATTTCGTTATAAAAATTGATGATTTCTGGTTTGCCGTTTTCTTTTACAGTTGCATCATCATGCAGAGTCGACAACAATATTACGGAATTTGTTTTCCTTTGTTTGTATGAAACCATAGTCACCTTCTCGTGGAAACCAAATTTGCTTGTCCCAATGGTCCAACTCTTATCGTCTTTCATTTCTGTTGGTATATAGGCTTTGTTTCCCCGCAGTGTTCCAACAATGCTAAGTGTGACGGATATCAGCTGGTTTGGCAGTGTTTGCGTCGTAAAAAAATTATCCATGGTGATATTACGTCCGCTATTGTGTTAGGGCCCAACCAAATCTCTGACTAGTCTTTCGTCTACACTGATTTCGCGACCACTTTCTTGTTTGCCAGTATATATTTGGCCATGAAGAGGATATGAATTTTTAGCATCGCATATCCACCATACCTTGATCCCGTATTTCGCAGGCTTCGATGGAGTATACTGGGTAAATTTTGTTCTGCCGTGGTGCGGATACAATTGTTCGTCGATTGTTAAATTTTCTGTAGGCACATAATATTTTACGAGATTGGCGTTCAACATTATCCAAATATCTCGTATTGAAGCAGATTTGTCTATGCGCTGCCTCTCGTTTCTTGTTCTCGCGTCATCAAAACGTATAAAACGAATTAGATCCCAGAAGCGGTTTAAATTAAACGAAGGATAACTCTTGCCAACAGCTGTTACTTTTGGCTCAGTAGGCAATTGAGAACAACTGACGCTCTATAAGTCAATAATCATGCCCGTCCTACTATACGCATCACAAACCTGGACGTTGAGCAGCTCTGATGAAAGGACATTGGAAGCGTTCGAGAGAAAAATCCTTCGCAAGATCTATGGTCCAATCTGCGTCAAATTCGGCGAGTACCGAATACGATGGAACCACGAGCTGTATGAGCTATATGCCGACATCGATATAGTCAAGCCTATTAAAATAGAGCGGCTTCGCTGGCTAGTCGTTCATTATGTCGAGAGAATGGAACGTCGAAGCTCCATCGAACAAAATATTCGATTCGGTACCCAGCGTTGACCAACGCAGACGAGGAAGACCGCATCTCCGTTGAAAAGACCAGGCAGTGGATAACCCGACAACGCTTGCAGTTTCCAACTGGCACCAGCAAGTGCACGACAAAAGAGGCTGGCGCAAATTCTTAGACCAAGAGACTAAGTAAGTAAGTATAAAAGAAAAAATAAATAAATAACTGTCGCTAAAAGTTGGTCCAGAGTTGAAACGTTGGCTTTGTCGTTTTGCTTTTTCTCAATGTGTCATTCGAGTTTTTTGTCCGTTTTGTTCGTTTTTTCATTTAAAAAAATTTTAAAAATATCACATTTAAGAAAAATAATAGGTCTGTTCCCGTACTCTAAAATTTTAGTCCAATTTACCAGTTTTAGTCCGAGAAGCGTTCCCGTACACGAAAAATGGTAAAAGAGAGTGCAATCGAGAGAGTAAAACATTTCCCCTCCTTGTCAAAAGTTGCAAGTTTTAGTCCGAGAAATTTCTTCGGGTAAAAATGGTAAAAGTGTCAAACAGCTTAAAATCAGCTGTTAACAAGTTAGCAAAGAAATTGCGATACATCAAAACTTCTTTAAAACTATTAAAATGGAACCCAGAAACATGGGACAATGTGTAAAAATTAATATAAATTCTTAACTTGAGAATTAATTTCAATATTATTAAAAATCTTAGGAATTTCGTTTGCAAAGCCGATGCTTCACATCAAGGAAATGCTTGACAAACAATCTTTTTTTGACACTTTTTACAATTTTAGTCCGAGAAGCGTTCCCGTAATTTTTTGTGTTTTTCTCTATTTTCGAAAGATTTTCCTCATTCTCAGACTTTTGACAGTTTTACCATTTTTAGTCCAAAAAATTCGGGAACAGACCTAATTTAAACAACTTGTTTCAGTGTTCTCATCGTATTCCGATAGAAGAGATAATTACTCCACTTCTATTTATTCCACTACTTTCGCAATACTTTTCATATAAATTTATTGCATTTTCAACTTCAG
Source organism: Tetanocera ferruginea (assembly GCA_958299015.1). NCBI lineage: Eukaryota > Metazoa > Arthropoda > Insecta > Diptera > Sciomyzidae > Tetanocera > Tetanocera ferruginea. The sequence goes on along the minus strand of OY282640.1, from coordinate 61,854,299 downwards.
ACTATGTACTCCTTTCATTATTAGAGTAAGTACTGTTGAGACGCTACAAATGTTGACAGATTCTAAAGTTTTGTTATAATATGGCAACATTTTTAGAGTGAAGCTGTCAAATAAACGACATAGAAAAATTGAAAATAGAAATAATTCTATCTTGGCGTTTTCGTTGTCGTTTTCTGCCACAATTTCTCCCATAAGGTTTTCATTGTATCTGCTAGCGTGCCGACACGACAACGACATGATTCTGGTCAGACAGTAATGAATCAAATACGTTTTTGGTGTTTTTGTATACATAGCTCTACTTTCAGGTGTGAAATCGTGTTGTTTTCATGCGAAAATGCTCATTTTCCCATACAATTTTTTGTAACTTTGGTATACAACAGTATAGTGAGGCACCTCGCAAAAATTGTAATTTTTCAGTCAAAAATTATTGAGAAAATTATAAATTTTCATTCATTTAAAGATTGCTGGTAGGCAAAGATCGCATATTACCCTTGAATATGTAATTTATGCGACTCATTTTGATGATTGATTGACGAGTGTTTCTTTTTATGTAACTCTACAATCGTCATTTAATCCTTCTGACGACCATTAAAAGATTGTTATTTGCAGACGGGCATCGCGATAACTCATTGAGTTTCCTCCGTTGTACTGAACTTGCGGAATCGGAATAGGACATCGTCGACGATTTATTTAATCGCCCGGTAAAATCGTGGAAGATCCGTCTACGATTGAAAATCCTAGCTGGGATATATGTGTATGAATAATTTTGCTTAATTTTCAAAAAAACCTCAAAAAAACCACAAAACAATTTCATTCTTAAATCGCATAGAAAACCACAAATAAGTACAACAAAATATTCACTCACACTTTGAAACCGTTAATAACAACAACAGCAAAGCATATTTGCCACACTTGCAACAATCGGACTTAAATTCTAATGAATTTAAATTGTAAAGCAGTTAAACAAACTGCAACAACAAAGCAGCAATAAGAGAATTAAAACCAAAATAAAACTAACATTTCGTTTAAATTAATTGACCAAAACATTGGAGTCAATGTTGCCAACTCGCTGTTTTAAAAGCTAAAACACTAACTGAATACTGTTCAAATTCAACATAAATGTAGGGAACATTTCAAATCTCTCATTTGTTAAAGTTGTTTAAACTCAACTTTTAAAGCAAGACCATTTAACAATTGTATACAACATCATTAGTTCAGAAATAGTTTCTCAAAAATTTCTGAAATGATAAGAAAATTGAAAATTTAACAAACGTCTCAATGTTAAATATTCAACTCAAAAGTTGTACATACATATGTATGTGAGATAGATAAAATTAAATTTCCCTACAAATTTTGAAACAGTTTGTTGAAAATCCTTTACACCATAAAGCTGGCAACCATGGCTTCTAGTTATATCTTGCATTATAAAAGAGTCGAAAGGTTTGCGTAAGTTTTTCACCATGAGTGTCATTTAATACGCTGTTGTTGCTGTTGTCCTGTTACTCCTTGCTTCTTTTGTTGCTGCTCTGTTGCAGAAAGTTTCTTGCTTCAAACTGTGAGAGAAAAGTAATAAAATTAAATTAAAATGAAACTGGACATTGGCAATTTTACTCAAGTTGTTGCTGTGTTGTTTGGCAATTACGAACAGCAATAGTAATAATAAAAAAATAAAAAAAAAACAAAAACATCAGCATGTTGCTACCTTTTTGGCCCCCCAAACAGCACGAATTTCTTTTTATTGCAGAAGCCGGTAAGCAGACGAGACAGACAGGCAGATACACAGACCAACCGAGCAGATACAAAGCACTTTTGAAGTGGACAACATGTTCTTCTTTATTGCCTTTTTAGAGCCAGTCACTGAGTGAGTAAGTGTGTTAAACTGCCGGTGAGACTGTCGGTGACTGGCTACTTACATATTTCCTTTTCTCACCTTACACACAAACACACACACACCATCGTTAAACTGGAGCAAGGAAAGTATTAAGAATACAGAAAGAATAAAACTTACAAACTTATCTAATTTGGCATTAAGTAGGTGAGTGAGTGATTGAGTGACATTGATGTTAATTGAATTCAGAAATCGTAAAGAGAAAATCTAAATTAATGCTAAGGTAATGAAAAACTTGCCACAAAATCTAACTCTGTAGCATCAATAACGGTTTCATTTGAAGTGAAACAGTGTGTCTAAGCGGTCAAACAGCTTCAAATTAAATTTGTTTTATTTATAATCATTCTCAATAATTTTTGACAGAAGGTAAAACTATTGACATTGGAAAAAAAAACTTCAGCTTGTGTAAAATTGAGATAACTGGGTACATTAAATTAGCCGGAACGGCTTTTTTATGATCATAAGTATCTACCCAAGCAACAATTTTCCTCCTATAAAACTCCTTAGAACATTATCAGCAACATATTAAAACACATCATTTACGGAAATAATCATTTTATAATAATAATCGTATAATAATCGTATAAGACAAAAAACTCTACATCAGTAAAGTTATATCCTGCTAAACAAATTCTTATCATTACTATATAGGAGTTTTATACCATGTTTTCATATAGCAGTGTTTGCTTCTAAAGAGAGCATGACAGAATATAAATATTTATGTCAAAATAAATATTCGAAAAAACTATAAATCTTATTCGAATAAAATTTTTAATATTTTTCAATGTTTTTTTTGTTTTGGTTCCGAGTGAAACTTCAAAACCGAACTTTGACTGCTGTTATTATTTGTTTTGTTTTATGATTCTTTTATTTATTTTTTTTTTATTTGTATTTATTAATTTAATTTAATTATAATTATAACAAGTAAAGAAAGTCTAAAGTCGGTCTAGGCCCGACTATGAAATACCCTAAACCTACTTTTCCAAATAAAAAAAATAATATTGAAAATTGGCGTGTGTGTGGGCGGATGAAGCCTATATTTTATATGCATTTACAGATACCAAGTTTTATTCCTGTAGCTAACAGTTAAAGCCTTTATTATGCTTGCGCTATGGGAGATGGGCGTTTTCATAGACGGATTACTCCCAATTTTGGAACACACCTTAGTTTTGGTATAGAATACATGCGTACAAAATTTGATCTCTCTATGACAAACATTACTTTATTTATTAAGTTTAAAGCTTTTTGAGTTGTATGGGAGGTAGGCATGTCCGTGGGCGGATAACGTCCATTTTTCAAAACCATCTTTGTTTTCTCGTAAAAAACATATGTGCCAAATTTTATCTCTGTAGGTTAAACAGAGGTTTAAAAATTGCATTTTCAATTTTTGGGTTCTATGGAAGGTGGGCGTGTCCGTGCACAGATAATACCCATTTTTCGAAGACATCTTTGTGTTTACATAAAACACATACACACCAAATTTTATTGTTGTAGGTTAATTATGAGCGAATTTATGCAGTTTTCAATTTTTGCTTTTATGGGAGGTAGGCGTGTCCGTAGGCGGATGATTTCCATTTCCAAATTTTTTTTTGTTATAAAAAACATATGTGTCAAATTTTATCTCTGTAAGTTAAACAGAGGCTTATAAATTGGGTTTTCAGTTTTTGGGTTGTATGGGAGGTGGGCGTGTCCGTGGGAAGATGACACCCATTTTTCTTTGTGTTGATACAAGACACATACGTACCAAATTTTATAGGTGTTGGTTAACTATGAGCTGAGATATGCAGTTTTCAATTTTTGCGTTGTATGGGAGGTAGGCGTGTCCGTGGGCGGATTCCATGTGTACCAAGTGTCATCCAATTATCTCAACTCCTTCTTCTTATCATGTGTTGACGGACTACACACAGACGGACGGACGGACATGAATAGCTCAACTCACGAGGTAACGCTGATCAAGAATTTATATACTTTTCTATACCGGACTCGCTTCGTTCTATGCGTTACAAACGTTTGCACAAAGTTAATATACCCTGACCTTTCAGGTTTAAGGTATAAAAATTTATAAACGAGTAGAAGCGGGACTCGAACCAAGTTATATTGCGAGTCCAACGCATTAACTTCTCGCTCATTTCTACATAGCCAATATTTTAAAAGAAAGTTCAATTCATGACTCAATAAGACTGTAATAAGGTTATCCCGATATTTGACGTCTTCTCACGAAAATGAAGATAGATACCCTCATAGTACAACAAATAAGGTAGCTGCAGGGCTGAGCGCCGAAAGTCAGAATTGTCAAAAAGTACTGAACGAATCAGAGCAACAAAACGAGACATCAAATAATTTGTATTGATTTTGACAATTCTGACTCTGAGAGTGAGAGGATTGATAGCCCTGCAGCTACCTTGTTTATTGTACTATGGATACCCTTATTTTGAAGAGAAGAGTAAAAGAGCGACTTTTTAATTGCAGAAAAGCCACTCGGCTGCTTGTATATCATACTATTTTATAGTACAATACATATTTTGATACTTTTACATACTACGTTTTCTACTACATATTAATTTTGAACATAATTTGTTATAAGCTTTTAAAATATGATAACCACATAATTTACGTTCAATGAAATTTGATAAATTATAGTAAGATACCCAACATACATTATTTAAAGAAATAATAGTAATTTTGTATGATTTTTCATGAAATTTCTTCTTTTCTTCATACGTGGCATACATATGAACGCTCATAACTTGAGAACAGATTATCCGATTTGAGCTAATGTTTTCTGTTGCGTTCGTTTCTGTCCAAAAAAATGTTTTATGGCATGAAAAATGGAAAAACAGAAGAGGACGCTATTTTAAAAATCCTTTACTTAACTGTTTTTGGATACCGTGAGTGTTTTATGGCTTTTTATTTTGATCCACTGTAACTCCAAAAAGTGATATAGTACACATCATTAAAAACTGCCAAAAACTCCTAAAGTAATTAAACTATTAACATAAAAATCTGTAAACAGCAGTTTTTTTCAAACGGTGAGTTGATAACAAACTGCTGAAACGATTAAAATATATAAACATATATATATTTGACCATTCGTTTGGTCACTCGAAACAGCAGACTGATAACATATTTGATTGCAATGAAAAGTTTTTCATCTCAAACCAATGTGAACAAATGTTGGACAAACCCATGCAGTTTTTTATATTATGATAAGGCAACATCCAATATCTAAGAACCTTACCTTGCTAACTAAACACTTTATACACAATAAAAGACATGAAACATGAGTGAAACATTTTTCACTGCTCTGAACTAGGGATGTCAGTGGCGGTTCGCTGTACTAGTGATGTCAGTTTTCGATATTTAAAAACATCGATGCATCGGCTATTCAAACATTGAGTGAAAATTTTTCAATGCATCGAAGTAAAACATTGATATTTTCGATGCATCGATGTTTTTCCGACATCCCTACTCTGAACATAACTTCTGCAATATTTGGAACGGTGGAAATTACAGCACCGTTGTACAAATAAAATATTTGCTCCAACTTTTTTATTTCATTGACAAATTCAGGCTTCGACTTGCACAAACCTCCTTGCGACACTTGATCTACCCACGTAAATGAAATTGAGGAACCATTATCTGCGAATTCATTTCTGAGGTTAAGTTTACAAATCATGTTTCTGGATATAAATTCCAGAGCATCTTCATGAACCTCAGATATTTAGTGCTCAATAACAGGTTCGATCAAGTCTTCGTCAAGGAACTCTTGACACAGTGCTTCCGAAAGTGTCGCTTCTTCCTCGAGGTTGCTCGTCTGAAGAACTGTTGCTGTAGACAAATCAAGCCATGGGGTTTCTTCGATCTCAACATTTAATTTAGACTTTAATATTTCTGTATTGCAAGCTAAATGTTATTAAAGAAAGGGAAAGAAGGCAATGTGATAACGTCCAAGCATTTAATTAAGCTGTTAAAGCGTTCAAATGAAGCCATAAACTTTATAAGTTTACCTTTAACCAAAATACCAAATAAATATTTTCGCAGTCTGAATTTAAACTGCATTGGACTTGGATGATCATGAAGACCGCCTTTGCTTCTGATGTTGCCAAAAAAGTTCTCCAAAACATCCTGATTCAACCTGTACGTTATTAAGAACTGAAATGCAAATTGCAGTTTAAGCTACTCATACAGGAGCACTAGCGACTTATTTGTACTGATGATGTTTTGGGATATTACATGGCTCATCTGATTTACTATGCAATTTTGATGCGAAAGAGCAAAGCCAAATGGTTTTTTCGTGGGAATGTTGTTTGCTGTCGATAATTTCGAATTTCCAGTAATTTTAATCCAATAATTAAAAAAAAATAATCCAATAATTTTCAAACCAGTCATTGACGAGTTGGATGAAATTAGCGCACTCGCAGGATTGAACATTTCATGCCCAGTTGCATAACACCGCTTGATAGCATTTGCTGTCGTATTTGATAAAAGTTGCTTTTTGTCTAACGTTGCTAACATTTAGGTGCTCTTCAGACAGTTTAAATGTAGTCGACGCGTCCGATACCGAAGTAAAGTTCAAGAGCTGCTTTACTGTCTGAGCGGTAATTATTTTGCCTTCAAAGACGAATCCACTGTCTATAAAATGGTTCCGCACGAGCTTTAAAAGGTGTGGAACATCAGCAAATACAAACACCTTTTCCTGTGAGTTCACTGGATGTTGAAACCAGGTGTGATCTTTTTGAAGTCAATATGACATTTCACATTTTAGCATTTTAAATAAGTGTAAAAAATAAATTTGAGAATGTTGAATTAACTATTAAAATATTGTGCCAGAACGAACATTTCCGAATTTATCGAACACTTTTCTGGATACACAGTCCTCATACAAAATAGTATAAATATTTCAGCAGATATTCAACAAACTCATTTGAATATGTATAAGAAGAGTCTTACCAATTGTTATATTTAGCTCCCTCCACAACGCCTGATTGGTTTACCCCATGTCTGATACCATGCCGTCAACTGTGTAACCGGCTTCGTAGAGTTAGGATTTCCAACAGAAGAGGTTTGGTCATTTTTTGGTCAAAATTATAAAACACCGAACAAAGTTGCTCGGTTCCCGGATGCGGTCCGTGAAAGTATCGCGCTCGTAACACGCGGCAACTTTCATTTCATCAAATGAAATAATAGGGGTATTCACACCGAACTCGTTAGTTTGTTAGTTGTTACTTGTTAGTTTTTGACATTCACTTTGTTTTTGTAAAATTATCGAACTATCGAACTACCGAGTAACGAAGTAACAACTGAGCAACCCTGATAAAGTTTTCGTTAGTTGGGCAAAGCAAAATCAGCTGTTATTCAATAACAATTACCGGGCTAACGAAATCAAACACAAGGGTGTGTTCACAGTCAACAAATTTAACGAAGTAACAACTAACCAAATAACAAACTAACGAGTTCAGTGTGAATACCCCTAATGTATATTTTATCCTCTCGTGACATTTCGGCAACATTCCTTAAAAGGTCAATGATTTGGCACAATATGCCTTCCTCAAAACCAGGCCGGGAAATTTTTGATAGGCCGGGAAATGGAAAACCGTTTTCTCGCAAATGCCTATATGCTCAATTAGTGTGAATGTTTGGGTCGTGCAGTCTTTTTATTTGACCAGATGTAAAAATTCTGTTTATATTTTCACGAAGAGACTCCATATCACCCAATTGAGCTTTAATCTTAGCATTTTCTGCTTGAAGTTTTTCGACTTTCTTTTTTAAAAACAGGTTTTGAAGTATTGTTCCAGCTTCAAAACGTTCAGATCTAAATATGACATTTCACTTCGTTAATTTTTGTTTTACTATTGTGAGTTATGCTGTGCTGTGTTGTTTTGTGTTGTGTTGTGTTCCGTTGTATATTGACTAGATGATTTTGTACTTTTAATTTTATGTTTGGGAATTTTTTTCCATCATTTAAAGCTTAGAATTTAACTCTTGTAAGAACAAAAAGTTTTTTTTACGTTTCTTATTTCCTTGAAAGTTGGAAAAAGGGACATTTTCAATGTGATTTTTCAATCCTAAACTAAACGAAACAACTTCCCTCATTCAACATAAAATTCCATGAAAGTTGTGATAAAGGGATATTTTTCAAACCGATCTTTCAAACCTAAGCAACACTAAACTTTTCTCTCATCTAGCACCAAAATCCCGCGAAAGTCTGGAACTGTAAAAAATTGTTAAACTATTACAACAAAATAAATTTCTTTGGCTACTTACTTGAGCATAGTTGTGTGATGGTTGATTACACCACCTATTTATTTTGCGATATAATTTTCTCAAACAAATCCTAAAAGTTTAGAAACCAATAAAATATGGTAACATTTTTTTAGGCCATTCTATTCTATTACCAAAATTGTTACAAAGCCCATCCACATAGAAATTTGATCATCTAGTACAATCAAACTTAAACCGGAAATAATAACCTACGCCAAGTTCACTTATGTAGCAAATGCGTTACATGCTTTCTTTTCCCTACAACTTACCATCAGTAAAGACACGCTCAGCTCATTGACGAAAACCAAAGTGTTTAAAATAAATTTGGATTTAGAAAAGAAAACATACTTAAACAAAAGGTAACTACAATATTTTATTTCTAAAATATTTACATCACTAAAATAAAATTATTTGAAAGGGAAAATTGCTAACTAAGTTTAAGAAATACAGGGAAAAAACTAAGCGTACTAAATAAAGAGGAACTACATTAAATAAGGTATTATACTTTTACTTAAATCTATTTGTTGTGCTTAACTTAATAAAATAAATATTTGGCTAGAGTCGGTTCTGCAGATTAAATTTATGTAGCAAGGTGGTCACGTGATTGATCTGGCTACCTTGCGTACAAGACGTCCAGCTGTGGAATTAAAAATTCTCATTTCGATCTTCGAAAAATCTGCTAACTCTACTTGCAGAAAATTTGACAGGCCGACCACGTTTTCTTTCTTCCAGTCAAGACTTACTGCTTAAAATGAAACCACGCGCTTATACATAAATAGAAAAAGAAAGGAAAAACAAAGTACTTAAAGAAAAAGAAATTCAAACAAACAATATATTGTCTAGTTAAAAGTTAAAAAAAAAAAAAAAAAAAAAAAAAATTAAAACCTTATATCTTAAATAACTTAATGTGCACTTAAAGTAAAACTTCAAGAAAGAGAAAAAAAAAATATTAAGTAAAAACAACAGAGACAAGCAATAGTGTTCAAGGTTATTTAAGCATAAGCATTTTTCTTAATTTAACTTTGTTATAGTTGCTAACTTGAAACACAACGACAACAACAATTCCTGCATCAGGCCTGCTGCATCGGATTAAGTCGCAATGTAAGTCGTAATTATCTTAACTATACCTTTTAAAGCAATATTAATTAAACATTATTATTCCTTATATAAATTCTTAAACTAGTTCTTAGTTATATACTTTTACTTAATTCTTAAAATATTCAACATATAGATATGTACATATGTATATACATATGTATAAACATACATACATAGAAAAAAAAAAGGAAAAAAAAAAAAAAAAAAAAAAACAACAACATACCTTAAATAACCTATATACCTATTTTAACTTATTTAATATATACTTAAACATATATACAGCTTAAACATACCTATATATTACAAACGTATAAACATAACAAAAATATTTGGTTAATAATTTATACCTATTTTTTTTTTTTTCTCTCTTTCTGATTTTCTTTCATACATAAATAATAACTTTAAAAACCCGAAATACAAAACGAAACCAACACAAATAAAACAATAACATATAGTTTAATATTATATATAATAACTATTTAAAATGTTGAAAACATACTTAAGATAAAGTAGTCTAAAGTTTTTCCCTAATTAAACGTAAATTAAAGTGCATATATAAAAAAAAAAAAAACAAATTTAGACCCAACTTAGAATTTATTAACACTTTTCATAAAATAGTGCTTCTCTAACAACAACAAAAAGCTCACCTTAGTACGAGGTGTTCCATTTTTCCCTCGTTCCTATAAGAATGTTATCTTAACATAATGAAAGCTAAATAAGTAGCTCAAATAAATAAGTATACATTTAAATTATTTTCTTTTCCGCACTTTAAGAAATAAAAGAAGAAAAACTTTATAATGAATTTAATTATATACATAAATGATTGAATAATAAATATATTGGACATGAATTTAAAATAAATAAATTTCATTTAGCCTAATGTGATTAAAACCGGTTTAGTTAAAATCAGAGGGAATTGATGGGGCTATCATATATAAAGTTAAGAACAGTTTTGGTAGCTAAGGTTGGGATACGGGTAAGCAGAACATCATCATCTGTTTCTGCTGCTATTCATGTTTATCTTCAGTACAGTGGTAATGTTTTTTTTTGTTTTAAATAGTTTCAGTAAATTAGATTTGTCCGTCCGTCATTTTGGGTTCTCTCTTATGGTGTTCTATCCGCTCTTTTGTTCTCTCTAACTTTCATATTCTTTCTTCACTTCTATCTTAAGCACGTATATTTCTCTTGTTTATGATTCTTCAGTGTGACGTAACAAAGTTTCCCCCCCATCCGACGAGCTAAGCCTTTAACCCTTACGTGCAGCCAGTTATGTGTCACCTGAAGTAGCTTCGCCCAGAAAAACTTTTAAGCAAAGCGGTACAATCATTACAGTTGTTACATTGTGGGCCAGCGGTGGTAAGAATAAAGTTGGCACAGAACCACTCTTCAATAGCCTTCGCTTCCCACCAACGACTTCGGTAAAATCGCTGGATGCAAAATGCTTTTCGCAAAGTTTTGCAGGCGAAGAGAACTGTAACCCGCATATACTTTCCCACCGATGACGGCTTACCGGAGCCACTGGTACAATGTACTTTCTGACTTGTATGTTGTCCGCATATGCTGTCTTGCATATACCGCATGTTGATGGCATTCTTATAAAAAAAAAAATTTATATATATTTTATATATTTTAACATTATATATTTAAAAAGAAAATATTGACTTACTTGATGAAGATGATCAGTTGATTGTTAGAGATGAATGAAGATGAAGGCTTATGATTTCAGTGTAAATTATTTTTAGCACAAAGCACAAAATTTACAAATATTTACAAACAATTCGAAAATTTTCACGAATTTATTGCTTCAATAATTTCAATTAAATCAAAGCACACTTTCTTTATTTTTTAATTTTTCTATTGCAAAACATGTTGGAAAACTACTTTTTTAAAAAAAAAACACATCAGAACACTGAAACAAAACTTTTTTCGAGGAGACAACAAAACCCTGGTTGTCATTCATTTTCGAGAGAGAACATTTTTTTGTTTACAAAAAATTAGGCTATGTCAAATATCGGGATAATCTTATAAATTATTATTAAATCATGGTTCAATTAATAACGACTGCGCTGTCGATTGGTAGCATGTAAGTTAACTTTTTTACGGCTTTGAGTGTTTTTTAAAAAAAGGCCAAAGCCAACTTTATTGTTTCACTATTAATTTACCACTAAACTTATTTTAAGATAATTAAATAAATGCAAGCCAAATTTACTAACTGCTCTGCTGGACGCGCGGATCATATTCCATATGAAGTTTTTATGCTTTTTCGTTGTTGTTGTTTTCGAGAAAGTGACTGTGGAAACTGCAGACACTGCGTCAGCATTCTATTTTGTGGGAATGGAATTTTGGATCTAAGTTGCAATTTATTTGTTCTAAACTTGTATATTAGACCGTACCACCTCATATGCAAAATAAACAAGTGCGCCGTAAACCAGCGAATATGACGCTTTTGTGCAAGACAGTTACGAAAAATTTTTTTTTGTTTTTTTTGACCGAACGTAGTGGTCGCGCATTGACATATTTCTTTATATCTCTGTTGTTTACGGTCGGATATTTAAGTTTGGTATATCAATGTTTTTGTCTCAAAGAGATTAATATGACCTTTATAGAGGTCATTGACCGCAGGTGCACCTTCCTAGTACTTACCCTCCAGTTCTCAGTTCCTACCATCTTAATCTGCCACCTTAATATCAAAAAAATAAAGCTCTTAAAATATCATTGATCTTTTGTCCAGGAAGTATATCGAAATTTCTAGCAGAACTATTTTTAAAAAATTTTTGAAAATTTTTTGCCGAACGTAGGGCTCCCTTTTTCATTTTAATCACATTACAAGAACCATTTGTTAAAATTCTCAAAGATGAACCTTTTGCGAGTTAAACGCACCTAGTGTGACCTCTCAATGTCGTTACAATTTTTTTTAATTGATGTTTAAAAATTATGTCTTCGAATTTTGCTGCACCGACATTCAATGACGTTTTGAGTCATTTGCTTTAGCGGAAAAGAAAAACAAAATTCACTTATATTTAGTAGAATTTGTTGTAAAACAAGACTGTGCAAAAAAAAACTGCGAAAAAAATACAAACAGAGCGCGGAGCGAAGCCAGTTCTTGTAGTTTTTGTAAATTTCTCAAAAAACTAGTAAGGTATATCTTCGACTTGGCCGAAGTTAAAATACCCCCACAGCCGATTCTTAAGGGTGGAAGAATATTAAATGGGAGAGCTTTTTGTATGAGATTTTGAGAGATATTATTATTTTTATGTGTCTAAAAAACATACATTTCAAATTGTTTTCCTGCAGCTTAAATATAAGCCTTTTTATAAAGTTTTCAATTTTGGGATTGTATGGGAGGTGGGCGTGTTAGGTTTTGTATGACGACCATTTTTCTAGCATATCTCAGTTTCGACATAGAATACACAAATACCGAGTTTCTGTCTTGTAGCTTTAATATTAGCCCTTTTATAGATTTTTCAATTTTGGGGTTGTATGGGAGGTGGGCGTGTTAATGGGTGGATGACGCCCAATTTTCTAACATACCTCAGTTTTGACATTAATTACTTAAAAACCGAGTTTCCATCTTGTAACTTTAATATTAGCCTCTTTATAGATTTTTCAATTCTGGGGTTGTATGGGAGGTGGGCGTGTTAGTGAGTGAATGACGCCCATTTTCTAAAACATCTCAGTTTTGATATAGAATACACATATACCAAATTTCAGTATTGTAGCTTAAATATTAGCTTCTTTGTAGAGTTTTCAATTTTTGAGTTGTATGGGAGGTAGGCGTGGTTTTCATCCGATTTAGCCCATTCTCGAACTTGATCTTAGTTTTTTTTAAAAAGGCTTAAATATCGAATTTCATTACGATAGGTTCAAAACTGCGGCTGTAATCGTGTCGACAGACAGACGGACAGACGGACAGACAGACGGACATGGCTAAATCAACTCAGGTGGTGATGCTGAGCAAGAATATATATTCTTTTCCATACCTACCACGCCTCCTTTTGGGCGTTACACACGTCGTGACAAAATTAATATACCCCTTACGCAGTACGCGTGGGGGTATAAATATGTGTTTCTTTTAATTTTATTTCAATAATATGCCAAGAAGGACATTTGTTTTTTCACAAAACTAACCTGCACTATAAAAGACCTTTCGATTGAATCCAATAACTTAGACATCGGTTGAGAATTCGCTAAATGCCAGCAATTCTAACGTTTTTTTTTTTTTTACCATAAAATAATGATTTCCATATAAATCTGCTACCAAACAAAGTGGTCCCATTTACTCAAAAATTAACCGATTTTGGTCATCTTTATCTCGTTGGAAAGACAATATGTAGCAGAAAAGAATTTTGAAAAATAAAATAGTTACTTTGGTACGATTTGTAGAATTTTATTTTTGAGCACAGTGCACACTGGAACAGTATGACTATTGCAAATTAAGAATATTAGAATGCATTTACCAATGCAGAATTGTACATTCGCATGCGGATCTTGTCTGCAACAAGAAAATGGTCGGAGTCAATATTGACTCCCCGAAATGTGCGCACATCCAGTACACGAAGCGAGCCTTCCGTCGATCACAACATGATCAGTTTGGTTTCGCGTTTTTTTATCCGTGGACAGCCAGGTTGCCTTTTAGATATCGAGATGTTAGAATCTGGTGCTTCTAACTGCAATGCTGCAGCGAAGTCGATCAGTCTTAGACCGTTGTTCAAAGTTGTCTCGTGGAGACTGAACTGACCGACAGTGGTGCCAAAGACGCCTTCTTTTCCGACCTTCGCGTTGAAATCGCCAAGAAATATTTTCATGTCATGTGTCGGGCAGCGATCATACATGTCCTCTAGGCTCGAGTAGAAGGTGTCCTTGACAGCATTGTCCTCTTTATCCGTCGGTTTATGTGCGCAAATTAGGCTTATGTGGAAGAATTTTCCTTTCGTTCACAGGTGTGAACCGGGGAACAAGATGGCGTAGTTTCCGGCTTACGACGAATCCGCACCCAAATTCGCTTGGCAGCTGTAGTAGACATCGCAGTCTGCTCTCTTAGAGCATTCTAGGTGAATATCCGTAAATCATTGTCCGTTTTTCGTTTGTGGTGGTCATCAACGTCAAGTAGGGGTTCATATCCGAGGCTGTTTTAGTTTTCATTGTGAAGTTATAATATGATGGAGACCCAAACCCTACGCACATTCCATTTTTAAGGTCTTGAAGAGACCACTCAAGTTTATAGTCTAGAGGAGACATTGTCGCTCAAATTAGCTGTCAACTAAACGGGTGTTAGTTTGCCGTTTCCAGGAGACACCACTTGGAGGTTTTGAGTCGACTTGAGACGATTTCGATATGGATAATGCTGGTCTCGCCATGGGTAAATCCTATTGTTCGGACGTTAAATTCGGGCACACTTCTACGTTTATTTTATACATTTCGCAAAGAGCTGTTCAATTAAGATATATCTGTTTAAGTAGCCCTCCATGAGTATTAAAAATGATAATTAAAACATAAGACGTTTAACCGCAATTTAACTTAAATTTCTTGTCGGCCGTTACAAAAAAAGGAAGTACTTTTGAGGCCATGACCGAACTTAAAATAATTCTGCAAAATGGTCGGTCGCACGTTAAAAGTCTAAAAGAGCAAATGATTACAAATAAAATAAGTTTTGAGAAAGGTTCAACAACATCTTAAAAACCGTAATATTGAAGTCACAGATAAAAACTGCATTAGAACGGACGTTACGTTTAAGACGTTACACATTTTACCCTTCATATAAAAAATTCATACACTGAGGGAAATATGTGTTAAAATTAAATGAAATTGTGTTCATATTTAACGAATTTGTTTTTGAAATAGAGCTTGAAACAAATTCATTAAAATTAAACACAACTGTTTTTAACGTTAAGTTCAAAACAATAGTTTTTGTTTTTAAAACAATGTTTTTGTTATGAAAAACGATTTAAAATAAAAATTTTAAAATTTAAAACAAATGTTTTAAAGCATAATTTTTTCCATGCCAATTTTTTAGCTTTTCCGAGTTTTTGGCAACAGATTCATTATAAGCTACCTCCGGGACCCTCCGAAAACCAAATGTTAACACCATTTGATGAAGCTTGCATTTTAAATATTTAAATATTAGTTAATATAAATTAAATTAGTTTTATTTTATCATTTGGTCTATATATGTCAAACCAATTTGAAAAATTAAAAAATTGTCATTATATTCAGATTTTTGTTTGTTTTTTCAAAGAAATAATAATGAGAAAATTAAAAAAAGAAAGGAGTTTATAGGTAGTTGAAAATCAAACACACTTGCTTTAAATTTTGTTTTGTAGAAAAGTAAAAGCATTAAATTGCTATTTTAAAATTTTTTGTTTGATTTTAAAGTATGTTTTTTTTCTCAGTGTATGGTTTTTTTTTTAATTTATTAATAACGCAAAGAAAAACTTATTATTTAATAACCAAAAAAACAAAAATAAAAAAAGGTACAACGAACAATGTTTCAAGATTTTTTGTAAACCTGAACATTTCAGAACGACAAAAAAATAATAAGAAATTATCTTGGATTTGGTGGAAGATAAAGGCAGGCTCCCTTGGAAAAACTTGTTTGAATAATTTTTATATGCCTTAACCGATTTCTCAATGACAATTTTTTTTTAACTGTTCTACGCTTCTTAAATTATGTTTTTACGAAGTCCAATGTTTGAAGTTCTAAAAACATAATATGTATTTTTAAAAATATTGCCAGCTGAAACAATTGCAATAATATTAGGAGCACTAAATATTTGATATAAATAAATGTCAAATTCGTCCACTGTTTTATCTACTGTCTTGCCAATTGTCTGGACACCTATGTCATGGACCTAATTTCGAAGAATTTTCGACAACTTATACATATTCTTGACTGTCTTAACCGTACTGTCTCATGTAAATTATAGAGAGTGAACAAACCGATTCAGTTACAAAAACAGTTACAGTCAAAATTTTTTATTTATTACTCCGTAAACAAGCCGGCAGTTAGTGTATAGAAACAAAAACCACTTCATCAAAGCATAAAATCACAAAATAAAAATAACTTTTGAGCCTTTTCATATCAAGAAAACTTTTGACAAAATTTTATTTTTATATATTAATTTATTTAAAATTTTATCTTTGTCCTTTTTAAATGTTTGGGTTATCAAAATTTCCATTATTTCGTCCACGCGGATGCGCCTTTTACTCCGCCAAAGTTGAGAGTCAACTTAGAGCTGTACTAAAGGATCAATTTCCTCCACACAATTTGAAGCTACTGCCGAAATCCAAGTATGGCGGTGAAAGTCTAGTAACGCTGCTAACAGGAACAACATTGATAGGTAAACAGGCTAGTAACTATATTCGAACTCTTTTCAAAACGGCCAAAGTGCCCGTTGAATTCGAAAATATTTCTGTAAGCCCGTCCTCTGATTCGCCGTCCGAATTTGTTACTTCTGTACTGCGAAATCGTTGCGCAATACATATCGATGCACAGCATGATCCGAAGGAGAAGCATAAAAGTCTGCTGCTGGCCAATGATCTGGATCTTTATGCTTGCATTGTCAAAATGAATTCATTCAATGGATTCAATTGCAAATTTCCTGATCTGGACATAACGCTTATAACTCAAAACAATTCCGGTGACTTTTCGAAACTCGAATATGAGCCAGTCAAAGGCATGGTTGAGACATTAAAATTTAGTCAAGATTCAACGATGCAGCGTTATCTTAAATTTGTGTTTGATTATGCGGAACGCAATTGCCGAAAGAAGATAACTATTGCGCACCAGATAAAACAGTTGCCCAAAACAGATGGCATGTTTCTAGACATTGCCTGCAAGTTACAGGCGGAAAATTATCCAAATCTTGAACTCGAATTCATGCCCATCAATAAATTGGTACGTTATTTGGTGATGCAGCCCAGTGTGTTCGATATGATCTGCACGAATGATCGTTATGGAACATTTGTTGCTTCGATATGTAGTGCTGTTTGTGGAGGAGCTGGTTTATTCTGTGCTATGGATCTGGGTGATCATCATGCTGTTTTCAAACCACTGCAGACTAAGCTTTCGCTAACAAGTAATCGCAGTCTTAGTCCATATGGTGTTGTGCGTGCCTGCATCGAATTGCTACTTTATCTGGAAAACACGGAGTGTGCTAATTACCTTTGGGAGGAGCTACTCAACACCATGTTGGTGAACAAAGTGAAGACAGTTGATTTCGGTGGCACAGATAGTGGAGATTATGTGATATGTCATATTGTGAATAATTTAAAGTGTAAATTTGCATAAAAGTGATGATTGTTTTGATTTTGTCCAATTTATACAGATGTTGATAAAAATTAAATGTTAAAAAAGGATTCAAAATAAATATATTTTTAAGCAAAATTTTTATACTTAAAAAGGTGGTTTTGATTATTAAGTAGCCTGGTATTAAAATAGTTTCATGAAAATACAGAGGTTGTTAGACAAATAAATTTAAAATTTTTTTAAGATATGGAACTGTATCACGGTTAATGTTGACGCTAAGGTACTGATATTAAGTCATTACAATGCACTACAAAAAAGTGCTAGGAATTATACACAAGGCGTGCTACTTGAAGTAAAATGTATATTACTTATACATGAGTTATGAAATGTGCTACAGGGCTAGGTAAAATATATTATCTTATTTCATTATTCTTATATAGTAGTACTAATAAGTTATATTTATTGAATTTATGAAGTTTTATTCTTAATCCTTCCATTGTCATATACAGAATTTTTGGTGTAGATAGGAACTTGCTCTCCTTTAAAGCTAAGTTATACTCACATGTTTATTAAAATTTATATTGATTTAACCTTATGAACTGGAGTTTATATCTGAATTAACTTAAAGTTCTTTCATATATTACAATGCTTTTATCAAGAAAACTGAAGCATATTTACATAAACATATTTAATTTAGCATTCGACATCATCATTATCATCATTCTCCTCATGGTTAATAGCGCATAATTTTTTATTTCCAAAGTTTTATTTCTTACCAGTTTTACTCCAAACATTCACAATTTACATTAAAACTCTGCTTCGAACAAACGTACGAAACACCGACAGCTACGGAGCATGATTACCATTAAGAAGCTTGCAATGTCAGAGAGCTGCTTTAATATGTTGAGGTAACGATTACAAGTCCTTGTATTGTAGTTACTTTAAGCCTATAGGATGCATCACGCTACATTAAACATTACTGAGGGCTCAACAAAACACGATATAAAGTGATAAAAAAGCGTAATGAAAACGATTAAAAAAAGATTGTACAATCAGTCAGAAAGAGAAATAAAATTTAACGGTAATTCCATACTGCATACATGCATACATACAGACATACTTTATGTCAATGTTAAAAGTATATAAATTTATAAAACTGTTGATACTCATTTTAAGTATTTTACAAGGAACATCAGTCAGCCTTAAGCGATATAAGTGTAATGAAAGATTTTTTTATTCTTTCACTTCGAGGAAACAAATGTCCTGACAGAACTTAAAAAATTATGTCATAATTTAAGATAAACAACAAATTTGTTTTTGATTCAAGTATCTGAGAGTATTTCGCTGAAAGCCCAAGAACAAAATTCGGCATAATAATTATAATTTTTAGCCTTATTCAGATGATTAAGTATTGAAAAAACCATTAGAATTTGTAGGGAATGAAAATTTATTTGATTTTATCATACTTTTGTAAAGTAAATAAAAGAACAAATAACTATTATTATTCAAGTTTTCCTTAACGGAAAGCTAGCGACACGAAACAGTTACTATTTTTTAAGCTCTGAAACTTTCATTCAAGTTTCAAGACCGGTAAAAAAAAATAGGGAAAAATTAAACATCTTCTTTTCTTAGGTGCGTGTCAACTTTCTAAAAGTTCAACCCTAAATGAACACAGAAATACCTTCAGACCAACAAAAAATTTGAACCCCTGACCTTTGCAGAAATCGCTTAAAGCAATTTTGAAAATATACAGGACCTGAACACCTTATAAAATATGGTGTCCAAACACAAACAAATATTAAATTTATTTTAATGGCATATTTTAAAGAAAATTTTGGCCTCATCATACCCTAAACCTGAAAGGTCAAGGTATGTTAAGTTTGTGCAAACGTTTGTAACGCATATAACGAAGCGAGTACGGTATAGAAAAGTATATATATTCCTGATCAGGGTCACCTCGTGAGTCGAGCTATTCATGTCCGTCCGTCCGTCCGTCCGTCTGTGTGTTGTCCGTAAACACAGGATAAGAAGAAGGAGTTGAGATAATAGGATGAAACTTGGTACACATGGTCAATTGAAAACACAATAAATAAGCCTCTGTTTAACCAACAGAAATAAAATTTTGCCGTCCTTGCCCAATGCCTGTTCCAGTTTGCCAATAGAATGCAATCAAGAATTAGTAACTCCACTCTGATAGCGTTTTCTTTTCTCAACGAAAAATTCTGCCCTCTGGAGATGCTAATTTTTTTCCATTTTGACCAGAACTCACAGAATTCTGACCTGTTTTTGGCTGAGAAATTATCACAAAATGCAAAATTTTTTTTTATGTTTTCGAGTTGGCACCCTATTTGAAAAACTTCAAAAGAATTCAAGATAAAAAAAAATTAAAACTTCATATGCAAACATTTTATTCCCGCTAAAAAAAATTTTTTTTTTCATAGAAAAATGTTGACGTTTTTCGTAGAAGAACTCAATCTTTTCTGAACTGTCAATGTTAACGTTAACTATTTTCCACATACATACATATGTATATCATTTATTTTTTTATTCAGTTGGTAGCATTTCAGGTCAGAATTTTTCGAACCGTCGAAGTAGAGAGGGCAGAAATTCTGCATTTTTCTACTTTTAAGGTCAAAATTTTCGAGAAATGAACACGATTCAATTTCAAAGGTCAGAATTTTATTTGAGAAAAGAACGAAAAAAATGCAATAAAATCAAACAGGGCAGAACAAATTTTTTTGAGAAAAGAAAACGCTATGAGTTTCAATATTTTGTGACCATTATTTCCAAAGCTATAGCGATTCAATTTAAAACTAGTAAGGTATATCTTCGCCTTGATCGAGGTTAAAATACCCCCACGGGCTTTTCGTAATAGTACAAAATCTTAAATTGCAGCTCTTTTTATATGAGATTTCAAAAAAGTTTACTAAATATTTTGATGCCGTCTAAAATACATTCATATCAAATTGTTTACCTGATAAGTAAAGACAAGCCTGTTTACAAAGTTTTCAAATAGGGGTTGTATGGGAGGTGGGCGTTTTCTTGAGTGGTTGATGCCAATTTTTCTAACTCGCCTCGATTTTGATATAATATACACAAATGCAGAATTTCATGTCTGTAGCTTAAATATTAGCCTATTTATAGAATTTTCAATATTATGGGTTGCATAGGAGGTGGACGTGTTCGTCGGTGGATGACGCCCATTTTTCTAACACATCTTTATTTTATTATAAAAAGAATAAATATCTACTTTTACTTTTGTAGCGACAGAAGCCTCTTTATATCGTTCTCAATATTAGGGTTGTATGGGAGAAGGGCGTGTTAGTGGGTGGATGACGCCCATTTGACTAACACACCTGACCTTTGTCAGAGACTACACAGATCCGAATTTAAGAGCAAGAATTAAGAGTTTTGTAGCTTAAATATTTGCCTCTTTATGGAGTTTTCATTATTGGGAAAGGTAGGAGTGGTTTTCATCCAATTTAGTCCATTCTCAAACTTGATCTTAGTTTTTAAAAAAAGCTGAAATATCGAACTTCAGCACTATAGCTGCAAAGTTACGGCTGTAATTGTGTCAACAGACCGACAGACGGACATAAGATTACTTGATTTGGCGACTCCCTATCGATTCGCCCAAGAGTTTTCTGAAAGATGGATTGCCTTAACCCAAGGTTGATTTATTTAAGGTTGCGTACATTTTTTGACGCATCCTTATTTTATGTAAACAAAAATATTTTTACGTTTGCAGAGTTGGGTTTTGTGCTGCTCGTAGAAAAAAAAGTATTTTTCAGGGTTTTGTGCAGTTTTCTGTTTTATTGTGTACACACTAAGTCAAGATGTGTTAAAATTTTGATTTTTGTCAAAATTGGAAGTAAAAGTGGTTTTTACGACCACCGTTGTCCAATGCAATGAAAGTTTCGAATATGAAAATATTTATTTGGTCTGCTTTCTTGATTTTCTTAATATATATTTATTTCATTAAACCTTTTTTAGGGCATAGAACTGAAATCCTTCAATCCAAACTAAAATTATGGGGGTAGATCAAACTCAATGACTTAATTTTATCAGGACATCCGAATAAAAAAGGACCAATAAAAGTACTAAACAAAAATTTTAGTATTCTATTTACCAAATAGTACTACAAAAACCTACCAATTTACTCAAATGACTACGCTCTTTTACTCTCATTTCAAAATAAGGGTGCCGAAATGAGAAAACGTCAAAAATGTATGCAACCTTATATAAATAAGCTTTGGCATTAACCATGATTCAATGAAAAAAAGGTTATTCGTATTTTTGACGTCTTCTCTATTTGGTATGCTTATTTTAAAATGAGAGCAGAATGAGAACATGAGAGCAATGTCATTGGGTCGCAAAATGCATACGGTTGCCTAAATATCATACTATTTGATATTAAATTGACTACAATTAATTTTTATTGCTACTTTTAATGCTCCGTTTTTTTAAGCATTGATATATTAGAGGGGACTAAAATTAATTGCAATTGTTTAAAAAAATGTTAAAAAAACTTAACTTATGCATAATATTAGTCATAAAAACTATATAAAAAAGTTAAACTAGCGAATTCTCTAAATATCATTTTTAGAAAGGGTGATTTTTTAAGAGCCTTCGGATTTGATTTAAAAACACAAACACATAAAATCTAGAAAAATGTATGAAATTTTTATTTGAGTCACTATAACGATATATATAATTCAATGTTTTAAGATTATTTCATGTAAATGTTGACGCCGCCTCCGCCTTAAATGGTTCATACGCTAGTTCCAATTTTGGCATACTCTCTCCAACATATCAGCCGGTATCTCTCGAATAAATTCTTCAATTTCGGCTTCCAGTGCGTCAATCGTTGCGGGCTTGTCCCTATAGTCATGAGCCTTAACATGGCCTCTCAAAAAATAATCTAAAGGCGTTAACTCGCATGATCTAGGCGGCCAATTTACCGATCCCGAACGTGAAATAAACTGTTCACCGAACTTGCCTCTCATTGTTTCGCGTGCTGTGTGACATGTGGCACCGTCTGGTTGAAACCACATGTCAGGCAAGCCCAGCTTTGGGCAAAAAAATTTGTAATCATCACACGGTAGCACTCGCCATTCACAGTAACATTTCTGCCTTCATCGTCTTTGAAATAGTACGGTCCAATGATGCCACCGGCCCATGATCCACACCAAACAGTACATTTTTCGGGAAACCAGAAATGAGCTTCGTCGCTGAACACAAATTTTCCGGAAAAAAGTGGAATTTTGGAAAGAAAAGCTCGACGGTTTATAAATTTTTTGTTTCATAAATTCACTGAAAAAGGAAAAAACTAACGTGAATATCGCATTTCAATCAATTCTGAATGAATTTATCGGCACCTTGTTTCAAACAGCATCACACCAATTTAATGTTTATTTAAAATTTGCACACGAACTTTTAAATTTAGATTAATTGGAAGCATACACTTAATACAACACCTACATAGATTTTTTTCCTTGTTAACTTGAGAATAAATCATTGAACTATTTTTTACACACGAAAACTACACAATGAAACACTGAAAAGTACGTTTTTTTCCCCAGCATCACAAAACACTGTTGGCAGATTGTCAAAATTTCTTTGTTTACAAAAAATAAGCATCCCAATAAACATTTTTAAGAGCGCTCATATTTATGACTCTTAAAAGAGGGTATTTTCTGAAGATATTATGAGCGATATTAATTTTGAGTCCGAAAAGACTCTTATTTATGAACCTTTTATGAACGCACATAATAATGAGTCTGAAAAGACTCTTATTTTAAGAACGTTTTATGAGCGCACATTATTATGACTCCGAAAAGACTCTTATTTATGAACGTTTTATGAGCGCACATAATAATGAGTCTGAAAAGACTCTTATTTTAAGAACGTTTTATGAGTGCACATTATTATGACTCAGAAAAGCCTCTTATTTATGAACGTTTTATGACCGCACATTATTATGACTCCGAAAAGACTCTTATTTATGAACCTTTTATGAGCGCACATAATAATGAGTCTGAAAAGACTCTTATTTTAAGAACGTTTTATGAGCGCACATTATTATGACTCCGAAAAGACTCTTATTTATGAACGTTTTATGACCGCACATTATTATGACTCTGAAAAGACTCTTATTTTAAGAACGTTTTATGAGCGCACATTATTATGACTCAGAAAAGCCTCTTATTTATGAACCTTTTATGAGCGCACATAATAATGAGTCTGAAAAGACTCTTATTTTAAGAACGTTTTATGGGCGCACATTATTATGACTCAGAAAAGCCTCTTATTTATGAACGTTTTATGACCGCACATTATTATGACTCCGAAAAGACTCTTATTTATGAACGTTTTATGAGCGCACATTATTATGACTCAGAAAAAGCTCATATTTATGACGGTTTTCTGAGCGCTCATATTATCACTTAGACACCCATACATAGTTCAGGGCAACTTTTTCGATAAACAGCTTTGTTAAATTCAGAAGCATTTGTTATTTCAATACACAGTGTAAAGTCAACACTTTGGACATTCTTCAAAATTATGCAAGAGATCGAAACTTCCCATGAAAGAAAATTTATTTGTTATGGTTTAAGAATTTTAAATAAACACTAATAATTATAAAACGAAAAAAGGTCTATTCTTTTTGTTTTTTAGAGACATAAAAGACTCTTAAACATGACTCTTATAAGACTCCGAAAACAATCATAATTCTGACTCTTAAAACACACTTATTTTGGACTCTTATAAGAGTCATATTTCGGACTCAGATCTGTGTGCCCTTCCAGGAAGGGAAACACACTCTTACCGGAGTCTTTTATGAGCTCATTATGAGCGCTCAGACTCATAAATATGAGTCTTAAAAGACTCATAATGTTTGCTGGGATACATCAAAAAATACGAATAACCTTATAATTATTCAATCATGGCCTTAACGATGAATGTGAGATTTTAAAATCTTCCTTCGCTCATTTCCGAAAATCGTTGGAAGATGGATCGATCACCCAAGAGATGAATGAGCGATTCAAAATATTTCAAAATCTTCTTTTGCTCATTTCGGCGATCAATCATTGGAATATGAAGCAGGCTCAGTAAAATCGTAAAAGTTATTAAAAAAGTTGAATTTGTAAAAAATGTCATTAAATTGGGATAGGATAATGTCTGCCGAGCCCGCAACAACATTTAAACTTGCAACAACTTTTAACTTTCGACAACGGTGCTTCACAACAAATCGCTATTAACACCTAAAACCGATTTGTTTGCTTTTGTCTTTCCTTCTGCCGATTCGAGTGTGACTCTTCCCGGCAAATCGCTTAAAACTCTTCTCGGCGATTCGTAGGTGAATCTTCCCGGCGAATCATTCACGACTCTTCCTAGTTAATCGCTTAAGACTTCTCTCGGCGAATCGTTCACGACTCTTCCTAGCGAATCTCTTAAGACTCTTCTCGGCGAATCTTCCAGGTGAATCTCTTTTATAGCCTCAGCTTCTTACATTCGGCGATTCCTGGAAGACTATCAGAAGAGCTCGCCGGCGATTGTTTTATCTTCCAAGCGATTCGCTAGAGATTCTCAGGCGATTAAAAATGTTTGCAGGGATGAATGTTGAAAGTGACATACGTTTTTAACTTGGAATGCAATAAAAAAAGTTGAGGTAGCAGGTTAAAATGCATTTCCATATTAACTCATAAAACCATCAAGATGGCATGATTATTAATAATAAAGTATTTGTCTTACATACTCCACATCGGATTCAAAATATCTATAATAATCACATCCTTCACTCATTGCTACTCCAGCACCTTCAACTACTTAAATAGACAGACAAGCAGACAACTCTAACTACTAACAAACACACTCCAAACTGAGTATTTCGCCGCACCTCCTCCAACCACAAAACGAATTGCTATGACATTAAATAAAAAGTGAATGCTTTAAGTGGAAATGCTTTTTGCCGCAACTCCAAAAGTGCTTAAAACGGTAAATGCAAGGATTTTCAATTTATTGAAATCCTTGCATTGACACCACAGAATGGATGTAAAGTAAAACAAAAAGAAACGAAAGGGAAGCAGCAGAAAAAGGAAAGAAAAAAAAAACACAGAAAAACTGCATGAAATAAAATAAAGATTAATCAGTAACACGTTACAGAATGCTGGCAGGTAATCAGCGCTGAAAATTCATGCTTTCAGGACGAACTGTTCGTTCGCACAGCATTGGAGTCATGCACATCCTGTTCTTAACGAGCAGCAGTGAGTATGAAGCAGTGAATGAATGAATGAGTGCAGTAAGAAGGAATTCCGGATAATTAAAAATATATACATTTTATACATATTTGTAATATTAAATCATGAAAGCGGTGCGACGTGCAAAGAATTTTAAAAAATTATTTATATTGCAACGATTTTAAGCTGATATGCTTGCTATGTTGAAGGATTTGTTGAAAATCCGCTGGGTTTTAAATTTTTACGCAAAAGTTTTAATTGAATGCGAAATTGTATTTTTGATTTTATTTTTGTTCTTATTTGCACCGAGTTTCGCGCACGTTTGCCGGAATAAAATGCATTCAAAACTCAACGAAACTTTTTTGAAATGTTAAAACTTCAACATGTTGCTGACAATAAGCTGGGTCGCGAGGCGATGAAAAAATAAGCAGCCAGTTGCAGTAAATGTTAACAAACAAAACAGTATAGTTCAAACAATAAGGCACCCAACATGACTGCCTCTGCTTGAGTATAAAACTATTTCTCTGCAGGAAAAACAAAAGAAATGTAAATAATAAAAAAAAAAAACAAAATGCCAACGCAGTTGTTGACAATCTAATGTAAATGAAGAAGAAGTCTTGAAATTTTCCAGCTATACAGTTAACCAGCTAACCAGTAGAGTTGAAATTGTGAAAAAAACAAGAGTAGAATATCGGCTGATGATAAATTTTGATTTGAGAGAAATAAAAATACTTAAATAAATTGCGTTTTTTGTGTAGCTGATTGGCGTGATAATATAAGAGCATTGGTAGGGGATTTAGGGTTCAATTCTGCATTTTCCGATAGATATAACTGTTTAGAATGCAACACTGTTTGGTTCCAATCTGAATATTTTCTTATACATGTCTATTCAATAATCGCAGTCATACTAAACTGAAAAATATTTTCAGTTTTTGTTCCAGATGATTGGTTACCTGCGGAAAGGTCTGCGGCTTGGTATGTGTTTTGCGTACTGGCCCAAAATGCCCCGTGTCCTGCTTCAAAATATTTATTAAATTACTAGCTGTACCCGGCGCGTTGTTGCCGCCCTTGTCCAATGCCTATTCCAGTTTACCAATAAAAGGCTTTCAACAAATAGTAAATTACTCCACTCTGAGTTTCAATATATTTTGACCATTATTTTCAAAGCTATTAAATATAAAAAGTTGTCTTTTATGGGAGGAGCCACAGCCCATGTTCAATTACCATTTAAGTATCGAGTATATTCAAGTAGCAGGATATCACCAAATAGTTGCTCCAAACCGACTTTCTTTGATCTGTGACTATTATTTGTAAGGCGATTCTTTTAAAAAAATGCGTCTTTTATGGGAGGGCCACACCCATTGTACAGTGCCCATTCGAGTTTTCCAGTAGCTGGACACAACTAACAAGTAACTTCATTCTGAGTTAAAATATTTTGTAACTTTTACTTCCATGGCTATTATTCTGTATCGAAAATGTGAGTTGTATAAGCGGATCCAACCCCCCCCCCCCCACCATTTTTCAATGCCTATGTCTATTTTTTAATTGAAATCGCCCTTTCCAAAGAACGCTCGAGGAAGTTCGTACCGAGTTTCATTGATGTGCAATTTATAGACGAAAGTAAAACCGAAAATATGTGTTCCTCAAAAAGTGGCACGAACCTTGCGGGAAGGAAGGTGAAATATACTTTACGACCTATTCTTATACCTACTTAATATACAAAAATTTGATTAAAATCGGTCCAGCCGTTTCGGAGAAGTTCAAACACTAACACCGTGACACGAGATTATAATATACTAGTTCTTTCCCGTCAAAAATGACGGGCCCAGTTATCCGGAAGCAAAAAACCTGAAATATCGACTATCTTTAAGCTGAATTAGAAATCAGCGTTGGTCACATATTCGATTTTAAATTGTGCAAAAGTTCTAAGTTTTTATAAAATACCTTAAAGTTTAAACGGAAACCATAGTAGGTGCGATGAAATATGTTTAAAAAATTTTCATAAAACTGAAAATTTCAAAATGAAAAAATATAAAAAATTTTTGAAGTTTCAATTATTCAAAACAAAAATGCCTAAAAATATGCTATGAAATTTTTTAAAAAAAATCAAGCGTTCCGCACTCACATTTTACGGAATTATGTTATAGTATAGTCCGTTTCAAAAGAGAAGAACATTTTCGCGCATGTTTGAGAATAAGGAAATAATTTTGAGAGCGTTCTTCATTCTGATTGGTCGACATTACAAAAAAAAATTGAATATTCTCTGAGCAGAAAAATAAATAAAAAAAAATTAATGTATATTCCTGAATTTTGTTGTTCATCGCAACTGCGCTGCGGAAGTACTGAATTTTATTTTTTGAAATCAACCAATCAAAATTGAAAAAACAGGGGGCGTTAAAAAATAATTTAGTAGCCGAAATTTCACTTCTCAATTTTTCCTCAAGAAAATAATTTATTTTTTATGTTAGTTGTATTTGACTTCTCTCTTAAGATGCAGGTTGCTGCAGGCCGTCGGTGCAACACCGTACTTGTGCGATCATTTGTTCTGAATGTTTGCGCATTTAAATATATAGAAAAATAGTAAAAAAAACTCAAAAAAAGCATAAAGTTCAGCGAACAGTACAAAAAGAGCAGGAAATTACGCTCTAAAAAATTTTCTAGCTTTAAAAATAATTTCTCACTGCGCATCGAAAAATGAAACTAAAAAATGTTCTTCTCTTTTGAAACGGGCTATAATTAGATTTAAAAAATTTTTTTTTCTAAGAACTATATATAAGTACACCTGAAAATTTTTCGCTTTAAAAAAAATTGTATACTCTCATGAAAATTACCATTCATGAAATTTTTGCAGAATTTTGCGCAATAAATCAAAACAAACAATCATCAATCATGAAATTTCTTTCTTAATTAATTTCTTTTTCAATGACATCAAAATTATATGCATGTGTTTGAAAATAAAATAATTGGTAGCACCTAAAAGTTACCATTTATACAAAAATCACATTTTTGCGCTAGTACAAACAAACAATACCTTCATTAAATGTGTTTAAAGTTGTTTCCTATTTATTAAATATTTCAAGTACTACGAACTTTTAAGTTTTACAGATACGCTCTTTAAATCAGCTCTCTTTGACTTACTTTTCCTGCTGGATATGATAATATGAATCACAGGATTTAAATAGTAACTAACCCTGTCACTCCTTAGGGTGTGAAAATAGACCCCCATCCTCCTGTACGATATTTTGGTCAACATAACCTCCTCTTTCACCACCGTAAATACATGCACTCCCACTCCCACCACCCTGTATAAGACCTTTTCGTTAAAACTGAAAATTTAAGGTCAATATGAAAAAAATTTGTTTAGTCCTAAAGTAAGAATATAATTTCATGTGTTGAAGTTATCCAGTCTCTCTATCTTGGTTCGAAAATAGATTGTCGAATCACGGTATTTGATTTAAATTACATTATCTCGTGTAATTTTCATTCTCTTTGGAACTTACCAGATATGACAAACCTTAACCTGAGCAAATCTGCTAAAAGGTTTTTAGAAAATTGATGTTTTTACTTTTCTGCAATTTAGCTGCATTATTTTTGTTGAAAGATATTAAATTAGTTTTTACAAATATTAATGAAACATAATATATAAGATTTAAAACAGAAAACCTTCGAGGATTTAAAATAAAGCAGATTAAATGTTGGACTTTGACGGGTATGATATGTAGCTCTAGACTTAGTCAATTTTGAAAAAAATTCCTATGGCCTTAGGCTATTTTGAAAAACTTTAAATTTCGATTTATCAAGTTAGAAAGGAGCGCATTGAGTATGGCCTGGCTGAACAAGATTGGAATTAATAAGAGACAGAAGGCTTAAACAAATTTTCACTTAAGTATTCTTCGTCTTCAAAAATCACAGAATTCCAGTGATTTGATAAAGTATCTTTATAAATTTGTTTATCCTTCCAAGAATCTCAAATATGTTAGTGTTCAATAGAGAAAGTGGACTTATACTCCACTTGATAACTACAGGATTTTACAATAAGAGGTGTTATTTTGAATAGCCCGCTATTTCGGTAGCTGTCACTTTTTAAGCTGTTATTTTTTGACATTTAACAAGTAGAAACTACGCCATTACTAAAAATGGAACGATACACGCATCAACAATGCACTGAAATTATAAAAATTCACTACAAAAATGGTGAACATTTTGCAGTCACAGTTCGCAAAACTAAAGCATTTTTTCAGAAAACCCAGATTTGTCCATTCCTCTTCGTTCTTTATGATTAATGATTTTTTTATGGCCGGAGTTGGATGGTATTGATCTGGACAATATTTACTTTCAAAAAGACGGCGCTACGTGCGACACAAGCAACTTAACCATCAATCTTTCACGGGAAAAGTTTCCGGACCGTGCTATCTCTCGAAGAGGTGATCACAATTGGATACCAAGATCTTGTGATTTAACAATTTGTGATTTCTTCCTTTGGGGCCACGTGAAAGATAAGTTCTACTCCAGCAGCCCAGCGCCGATTCAAGACCTCAAAGATGGAATTCGTGAGTATATCGAGGACATAGGGCAGCCACTTTGCGATTTTGTTATGGAAATGGTCCTGTAAGTGTGGTCGTGGTGGCCATTTGGCTGATGTTGTTTTTCATTACTAACGGCATACCTTCTTATTTTTTATGAAATAAACATCCGATCATTTATCTAAAAAAATGGCATTTTTCTTTGAACACCAAAATAACACCTCTTATTGGAAAACCCTTTACAATTGCCTTTTTTCTCGATAGATGCAAGTTACTTTATTTTTTCTATAAACACAAAATTGCAAAAAAGTATAGAGCAAAAACTGTAGTGCTACTTTTATGTTCTGTTTGTTTTCCATTATCAAGTTATCCTATACAATAAAAAAAGCCGTATTTACATTTGATTTTGTATTTTTGCGCATTTTGGTCC
The DNA here is from genome assembly GCA_958299015.1 of Tetanocera ferruginea. Lineage (NCBI taxonomy): Eukaryota > Metazoa > Arthropoda > Insecta > Diptera > Sciomyzidae > Tetanocera > Tetanocera ferruginea. Next base: position 61,823,614 of record OY282640.1, on the reverse strand, counting down.
ATGGTTTCTATTCATTTTGAAAAGCCAATTATAGTAAATAATAAGAAATAATAAAAATATAAAAAACAAACCTGACGTGTTTTTTAGGAAAATTTAAAATGCACAAACATTTTTTTTAAATTGTTGAATAAAACTATTTTGAAAAAATTATTATTTTAGTCGGTGTTTACCAGGAATATTTTAAGAAGGCATTCCGAGAAAGAATCAGAGAGTAAATAATGTATTATTTACTTCTGAAAATGAACTGTAGACGTTCGGAGTCGGCATAAAACATGTATGTAGGTTTAGTTCTAGATTAATTGTGTACTAATTAATAACGCAAGCAACTCAACTGCTTACAAGAAGCTCGGTCAAAGTCTTTTCAAGGGCTGAAATGGCCAATAAGTGGTTTTTTTTTATTACTTGTCGGTCACATAAAACTAGCATAGAATTAGATATATATTAAGTTTGTATCAAAGTTAAGGCATGTTAGAAAAATGGGCGTCATACACCCACGAACACGGCCACCTCCCATATAACACCAAAATTTAAAACTATATAAAGAGGCTTTTGTCGGAGCTACAAAAATGAAATTAGGTATTAATTCATTTTATATCAACAATAAGACGTATTAGAAAAATGGTCATCCATCCCTGAACATGCCAACCTCCCATACAACCTCAAAATTTAAAACTCTATAAATAGGCTCCTCTTTAAGCAACAGGCAAAGAATTTTATACGTTTGTATTTTATATCAAAACTAAACACACACCCACTTCCCATACAAACCACTATAGTGAAAACTTTATAAATAGGCTAATATTTCAGCTAAAAATTCGGTTTTTGTGCATTTTATATTAAAACTGGGGTGTGTTAAAAAAAAATGGGCGTCATCAATCCACTAACATGCCCACCTCCATAGAACCCATAATACCGAAAACTCTATAAAGAGTCTAATATTTAAGCTACAAAACTTAAACCATCTCGAACACGCCAATCTCACATACCACCCCACAGCCGCGTACCGTGGGGGGGGCGGGGGGGGCGGTCCGCCCCGGGCGGCAATAGTTTAGGGGCGGCACTGAAGCTAAATAAAGGCTTTTACAAAATAAATATGTGTACATTATCATTTTAAGGTGTACAAACAAAAGAAAGAACTAAACTTAATGAATAAATTTGGCCACCACAGTAAATGTAACTATATTTATGAGCTTCGTATTGAGCACAACCAAAATGTAAAATCGTTTTTCGAGTCTCAAAATTAGTCGCCAAAGAAATAAAAAAAGACATAATATTTAGGCATGTGCGAGTAGTTGAATTTTTGAGTAACTCGGCTGCGACTTGAAACAAGCATTGAATAACTGGTGTTTTCGAGTAACTCAAAGTTTTTTGAGTTTTTAAGTGCTTTAACTTGTCAGTGGAAATGCCCAGTAGAAAAGTGGTTTAACAGAATTACGTTTTTCAACTTAGGTATATTTGGTAAAAATAGCTGTTTTGTGCTTTGATGTATTGAGTGTGGGAGAAAGGCGGAATTTTGGTTTGATTATGGCGAATTGTAAGTTCAGAGAGCATATTAAGAAATAAAACTTATACGTATAATTTTACGTCGTATCTATTATAATGTTTTTTGATTTTTTAAGGGATTTCACTGTTTTAATAAAATCACTTTGGAGAGGAGTTAGGCGTGGTCTAAACTGATAAAGGTCATTGTCTAATTTAATAATTTAATTATTAATTTTCAAGAACTGATTTTGAGAAATGACCACAAGGTTTCAGCAGCTTCATGCTCTTGCTGAAAAATTTGCAATTCTTACTCCTTTGATTCTCCTGAATGATAAGTTGGAATGTAAACTGAATGAATTCTGTCACGAAGAAATTGACAATGAAGAGTTTCTCGTTGAGAGAAAAATACTCCAGCATATTGTTTCTATAGCTCACAAAGAAACTGATTCTTGTATGAAAGGTCCACTTGAACTTTTAAAATTTATTTTTAAATTAAGTCTAGAAAACGCAGTTCCAAACATTGTTATACTTTTAAGCTTTATTCTAAGCTTTTATTCATAAAAACCTACATTAGAACTACAATGAGTACGTCTCGCCTACAAAATCTTGCCATATTATCTATAGAATACAAGTAAAGTAATGAAATAGACTTTTACAATTAAGGAATTCACAGTTTGCTTCTAAAGTTAACACCTGACAACTTTAGAAAGCTATTTAGATCGAACTGTGAGCACCTCTTTTTGTGTTTTGGAGCTAAATTGCAAAAATAGTTTTCAAAAATTTGAAATTTGTTCATAAACATGCCTCGAATGAACGGAAAGGAAGAATTATGAGATAACTTTAGCAACAAGTGGTATCTCAAGTTTGTACGTAAAACAAAAACAATCAAAGTTAACACGTGCTAAAATGTTCTAAAGTGAATAAACGGCAAAGTAAACAGAGCAGATAATACAGAACTGTGAGCACCCTAAATGTAATTACCGATTTTGCTAATAAAAAAACAAGAAAAATAATAATTTAATAAAATATTAAATAAAAAAAATTGTATTTGTATAAATTTCCTTTTCGGTGTCATTAAGGAATAAACTTTTTTATCGTTGGCCTATTCTAATATGGCGTAAGTCAACATTTGGAATAATAGCGATTATTAACGTTTAAGGGTACCTGACGCCTTCAAAATTTTGTTTATTTTAATGTTTAAAAATGTGTATAAGTTCAATAAAAATAGATATAATTTTGGAAAATTACAAATATATTTTTCGGAAAAATAATACGCAAAAAAAAATTTTTTATTGTTTTAATCACATATACTGCTAATGGAATTTTTTTAAAAAATTCATGGCGCTTTTAATTTTATATGTTTTGTTCACCACTTTATATATCATAAATAAATTTTATTTTCAACTGTAGGGTATAAGTATAGTGTGTATACAATGACAAAATTTTATTATGCCAGGTTACTCCTTAAAAAATACTTGTTCAGGTGTCAATATATCATATTTATAACTTGTTTTTTGAAAATTGTGAGAAATTGAGGTATTGTGTTATAGGATATAATCTTTCCGTATATAAGATTTTTAAGTTTTTTCAAATTATTGAAGAGTTAAGAGTCGAAATTTTTGAAACTTGTGCTAGCCAAATTATTTTGCGTTGCAGTTTTTTAACAATTCAGTCGAACTTAAGATACTGAGAAAATTTTTGTCATATATTTTTCCTTTCATATAAACAAGATTTTTGTTTTTTCACAAAACCAGGCAACTATGAAGTTACTTGAAAGCAAATAAAACATTTATATGTTTCTTAGAACACTTTATTCTTTGCTGTTTTTTCAAAATCAAGTAACTTTAAAGTTGCTTGGTTTTGTTGTATAATATCAATAAGTTGAAAATAAGTTGAACATTTGTTACAATTTTAATTAAGTATCTTATTATTATAATTAAATAAATAATATATAATTTCATATTAAGTAAATTATATATAAATCTATTCATTAAACTCAATAAAAAATCATTTGATACTATTTTTAACAAAATTAATGGAACATATAAATAAATTCATGAATGTTGGTATTTACTCATGGCTTGTAAAACCAATAGAAAGATCCTTAGAATCTGCACATTCCTTAAAATCTTCCCAAAAATTAATTTTTGTGTTATCATGTATTAAAGGAATTAATTTATCTATAATATCCTTCTTTTTAGATGGGTTTTTCACGATTTCCTTTAATTGTACATATTTGAAAATTTCAGAAGATCTTTTTGATGAACTAATGTGCATTCAAAAAATTTTGCATCGGTTTCGATGGAAGTTTTATAAAAAATTACAATAATCCTTTTCGAGTTCTTTTGAAAATTTTGCATTTCATTTTTTTCGGCAATTGAATGTTTGAAAACGAATGTTTGAGAATCCTTTGTAGTACGATTGGAAAAGATTGTTTGAGAATCTTCAGATCGAGTATCCATGAAATGATTGTCCATGAGCTCTTCTTCGTCACCTTTTTTCATTTGTGGGTCAAAATCAGGATCATAGTACGACGATGCAGGACTAAAATCAATTTTACTTTCTCCGTTATTATCGCAAAAATCACTGGAGAGTATACTTATATTTTTGTAATAATTTCCAAAAAAAACTTCAAGGAACTTATCATATAATTTTTGATACATTATTACTTTCAAATTTTCAATTAAATCGAAATTTTTTTCAAGTGACGACATTGTACCCTGTTTTTTATTATATTCGATACGTTTGAAGAAGAAGATGTGACTAAGAAAAATTTTCAATAAATTTTGGAAATAATTTTTCGATTGCGGTATTTTTAAGTGAATTTTTTCGCATTCACTTCGTTTAAGTAAAGTGCTGAAAAGTACTGAAGTAACTTGGTTTTGTTGTAACCCATTTTAATCTAATCAAGGCATTTCAAGTTACTTGTTTTATTTTTTTTTTTTTAATATTAGTGTTTAGAAATGAGATAGGCAAAAATGGATTGAAGTTTCTCGTAGACTTTTTGCTCTAGATTTGTAAACATGATAGAACAACAAAACCACGGGAGAAATGAGAGCAAAAATAGACTCATGCGCGCGTTTTGCTCCATTTTTTCCAAACTTGCGTCGTATTAGAAATAGGTTGATGATATATATATTAGAATTTTTTTTTATAAAATTGAGAACAATGAAAGACCAAATTCTAAAGTGAAAACTATGCATACAAAACCTAATATTAATATCAAAGATTTTTGAAGTGAAACTTCTTTAGCCGCGTAAACAACATACGGCGAACTACACGGGGAGTTAAACCGATGAAACACTATGAAACGTGGTGAATTAATAAGTAATTAGGAAGCGTTAGGAAAGTTTAGCTTTTTGTCATGGAACGATGTAAAAATGGTTTCATTTAGACGATACAAGTTTGCGCGAGACTGTTTATAATAGACATTAATGAGACCGGAGTTGAATGTCATTATAACGAGGCGAAAGCTTGCAAACGGAGTGATAACAATAGTAACGTTTATTTAAATCTGCGCTTCATATAAAACTATTGAAAAAGATTTCAAATTGACCCTTTATCCTTATTCGGCACACTTCGATGGTATAACGCACATGGCACACTGGGTTGCATATGAGCCCCAGCGACAAAAAACCGCCGTAAAAAATAAACTACAGAAAAATAAACGACAGAATAATTTGACTTGATTTTTTGTGGATTCTGAAAAGTGTATTTTTAAATAAATAATAATTTTCAAAGGCCAAAAATTTGATAAAGTAAAAATAGATATCATAAAAATAAACTCAATCCCAAATTTTTTTCAATAAATACAATTCACCGTAGATAATTGAATTGAAACTTCTATAGCCACGAATACATCACTTTAGAAAGGTCTTTGCATTGCATTTCAGCTTAAAGCCGCTTTACATTGTCCTACTGTGTGTTACGACATGCAAAAATTTTTAATGTGTGATCGAATGTGGGATGTTGTAAACAACGAAAAAGAAAGTGTGTTCGAATCTGTTTTGATTTTTTTGACATGTCGTACTACATTTTGTTTTTAGGTTTGTTTCTAATTTCATCACACATTCTATCCGACCACAGTTGCAATAAAATAAATATAAATTTTAATTTGATTTTTTTTTGTTTTTTGTGCATAAAAAACACTTTTGACGCTTATTACAGCAATAAGATCGCGATTCCTTTGGATGGTCATCAAAGTTGAATTGACTTATCTATTTTTTAATTTAAAATCAAACAATTTTATAAAAAATGTGATGTGATTCTGTGTGAAAGTCTAAACATGAAATATGAATTTCTTTATACAAAAATTAAAAATGACAGTGTGATGAAATTTGGTTATACTTTCTATCTCACATGTCGTAACACACAGAAGGACAATGTTAAGCGGCTTTTAATGCAACCGCATTGAATTCACTTGTAGTCATGCCCAAACTTGTCTCGTCTAAATGAGTTCAATTTTACATCATTTACATCAAAGAAGCTAAACTTTCCGAACACCTCCGAAACAGCAAACTGTCATTTGCCTTTTTTCACCACCAATTCGCTGCAAATTGGCAACAAACTGCCCAAATTGGTTAAATGTGTCAATTTGGTAACGGCAATATTTAAAATGCTTAAAATAAAACAAAAGCATCCAAAGACATCTACGGAAAGAGTCCGAAAGTTTAGAGCTCGAAAAAGAGCTATAATCCAACTCCATGCATCACCTTCAACAACAGCACAGCAGGATTATGTTATGGCTACAGGTACGTTTACATTGATATATGCATAATTAATTGCTTTATAATGCTTATACTTTTTTAATTTTTATTACAACGCTCCTTTGGATATTTAGATGCATCATCACCGCCAAATCAGCTAGTCCATTCCAAAGGTATATAAACTTTGTGCAAACGTTTGTAACGCATAGAACATAGCGAGTTCGGTATAGAAAAGTATAGTATTCTTGATCAGGTTCACCTCGTGAGTCGAGCTATCCATGTCCGTCCGTCCGTCCGTCTGTCTGTGTGTTGTCCGTAAACACGGAATAAAAAGAAGGAGTTGAGATAATTGGATGAAACTTGGTTCACATGGTCAGATGAGCCCAAGGATCTGCACTATTGAATATTTTTGGAATCCGCTCACGGACACGCCTACCTCCCATATAACGCTAAAATTTAAAACTGAATAAATAAGCTCATAGTTAACTTACAACAAGAAAATATGGTATGTATGTATGTAGTTTATATCAAAATAAAAATGTTTTCGAAAAATAGATGTCATACGCTTACGGACACGCCCACCTCCCATACAACTATAACATTGAAATCTCAATAAATAAGCTAATGCTCAACCAACAAAGATATAATTTTGTACGTATGTTTTTTATTTTAAACAAAACTTTTTTCTTCTTATTTTAGTTATCATAAGAGTATTGTCGCCGTTGTGGATTATTCTCTAAAGAACTAATTTTTTTAAATCAAAATAAAAATTATAATACAAAAATATCTGTTATTATACAACTTAACTTAAAAATTTTTCCTTTTTTGGGCTGAAGTTTCACTTCTACCGTGCGTGGCAGCCACACACATATTTTTTTTTTTTATTGCATATGAGAGGGGCGGCAAATTTGGAATCCGCACCGGGCGGCTTAGCCTCTCGGTACGCCACTGCCACCCCAAAATTGAAGTTTATAAAAAGGCTTATATTTAAGCTAAAGGAAAATAATTTGATATATATTTAAATGTATTTTAGATATCAAAAAAATAGTAACATTTTTTCAAGTTATTTGTACCCTTACGAATCGGCGGGGGTATTTTAACTTCGGCCAAGTCGAAGATATACCCTACTTGTTTAACATCAGAAATCATTGAAAGGAGTTATTTGTTGTGTGTTGATAAGTGAGTAAAATTCAGTTTATCTCTTGATAAATTAACAGCATATTTGTGTGCATTAGAACGATGGCAGCTTCTAAATAGCCTGACCGGTTAGAGGGTTAAATTATTGCCACATGCGGCAAACTATGGGGAGTCAGGAAAAAAAGAGTTACATGGATTACAAGAAATAAAATACTGACGAAAAATGACTAATGAAATGCTTTTCAAATAAAAAATCATCTAACTGAGCTCCTGATGTGCCAGACTGGTAAGGGATATAATTAAGAATTGAATTTCAATCCTTAAAAAATTTAAATTTAAAAATATTTTGTTGGCAGCAATAGTTAATAATATCCCAACTGAAAAAGTTGCCTCTGATTTCAAGATTTATGTTCTTATCTGGAGCCTTACTTTGTCTTGCGATACGAACAAAATTTTAAAAGAAACTAATGGCACTTTTTAAATCGATTTTTGTTTATTTTCATTCTTGCGTTTAATTTGCATCGCATCTTCTACTTTGAAAGGTTCTAACTAAAAACAAAAACTGCTTCCATTGGCACACACCTTTCAACTAACAAATTCGTAGTTCTTGAAATTCTTTGTAAAAACAGTAAAAAGAGCTAGAAACTAGTTTTTTCTAATCATTTTCGTAATCAGCGACCCCAAATTAGTCTAAATTTTATACAAATTATAAATACTAGCTTCTTTTTTAGTATTTATTAAACCACTATTATTTATTTAAATATAAGGTTTTTAAAACCTAACTTTAAACTTTCCTTAATTGTTTAATTTTGATTACGCTGTTTCCTCAGGCTGACCTTCTTAAGTCACATGCCATACATGATACTGCCTTTTCTATCCCCGACATTGTAGCTCTCATTCACGTGAGGCGAGCATCTTAACAAGGGAGTAAGTGTGTGATTTAATGATATAACTCTATATTTTAGTTCCTTTAAGGAAGCTATATTGTTATAGAAATGATTGCAGATATCATTAATGATTTATGAACCAAATTATTTAAGTTTTATCGAAAAATCAAACCTTAAGACCAACTGTTTGCCCAATTCTCCGCAAACTTTAACTGAATTTGAGAATTCATTGCATTTTTTTATATTTTAAGCTTTCTTATTACATTCTTATTTATATAACCAAAACTTTCTCTTCGAAACTAATTTATGTTTAACTAAGCAATGCTTAATTTTGTCTTAAGACTCTTTTGCACCAAATGAGCTAAATATTTCTGAAATATTTTTCCTTTTCAAACATTTCTTAAGTTATGTCAACAGATTATAAAAAGGCTCAACATGCCATACGAATTATTTGCTTAAAGCTTAGGATTTTATTTAATCGCCATCCCTATGATTTATGGCCCAGATGGTCTTCGTTGTTATCTGTGTAAAGCAAAGTTGGCCATTAAAGTTGGACGATTAAGAATATGATTTTGAAGCAACAGCAGAGAGGGTTCCATTAAAACAGAATTAAAGCATGGCGTAAAAAACTGAAAAAGCTGTTTCACTTAAATCGAAAAGATAAAATCGCAGAGGATTTGTAAAGCAATAAAATTAAGTAGAAGCATTTAAGGTTTGAAAATAGTGCATTAGTATTAATAAATGCTCGTAAGAACTTTGGTAGAGGCAAAAATGTTTGTTACCACATAAATACTTCAGTTATTCTTTTAACCATTTGAGCAATGTTTTATTGTCAAAAAGTGGCCTTGTAAGAAAATTAAAAATAAATAGAGGTCGGACTTTAGTATTCACTAATAGCGTTTTCTTTTCTCAACGAAAAATTCTGCCCTCTGAAGATGCGAAATTTTTTATATTTTGATCTGAACCAACAGAATTTTGACCTGTTTTAAGCTGAGAATGGATAAAAACAAAGGAACATTTTTTTTTCAATGTTTTTGTGTTGGCTGCCTTTTCGAAAAACTTCAAAAGAATTAAATATCGACAATTTTAAAACTTTAGATTTCTTTTGCGAGTAAGTTTTAAATATTTCAACATTAAAAATATCTGCCGAAAAAGATTTTATTGAAGGTAAATTAATAAATTATTAATATGTTTTTGAACTTTATAGTTTATTTTTATACTCATAGGTTTTGTGTATGAAACTCTTGACGAGTATAACGAAAGCTTTTAAGACTCTCCTATAAATTGCTCTTTCAAGGTTTGTGATCAGAAAGATGAGGATATTACAAATCAAAGCAAACTGGTACAAAGTAAGTTTTCATGTTTTAACAACTTATATGTAACAATATTACTTGAGGTGCGAACGTTTTTTGTTTTCATTAATTTAAAGCTGTAACGACCATCGTAAAGGGCACATTAAATTTGGCAAACAAAAATAAATTGTATATGTTTAACATTTTTCGAATGCATAACACTGTAAAAAAAACTTCTCAGAAAGTATTAAGTCAAATCAATAAAGATTGTTGTAGTTATAAGTACAAACGTCCACGAAATCGTGTACACAGCATATTTCAGGTACTTTACTATATTACGGTTTCTGTGTATATTAATATATATTTTTTATCAAAAATATTCAAAAATTTTTCTTAAAACATTATGTAATTATAATGTAAAAACAAAACTACCCAAAATAAACAGTCAATTTACAATAAATCTTAAATGCAGGTTTTTTCGTTTAAAAACTTGAATGGGCCTTGAACGTCTTAAAAGCCCAATTGAAGAAAACCTTACTTAAAATTAAAAAGAGACCATTATTTTGTGCTCTTCATTGAATAGAGTCCAAAATAAAAAAAAATAATAATGCGAAGAATATTTTAATTTTTAAAAATTAAAAACTCTGAATATAAAGGATTTTATAACAATGTACAACACAAAAATAACAAGGTTCCGACAACGAATTCTGGTAGAGGACAAAAAAATGCACGTGTATCTGCTTTTTAAAAGTTTACCGTCAGTGCAAGTTGTTATGGTGCGTTACATTAGGAAACCATGTCCCTCTTACATTTTAACTTAACGGTGTGCTTGAGAGATATATGTAAAAAACTACGAGGAAGTACTTTTTTTAGTACTTTGTACTTTTTTTAGATTTTAACCCTTCGACATAAATATTTCTCATATATATATAATATAGAAATTTTATTTCTATGTTCATTTCGAACTTATACGGAATTGGGGCTAAGATTTCTCACAAAAACGCATTTAAGAAGACTGGTTTGTATGAAAAAATATTAAATTAGTAAAATTTCTACGTTTCTGTGTCAAAGTTAATTTCTAAAATTTGAGTACAAGTACCACACAAAGGAAAGCTTTGCATATATCTATTAATAGAGAGAAGAATACAAATTTGTGTGCTTTAACAACCATTTATTTATAACATTGCCTTTTTTTCGTTATCAAAAAACGTTCAGCATAATTCACCTATAAGCAGGAACCGAAAATAACAGTTACTTTCGAAATTTCAATTCAAAACGTCAGACGAAAAAAATTGTTTATTCAATATTTGAAAATAGAAGTGCGATGCTTGTTAGATAAGGAATAATAATCTTAAAAGCTTTTTATTTGTTTGACTTTTGTAAAAAAAGTCAAAAATAATAGTTACTTTTTGACCGATTTTTTTTCGGTCAAAAAAGAAGTTAAAATTTGACTTTTATTTTTTCAGTCAAAAAAAAAAAAGTTAAAATATAACTTATATTTTTCCGGTCGGAAATATAAGTTAAAATTGGACTTTTATTTTTTTCAGTCAAAAATAAAAGTAAATAATTGACTTGAATTTTTTGAGTCTAAAATAACAGTTAAAATTTTACTTTTATCGGTCAAAATAAAAGTCAAAATTTGACTTTTATGTTTTTGATCAAAAATAAAAGTTAAGATTTAAATTTTTGTTCGGTCAAAAACAACAGTTAAAACATAACTAAAGTACAAATGTCATTACATTTGTAATTTTTTTTCTGGCAGAATAATAAAGTTGAAGGAATTTTTTAGGCATTTTCGCTTGTAAAAAGCTATTTTTATTTTCCCCATCTAGTTTTCGTTTCTTAATGGTTTAGGTTCCTGTTAAAAAAGTGGTGTTGCACAGTATAATAATTAAATATTAATGGAGCTCATTTTCAAACCAGCAAAAAATCGCGAAAATTCAACCATATTATTCTGAAAAATTTTTATTTTATATTTTAAAAGAAGCACGGCAAATAACAGAAAAAATTAAAGTCAAAGTTTAACTTATATTTCTGACCGAAAAAATAGAAGTCATATTTTAAGTTTTATTTTTGAATGAAAAAATAAAAGTAGGATTTTAACTTTTATTTTTGACCGAAAAAATAAAAGTCATATTGTAACTTTTATTTGTGACCGTTAAGCCTAGTACTATGCTCGATTGCGTGAAATTTCACTGGCAACAGCCATTTATTTGTTGCGTGAAAATTTTGACGGATATTTTGTTGCGAACGAACAGCTGATGATCAACTTACAAATTCGACAAGATGTAAAAAAACAGCCACAATTTATTAGAAGAAAAGCAGAAAATCGTTTAAGTTCTTTAATTTTCATATTTGTGATTATATAAATACAAAATAAATATTTATACAATTATGCATGTCCTTTGTTGTGGAACAAAACAAGTCATTAGTTTATGGCAGTCTGCAAGCTGCGAAGTTTTGCGACCGCCAACACCGCGGAAAGGCGCATCCGTATTTACAATTTCTAACAACTGCAATTATTAATTGCAAAACTTTAGAAATAGCATAAAAATATCATTTTAATTAGAAATCTGTTCTTTTGCTTGCACTTTTTTCTTAAATGAAATGGCAATTGTCAATTTTCACGGCAAAATAAATGGTCGGTTCAATTAAATTGCAGTGAAAACAATGTTGCTAGATGCATGTTGCGGAATATAGAACTAGATTTTCCGCAGCGAAGCATAGTACAGCTTTGACTAAAAAGTTGTGAAATGTTCACAGTTGCTTCACAGCTGTCATTTTTTGTATGGAGATTTGAGTGGAATTTCACGTGAAGCCGAACAGAGTACTATGCTTTAAACTTTAACTTTTATTTTTGACCAAAAAAAAAATCGGTCAAAAAATAACTATTATTTATTGACTTTTTGGAAAAAAGTCATAACAGTTACGGTCCCTGCCTATAAGAGATCGAATACTTTTGCCTTCAAAAAAAGCTACTTGATCAAAACTCAAATTGAGAACTTTACGTAGCATATTATTAGAACCGTGTTATTTTGTAAAAAATTTGATTTTGTTGAACAGATTTATAATTGCTGAATATAAAAGATTTAATAAGGGTGTGTGCTTATTGACTACTTTTCTTACTGTCGACGGAAATTTTGGCAGTTCTGAGGTGAATTTTACCTTTCAAAATTTGTAGTAGCCCTAGGGGCTAGTATAATTTTTGACAATAGAAAATAAGAAAAAAAAAATTTTTCATTTGAATTTTTACAAGATTTTTGAAAAGTGAGATTGCCATTCATTTTCAATCGTTTTTAAATATAATTAGTAAGTAATTAATTTTCATTAAATAACTTATATATTGCTTATGAGCAGAACCCTTCTAATTGCAGATTATAGCAAAGTCGCATCGACAGTCGGCAACAGTTTCAGCAAAAGCAAACTCCTCTATCCGACCGTGAAGCCTTCAAAAAAAGTAGAGCTTTTAAAATGGAACCACAACCAAAGAAGCTAACAAAGAATTCTCGTTGCTAGTTCAGGATTATCCAGTCGACGCAGATTCTCCGATCGTTCTGCAGGATCAACCAGAATTCGATCAACCAACAACATCACACAACTGTATGTCACCGTCATCACCACTCCATACTGAGCAATTATCCCACCAACAAAACATCCAACAAATCCTAGCCGCTCCAGACCAAATCGCGATGATAGTGTGGTGACCCAAACTACCACATATAAACACCAACAGCACAACATATAAAACACACACCTTATAAAATATACACTTGCACGTTTATCTAAAAAATTAGTATCTAAAAATCCAAAATATTGTCAAGTTTTATTAATCAAAAATTTTCATTTAGGTATTATTTCATTATAAAAATTGTATTCAAAGAAAACAATTGCTTAAAAAAATAAAATTTAAATAAAATAACAAAAGATTTTTTTATTTGTGAAACACCCCACAATAGACTTGCCAGTATGAAGCGATTAATTAAAAAACTATGCAGAAAGGTAGACAAGAGCACGTCCACCAAGTTACTGATTTTCGGACAGGTAGCACAAACGCTTTGCCCAGCAGCGGACACTACACGTCTTATTTTGACGTCTGAATCTGACTCGGAATAAATATATACTACCTCTTTCAAAGCTTTTTTCTTTATAATTGTTTTAGTTTATTGAATGTTTTTGTGTTGTTCTTTTTGTTCGTTTATTTTTCACATTTGCATTTTATAAAAAAATAAAAAAAAAATTGGCCATTTCAGCCCTTGAAAAGACTTTGACCGAGCTTCTTATGATCAATTGTGTTGTGTGTGTTATTAAATGTTTGCACACAATTGACCGAGAACTGGAACTACATGTTTTATGCCGACTCCGAACGACTAAAGTTCATGTTCTCAAGAAGCTTTACATGGCATTATTAACTCTCTGAGGTTTTCCATTGTCTGCAGAGAGGTGATGACCGATCAGAAAAATTTTTTATTGAAAAAACTTTTCGCCGCGGTTGGGGATCGAAACCGGGCTCCGAGCATGCTAAGCCACACACTTAACCTGCATGCCACGGTCACCACCATTTGCATTTTATAGTATTACAAATTTTAAATAAAATGACCACTTATGAATTCTTGAAATACACTAGGCGACAATTGAAAGTTTACGATTTCATATGCTGCAAAAAATGTCATGTTTTTACTTGCTCCGTGTAAAGATCGCTTTAATAGTATACACATCGAAGTGCAGTTATCTCTTCATATTGAATACATATTTTTCTTTTAAATTCTACGCATCAAACAATTTAATGATCACTGAGATTAGTTGATGGCAAGCTGTTAGCACGACAATAGAAAGTTTACGTTTTGTTAAAAGTGATAAAACTTAAATAACTCGAAAGAAAATATATTGATGTAATTAATTTTTTAAATTATCAACTATGTGTTTTGTTTTACTGTTCTTTAATCATTGTTTTGTTTTCAATTGTTTTGTAATTGGTTCCTCATATTAATGCCTTCTTCTGAATATCCAGTAGTATCCACTTCATTAGAAACTTCTCTAAAATTTCTTTATTTGAAAGATCTAAATTAAGGAAATCTTCTTGCAGAACACAAATGTTATGTAGTAGGTACAAATATGCAAAAAACGGTTTTTATGCAGTTTTCTATTTTAAGTTCTAGCTCAGGATTGAATATATTTCGCCACCTTGTTTTCAGCATTCCAAAGGCTGATTCAACGTGGACTCAAATTTTGCTGAAAGTTGCATTAAATCTTGCCTGATCGGCAGTAAGTGGCTTTTAATAAGGCGTAATTATCGCGACTAGACTTAAGCGACATGGATAGCCTTTGTCTCCAAATAGAAAGCGTCCGTTCGGTGGATAAGTTCCTCTCGAATATAAGGGGCTGTTAAGAAACACACGGGGCTGTTTTGCCCACAAAAACATCTGTAAATTTATCTGAATCGAATAAAATATTTTAATGTTTTAAATATTCATCGTGTTTATTTACGGGACACTTGATTTCTTCGTGGGTGCCTTCGATAATTCCGATAAAATTTCTAAAGACTTGAGTATTGGCCTTATAACAGAATTTGAAAGAACATCTTGTGCGGTCTTCAACGGATCCATGGCTCACAACACTCTTAATTTTTAAGAAATCTTCAAACATTTTGTGAGTTATATTTCGCACTGTAAATCGACTTATACCTATAAATCCGCCAGCTACTCTTTAGCTGCATCCACAAGCCATCCAGTACAAGAAGCACATGACTTCAAATTCTACTGACCATCCATGCCGCTTACAAGGTATTAGACTAACCATGTGCTGAAAAGTGTTCCTTGAAATCCTCTTTAAATGCATACACGTCGTCTTGTTATCACCATTCATAATGGCGTTGATTATGTCTGAAGTAGCTCGTGGTCTCATATATATAACGCCCTAAACCAAACCATTGTATAGAAACTATGTAATTCTAGCTCATCTCAGAGAACAACTTACCTGTGGTCTGATCCTTTTCTTCTCATTTGCTAAGAGAAGGAGCATGTTGCTGAAAATCTTAATTTCTTCAGCGTATTCGAAAAACAATGCCAAAATTGCAGAAATTATTGCAAAAGAACGATTCATTTTTAAATCAATGTTACGAAGTTACTCAACGCTTTCAATTTTTAATATTATATGTCAAAATTTGAACATTCCCAATTGGCACAACAAAAACGTAAATTTTTTCCCACAGTGCAAATTTTTCTAACACTTCTTACCTCGTTGCAAAAGTAGCCAATTAGCACACACCCTTAGTCATAAAACTTTTGGAGTAGCAGTTTGATTTCAGCGCAGACAAAAAAATCGTCGCACTTTAAGTACAGGTACACGGAGAGAATTGTATGCAGAAATTATGCGCTATGGGCACAACTTATGCAAAAATTGTTCACGAAAAATGACCAAGAACAGTTGTTCATAATCTATGCACACTTGTTCATAACTTAAGTTCAGCACTATGAGCATGTTTTATGAACAACTGGGCATAGATTATGAACAACATTTTCATAGATTCTGAACAACTGGGAAAAGACTATGAACAACTGTGAATAGGTTAGGAACAACTGGGCATAGATTGTGAACAACATTTTCATAGATTCTGAACAACTGGGAAAAGACTATGAACAACTGTGCATAGGTTATGAACAACTGTGCATAGCGTATGAACAACATTTTCATAGATTCTGAACAACTGGGCATATTTTATGAACAACTGGACATAGTTTATGAACAACTATGCAATGCATAGGTTATTAACAACTATGCATAGGTTATGAACAACTGGGCATAGGTTATGAACAACTGTGCATAGGTTATGAACAACATTTTCATAGATTGTGAACAAATAGGAAAAAATATTTACACCTCCTGCTAATGTTAAAGAAACAAAATTTCATTTTATTTTCAAATGTCTTTATTTCAAAGTACAAATGCTTAATAACTAATAGTATATATATATACATATTAAAATTCAATAAATCATATACTTCAGTATTTACATGTTTCTTTTATATAATTTATAAAGTCATTGACTTTTTACATTTCTATAAAATTCTTAGCATAAAACATAGTCTAGTGCTTAATATTGGATGAAGCTCAAAGGGTTTAGGAAATTCACATTTTTGTATTAAGTGCCAATGCAGATTTCTACAACTTCAATGTATGTACACTATTTCGTCATTAAAAAAACCATCGTTAAATGTCATAACTGCAGTGATAAATATATGATAATAACTCAATACTTACCTCTGGTTTTCTTAATTTACACAATTATATATTTCTAAATAATATTAAATGATATATAACATACTACTGTCGCTTCTTAACACAACCAGCACTCTTGACACAAAGAACATAAGTGAAACTTACTTGCAATTAATGCATACTCATTATCCATATGTGTACGCATTGTTCATAATATATGCAAAAATGGGCACAAGTTATGAACAAGATACACACATATCAAAATGTTGGGCAAAATCTATGCACAAGTAGGCATAACTCATGAACAATAAGTGTTAATAGTCGTTCATGCACAATGTTCATATATTATGATCAATTGAGTTTAATTTTCAAATAATTAAGCTATGAACAATGTTCACAAACTGTGCACATTTTTTGTGTATAACTTATGCACAATTTTAATAGATTGTGCAGAATTTATGATTATTAGGCATAATTTATGCGCAAAGCTTCATATTCAAAAATGTTCCTAAACATTTTATAGTTATGAACTGCTTGTGCATTAATAATGCACAACAGTTTTCTCCGTGTAGATGATACAATAATGCATTTAAATTATTAAAGTTTTAAATGCACTAATTATACAAAACCTTATCTTAGAAAAATGTTATTTTGTTTTTTATTTTTATTAAAAAAACTTACACATTATTAATTACAGTGTTGTTACTAGTAACAAAACTTTTACTTGACCAGCCCGCCTATTATCTTCCACAAATTGGACCACTCAAAAAATTAAACGGAAGAAAGATATGTGGGAGGAAATCGCAAGAAATGTTGGGAGCAAAACTTCGAAGCAGTGTGAACAGAGGCATAAACATGTTCTGAAAAGAAAAAAATTGAATTCGAAGAAGAAATAGAAAGGATCAATCAGCTTGATGATTCTATTGAGCCCGAAATACAAGTAAGCAGCAAGGCCGTCATAAAAAGAACTCAAACGAGAAGAAAGAGGCATCAACATCACAAGAACCTGCATCTAAAACTAAAGAAAAAAACTAAATCAGTTCAAGAAAACCTACTTGATTTTCTTAAGTTAAGAGAGGAAGGAAAAAAGCGTAGACATCGTGAAAAGATGTAAAAGGCAGATCGATTGGAAAAGTTGCTTTTACAGTTTATTGAAAAGTAATCATACAAAATTTAAATCCCGGTTCAGTCATAAAATACCTTATTAATAAATTCTATTCATATCAGTTTAATGACTGTCTTCAAATTAATTGCTTAAGGCCCGGTTTGTCACTCAGAGTTTAAACTAAAGTTTCGTTAAACTTTTTGCAAAGCTTAAAACAGCGGTTATAACGGAAGTGTTTCTCAGTAAAACTTTAACAAGCGTTCAAGTTAATTGACTTTCTTGAATTATTGTTATTTTAAATACAAAACGCAGTCACAGTAGAATTGAGTTTTCTATTAAATATTTTAACATTTTGCTTAAAATGGAGAAAACAAAGAGAAGAGCGAATTTTTCTAGCGAAGAAATTTACAAATCAATGGATTTTGTTAAAAAATATAAAGATACAGTTGAGTGCAAGCAAAGTGATTCGGTCTTTTTAAAAGAAATTATAAAAACGTGTCAAAAAATATCGGAACGGTTAAACAGCAGCAGCAGAAGCAGCTTCAGAGACTCCAAGACCGTACAAAGAAAATATGAAAATATAAAAAAAAAAATCCTTGCTGAACTTGCTCTTCGATGGCAGCATCCAATGGTGGGGGATCAGATTCTTTTTTTTAAAAGCATTCTTGTGAAGAATCTCTGTTGCAACAACAACCATCTGCACTGTGGTGATCTTCAATAGTAATCCCATTGCTAAAATGAAAATCGTCGCTTCCATACACCAAAAGTTCATTCTATAGGATTTCTTGTAGCAATTTGAGCATTATTATAGCGTTGTTGTAAAGGATTCAAACAATTACGTATTGGAGTCATCCGTCAGCTAGTAATATCTTATCACCGAATTCACCCGATTCAAATCGTGTACATATTCGGGAATTTCTGAAGATTGTTGAATCATCGCATGATCCTGGCGAGCGTGCAACAACATCTTATGCCATGTTCACATAGAGAGTTTAGTTTGCGTTTCGTTTGAGTTTAAATGCAGCTGTTCACACAGATATGCGTCGGCAGAATTGAGTTTACGGTGAATTGAAATGATCGCCAATTTTTGGAATTTCGCTCAAAACTCAGCTTTTTTCGGCCCATACTGACTGACTGATGAGAAACCCTCATCTTCTAAACTTTTCCAAGTTTTTTATTTGTTTTTTTGGCTTATTTTTGTTAAAAATAAAATACAAATAGAAACATGCACAATTGAGAATCAGCTCAAATTGAGAATCAAAGAAGTAAAATATAAGGAAATGGTGTTCTTCTCACATACAGTGTACGTGTGATGCGGCATGTGATGAGCGAGACGAAGGGTGTTTTTGACAGTTCGATATCCCAACAAATACACGATTGGAATATCGAATTGTCAAAGTACAAACATTTCTCCATAGGTGCATTCATTTTCCATAATTTCACACATCTTTAGGGCGCGTTTTTTAAATGAATGAATGATTGAATATAAAACAAGTGCATAAACATATTATTTTTTTTTTGAAAATTAATAACTTTTTATATTATTTGCTGGTTTTATTCTCAGCTTTAGAGTGAAACCGAATCGAACGGGAACCGAACACCTAGAAAAAAAATCGGAAACCACCAAATTGTGTACCTCAAAGTTGGTGTCGAAATAGTAAAGTAGTACAATATAGTATTTTAATGAACAAAACAAATAAGATAGCGATTGCTTTATACTTGATCACATATTGAACAGTCACGTTGTTCAAGTTTCCGAAATCTGAAAAGTTGGCCCTTTTTTAACGATGCCACGAAATACGGCCCTTTGTGGATGTTAATGTATTTTGAGAACCAACACAAATATGAGAGGTGCCGCACTTTTGTTCAACTACAGCACTTCCTTATATTTTACTTCTTTGATTTTCAATGATGAGCCCATATGTTTTCAACATTTTTAATTCATTGATGAATTCATGGAGAAAATTATCAAGATTTTATTTTTATTTTATTGATGGAATTATGGAGAAAATTATCTTCTATTTTTGAATAGAGGTAGGCTGTCAATCCCAATATCCAAAAGGAGTTCGCTGCGGTTCTTAATGACATCGGCATTTACTTCAAGGCACCTTTTTAAACTGGTGTGAAGTTAGCACACAGAGAGTATATTATAACTTACTCTCTACTAGTTATAATATACTCTCTGTGGTTTATGTTTGATGTATACTTCCCTTAATTTTTTTTTAAACCACTTCTTTACATTTTCGTCATTGTTAAATAAAATTGTTGCATTTGAAATACTTTCATCATTATCTTTTTCTAGAAATTCACAACAATCTTTGATATTACTTTTAATATTTCTCAACATTTTGCTAGTCGCCTTAATTTTCTTATGCTAATTCCTCTTATTCTTGACATAATTTAATTTACCACTTCAATGTATAATTTGCCACTGTTTAAACATTGAACAATTTATATTTCATGCCACGGTGGTGACCGTGGCATGCAGGTTAAGTGTGTGGCTTAGCATGCTGGGAGCCCGAGTTCGATCCCCAGTCGCGGCGAAAAGTTTTTTCAATAAAAAATTTTTCAGATCGGTCACCACCTCTCTGCAGACAATGGCAAACCTCAGAGAGTAAATAATGCCATGTAAAGCTTGTAACGGCGTTACAAAATCTTGTTGAACACAACGAATACCTACCAGCATAGTATGTATAACAACTACTTGAACACAACGAATACCTGCCAGCATAGTATATATAACAACAACAACACCACAACAAGTTAAACACACACAGCCAACGCATAGCAAAAACATATATAGAGAAGACATTTGATGACGGCGATTTCGTATTCGCTCAAAAATTTGTAAGATGCAGCTAAGAGGACGGCACATAATGGAAAATGAAATGTTTTTACAAAGTGTTGGAGCAACATTGCTTGTAAACATTTTGAAGCTGCACACAAAAACAAACATATATATGTTGCTGGAAATGTGCTGCCTCAAAGTTTGTTGGAAATTTTCATGTTTTTGTTGGCTCTTTTCACATGCATGTATTGGTGAGTAGCTGAAATAGACAAAATGTTTGCAATTCTATTTGGAAGCTCTCTCAAATTCTTTTCCCTTCTCCCCTTGCCTATTGGCTTCCACCCTTATGCCCATTGCCTTAACTTTGTTTTTTTTTCTACTCAACCACGATCCTTGTTGTTGTAAAAAGCAAGCATTTCGTTTTATTTTTGTTGTTGTTGTAGCAGTCAAGTGCGAACGATGTTGTTGTTCCTATTAGCTGTCGTCGTTGTTGTTGTAGGATTTTGGTAGGTTTTAGATATTTTACGAATTTCTTCCAATTGGAAGTATCTACAGTCGGCATTTTAAACGCAATATAGTTATTAAAGTGTTTTTATCACTTTATAACAGTGTTTCTCATCAGTGCGCCCGCGGGCAACGTATTAGTGTTAGTGACCTTATGCATGTAAAGCCGAAGCTAAAAAACGAACATCAGTCTTATGCCAACTGTCCACACAGAAGGTTCACGTCACATGCTTGCTTGAATTTGATTTTTTTTTCAGATAATTTGCGTGTTTATTTTAATTGATTGCAACAACTGCTATTCTTACACTCTAAAAAAAACACACAAGCCGTTTGTTGTTTATTTAACACTCATTGGTGTTTATGAGTACATATCATTGAGTTTGTTGTTGTTTTGTTTTGTTTTTTAAACAAACTTATAGTTTTCTAAATCATAATTATTATAAATAATTATTCTTGAAAACATAAATAATCCAACAAATATTTTATTTTGATTTCTGTGCATAGCTGCTAACCCATATTCCCATAGAAAATACCTTTTTCCCATAAGCAAATTAAAAAATTAACACACAACTGCCTAACTTTCCACGGTAATTTTTTCATTAAAAAATACCACAGCAATTAAAAACATACCACAAAAATTACCACAGCCATTAAAAAAATACCTCAAAATTCCCACAATAATTCAAAAATACCACAAAAAGTCCCACAAAGAATAAACGGAATTTTTAATATATTAATTATTATTTTCTTTTTCATTAAAAAATACCACAGCAATTAAAAAAATACCCCAAAAACTCCCAAGCCATGAAAAGATACTTCAAAATACCCACAAATATTAAAAATTCCCACACAAATTAAAAAATAACCCCGCGAATTAAAAAATACCTCGGCCATTCCTTTTTCCCACAACAATTAAAAATTACCACAAAATAGATTTTTCCCAAAAGTTGGCAGCTATGTTTCTGTGTACTTTAATGCTTTTGACGATTTTCCGAAACAGCTGATGTAAAATTGTTTGACCAAGTGCTATGTTTAGCATTCAACGTTGTTTGAACGTTTCTTCAATGTTTTGTTTTCAATGTTGAAATTGGCTCAGTGTATGCTCATCGTTACATTAAGATACGAAGCATGATATCGTTGTGTGCGTTTGGCAATCACTGCTTTATAAGGTATTTAAAGCATAAAATGATATATTTTTTTAACTTATCATGTTCTAATTTTTTAACTCTTGATTTCTGTATAAAATTTTTTTCATTATTAAAAATATGTACACTATCTTCATCTAGCATGATCATTTATTATATATGCTGCGATGAAGCTGATGCCTGCTATAGAGTGTTCTATTGGCTTGCAGGACTCTCATAGGAAATTATTTTTGACAAATTTAAGGTTTGTCTATATATGCAATTGTTGAACGATATTTCTTTCTCTTTACGTCCGAGTACTATTGAGAAAGCGTCCTAGTGATTTTTGTGTCCTCCGTGATTTACGTGTTTTGTTAAGTGTTTTCTATAAACCATATAACCGCCTTTGAAGTGTTTTTGTAAAACCGTATAATTCGTGTGTGATTTAAGACTTTGTACTAACTGTTTTTTTCAAAACAAGCCCTAACTTTAACCCCCAATTGTTTTTTTCAAAACAAAACTGCTCGATATTTTATATCAAATAACTTTTTAAAATAAATTTCGTGAGTGAAAGATGACGGATTGCGAATGTGTTGCGAGGGTAAAACCTCTGAGAACATTCGAATGTTTCGGTTTCCGGCATCGGATCCTGAATTGCTGAAGAAGTGGTGCGCGAACTTAAAAATCGCTCACGAGGCCTACTTAGACTCAAGATCTAGAGTATGCAGCCGACACTTCGATTCATCATGTATTGGAAATTTAAGATTAAAAAATGGTTCAATTCCGACAATGAATCTTGGTAAGTAGTCTTATATCAAAATTT
This sequence comes from Tetanocera ferruginea, assembly GCA_958299015.1. NCBI lineage: Eukaryota > Metazoa > Arthropoda > Insecta > Diptera > Sciomyzidae > Tetanocera > Tetanocera ferruginea. Next base: position 61,800,551 of record OY282640.1, on the reverse strand, counting down.
GCCACATAAATTTCTATAATATATTTTATATAACATTTTTTTTATATTTATATTATGTTTTTTACAGTCTTGTATATAAATTCTCTAAATAAATTTATATTATATATTTTATATTACACATTTTTTATATTTATATTATTTACTATCTTTAATATAATAATAAGCATTTTTAGTTCCAAATTTTTTTTAAGTTTGGACATTTTTTGTTAAGCAATATTAACAAATATAAAAATTTTTTGAATTTTCAATAAATCACAAAACAAAATTTGAAAATATGAAATTTTTCAAAAAATCAAGTGTTCCGCACTTACATTTTACGGAATTATGTTATAGTAATAATAATAAAAATACAAATAATAATATTATATTTTTTTATAAATAACAAATAAAAGGATTCTTGGGTTTTATCGAAACTGTTTTTGTAATTTCATTTGAAGAATTTACTTTTGGCTTCCAAAATATTATCTGCACTTTTTCATAAGCAATAGAGTTATGCAGATTTACAAAAGTGACTTTTTGCGAAAAATTTCAATTTTTGTATGGAAAAATATTCAAAATTTAGCAAAGTTCAAAAGATAATTAAAAACGAAAAGGATTCTTCGATTTTGTAGCGATTAATTTTTTATTTCAAGTTTTGTTAATGAGAAAAAGTTACCAATTTAAATTTTAAGGCCACACTGAAGAAAATTTACATTTGCCTGCACTGAAATGTACACTGCGCGAAAATGTTAAAAACTGCGCTGTTGCTGAATGTGGCAATGGCTCAAGGAATTGCAGCATGTATTCTTTTCCAAGCTGCCCTATTCGCCGCCAGGCTTGGATTGAAGCGTGCAGTCTTCAAGACGAAACAAAACAAAATTTGTTTATATGTGGAAGCCACTTCAAACCCACTGACGTAGCATCCAATAGACTTAAAAGGACTGCGTTTCCAATTTATGGAATTTCAGAATTTTCTGAGCCCTTCAATATCAGAAATTTTGATATGGAGGAACAGCTTCAAGAGCAAAAAGAAAATGTGTGCGACAGCTGCCACAAATTTTGCAAACTAGCTGATTATTATAAGAAGCAATGCATTGGCCTCAAAGAAAAACATATTAAAGAGCAAATTGAGGAAAAAAAAGCTCATGAGGCTTTATTGGACAAAATAAAGGCACTGGAGCTTCAAATAGCACAGATGCAGACTTCTGCCAACGTTTGGAGTTTTAATAATCCTCGACCACGGAAATACTCTGAGATCTTCGCTCAACTAATACAGAACGAAGTTAAAGTTCGGGAGTATTCTAATGAGGAACGGGAAGTATGCCAATCCCTGAATTATTACTCCTCAAAGGCGTACGGATTCTTAAAGAATCAACTTAATTTTGCTCTGCCGAACAGCTCCACTCTATGGAGATGGCGCCCAATAAAAATTATTCTTCCAGGCATCACTGAAGAAATGGAAGAAAACTTCAAAAAACTTGCCGATTCTATGAGTGATCAATCGAAGAACTGCATTCTGATGTTTGATGAGGTGATACTGCGCAGGGAATTAGAATATAACGTGTCAGCAGACCATGTTGACGGGTTTGTTGACTTGGGAGATGGTCAACGAACGAAAGTTCTTGCCACAAAAATGCAGGCTTTCATGGTCAAAGGATTACTCGACAATTGGAAGTATGTCCACAGTTTTTACTGCACTGAAAGGAGGAATGGAAAGTATGTTTTCAAGTGATTGTTTCTAAAAAATTATAATATTAAATTAACTTTATTATTTCTATATTAAAGTTCTAAAATTTTTACATTGGATTTTTGTTTTCTTTTTCAGCGCAAGTTCTGCGTGCTACACTATTAGGCGTAATAATGTCTATCTTGCAATGCGGATTCAATCTGAGGGCGATAGTCTCCGATCAAGGATCAACAAACGTGTCCTGCCTTAGTAGCCTTACAAAGCAATTCAAAAGCAATTCGTTCGAATTTTGCGGTCGGAAAATTCAAGTCCTGTTTGACTATTGCCACTTGTTTAAAAGCATGAGGAACACATTGCTTTCGAATGATGTAAGTACTGCACATAGGGTAGCAAGTTGGGGGGTTTTGAGAGAGATTTACGAGATCGACAAGTCTAGTACCCTCAGAATGATGCCGAAGATTTCGGATAAACACATTTATCCGAAATTGTTCGACAAAATGAGGGTACGACTAGCAGTTCAGACATTGAGCAATGCAGTTGCTTCAGGCATTCGTCAGTGTATTGACCGAAATCTTTTTAAAAGTCCAATAAACAAAGCGAATGCTGAAGCAACTTTGCATTATGTGTCGAACTGCAATAATGGATTTGATTATTGCGATAGCAAAAACTTTCGCGATAAGAATCCTAATAAGCGTCCTCTTACAAGAGATTGCAATAAAATTGCTAATATTAAGGTGTTTATTACCTATTTGGAAGCACTCCATCTTCCAAAAGATATACGTAAGTCCAACCGTTGCATAAACGGACTAATTTACACATTAAAGTCTATGCTTGAATTGTCCGAGGATCTTTTCCAAGAGCCTGCGGTCAAATTTGTTCTGCTTGAGAGATTGAACCAAGATTCAATTGAAAATTTCTTTTCGGTGTTAAGATCTCAGTTAGGCAACAACACCGAACCATCCGTGAGAGAAGTTGAGTACCTCTCTGCAAGGATACTGTCCATGAAGTTCCTGACGCATAAGTTTCATTGCAGTAATAAGAACTGCGAAAACGACGATGATCTTATGTTGGATTGGAACTTCAAGCCATCCGATGAATGTCCACCAGTTAACTTATCAATATGTCCGTCCGTTCCATGTGAAGAAAACATTCAAGAAGAATTAGAGGAATCTTCTAATACCGCAACTCCCTTGAGTCCGTTGGAATTAACAGTGGGTCGTTATTTCGTGGGGTACGGCTTAAGGGCGAAATTTATAAATAAATTTATTTATTTATTTATTTGTTTATTTCATTAATGGAACATAATTTCCTTACTGACTACAATAACAGAGTAAAAATAATAAAATTATTTTACAATAAGTTTTAATTTAAATAATAATGTAAATTTAAGTTAATTGAATAATATGACGGCTATCTAAAAGTTTAACGATATATGCTATTTAGAATAGTTTTTAAAGCTGGTTTTGTAAAAGACAAATCAATGTAATTATTTTTCGAGATCAAATTAAACTCCGATAAGGCTCGATTCAGAGGAGCATTAATTGCGTAATTAGTTCTAAGAAGTCCAATAGCAAACAAATCATAGTTACGAAGGCTTCTAGAGGGAATGTTGAAGTTAATCATTTCTAAAAGTCTTGGACAATCAACTTCACCGCGAACTAAATCTGAAACAAACAGAAGGGAAAGTATAGTTCCTCTACTTTGAAGTGTTTTCAGATTAATGAGTAAGCAGCGAGTGCTATATGAAGGAATAGGTTCGGAGAAATTTAATGACTTAAGGGCATATCGAGTAAAAACCTTTTGAATGCGTTCAAGACGGCTGACATGAGCGCAATAAAAAGGCCTCCAAACAAATGCTGCATATTCCAATTTTGATCTAACAAAGGCTGTATAGAGGGTTTTATGCGTGTAGGGATCAGCAAAAGCTGAACTATTGCGCCGAATAAAAGCAAGCATGGCATAAGCTTTAGATAAGGTAAAGTTAATATGGCTTACGAAAGAAAACTTAGTATCAAAAATTACTCCTAAGTCTTAAGTTTTATCAACAGAGTTCAATATAGAACTACCAATTTGGTAAGAGGAATTGAAAACATTAACAGATTTTGAAAACGTAATGAAAAAACATTTTTTTATGTTCAAAGGAAGGCGATTTTTACAACACCAAAAAAATACATTTGACAGCTCATTTTGTAAAACATCCATATCAGACGCATTTTTATTAGTCGAGTATATTTTCAAATCATCGGCATAGAGCAAAAAATTGGCCTTAGCAACTGCTAATATCATTAATAAATAAAATGAATAGCAAAGGTCCAAGTATGCTGCCTTGAGGTACTCCAGAAGATGCAACAAATGGAGCAGAATTAATATTATCGATTAATACAACACAAATCCTATCAGTTAAATAAGACTCAATCCATTTCAATAAGACAGAGTGAAATCCAATGCGTGACAATTTTGAAATCAAAATTCTGTGAGAGACCTTATCAAAGGCCTTTGAAAAGTCCGTATAAACTGTATCAACCTGGAATCCATCTTGAAAGGCCGAGATACAATCTTCAGTGAAAACTGCAAGGTTGGACGCAGTTGAACGTCCAGATACAAACCCATGTTGATTAGGACAAATTAATCGTTTAACTCCGAAGTAAATCTTATCTTTCATAATGCTCTCAAAAAGTTTGGAAATTGAAGAAAGTTTTGAGATAGGCCTATAATTTGATATATCATTTTTATTACCACTTTTAAAAATTGGGGTTATTGAAGCAATTTTCCAATCATCAATAAAAAAACCCGAAGAAAGTGATTTATTGAATATTTTTTTTATGGGATCGACTAATGACGAACAGCTTTTAAACAAGACAGCAGACAAGCCATCAATATCAGTCTGCATCGACGGTTTTAGATTGAGAATTCCCTTAATGATATCATCATTTGATAAAATGAGCGAACCAAAATCAAAAGAAGACTAGATATGAGGGAAACTTACATCATCTGAATCATCATCATTAACAAAATTAGACTTGAAAAATTCTGCAAAAAGGTCAGCAGCTTCTTTTGGGCAGCTTGCTTTTTTATCATTATAAAAGACAGCAGATGGAATGCTTGAGCAATTTTTTTTCGATTTAATAAACCTCCAGAACGCCTTGGGGTTAGAATTAATGTTATATTCAAAGTTTAAAATATATTTGTTATAAAGATATTTGTTTAAAAAATTAAATTCCCTCATATAGTGCTGGTATTTATCAAAAAAGGACAGGTCATTAGTTTCTTTGAACCTCTTAAAGAACTTATTACGTAAATTTTTTAGTTTTCTTAAGCCTTTAGTAAACCATGGCAGCTTAAAAGACTTGTTCGAATTAAGCGGGATGTTTTTGCAGCATATGTCATAAACATTAGCTTTAAATTTATTAAAACATGTGGCAACATCAGATCTTTCAAACATGGAATCCCAATCAATATTATTAAAAATATTTTCTAAATGATTAAAATCACATTTATTGTAATTCAAGCTAATTAAAGAACTATTGAAATTAAAATTAATAGATGCAAATTCATAGAATTCAAGCTTTATGATTAATGGTATATGATGCATATCAGCAGACGAAAAAGGATAAGCATTTTCATATATTTTAAAATTAATATTATTGCTAACAAAAACCAGATCTAAAATTCTATTTAGTTTATTAGTCAAGCTATTTATCTGTAATAAATCAATTTTAATTTAGTAATTTAGTTGTGTAAGTTGCGAAGAAAATCTTCTGAAGTTGGAGAAATTTTCCTTCGACTCAGAATCTTTTATAAATATAAAAAATTATAGTGACAGCAAACTTATTTTAAAAAATCCGTCCGACAAATTCTTTGACATTTGTGCAGAACATTTTTTAATTTACAAATGTATATTTGAAAAAAGTTGTCACGAATCCAACTTAAAGTCGCGTATTATGAACTCCTGCATTGCCCATTCCAATTTATCAACCCCAGACTGGTTTGATATAAATGGAAGCTGTTTTGAGCACAGGCGTTCTATTCTCGATCACCTCATTACAGTATTGATTCGAAAAAACTGTAAATGGCTAAAAGAAAAACTAACGTCCGAGGAATCGAAAAGAAAGTTTGCCAGAATTAATGATAAGAAGAATAAAGTCAAAGCAAAAATGCAAAGGCTGTCTAATCCTTAAGTCCGTCTGTTTGTCTGTCTGTCCGTCTGATCGAATGTCCGCTTGTCCGTCTGTAAGTTTGTTGGTCGGGTTTTTTAAAATAAGTTTACTGTCACATCGTCCGCTTGTCCTTTTCTCTATTTGTCTGTCGATCCGTTACTTTGTCTAATCGTCTGTCCGAATACATTTCTTGCTGGAAATCGGTGTTGTTGCCTGATTGATGTTCTGTATGTTCAATTGTCCCACTGATTTATAATTCTGAAAATAAAGTTTTTGATATCGTGGTAATTAAGTCCATTTGTCGATCTCTCAAAACTCTGGAACTTTCCACTAATTACCCCAATAATGCAGAAACAATGTACTCCTCATGCTTTTGTTTTATTTATAAAATTTATAAGTAATAAATATAATTTTTTTATACATAAACATTTATTATAATAAATTATATAAATGCATTATATAATTATTATTATTAATAAAAATTATTTATATAATTTAATAACATAAATAAATTATATAATTATTATTATTAATTATAATAAATTAATGTTAATTAACGTTCAATGCAATTAAATGCTTATAAAAGCTAATAAGTCGAAGTACTTCATAAATTTACTTGAAATTTTGCTTAAAAGCAATTTCAATTTTAATCAATCATTTCAACATATAAATTGTAAATTGTAAATTTAATTTTAAATTTAAAAATTTAATGTTTATTTAATATATTTTGTCAAAATTGGATTAAAATTCATTTTAATGTTTAATAATGTCGATTTCAAATTTAATTTTGAAATTTTATCGTAACAATTATATTCTGTTCTAGAAATAATAATAAAAAAAAACTGTTCATTCACTACACAAAATGTTGTGTCTTAAACTTAAAATTTTTTCTAGATATTTCAATAAAAAAATGTCTATTAATTATATGTTATATACACTTAAAAAACTGCTGCAGTAAAAATAAATAAAAATTTATTTAATACAAATGTAAAGTAGTAGTTCACCGTCCAAATAAATATGTATAAAATTATTTTTTCTTTACTACACTGAGAAAAAAAACATACTTTAAAATTAAACAAAAATTTTTAAAATATAAAATTAACGCCTTTGCGTTTCTACAAAACAAAATTTAAAACAATTGTGTTTAAATTTCAACTATACACTCCTTTCAATTTTTTTCATTCATTATTTCTTTGAAACTTTCTTTGACATTTTTTTAATTTTGAATTTTCATTGGTTTGAAAAATATCGAACATAAAATAAAATAAAAACTAATTCAGTTTTTCAATATTGAAATATTTATAATGCAAACTTCATTAAAAGGAGTTGAGATTCGGTATTCGGAGGTTCCAAAGGTCGCTCATTACGAATCTGTCATCAAAAACTCGGAAAAAATTAAAAAATGGCATCGAAAAAATTATGCTTTAAAACATTTGTTTTAAATTTAAAAATTTTTGTTTTAAATTTGTTTTCTTATTTAAAAACATTGTTTTAAAAACAAAAACCCTTGTTTTAAATTTAACTTTAAGAACAGTTGTGTTTAATTTAAATGAATTTGTTTCAAGCTCTATTTCAAAAACAAATTCGTTTAAAATGAACACAATTTCATTTAATTTTAACACATATTTCCCTCAGTGTACATATATTACTATATTTTACTATTTATATATTTAATCGAATTACTAATTTTTTTATTTTTCAATTTTTACTACATTTTTAGTTATTTTTACTGCAATTAAATAATATATATTATACAATAATTTTAAATTTTTCTCAAAGTTTATTTTTAGTGAGATATTAATAAACAATCAATTGTAATAAATTTTGTCTTTTGATGCATCTTTATCCGTGTGGAAACACAAAAGTTACAGCGTTTTTTCCATAGCAACTTCTTTGAGATCGCCAAAATGCTAAAAAATCGTAAAATATCTAAAACCTACCAAAATCCTACAACAACAACGACGACAGCTAATAGGAACAACAACATCGTTCGCACTTGACTGCTACAACAACAACAAAAATAAAACGAAATGCTTGCTTTTTACAACAACAAGGATCGTGGTTGAGTAGAAAAAAAAACAAAGTTAAGGCAATGGGCATAAGGGTGGAAGCCAATAGGCAAGGGGAGAAGGGAAAAGAATTTGAGAGAGCTTCCAAATAGAATTGCAAACATTTTGTCTATTTCAGCTACTCACCAATACATGCATGTGAAAAGAGCCAACAAAAACATGAAAATTTCCAACAAACTTTGAGGCAGCACATTTCCAGCAACATATATATGTTTGTTTTTGTGTGCAGCTTCAAAATGTTTACAAGCAATGTTGCTCCAACACTTTGTAAAAACATTTCATTTTCCATTATGTGCCGTCCTCTTAGCTGCATCTTACAAATTTTTGAGCGAATACGAAATCGCCGTTATCAAATGTCTTCTCTATATATGTTTTTGCGCATAGCAATATACCAGCCAGCATAGTGTGCAGCAACAACAACATCACAACCAGTCAGACACACCGCCAACGCATGATAGAGCAACCGTCAGCTATAAGCAGAATTTGCATAACATGCAATATAATTCACAACACGTTTTGTAAATAAACTATTTAAGACGAGCCAACTGTGTCGACAGTGGGCACGGCTCGAAGGCGTAGTGTCTTGTCCATCTAATACTTGGCAACGAGTAAACTAATTTTTTTGAGCAAAACACCGAGAGGCGGGTTGCTCGTTTTATGCATTGTAGTTAGATTCCGTATTTTGCACTCGGTTGGATTTCACCGCGGCTTCGGTCAGTCGGATATCCTCCCGAATACTTTATAGTTGTGTTTGTTGCACTCGGTTGGACTTCACCGTCGGCTTCGGTCGATCGGATATCCCTCCGAATACTTAGCTTGTTGCACTCGGTTGGACTTTACCGCGGCTTCGGTCAGTCGGATATCCTCCCGAACACTTTATAGTTGTGTTTGTTGCACTCGGTTGGATTTCACCGTTGGCTTCGGTCGATCGGATATCCCTCCGAATACTTAGCTTGTTGCACTCGGTTGGACTTCACCGCGGCTTCGGTCAGTCGGACATCCCTCCGAATACTTAGCTTATCGTATTAGCATCGGCTTCGGTCGATTATCTTCCCGAACACTTAGCTGGTCGTATTAACTACCTATTAGGAATTATATAAGTTAAGCATATGATATATTTTAAGTTTTTATTATTGAAATATATATATATATAAGTTATTTGTACAACTTGAGAAATGTATATATATATATATATATTTATCTAACTTAATTGATACTACCTACCACTACATAAGACATAAAATTTACATTGTATAATTTAATGCTGCAAAAGATGTATGTATTCTACTTTTGCATATAATAATTCTACAGTATATTTTCCAAACCCAACGCACTCTGTCGAGCTCTGTCTAAGCCAAGCCGCATAAAACTCGCCACGAACGCAAATCACCGACATTTACCGAAGCACTGAATCCCGAATTTTACCGCACCAGAACCAGTAATCACCGAGGCAGAGTCAGAGAGGGCAATTGTTGGAAAATTACAGCTTGATACCCACGAATGATTGTTGTTGTGTATTTGAAAAGACTTATGTACAAAATATATAGGCATATATATACATAAATAATCATAGAGATTATTCAATAAAACTAATTGTACTTGAAATATTAAAACCAACAAGTCTTTTTATTTAACGGAGGTTCGAGGGTCCTTCGTTTGATCCTGGAGCGGCTGAGTCATACCTCAGCCTTTGAGAAAACCCCCTTACAAGCTTCTTGAGAACATGATTTTTAGCCGTTCGGAGACGGCATAAAACATGTAGGTCCAGTTTCTCGGTCAATTGTGTGCAAACATTTAATAACACACACAACACAATTAATCATAAGAAGCTCGGTCAAAGTCCTTTCAAGGGCTGAAATGGCCAATTTGTTTTGTGTGTTTTTAACAATTTATATTTATATTTTTTCACAAACTTTTTCGCAAACTAGAAAAAAAATATCATGGAGTGCTCGTTATGTTTTATTTCTATTGCTTCTTTTTCTATATTCAAAGTGTGCGAGAAAGTAGTAAAATAAACCTTTGTGTTCAGATTCAGCATACATTGCAAATCAATCAGTTGATTGCCGCATGTACTTCTTTTTTTATACACAAAAGTAGTGCTAATTCTGAAAGAGAAATTCTGAAAGAGATTACACAATACTCGGACTTTTTCCTTCTGGGATTTTTAATGAAGTTGATTATGAGTACTGCTGCGTTCTTTTCAGCCATTGTATAATAAAACGCAATATTATACGCATATATGATGATATCGCAAGCATACAAATTTGAAGTACGAATTTGCTTATTTCGAAGATGTTCTGTCAATACAAATAAATTGTTTTATAATTTTTTTTCAACTTATGAACTTTTTTAAAGATTTTTATTTTCATCAAGTAAGTAATGCTAAACATGAAGAAAACGTAAATATTAGTTTTGAGTTTGTTTATAAACTTTAAAGTATTTTAACCTTTAACTAGTACACCTCAAAAAAATCAAACAAACAGTACATGTGGTCCCAGGAACCACGCCAATTTAAAATGAAAAAACCAACATAAATTGAGTTATAAACAGATGGTTGTTTTTTAAGAAGGCCAAATTATTTTTTTTTTTATTAAGACCGAATTTTGTGAATTTTTTTATTGTATTTATTTTGTTTTTGATTATTTTAAAAATGAAATAAATAGATAAATATAACCTTTTACTTTTTTAGCATGGTCCCACAAACCAAGTCCATCAGTAAAGAGTTAAAGGCATATTCATTCTGGAAGAAGGGTTAGTTATTATAAAAAGATTTTTCGTAAATCGCTATTACGAAATAGACTGTAAAGGGTTCACCAAATAACTTTTTTTTTTAAAATGCCATAAAAAAACTACTGAATATTTTCTCAAATTTCTTTTTTTATTTGAATGTACAATCCTTACGATTAATAATGGAAAATAATTTCATTCAAATGGCTGCGTCGGCTGGCCATGCAGTAGCCTACACGATCGGTCCAATTTTTAAGCACATTATCGATTATGTGCAGCTGTATTTCACCAATAGCATAACGAATATTGTCCTTTAAAGCGTCAATTGTCTCTGGCTTGTCGGCGTAACACTTATATTTGAGGGCACCTCACAAATAATAGTCCAACGGTGTCAAATCGCGGCTCCGAGGTAGCCAAATGACATCAGCTCTGCGGATGATAATGCGATCTTCAAAAACAGGGCGCAAAACATCGAGTGTAGCTTTGGCTGTGTGGCACGTAGCGCCTTCCTGTTGCAATCAAATGTTGCCAATATTCTCCTCTTCAATTTTTGTTAACAAAAATTCGCTCAAAATGGCCCGATAACGATGGCCATTGACTGTAACGGCCACTCCTTGCTCATTTTCGAAGAAAAATGTCCCAATTATGTCTCTGGACCAAAATCCGCACCAAACAGTGACTCGTTTTGGGTGCATCAGCTTTTCAATGTATGCGTGCGGGTTTTTTGTGCCCCAAATGCGACAATTTTGCTTGTTTATATGCCCGCCAAGATCACGCATTGGATGGTCAGTTGGTTTCAACTCCTGAATCAATTGGACTTTGTATGACGTCAAGGTCTTTATGCAAAATTTGTCTCAATGATGTCTCCGAAATGTTCAATTGTTGAGTACGATGTTGATGCCGCTTCACGCAAACTATCTGCCACAGCAGCAATATTCTTGGGTGTACGCACTGTTTTTGGATTTTCACGCTTTGGTTTATCGATTTGTATGTCAGTTTCTTTCACTTTTTTCACAAGATAACGAACATACGTATCTGACGGTGCTTCTGTTCTTCCAAAATCCGTACGCAATTTTCGCACACATTCTGCAACATTACCTTGATTTTCAAAGTAATGTCGCAATATTTCCCAGCGTTGTTCCAGTGTATACACAACCATATTCGTTCAGCGGAGGATAAATAAGCACTAGTTGAAAAAAAAAGTTAGATGGCGGACTCTTTACTAAAAAATATTGAATTGGAAATTTTAAAACTATCAAAATATGTAAAATTTCAATTGAATAGAATCTTTTATTAAAATATTGATTGGCAATGCAGACCCATATTTTAATCACCATCTGACACAAAAATCTTTTTCTATGGATATTTTTTAAAGACATTTTTTCTGATCGACACCTCTTTGCAAAAAATGGCAAACCCAAAAAAGTAAAACATGCCATGTAAACATTCTTAAGAACATGAATTTTTGCCTTTCGAAGTCAGTATAAAACATCTAGGTACAGTTCTCGATCATTTGCGTAAAAATATTCAATAATAGCTACTAAGCGAGTAGTAAAAAAACGACCATGAAGTCGCTTAAGAATATTTTTCCAAACTTGGAAGCATTTTTTCAAATGTCAAAAAAGTAAACAAAAAAACCAAAACAAATCCGACAAAACAACATTTAATCTCCAAATATTGGCTGGAACCAAGGTTGATTTATTTAAGGTTGCGTATATTTTTTGACGCATCCTTATTTTATGTAAACAAAAATATTTTGATGTTTGCAGAGTAGGGTTTTGTGCTGCTCGAGAAAAAAAAAGTATTTTTCAGGGTTTTGTGCAGTTTTCTGTTTTATCGTGTACACACTAAGTCAAGATGTGTTAAAATTTTGATTTATGTCAAAATTGGAAGTAAAAGTGGTTTTTACGATCACCGTTGTCCAATGCAATGAAAGTTTCGAATATGAAAATATTTATTTGGTCTGTCTTTCTTGATTTTCTTAATATATATTTATTTCATTAAACCTTTTTTAGGTCATAGTACTGAAATCCTTCAATCAAAACTAAAATTATGGGGGTAGATCAAACTCAATGACTTAATTTTATCAGGACATCCGAATAAAAAAAGGACCAATAAAAGTACTAAACAAAAATTTTAGTATTCTATTTACCAAATAGTACTACAAAAAACTACCAATAGTATTATATTTAGGCAACCGTGTCAGTTCTTTACTCAAATGACTACGCTCTTTTGCTTTCATTTCAAAATAAGGGTGCCGAAATGAGAAAACGTCAAAAATGTATGCAACCTTATATAAATAAGCCTTGGGCTGGAACCTAGTTTCTGATGAGGCGCGAAATGGTGCAATGAATGAGAGAAGAACCAAAAGCTGTTTATTTTATATAACGTACCTATTATTTCTTTTATCATCTTTTTGGAATATTTGGTTTTTTATACTTTATCAAACTCTTTAACACAAAGAAATAATGAAATGTATGCTCAAGTTAAAAGAAAAAAAATGCACTCGCACACATATGCCTCTCGGCAGGATCCTTCAAATCCTAAGCGTAGATTAAGCATAAACTGATGGCATTAGTAGTGTAGCGATTGGCACCGGGTGATTGAAGTCCATCACTTTGAACAAAGGCTTGAATAAGATGTCTTCTTCAGCTTGTTGATGCTCATCTGCTTGGTCTGCATCTGCTTGATATGTGTTGATGTCAGCGACCACATCGTGTGCGAATGGAATGCCATCGTCAGACGTCTTACCGATTATTTTTTGACAATTAATTTATTTATTTTATTTATATTGAATCTCTTGACAAGTAGTGCTGCATCAATTTTCAGATTTAAAGTAATAAATATAATCGGTTGTAAAAATGTAACCGATACTGATAATTTTTTGAAAAATAAACGTTTAAACATTCAATTATTTTTATAATTAATAGGAATATTTGACCAATCTTGTTTATCCTACATATTAATAGTGCGCTTTCAGCGAAATGTTTCAGTTAAATGTACAAAAACAACTTATTTCATGCATCACTACTGGCTGTCAATCAGGCGCAGTTGCCACATTTATATGAAATTTATACAATTATTAGGTCTGTTCCCGTACTCTAAAGTTTTAGTCCAATTTACCAGTTTTAGTCCGAGAAGCGTTCCCGTACTCAAAAAAAATGGTAACAGAGAGTGCAATCGAGAGAGTTTACTCTCTCATTTTCCTCCTTGTCAAAAGTTGCAAGTTTTAGTCCGAGAAATTTCTTCGGGTAAAAATGGTAAGTGTCAAACAGCTTAAAAACATCTGTTTACAAGTTAGCAAAGGAATTGCAATATATCAAAACTTCTTTAAAACTATTAAAATGGAACCCGGAAACATGGCAAAATGTTTAAAAACTAATATAAATTCTTAACTTGAGAATTAATTTCAATATTATTAAAAATCTTAGGCATTTCGTCTGCAATGCCGATGCTCCACATTAAGCCAATGCTGGACAAACTATCTTATTTGACAGTTTTAACAATTTAGTCCGAGAAGCGTTCCCGCACTTTTTTTTTTTCTATTTTCGAACAATTTTATCTCATTCTAAGGTTTTTGACAGTTTTACCATTTTTGTCCAAAAAGTACGGGAACAGACCTATTGAAATATAACTTGGAAGCATTTTTTCTGGTTTGGTCGGCAAACTTTTAAGCGACTAACAGTTTCCTGTGTTATTAAAGCGAGTATTTATATGATAAGCGGTTGTTTTCTTACAACTCGCTTGGTAAAAAACACAGCTAATATACACAACAATAATGGTCATAAAAAGCTCGGGCAAAGTCATTTCTAGAATTGAAATATCCAATTAATTTTTTAGTCCGATGAAATTAAAAGCAAAAATAATTTTATAAACATTTGAATGACATAAATTCCTTCTTGGGAATTCTTAAAACCATTATGTTAACATTCATTATAACATTCATGATAAAATTTTAATCATTATATTTTTATGTCATTATTCTTATTAAACAGCGAACATTAAAAAATACTTCGTATGACATTCTTTAACTTAAACAGTCCTTAACAATTTCTCACTTTCAAGATAATGATGAACCACACTCATTCATTTGCACATAAGTATATGTTTAAATATACCACGCACAAGCATATCAACTCAAGACAAACTCTTGACTGTAATAACTTTGGCAGCAAATTCGAAAAGTTGCATACGAAAATTAATTTTGAAGAAACCAGATTAGAATTTCCATGTGGATTCCATAAACTTGAGCAATTATTCTGAACTTGTTGAATAGCAGCGTGACGGAGAAATAAACTGGTACTTGGATGAAGCGTGCGTGAATGTGCTGTTGACGTTGGAGGAAATGAGCCAAATGAGGTCACTAATTACATTAATGCGCTTATCTACATGTTGCAGAAAATGTACCGTCAGACGACGGTAATTAAGCTGAATCACGGTTGCCGAAAAGAGAATCAATTAATATTCAGAACTTAGCGCAATTAAATGACGATGAAAGCGTTGCGATAAGAAGCATGTTAAATTATTACTATGAATTACGAGTTAATGAGTGAAATGGAATCAAAAATAAAATCTAAAAAAGTTTACATGTATGTATTAGCTATAGGAATGGACGTGATACTAGAAATTTAAAAATCCACTACAGCTAACAACTAATAGTTTAAAATTATTAATTAATAATTTATTAATAATTATTATTATTAAATAAATTCTCAAAAAATTAGGGGAACTCACTAGGGATGTCAACTTTCGGGGTTTTGTCGATCCTGGTATTTTCAGGATCTGAATATAGGACCCTATAATCATCCTATCAAATTCCTATCCTTTATCAAATTGATATAACAATCAAATATGATTTGTAGTATTTAGTTCTTGTATGTTTTTAATTAACGAATTAATAAGTCTTTTCAATCAATAAAAACAACAAACATACATGAAATGTGACAAAAATATGTTCAGTAATTTATATTATTATTATAATTGTATCATTACACTAGAACAAATTCTGGTTAGTAAAAGTTAGGTCGATTCTCAGAGTGAGGGGTGAAAAAAGATGCTAAATTAGAAGACCCGTATCGCGGCGTTTGTTTGTTCGAACTTTGCAGTCAAATGCCGATTTTCAGCATATTGTTTAAATTTTTTTTGGTTATAACTCGTCGACTCATTGATATTTTTTCAATCTTAGTTTTTTATGTACCAATTTTGTTCAGTGTTAGTTTTGAAGATTAAAAAAATTCGAACTAACATAAACAAACAATTATTCCTTCTTTTGGTCAAAATGCAATTTTTAAGAAATTAAAACATAAATTGAAGTGTTATCCTCTAACCTGGACCTCAATTTATTGCATATAAAACCTGCAGTTGAGAAGAACCTCAACACTTGTTGCTTGGTTTTTTGATAAAAAAAGTAGGGGAGAGTGGGGTGTTGTGAGACAGGTTTAGTTTTTGGACGATAACTTCTTTAAAAGTTAATATTTTTTTTTCTGGGAACATTTTTGGATAGCTTATTCAATTACCTAACAACCTCCGATGACATTTTTTTGAAATTTAAAACATTTAAGAATTTTCTTGAAGCCTGAAAAAAAGATTGGAATTTTTGATTTTAAAAAATTATGGGGTGTTGTGAGACACTACTATAAATATAACAAAATGGAATTTTTTGCTTAAAGTCCTTATTGAAATAGGACAAAATTTAAGGAAAAAATTAAAATACAGATAAGAGAAATTGTTCGCGTTAATCTGATTCGGCTAACAGTTAAAATATCCGGTTTTCATTTTGGCACACTGCAGATGAACAGTTCGATCACATTTATTGCAACTAATAAAATTGTTTTCGTCCGGACTGATTTTAGAATGTAAGTAGTGCATGCGTATAGTACGGGCTATACGTATTCATGAGATTTCACACTCCCTTGGCGAATCCAAAAAAAAAAAAAGACTCTTTGGCACGTTTACCCTACAAAAGATGCAAAAGTATAAATCTTCATCATCTAATGAGAAAACTCTTTCCGGTACGTATTTTGTATGATGACTACGCTTTGCTGGATCCTTCAGCGATTTTTTTGTTTTAGTTGTTTTTTCAGTCTTTTGGTCGGATTTTTTCCTCAATAATGCCACATTCTTGGAAGTTGTAAATACGGTTGCAAAAATAGCCTTCTGGCCGCGTTTTGATTTTTGGAATAGGGGATCAAACTTAAGAGGACTAACCTTCTCTAGTGCACTGCTCAGCTCAGACGCCTTGAAAAACCAATTTAATTTGTAAAATATTAGAAAAACTGGTTTCCTGCCAGTTTTGACACTTTGATATGCAACAAAATCGACTAATTTATCATTTGAAGCCGATGCGGAAAAAATTGTGTCTTCAACTTTTCCATATAACGGGTTTCATACATTCTAGATTTATCAAAATTATATGATTTGCAGACAACTCGAAAACAATTATTTTTTATGGCAATTTCTTTGATGGCTGCCACTAGTGGATGGATGCAACAATTCCTTTTGGATTTGGCGATACTTTATATGCATTTAGTGGCATGATGGCTATAAAAATAATGAAATAAAAACAAAAATGACTGTCTCACAACACCCCATATTTACTGTCTCACGACACCCCATATTCGACATTTTCAAATGGCCACTGCGTCATCATCACCCGCAATTTTTTTTGCAAAATCACTTTGGTGGGCTTGAAGGCAATGGAAGAGATATCATTTTAATAAATATTTACCTTCACGTTTAATTGGCAATGTTTCTGGAAATTCCACAAGACAAACTGTACAAAAAACTTTTAAGAGCGCGATCAAAACTCATAATTGTTACAGACACTAGGAACACGTGTCAATGCGATGAGTGCATATAATAAGTGAGATCCCATTGAGAAAATATCTTACAGTTGTTGTGAGCATTCATAACATTACCACTATGTCAGATATTGACGTGTCTCACAACACCCCATGTCTTACAACACCCCACTCTCCCCTAAATGATTTCTGAAGGCAAAAACAAAAAAGATCAATTTCTGTTACCAAAGCTACAGATAAAATGTATTTTTTTTTACCTTGCTCCGGTAAAAAATTTCTATTTTTGGGGGTTGTATGGGTTGTATGGGAGGTGGGCGTGTTAGTGGGTGGATGACGCCCATTTTTCTAACACACCTAAGTTTTGACATAGAACACACAAATACCGAGTTTCAGTTTTGTTACTTTAATATTTGTCTCTTTATAGAGTTTTCAATTTTGGGGTTGCATGGGAGGTGGGCGTGTTAGTGGGTGGATAACACCCATTTTTCTAACACACCTAAGTTTTGACATAGAACACACAAATACCGAGTTTCAGTTTTGTAACTTTGATATTAGCCTCTTTATAGAGTTTTCATTAGTTGTGTTGTATGGGAGGTAGGCGTGGCCCATAAAACAAAAAGTGCATGACTTTGGGGAAAATTGGGAGACACGGGTCTTTTTTTTAGTCTTTTATCACGTAGTGGTGTCCGTATATGGTTATTTTGCCGTGACTTAAAAAATTACACACAGTGTTATTTATATCGCAATTGCAATCAGGCTCATTTTCAACGTTAAGGAGGAGGTTCTAGAGCTCTTTTCTAATAGAGGTAATACTAGGAGCTTAAAAAAGTTATATTTAAGATCATACATATTATTTGGATTAATTAAAAAAGAGTAAACATCTGACAGAATTGTTCTCCGTTGCTTTAACCTTTCAACGAGTCTATTAAGTAAGCGATTGCTCAAAGTAGATTTCTTACTTTTTATTTCTTTCAGCATAAAATTCAAAGCGACATCACATTTGACGTGGCGAGTACATAAGTTTACCTTGAATGGGTGGAGAACACATGTAACTTCTTTAATCAAACTCATGATCAAGCAAAAAACTAATTTTAAGATCAATGGTGTCCTTCTTCTTTCTGCTCAAATTTAACATTGTGCTGACCGTGGCATGCATGTTAAGTGTGTGGCTTAGCATATTCGGAGCCCGAGTTCGATCCCCAGTCGCGGCGAAAAGTTTTTTTAATAAAAACAATTTTTCTGATCGGTCACCACCTTTCTGCAGACAATGGTAAACCTCAGAGAGTAAATAATGCCATGTAAAACTTCTTGAGAACATGAACAAATAAACTCAAATAAAAATCAATCATAATCCTCAAAAAGGAAATATTTTCGATAAAAATGTGAAAAATGTTATTAGCTATTCATAAAATTGTTTTTGGCAGTTCCAGGATTTAAATCGACTTATCCCGAGATTTTTGGGACTCAAAAAATATCGGGATTCCAGGTCTCTTAAAGTCATATGTCTTAAATTGTTAACATGAAAAAATATGATTGATGTGAACAACTCCTTTTTAAGTTCGGTGTGTTATTTCAACTTTCAATCAGCTGATGCGAAACAAGCAAAAAAAAAAAAAATAAAGCGAAATATATAAAATAATAGCGGGTTTATGCGAAAACCATATATTGGACGTAATAATGGCTGACTCAAATAAATAAAAGAATACGATATCACAATAAATATAGGTTTCAGTGTTCTAATATTTAAGCACGTTTTTGTATGGAAGCAATTTTAAACCATTGTAAAATCTTAAGACAATAAGACGTGCTAGCACACCTTGTGAATACCCAAATTGTATTTAGACTTGAGTTGTTATTGCTTATTAACTCAGACATTTATAGATAATAAAGCTGCCTCTCTTTTTGACATTTCACCCTAGCGTGTACGTCCATGATATAATAAAGAGGTACGGTAAAGAGATTCACCACACCGTCTACGAATGTCAAATCAAAAAAAATCAGTGCTGCCGTATCTTAAAAAGCATTCATGAAATATCCATGTTTGTCCACAGTGATTTTGTTGAATTACTTGGGCAGAAAACGGGGAAGTACATGTTTTGTAATTAAAAAATTATGCATCAGCTTTTTCGCTGCTTCACATTTGCTGATGTTATGAGGTTAGTCATTCGCTGAAATCCGTTCTGTGATACAGTACACGTTTCCTTGTGATACAGTCCACGTTTACAATACACGTTTCCTTGCCAAACGATGTTAAAAAATTATTTATTAGATTTAGAATGCATGCAAGAATAAAATCTTTAAATTAAAAATTAAGAATACAAAAAGCTTAACAAAAGCTAATGGGCAATTCTAAATTAGTAAAAATAAAACTTTAAAATTAAAATAAAAGCGTTTCTTATTTAACACATTCGTTCTTACGTTATCCTTTTAAGCCTTATAAAATTTCAATAAAAATAATTGTTATTACAAAAAACTAAAACGAAATGAAATGATGAAAGTTTGCTGTTTGCAAGATAACAGCTGACTTATCTCTTCAAATGCACAATCAACTTAAGGGGACATTCACAAATCTATCTGATACAAATAATTTATTGCCCAAAATATCAGCTTGCCGCTTTTCATGAATACCCTCAATATCATCTCAAATAATATGAAGTTCATAGTTTATTTAATTATAAATACTGCTGGCAACAAAGATATAAAATTACTTTTAATTTCAGAACAATTTATTATTTACAAATCGATATCGATATTTCTTCACGTTATTTCCCAAACTGAAGTAGTTTAAAAATTATATAAAAACGATTTAATTACGATATCGAGTCTAAAAATGCATTTCTTCTTATTTTATCCCTTTTACCCTCATATTTTTCCCTCTCAAAGTGTTTGTCCCACATTTATCAACTCAAAGAAAAAGTGGCATCGCTAATTTTCATTTTCACATGTGCATGACATTCGTAGACGGTGTGGTGAATCTCTTTACCGTACCTCTTTATTATATCATGTGTACGTCATTATAGACACCTGCGATATAGTTGTTAAGCTTCATAAGCCACCTCAGCTTAAGGAAATAACTTTGTATGCTTCTTATTGTCGTTGGCTTTGTTGGTAATACTGACAAACATGGCTTTGCTTAAGCACAAGTTCTCGGTTTCTTTATTTTACTATAGTTGAATTTCCTATTTATAATTAAATTAATTTATTTATCCAAGCACCTTTATCTTGTTTGAAACTAACCTTAGAGCTTTAAAAGGAAAAAAAAATCAAAACAAAGTGAGGCTCACTCTGTTCGGCCGTCACCTCTCTGCAAAGAAGAAAACAAAGATGATGCCTCAGAGAGAAAACTAATGTAATGTTCTTGCCAGCATCGTTTTAAAAGAAGTACGGACTAATGATTATAATACTGTAACAAAAATAACTTGTTTAAATATATTTTAAAATTCCTTTTTAGTATTTTCAAGTATATAAAATAAAATAATTTAAATAAAAATTTTAAAATACAACCAAAATTGGCGATCTTACCAACGTTGCTTACGTGACCTCGCAAAATAAAACACGCGAACTCGCAAAATATATAAAAAATAGAATTGCTGAAGTTCATCATTGCTGCTGAAAGTCCTATTGCTGATAGTGCCATCATCCCATGATTATGACACATTCTAAACACACGGAGCTTGCAAAATATCCCTAAATGAAATGGTTCAACAAATTATACGAAAATTTAAAGCCAACTTTCAACCAACAAAACCATCGCGCAGCTACGACAAATCAACAACACCTAAACAACAACAGCATTTTACGGCAGCGTCAGCGCAAAATAAACAATAATAACAACAACAGAACCACCAATAAGAGCAACAACAACAGGAAGATAAGTTAAGATTTTAATCATTAATTAATTATTAATATTATTATTATTATTGTTTATGATTATTATTAAGTTATTTGTAATTAATAATCATTTTACAAACATAATTTAAAATTAAATCTTCTTTATTATCTTTAAATTTAAACTAACTTCTCCTAATTATCCAATAAATGAATTATGAATTATGAATGAGAAACTACAATTAACTTTTTTAATATAACTTATCATCTACAACTGTAAACCTCCCTCCAATTGAACATCTTCGACAATTTTTCTTAAATGGTATTAACAAGATCGTTCACTAGGAACAATCCCTTACAAACTAACATTCACACTAACACTACAGAAAACAACAACAACACCTTCATCCGAAGGTGTTTGAAAACCTTCATCCGAAGCATCAACACCAATACAAACCTCACCAAGCCCAAATACAACAATGGAGAATAACCAAACAAATTCTCAAAATCAAAATACTCATTATACCCTAAACCTGAAAGGTCAGGGTATATTAACTTTGTGCAAACGTTTGTAACGCATAGAACGAAGCGAGTCCGGTATAGAAAAGTATATATATTCTTGATCAGCGTCACCACGTGAGTCGAGCTATCTATGTCGGTCCGTCCGTCCGTCCGTCTGTGTGTTGTCCGTATACACAGGAGAAGAAGAAGGTGTTGAGATAATTGGATGAAACTTGGTACACATGGTCACATGTACCCAAGGATCTGCACTATTGAATATTTTTGGAATCCGCCTACGGACACGCCTACCTCCCATACAACGCAAAAATTTAAAACTGCATAACTCAGCTCATAATAAGTCTACAACAATAAAATTTGGTATGTGTGTGTTTTATATCAACACAAAAATGTCTTTGAAAAATGGACGTCGTCCGCTCACGGACACGCCCACCTCCCATACAACCCAAAAATTGAAAACGCAATAAATAAGCCTATGTTTAAACTAAAGAGCTAAAATTTGGCACGTATGTTTTTTATAACAAAAAAAATATGGTTTAGAAAAATGGACATCGTCCGCTCACGGACACGCCCACCTCCCATACAACCCAAAAATTGAAAACGCAATAAATAAGCCTATGTTTAAACTAAAGAGCTAAAATTTGGCACGTATGTTTTTTATAACAAAAAAAATATGGTTTAGAAAAATGGACATCGTCCGCCCACGGACACGCCTACTTCCCATACAACGCGAAAATTGAAAACTGCATAGCTCAGCTCATAATTAGCCTACAACAATAAAATTTGATATGTATGTGTTTCATACCAACACAAATATGTCTTCGGAAAATGGACGTCATCCGATCACGGACACGCCTACCTCCCATACAACCCAAAAATTGAAAACGCAATAAATAAGCATGTGTTTAACCTACAGAGCTAAAATTTGGCATGTATGTTTTTTATGACAAGACAAAGATGGTTTGGAAAAATTGACTTCATCCGCCCACGGACACGCCCATTTACAATAATTTTTTTTTTTTAAAAGTGGGTTTAGGGTATTTCATAGTCGGCCTAGACCGACTTTAGACTTTCTTTACTTGTTTTCCTTTCACTCCAATCACACAAATTTTCCTCAGGTTACCAATATTTTGGATCGAATGTCCAGACGCGTGGTTTTTACAAGCGGAAATGATAATGTAAAATTTCAAATCGTTCTCGTTGCACTTCCACGAAACGTAATAACCAAAATTATAGACATAATAAATCCACCTCCAACAATTCACAAATACCAATGTATTAGAAATGCATTTTGTGAAAGATTCTCTTAGCGAAGAGAAGAGATTGGAAGAAGTCCTTTCCAACACTCAATTGGGTGATCGTAAACCCTCACAATTTTTCAAAGACATGAAGTCCGTGGACATAAAGTCCGAAGTACTGATTCGATCGTAAGTCGCGATTTAATAAAAATGCAATAAAATGTATTAAAACTTGCGATTTTATTTACAAAAATAACAATGAAAGCAAACCTTATTTAACCTTTCTTAATAGACACTGGTGCAGTAGTTTCAGTTTCAGGCACTGGTGCAGTAGAACCATCTTCAAAATTCAAATCATTCAAAAGAAATTCAGACATTAATTTATAGCTGCAAATGGCTCATTTATAGAAACTTTCGGATCAAAACTTTTCAAAATCGATTTAGGCTTCCGCCGTCATTTCGAATTCCCATTCCTTTTAGCTAATATATCAGCACCCATTATCGGAGCAAATTTTTTAGAAAAATTCAGAATTATTGTTGTAGCTCATCGATTTAACTACTAAATTACAAATTAACGCAACTTCTGGTTTTTGTGACATTTATTCTCTAAAATTACCTCTTATCTAAAATAAATTTTCAAAATTACTTAAAGAATTTCCTTCTCTAACTGCGGAACCAGACTACACTAAACCAGGGAAACACAATACGGTTCATAAAATAGAAACAAAAGGAGTTTTTCCATTTACTAGACCACGACGTCTCGATCCAATCAAAATGAAAATTGCTAAGACTGAATTCGAATATCTCGTAAAAGTTGGCATATGTAGACCTTCAAATTCTCCCGTAGCTTCTACCCTTCATTTAAGTAGTTCCTAAGAAAGAACAAAATTACTGCCGGTCATGTGGAGGTGGAGACTACAGGATGCTCAACTGCATTACTACACAGAGGGAAAAACCTATGGACTCAATACATAAATTTATGTACTCATCGCATAGTTTTCTGCACACAAAAATTTTACATTTTTCATGTATTGAGTACATGTTGAAATCTTTATTGACTACATAATGCTTTTAAGCGGTTATGTAGTCAATAAAGAATTTTATGTACTCAACGCATAAATATGTGTCGTGAATTCATGAATGTATGTGGTGAGTACATTCACACTGTACTCATCGCAAACTGTTACAAATAATTTTATGTAATGAGTAAAGATGTTATGTACGTATTACATAGATTATTGACTCAGTACATACATAATTTACTCATTACATATTTGGAGCACATCATTTTATGCAATGAGTACATACATTATTTACTCATTACATATGTTAAAAACATTATTTTATGCAATGAGTACATGCATAATGTATCAATTTTATATAGTTTTTGTTCATAATTTCATGTGTTGAATATATACACAATTCATGTCTGTGCCTAAATCACCCTCTCAACAAATGCAATGATTAACTTAATAAAGAAATGACTAGATTTCACAAAATAATTGGCAATTACTTATATTAACCCAGCCATTTATTTCTTATCCAATCATCGCTTTTGTTCTAGAGTACAGTGGATGAACTCATTCCCGCTCTGATTTTCTAGAGGCTTTAGAAGTGTTGCTTATTTGAAAATCAAGAAACGAATGACATAAAACAGAAAAATCGTGTGCCGATGTGCAAGAGATACGTGTACTGAGTCCATATGTTATGTACTGAATAAATGTGTCACTTCAATCGTATAAGGGGGACGTGTACTGAGTCTATATTTTATGTATTGAGTAAAGTTTTTGTAAAAAATTACATAACACGTTGATTGAGTACACGTTGCTTGTATCTATTGAAGTCTGCTATGTACTCAACACATAGCATGATGTATTGAATACATTTTTTATTCATTTTAAAAAGTGAATAAATTGATATGTAGTCAGTACACGCTCCCTTTACTCAGTAAATACTGCTCTCGTTGCGTTCTCATACAAGTTGCAGTGCATAGATTTTACATAGCTGTCTCTGTACTGACTACATAACTTTTTCCCTTAGTGTATTCCTGATCGTTACCCACTTCCACATATACACGATTTGAGTATTGAACTTAAAAACAAAACTATATTTTCGAAAATCGATCTTGTTCGTGTGTACCACCAGATGCCAATGGCTGAGAAAGACATTCATAAAACTGCAATTGCTACTCCATTTCGAATGTTCGAATTTCTTCGCATGCCGTTTGGTTTACGTAACAGTGCTCAAACCTTCCAAAGATTCATCAACGAAGAATTTTCGGTGTAGATTTCGTGTTTACATATGTAGATGACATTTTAATTGCCAGTGAAAACGGGACTCAATATTTTGAGCATTTAAAAAATTATTTTTAGTCGACTACAATAATATGGACTTAACCGTAAGATCTCAAAGTGTATATTTGGTGTACCTTCACTTGATTTTCTTAGCTAAAAAATCTCTTCCAATGGAATACAAGCTTCTTAAGATAGACTTAACCTAATTAAAAATTTTGAAAGACCTACTTCCATGAATAAATTACGAAAGTTTATTGGAATGGTTAATTACTATCATCGTTACATTCCGATGTTAGCTGCAGAACTTAGTTATCTGCAGGACATGTTAACAACTGCATCTAAATGAAAATCCAAACAGTTATATTGGACAGAAGAATCACTGCATTTGAGAAAGTTCGATCATTTAAACAAACATGTACAATTATCTCTGGCAGTAGATGCATCAAACGTCGCTATTGGAGCAGTTCTACAACGATCCATTAAAGATAGTTGGGAACCTCTAGCATATTTCTCTCAAAATCTTAGTCTTACCGAAATCAAATATTCAACTTTCGACAGAGAACTTTTATGTATTTATCGAGCAGTTAAACATTTTCGACACTTTTAAGAAGGAAGACAATTCACCATTTATACTGATCACAAACCACTCACATTCGTTCGTTTTGAATTCGAAGACAGACGCGACACTAAAAATACATTGCTCAATTCACTAAAAACATACAATACATTTCTGGAAAACAAAACATAGTTGCTGATACTCTTTCACGAATTCCAGAAATTGCTACGATATCTACATAAGACATAAATTTTGAAACACTATACAAAGAACAACAATCCGAAACAACAAACACTGAAAATTCTTATTGAATCTCCAAATTCGAAATGCAATCTTAAATAAATTTTAATCCCTATTTTAAACATACAAATTTGGTGTGACATTTCAAATCATTCATCTCGAAATATTTCCAAATAATATGCAAAGAAGTATTTTTGACAAAATTCATACTTTATCTCATCCTGGCGTTCGAACAACCAGGCGATTGATACAATCAAAATACTTTTGGCGCAATATACGAAAAGAAATAAATGATTGGTCATCAAGTTGCATCAACTGTCAAAAATCCAAAATAAATGTTTACACAAAATCACCCATTAAAAAAATTAAAATTCCATCAGAATTAGTTTTTATTTTATTTTATGTTCGATATTTTTCAAACCAATGAAAATTCAAAATTCAAAAAATGTCAAAGAAAGTTTCAAAGAAATAATGAATGAAAAAAAATTGAAAGGAGTGTATAGTTGAAATTTAAACACAATTGTTTTAAATTTTGTTTTGTAGAAACGCAAAGGCGTTAAATTTTTATTTTAAAAATTTTTGTTTAATTTTAAAGTATGTTTTTTTTCTCAGTGTATATGAATATAAAATAAAATAATTTAAATAAAAATTTTATAAAAAAAATTCAACAAACACCAGACCATAAAGCACACCAAAAAGTCAGTTTTTCTGGATGTAAAGGTGTCTCAACATACACTTGAGGATTATCTTCACTCCAAATACGGTAGTTTTGTTTATTGACGTAGCCATTCAACTAAAAGTGAGCTTCGAACAGAACCATTGTTTTCAAAATAAATTTGCCCAATTTGGAAGTGTTTTTCAGGCTTCAATCTATTTATGTTGAAATGCCAAACCAAAATTAACACAAATCACTTGACAGCTGACAAAATGGCCGCCAGTTAAAAAGAAACAGTTTCGATAGTATCGTAAGTGTAGACGTAGAATTCCGTTTAAGTTGTAACCTCTTCTACTTTGTCTCTTTGGTTCGATTGTTTTGTTCATTTTGCACGTATTGATCTTCCAAAAATTAAAAAATAAATGAATAACACTCAATTATGGACTACTTATCGATGCCAAAACAAAGAATAAGTTAAATAGTAAGTATGATTAAATGAGCAAGCAAAAAAAAAACAAGCAAAATTTCAAATTTTTTCGATCATTTTGTTAAGTTTGACAGGTTGAGTTCATTGACTTAGTTAAAAAGAAGGCGAAGCAAATGCATTTTCCATTGGTGCCACTTTCGTCTCTGCCCGATATATAGTTTGCGAGCTACAGTCAGTTTAACTACTAATTTTAAATTAAAATGAAGACCCCGATTTTTAAAAAATCGTATGGTTACTATATTTCACGATGAGCACATGTCCTTTCCTCTCGTCTCTGTCTGATATTTAGTTTGCTAGCTACACTTTCTGTTCGATTAGTTTGCAAACTACACTCGCTAGTGCTAGTGGGATGTGAAATCCAAATTAATTTGCATTAATTAAAATTTTACGCCATCTATTGGGTAAAAGCATAAAACGAAATATGATCCAACTCGTTTTTTTCATAAGAGTTAAATCTAACTGGATCACAGACCCATTTCGTTAAATTTGACAGATTGAGTTCATTGACTGAGTTGAAAAGAGGTTCATGACCTCTGGTTTCAAAATAGTATACTAGAACAGTAGTGCATACATAAACCCAATGCGACCTAATGCTTACAATGCTGCCAAAGCGAACCAATCAATTCGTGCAAAACCAAAGCATACAAGCATAAACAACGAAAGAAAAACAAAGAAAGCAGCAGGCACATAAGTAGCTGATGATTGATTTTCTTATATAAAAACATGCATTTGTCTTCTTATATTTTACTATTTTGTGACTTTAATATAATAGTGAAAAAACCCAAAGTTAGATATTCATTCAGCGCAGGATATATCTGATATTTTAGTATATATATTATCTTTGAACGAAGAGTATTAAAGGCTGTTGGTATACCCTAAAGTATTCGCCAAAAACGTTGCCTAATGACCTTGAAAAAATCTGTTAAAACGACCCCATACAAACCGCGCTGTAAGACGTAATTCTACGTCAAAAAGTGTTACCAACTTAAAGTTCTATGCTCTGAAAAAAACACCTTTTATATATATCTTAAATCGCTTGAGCTGACTTGGGTTGAAATATAGGTTTCGTCGCATTTTGGTGAAAAATGAGATCCACTAGACAAATCTAATGGATTGTGATTAAAGCATTGAATAAATTTATTGGGAAGTTATCCTTGTCAATTAAGATTGCTCTCTAAAATGTAAAACACCTTTCATAAGTACCTTCGAAGCATCATAAAGGGAGAACAATATTTACTTTTCATTACAAGTAGACCATTTTTTTTACACCTCTTTGTTTTGATAGAAACTACACACATACCGAATTTTATTTTTTAGCTTTAATTTTATCTTCCTTATAGAACTTTCACTATTGTAGGTTGTATTGGAGGTAAAATATAAACGTACCAAATTTTTTTGAAGTTTGGAGAAGTTCTCTCTAAACCAGATTTTGCTAAGAACTACGCTTTTGTGGTTAAAGTTTCCAATAATGGATTACACTGGAACAATTCCAAAGAGATCAGGATGCCAACGCCGTACATCCTTTGAGTGTTATCATCATATCAGATGAGCTAAGTCATAGCACAGCTGCTGTTCATTTCTTTTACAATTTATTAACTGAAGTATTGAAGCAAAAACCAAAAGTTCTTAAAAAAATTATATAATTGTCTGACGGTTCAGTGCAACAATGCAAAACCCATTTTTATACGTAAAATCTGTATTTACATGAAGACGACTTCAAAATACTGGCTGAGTGGCACTTTTTCGAAGCAGCTCATGGCAAAGGTCGCAGTGATGGGTAAAGCGGAACGGTGAAGAGACCAGCAGCTACAGCAAGCCTTCAGCTGCCGTATGACTAACAAATTCAGACACTCCAACAATTGTATTCCTAGGTGAAAGATAATATACATAGTATTCATTTCTGTTTCACACCAAAAGATGATGTCCAGGCAAAATTGAAAATCTTGAACAAACGATTCCGGCTTCTTGTACAAGTCAAAGGCAAAGAACCTGCCATGAGAAAAATGAAATAAAATGAGAGAAAAGCTTGCTGATGAAGACGTTTTCAACATCTTGATGATTTCCACAAAAATCTTAATTTTAAAGATTATCCTCATAAGAAGCTAGACAAAAGGTTAGGTTGTCCTTCAATGTTACCTTTGAGTGGAACTTATTGTTTCTATTTCTTAGATTTGAAAGCACTGGCGACAAGAATTGAAGAAGGTGACTCCAAATGGCTCCTTCTTGAGAACATGAACTTAAGCTGTTCGGAGTCGGCATAAAACATGTAGGTCCAGTTCTTCGTCAATTGTGTGCAAAAATTTAATAACATACACAACACAATTGATCATAAGAAGCTCGGTCAAAGTCCTTTCAAGGGCTCAAATTACCAATTGTTTTTTTGCCAGTGTCTGCAGAGAGATGACGTCCGATCAGCAAAATTTATCTCTATTACTTTATGTCAGATGTTACTAATGCTATATTGAACTCAGTCTACCACAGTTCGTTGACTGGCAAGCCACACACTTAGCACGCACGCTTCCTCAAAAAAATAAATGAACCTTATTTTTTACCATTTTCACTGTGAAAATAAAGTAAGCATTCATATTGTAACTGTTTATAATTTGCACTTAAAACCTTTCCAAAATTATATTGTGAAATATTTATTTGGGGGCAAATCGTCCTCGTTAAGCCAGCAATTATATATTTTTCAATGAAATTTATTACAAAACTTTATTTCGCTGGTTGTTTTCTTAACAAGTTTTTCTTTTGGAGTGGAATACTTTCTATTTATGTTACTTTCTATAAAGCGCTGTTTCAGCAAAATTTGGTTTATTGCACACTTTTTCAAACCATCTGCCAGCATAATTTTTGCCTCAATTAATTTACTTATTAAGCAGTTTTGCCTTAAAAAATAGAAAACAGCAACATAAGCTACTTCTACTCCTTTTGTCTAGTCCTTTTCTCTTTTATTTACTTCATTCTCTTCAACTAGCTATACTTACACTGCATTAAAATGTGTCAACCCTGATCGGAAGTACTAACAGACAGGCAAAGCAAAGTAGGGCCAGGCAACCATGGTTAAAAGCAAACAAGTACATTTTTAAGCCAACTGAATGGCTTTTAATAACTTAAAAAGGTTTTGCTATCCTAACCAATGCGGTTGGTTAGAACGTTGTTGCGCGACAAAACGTTTTTTTTTTATTTATTTTTAATCTCTTTTCAAACGGCTTTAAGCTGGCAATTCTAAAGCTTCGAAAACGAACGAATTCAGACTTAAAGCAACGGAAGCTGCCAATAATAGTAACAGCGTGCTGCAGTGCCAGACTGCCAATGGAACGATGCTGATGATAATGACGCTTGTAATGAAGATGATGATGATGATGATGATGATGTTGTTCTATATATTCATGAAGTTGTTGTCACCTTATGCAGAAAGCTGTTTATGCTGTTTTCACTCTTGCATGCTTGCCGCCTTTAATCCGCTTTCATTCGTATTTATTTGTTGAGGTTTTGCTTTTGTGTTTTTTGTTTTTTTTTTTTTGTCAAGTGATCTTTTAAAATTTCAAAATTTTCACTCTGCATTTATTGTTATCTGATATTTGCAATAAATGCTTGATTTACTTCAATTTTATTGCTTCTAGAAACTTATTTCTTTCAAAGCTTTAAGCTCTTGGCTTGTTTACAATATGTTGTGTGGGAAAAAAGACCAAAGGTAGTAACATAGAAGCGTTATACAGCGTTGAAAAAAACTAATGCATATACTGTGCGCGTTTTGTAAGCTACTCAAGTATAAAAGTTTTGTTCGCTTTTATAATTAAAAACACAGACATTTTTCAAGAGTTGTTTGTTAACCCTCACTTTGGCACTATTTACATATGTAAATATCCCAATTTTAAATTTGCCATAACTCCTTTCTTTTTTATGCGATTTGAATATGGCTTGGACTCTGTGGCTATTTTTTGGTTTTCTTTCTGAAAATTCAAAAGTTGTTTTGAATTTTAGAATTTTCTGATACTTTTTGGAAATTTTTCATTTTTATAACGTAGTTTGGTACATATTTACATATGTAAATATTTTGTATTTTAAAGGCTTTTATAGTGTTTTAACGCATTTTTTGAATTAATAATAGAAAAAAATTATAAGGAAAACTTGACATTTTTTTATATATACATATTTCGTATTTGATAGCTTATATTGGGAAAATATTAATGAACAGAAATTTTTGGTCGCTGGCACAACAATATGTCATGTTTTGATATTGTAGCTGGAAGTACTAATTTAATGAAAAAAGTATATTTTTTGTTGAAATTGGATTTTGTTTATTCATTGGAACTATAAATTTTTTTCAATTTGATCTTCATACTTACATTTTGGTTATTTCGTAAAGAGCTGGACCGTCAAGTGTGCATAATATGTAAAACGCTATATCGTAGGATTTCAATGGTTAATGATTCTTTGAAATGGTTACAGAAAAACCTTTCTTTTGATACCCATAAAGCTAGATATTGTTTGAAAAAAAATACGACTTTTCCAGGCCCATTTTCCCAACTTCCGAACCCTATAACTTCTAAACCACTTGAGAGCGGTGTGTAAATTTTATACATATTTATACATATTATACATATTATACATATTTATAAATATACATAATTTATACATATATTCCACCTAAAAAATCATGTAAATTTTGAGGTTCTGTTTATCTTTAATGATGACAAAAAAAAAATATTTACAAATGTAAATATGTGCCATATTACGTAGTAAAAGATTGGTGCCAAAGTGAGGGTTAATATATTCTTTAAAATCTGTGATCCACAAATATACAGTGATCCACAAAATCTTTCTCTATAATTATAGATATTGTTATATTTTGGCCTATTTTTTATTGAAGGACATAACAATTAATACTTGAACTTTTTGAAAATTCAAAATAGCTTATTCTCAACTATGATTAAAAAAAACTAAAAAACTATACATTTCTTCAATATTTTTATTGCATTTGTCTGACAACTTATGTATGAGCAATTATGTAACTAGTTTGAATTTTTAAGTTTTCATAAAAATTTTTAAATTTTTTAATGTTTTATATGTCTTCTTTTTACTTTAAGCACCAGCTGAATCTATTTATCGAGTTTTTTAAATATTGAGAACTTATCTCTGGAACTTTTCCAAGTAGCAATCAACGTTATTCGGCGACGAAGTGCTCAATATAATTGTTCTTTACAATATGTTCTATTCGTTCTATTCGTTTAAACAATTTATAGCTCATCCAAAATCCATTTTGTGGTTATTATCACCTTTCCAAAAAATGTCCAACAAAGCCAATCATGTTAGTGAAAAGTATACAAATAATATCTTAAAAAATTAAATTTTCTCATAAAAGGCAAGATATGCATTTGTTTTGCTCCACACTGTTTCCAACAATATATTGTATGCAAGAACTTTTCGCATAAGCAGCTTTCATGTCAGGATTCAAATCAGGATGCACACACGACTAAATATATATACTTCCATGTGCTCTGCTCGCTGAATATTCCTAAATCATGTTTATTGATTCTATAGAATGTCGTGAGTACGCAAAGTGATGGAAATGCGTAAAAATCATAAATTATGCAATGGTTGTTCAATTATTTACAACAATTGATCCGTAAAAACGATTGCGACAAAAATGTTGACTTTCTTGATTTGTTTTTTATAGCCGTCAAAATGTTGCATTTTCAAGATAAAGACACTTTTAGCAATTTTTGCTTTCTGTCTTCTGCGTATTTGCAATGCTAAATAGAAAAGTTTTATATAATTTTGCAACATATTCTAAGAATAAATAAAATTTTTACTATTTTGTACTTAATACATGTTAATCTGAAGTGTATTAAATTAAAAAGCAGCGCATTTGTAAAAAAATTTGAATGCTAATATAATGTAAAGATTATACTTATTCGATGTTGATATTTGACGAAATACCATGATGTTTAATAAAATAGATGTTTACTAACAGTGACCACTTCAGAATATATCGAAAAAATCCACGATTTCGTAGTGGTAAAAAACCAGCCCCTATTTTAAAGTTAACTTCGAGAAGATTCCGAAAAATCAAAAAATAAAATTGTTTGTAACACCAGAAAAACAGCTAACATGTATTTTTTGCATAACTTAAGGGCACATTAAAGTTTTTTAACGAAAAACTATTAAGGTATATCTTCGACTCGGCCAAAGTAAAAATACCCCCACTGCCGATTCGAAATGGTACAAAATCGGAAATTGTAGCCCTTTTTGATTGAAATTTTAAAAAATTTAACTATTTTGATGACGTCTAAAATACATTCATATCAAATTGTTTTCCTGCACAGTAAAGACAAGCGTATTTATAAAGTTTTCAATTAGGGTTTGTATGGGAGGTGGGCGCGTCCTTGAGTGGTTGATACCAATTTTTCTGCAATGCCTCAGTTTTGATATAATATACACAAATACCCAATTTCATGTCTGTATCTTAAATATTAGCCTATTTATAGAGTTTTCACTTTTATGGGTTGTATGGGAGGTGGGTGTGTTCGTATGCGGATGACGCCCACTTTTCTTCCACAATTAAGTTTTGATATAAAATACAAACGTATCAAATTTTTTTCCTGTAGCTTAAAGAGAAGCCTTTTTATAGAGTTTTAAATGTTGGGGTTGTATGGTAGGTGGGCGTGTTAGTGGGTGGATGGCGCCCATTTTTTGAACACACTTCAGTTTTGACATAAAATATACAAATACCGAGTTTCAGTTTTGTAACTTTAATATTAGTCTCTTTACAGAGTTTTAAATTTTGCGGTTGTATGGGAGGTAGGCGTGGTTCTCGTTAAATTTTGCCCATTCTCGAACTTGATCTTACCCAACCAGCAAAATGAGTAGAAATTTACGTATGAGTTCCCTTTAAAGCTATTTTAAAAGGCAAAATAAGTTCCATGGCACTTCGAAGCTGCTTTATGGTCCGTTGTAGAACTTGGCACGCCTAAAGCTGCTTAAAGGTACGTTGTGGAACTTGCCACACCTAAAGCTGCTTTATGGTGTCAATTTCAGGCAATAGATCTTATAGTTCCATAAGTTACAAGTTATAATTCTGTGCAGGTTTAATATAATTAAGTTCAAAAGGAGTTCTGAAGTGCCGCTTGTGCGTCTTCTTTACATTTATTTTGAACTTAAAGCTGCTTAATGGTTCGATTGAACCTAATTTTGCACCTTAACGCTGCTTATGGGTACTTACGACAGAAATAGCTGTACAAATGAAAAATCTTTGTTTCGATATAAAGCTACATGGCAGAATGGCTAAGGTGTCGGACTACAAATCGGCGAGACACGGGATCGAACCCTGGCAAAACATTTTAATAAAAAAGTTTTTTCACTGCGAATCAGATGGTACAAGTTGAGAACAAACGCCGATAATGGTAGAAAAAGAAGAAAATAAAAAAATTAATAAATAAAAATCTGAAATATAAAACAAGGAAAATATTTCTTTTTTAAAAAAAAGCTTTGCCTATTTTAGATCTTTGAAAATTTTCGAAGTTCGATTAGAAAGCTGCTTAGCAGTCTATGCAACGTACTTGTTGGTACCTCAAACTACGAAAATTACTTAAATTTTGGGCTGCTTACACTGCAAAGCAGCTTAGAGAATTCGCTGTATAAGCCAAATTTTGAGCGTTTCTTGCTGGTTGGGTAGTTTCTTAGAAAAAAGCTCAAATATTTAATTTTATTAGGATAACTTTAAAATTACGACTGTAATCGTGTCGACAGACAGACATACGGACATGGCTAAATCAACTCAGATGGTGACGCTGATCAAGAATATATATACTTTTCTTTACCTACCATGCCTGCTTTTGAGTGTTACACACGTCCTGACAAAATTAATATACCCCTTATGCAGTACGCGTGGGAGTATAATATATAAAATTTTTAGGTACCATTTTGTATTAAATACATCACGATTTTCATGTCACGCACTGTTACAACGTGCGCTAGAAAAATAGAAGGATGATGAGACAAAATTTCAAGAGCAGAGGCGTTCCTAGGGGGCGGGGGGGCGGTCCGCCCCGGGTACCACCATTTTAGAGGTGACACCATTTCGATTTTTTTTATTTCTCTCACAAACAGAAAAAGTGATAAAATACTTTACGGTAAAAAATGTAATTGCTGTTTCAAAATATAAAATTCTACTTGCAAGTCTAAGCAAAGAGAAGGAAACATTGCGAAAACGTTTCGAGCTGTAAAATCTGAAAACTTTTTGTATCACAACGCAAATGAGTCCATGTTAAGTGTTCCAAATTTGGCAGCAGCTTACGACGAAATTTCAGAAAAGGAGCTAATTGTTGAAATTGCTTGCGATGCTACGTAGGCACATATATGCAGCACAAATCGATTTCGAAAGCGCCAACAATTAGACAGCATTAGAAATGCTCACTTTCATTGTCGAGTGGTCCTTTTTGGAAATTTCGCCAAATATTTCATTAGCATTGAAATTATTTTCTACAATTTGTTTATCAGTAGCTTCATGCGAAAGGAGTTTTTCAAAGCTTAAATTAATACAGACTTACTTGGACTTCCATTGGACTTTCAAGGTATTCGATGGGATAGGCCAGAGTTTCCGATCTTGCTTTTTTATCCATTGCAGATGAGCTTGAAATCAATATTACAGATTTCGATGAGGTTATTTCAAATATTGCAACTCTTAAAGTAAGAAATGCCAGTATTTAGGACAGCTTACTTTAAATGCATCGAAATGGTTTGAAAATAGTAACAAAATTTGTTTTTCTTAATTTTAGAATATTGAACCAAATTATTAAGTTATATAAAATTTAAGAGATTTTTTTAACATATCTTTAAAATCTTTAACAAAAAAAGAAACAGTTTCGATAGTATCGTAAGTGTAGACGTAGAATTCCGTTTAAAATGTAACCTCTTCTACTTTGTCTCTTTGGTCCGATTGTTTTGTTCATTTTGCACGTATTTTTATTGATCTTACAAAAATTAACAGATTAATTAATAACACTCAATTATGGACTACTTATCGAGGCCAAAACAAAGAAAAAGTTAAAAAGTAAGTATGATTAAATGAGCAAGCAAAAAGAAACAAGCAAAATTTCAAATTTTTTCGATAATTTCGTTAAGTTTGATAGGTTGAGTTCATTCACTTAGTTGAAAAGAAGGCGAAGCAAATGCACTTTCCATTGGTGCCACTTTCGTCTCTGCCCGATATATATTTAGTTTGCGAGCTACAGTCAGTTTAACTACTAATTTCAAATTAAAATTAAAATCCCGATTTTTAAAAATTGTATGGTAACTATATTTCACGCTGAGCACATGCCTTTTCAATTAGTGCCACTTTCGTCCGATATTTAGTTTGCGAGCTACCCTTTCCTCTCTGTTCGATGTATAGTTTGCGAACTACACTGTATAAAAGTTAAACACATAAAACAAAAATTAAAATTTACGCCATCTATTGGGTAAAAGCATAAAACGAAATATGATCCAACTCGTTTTTTTTCATAAGAGTTAAATCTAACCGAATCACAGACCCATTTCGTTAAATTTAACAGTTCGAGTTCATTGACTGAGTTGAAAAGAGATTCATGACCTCTGGTTTCAAAATAGAGCACTTAGTAAACTAGAACAGAAGTGCATAAATACAACCAATGCGAACGAATGCTTACAATGCTACCAATACGAACTAGAACTTCCAGTTTCACGTAAGCACGTGTTCACGTGTTTTTAAAAAAATCAAGTAAAAACACAAAACTCAACTACACGTGTCTTTTATTCACGAACAACACGTGAAGTTCGTATTCACGTAAAAGTGCCAATGACCCACCAGTGACCTCAGAAAATCCTACTGCATCCGATTGGCCATAGAATCATCCATTTTGGTCCAAAAGTTCCATGGAAACTATAAAAGTGCCAATGACTCACCTGTGACCTCAGATAATCCCACTGCATCCGATTGGCCATAGAATCATCCATTTTGGTCCAAATGTTCCATGGAACCCATAAATGTGCGAATGACCCACCAGTGACCTCAGATAATCCCACTTCATCCGATGGGTCATAGAATCATCCATTTTGGTCCAAATATTCCATGGAAACCATCAAAGTACCAATGACCCGCCTGTGACCTCAGATAATCCCACTGCATCCGATGGGTCATAGAATCATCCATTTTGGTCCAAATGTTCCATGGAAACCATCAAAGTACCAATGACTCGCCTGTGACCTCAGATAATCCCACTGCATCCGATTGGCCATAGAATCATCCATTTTGGTCCAAATGTTCCATGGAACCCATAAATGTGCCAATGACCCACCTGTGACCTCAGGTAATCCCACTGCATCCGATTGGCCATAGAATCATCCATTTTGGTCCAAATGTTCCATGGAAACCATCAAAGTACCAATGACCCGCCTGTGACCTCAGATAATCCCACTGCATCCGATTGGCCATAGAATCATCCATTTTGGTCCAAATGTTCCATGGAAACCATCAAAGTACCAATGACCCGCCTGTGACCTCAGATAATCCCACTGCATCCGATTGGCTATAGAATCATCCATTTTGGTCCAAATGTTCCATGGAACCCATAAATGTGCCAATGACCCACCTGTGACCTCAGATAATCCCACTGCATCCGATTGGCCATAGAATCATCCATTTTGGTCCAAATGTTTCATGGAAACCATCAAAGTACCAATGACCCGCCTGTGACCTCAGATAATCCCACTGCATCCGATTGGCCATAAAATCATCCATTTTGGTCCAAATGTTCCATGGAACCCATTAATGTGCCAATGACCCACCAGTGACCTCAGATAATCCCACTGCATCCGATTGGTCATAGAATCATCCATTTTGGTCCAAATGTTCCATGGAAACCATCAAAGTACCAATGACCCGCCTGTGACCTCAGATAATCCCACTGCATCCGATTGGCCATAGAATCATCCATTTTGGTCCAAATGTTCCATGGAACCCATAAATGTGCCAATGACCCACCAGTGACCTCAGATATTCCCACTGCATCCGATTGGTCATAGAATCATCCATTTTGGTCCAAATGTTCCATGGAAACCATCAAAGTACCAATGACCCGCCTGTGACCTCAGATAATCCCACTGCATCCGATTGGCCATAGAATCATCCATTTTGGTCCAAATGTTCCATGGAACCAATAAATGTGCCAATGACCCACCAGTGACCTCAGATAATCCCACTGCATCCGATTGGTCATAGAATCATCCATTTTGGTCCAAATGTTCCATGGAAACCATCAAAGTACCAATGACCCGCCTGTGACCTCAGATAATCCCACTGCATCCGATTGGCCATAGAATCATCCATTTTGGTCCAAATGTTCCATGGAACCCATAAATGTGCCAATGACCCACCTGTGACCTCAGATAATCCCACTGCATCCGATTGGCCATAGAATCATCCATTTTGGTCCAAATGTTCCATGGAAACCATCAAAGTACCAATGACTCGCCTGTGACCTCAGATAATCCCACTGCATCCGATTGGCCATAGAATCATCCATTTTGGTCCAAATGTTCCATGGAACCCATAAATGTGCCAATGACCCACCTGTGACCTCAGATAATCCCACTGCATCCGATTGGTCATAGAATCATCCATTTTGGTCCAAATGTTCCATGGAAACCATCAAAGTACCAATGACCCGCCTGTGACCTCAGATAATCCCACTGCATCCGATTGGCCATAGAATCATCCATTTTGGTCCAAATGTTCCATGGAAACCATCAAAGTACCAATGACCCGCCTGTGACCTCAGATAATCCCACTGCATCCGATTGGCCATAGAATCATCCATTTTGGTCCAAATGTTCCATGGAACCCATAAATGTGCCAATGACCCACCTGTGACCTCAGATAATCCCACTGCATCCGATTGGCCATAGAATCATCCATTTTGGTCCAAATGTTCCATGGAAACCATCAAAGTACCAATGACTCGCCTGTGACCTCAGATAATCCCACTGCATCCGATTGGCCATAGAATCATCCATTTTGGTCCAAATGTTCCATGGAACCCATAAATGTGCCAATGACCCACCTGTGACCTCAGGTAATCCCACTGCATCCGATTGGCCATAGAATCATCCATTTTGGTCCAAATGTTCCATGGAAACCATCAAAGTACCAATGACCCGCCTG
The DNA here is from genome assembly GCA_958299015.1 of Tetanocera ferruginea. NCBI lineage: Eukaryota > Metazoa > Arthropoda > Insecta > Diptera > Sciomyzidae > Tetanocera > Tetanocera ferruginea. The sequence continues at coordinate 61,761,134 of OY282640.1, read as the reverse complement.
TGACCTCAGATAATCCCACTGCATCCGATTGGCCATAGAATCATCCATTTTGGTCCAAATGTTCCATGGAAACCATCAAAGTACCAATGACCCGCCTGTGACCTCAGATAATCCCACTGCATCCGATTGGCTATAGAATCATCCATTTTGGTCCAAATGTTCCATGGAACCCATAAATGTGCCAATGACCCACCTGTGACCTCAGATAATCCCACTGCATCCGATTGGCCATAGAATCATCCATTTTGGTCCAAATGTTTCATGGAAACCATCAAAGTACCAATGACCCGCCTGTGACCTCAGATAATCCCACTGCATCCGATTGGCCATAAAATCATCCATTTTGGTCCAAATGTTCCATGGAACCCATTAATGTGCCAATGACCCACCAGTGACCTCAGATAATCCCACTGCATCCGATTGGTCATAGAATCATCCATTTTGGTCCAAATGTTCCATGGAAACCATCAAAGTACCAATGACCCGCCTGTGACCTCAGATAATCCCACTGCATCCGATTGGCCATAGAATCATCCATTTTGGTCCAAATGTTCCATGGAACCCATAAATGTGCCAATGACCCACCAGTGACCTCAGATAATCCCACTGCATCCGATTGGCCATAGAATCATCCATTTTGGTCCAAATGTTTCATGGAAACCATCAAAGTACCAATGACCCGCCTGTGACCTCAGATAATCCCACTGCATCCGATTGGCCATAGAATCATCCATTTTGGTCCAAATGTTCCATGGAACCCATAAATGTGCCAATGACCCACCAGTGACCTCAGATATTCCCACTGCATCCGATTGGTCATAGAATCATCCATTTTGGTCCAAATGTTCCATGGAAACCATCAAAGTACCAATGACCCGCCTGTGACCTCAGATAATCCCACTGCATCCGATTGGCCATAGAATCATCCATTTTGGTCCAAATGTTCCATGGAACCAATAAATGTGCCAATGACCCACCAGTGACCTCAGATAATCCCACTGCATCCGATTGGTCATAGAATCATCCATTTTGGTCCAAATGTTCCATGGAAACCATCAAAGTACCAATGACCCGCCTGTGACCTCAGATAATCCCACTGCATCCGATTGGCCATAGAATCATCCATTTTGGTCCAAATGTTCCATGGAACCCATAAATGTGCCAATGACCCACCTGTGACCTCAGATAATCCCACTGCATCCGATTGGCCATAGAATCATCCATTTTGGTCCAAATGTTCCATGGAAACCATCAAAGTACCAATGACTCGCCTGTGACCTCAGATAATCCCACTGCATCCGATTGGCCATAGAATCATCCATTTTGGTCCAAATGTTCCATGGAACCCATAAATGTGCCAATGACCCACCTGTGACCTCAGGTAATCCCACTGCATCCGATTGGCCATAGAATCATCCATTTTGGTCCAAATGTTCCATGGAAACCATCAAAGTACCAATGACCCGCCTGTGACCTCAGATAATCCCACTGCATCCGATTGGCCATAGAATCATCCATTTTGGTCCAAATGTTCCATGGAAACCATCAAAGTACCAATGACCCGCCTGTGACCTCAGATAATCCCACTGCATCCGATTGGCCATAGAATCATCCATTTTGGTCCAAAGTTTCCATGGAAACCATCAAAGTACCAATGACTCGCCTGTGACCTCAGATAATCCCACTGCATCCGATTGGCCATAGAATCATCCATTTTGGTCCAAATGTTCCATGGAAACCATCAAAGTACCAATGACCCGCCTGTGACCTCAGATAATCCCACTGCATCCGATTGGCCATAGAATCATCCATTTTGGTCCAAATGTTCCATGGAAACCATCAAAGTACCAATGACCCGCCTGTGACCTCAGATAATCCCACTGCATCCGATTGGCCATAGAATCATCCATTTTGGTCCAAAGTTTCCATGGAAACCATCAAAGTACCAATGACTCGCCTGTGACCTCAGATAATCCCACTGCATCCGATTGGCCATAGAATCATCCATTTTGGTCCAAATGTTCCATGGAAACCATCAAAGTACCAATGACCCGCCTGTGACCTCAGATAATCCCACTGCATCCGATTGGCCATAGAATCATCCATTTTGGTCCAAAGTTTCCATGGAAACCATCAAAGTACCAATGACTCGCCTGTGACCTCAGATAATCCCACTGCATCCGATTGGCCATAGAATCATCCATTTTGGTCCAAATGTTCCATGGAAACCATCAAAGTACCAATGACCCGCCTGTGACCTCAGATAATCCCACTGCATCCGATTGGCCATAGAATCATCCATTTTGGTCCAAAGTTTCCATGGAAACCATCAAAGTACCAATGACTCGCCTGTGACCTCAGATAATCCCACTGCATCCGATTGGCCATAGAATCATCCATTTTGGTCCAAATGTTCCATGGAAACCATCAAAGTACCAATGACCCGCCTGTGACCTCAGATAATCCCACTGCATCCGATTGGCCATAGAATCATCCATTTTGGTCCAAATGTTCCATGGAAACCATCAAAGTACCAATGACCCGCCTGTGACCTCAGATAATCCCACTGCATCCGATTGGCCATAGAATCATCCATTTTGGTCCAAAGTTTCCATGGAAACCATCAAAGTACCAATGACTCGCCTGTGACCTCAGATAATCCCACTGCATCCGATTGGCCATAGAATCATCCATTTTGGTCCAAATGTTCCATGGAAACCATCAAAGTACCAATGACCCGCCTGTGACCTCAGATAATCCCACTGCATCCGATTGGCCATAGAATCATCCATTTTGGTCCAAAGTTTCCATGGAAACCATCAAAGTACCAATGACTCGCCTGTGACCTCAGATAATCCCACTGCATCCGATTGGCCATAGAATCATCCATTTTGGTCCAAATGTTCCATGGAAACCATCAAAGTACCAATGACCCGCCTGTGACCTCAGATAATCCCACTGCATCCGATTGGCCATAGAATCATCCATTTTGGTCCAAATGTTCCATGGAACCCATACGAATACGAACCAATCAGTTCGTGCAAAATTAAAACAATACAATTATAAACAACGAAACAAAAACAAAGAAAGCAGCAGGCACATAAGCAGCTGATGATTGATTTTCTTATATAAAAACATGCATTTTTCTTCTTATATTTTACTATTTTCTGACTTTCATATAATAGTGACAAAATCCAAAATTAGATATTCATTCAGCGTAGGATATATCTGATATTTAAGTATATATATTATCTTTGAACGATAAGTATTAAAGGCTGTAGGTATACCCTAAAGTATTCGCCAAAAACGTTGCATGACCTTCAAAAAATCTGTTAAAACGACCCCATACAAACCGCGCTGTAAGACGTAATTCTACGTCAAAAAAAAAAACGGATTCTTGGATTTAGCGAAACTTTTTTGAAATTTTATTTGAAGTATTAACTAAACCTCTGCACGAGTGCGCTTGAAATGCGTTTCAAGCCACTAGTTTGTGGTACGAGCCTTTGCTATGTTATGTTCTCATCAATGAAATCAAGCATAACACTGCAGAGAGCACTCTTCGCTTCAGTAGAACAAGAACAAACGAAAACCGAATCAATGTTATGCACGATTCGACAAAGAAGAATGCAATGACTGGAAAGTTATGTAAACAACAGCAGAACGCTTGATGTCTTTTGTTTTTAGTAGTACCCGACCGATTATTCGGCTTCTACTTCCGTAATAGTCATAATCGGCCGATATTTTCACCTTCGGCTTCGGTTCGGCAAAAAAGTAGCAACAATGCAGACATTAACTGCGCTTAAGATATATATAAAAATAAACAAATGACGCACAAAAAGGAATGCAAAAAACAAGCAAGCTTCGCCAAGGTTCTGCTGTGTTAGGTGTGATTGATGCATTTTTCGCTGTTATCAAAGTGTTCTATTTTTATAAAACGAACAACATCGTGTTCTGTTAACGCAAACAGCATGCATGGTTATGTTTGAAGCCGACGAGGGCTCTGCAGTAGTCGTTTGTTGTCATTAAATGAATTGGATAACCTCTGCTTGACTAACAGAGTTCTGTTAAGCTCTGAACTCTGCACTGTTGGCTCTACTGTTGTAGAAAAAACGAGTGCATTCGTGCAGAGGTTTAGTATTAACTTTTGACTTTCAAAATATTATCTGTACCTTTTCATAAACAAGAAAATTATGCAGGATAAAAAAGAAAGTCTTACTAATTTCTGTAATTTTCAATAAACATCTATTATCTATATGTCTAGCATTCTCACTGAGTTTCGTTAGGATCGGGTTACTTTTGTACGTACCTTCCATACAAAATTATGTAAAATTTAAATATACGTCCTAGGGAGGATCCTAAGGTCTTATCAATTTCTACCATTTTGTGTGCACATCAATTTTTCTAATTGCCGTCTGACCAAATTTTATTAAGATCGGCCAACTTTGGCATGCATCTCCCATACAAAATAATGTAAAAAATCAATATAAGAAAAGTACCCAATGAAAGTACCCTTAGAAACTAACCAATTTCAACCATTTTTGCAATTTTTGTTAAATTTAACAATCACGACATTTTCAATAAAAATGTTTCGCCTGCAATAATAACTTTTAACCCTCTTTTTAATCATTTAATTTGTAAAAAATAAAATATTTTTATTACAAATTGAGTGGTAAAATTTTTCGGTGTAGGCGATTTTTTATTAAATGATTTAAAATCGCGCGATTTTAATACAAAATTTTTGCCTGCGGCGCTTACTATAGTTTGTAACCAAAAAAGTTCAAATAACAGTTATTTAATTCTTTAAAATCGCATTTTATTACAATAAAAACAACAATTTTTCAAAATGTAATGTTTTTTTTTTTTTTTTTTAACAATTTGTTATTGTTTGCTATCTGTTGTTTTTTTCGGAAAGCATAAAGGAAATAATAAAAACACAAATCTCATCAAATTGGTTTCTAATTGCATTTAGAAATTTCTTTAGGGGTGACACCATGGGTATCCGCCCCGGGTGACACCAAGCCTAGGAACGCCTCTGTTCAAGAGAACACATTGTTGCCAAGTCATTGCTTTTAGCACTAAGTCTAGTGCTTTTTGATGTTGGAAAATGCTAAATTTAAAAAAAAAAACACTAAACAAACAAGCACTAACTCTGGTGCATTTCCATTTTAGTTTTAGTGCTTTTCTCACTAAAGCTCAAAAACATGTAATTGTCGTGAAATAAAAAAAATCTTAAAATCATTCCCAATGTTTCACTTAAATATTTCATTTATAAGTTCGTCCTTTTTACTTAAACCCTTTAACCTCACAAAGTTCAAACATTTTGTTGAGATTCCAAAACTCAAAATTAATTGCAAAATAAATTCAAGATTATATAACCACACCATGTTTTTTTGGTCTTTAATCCTCTCTAAATTTTAGTTTTACAGGTACGATGCGGTAAAAAGTTAAAACAAATCATTGATAAACCATCATCTTGAGTCATCTAAGAACTATTTGGTTCTATTAAAGAATATACACATTCTGCATTCTAAAATAAAACAATATCCTTTGAAATATAGGGACAGAAATGAGATAAGAAATATTTTATATAAAAAGTAGAAATTTAAAAATGCAAGAATTAGACGAGATATGAGATTGCTAATATGAGTGATATGAGTGGTGACCGTGGCATGCAGGTTAAGTGTGTGGCTTAGCATGCTCGGAGCCCGGGTTCGATCCCCAGCCGCGGCGAAAAGTTTTTTCAATATAAAATTTTTCTGATCGGTCACCACCTCTCTGCAGACAATGGCAAACCTCAGAGAGTAAATAATGCCATGTAAAGCTTCTTGAGAACATGAACTTAAGCCGTTCGGAGTCGGCATAAAACATGTAGGTCCAGTTCTTCGTCAATTGTGTGCAAACATTTAATAACACACACAACACAATTACTCATAAGAAGCTCGGTCAAAGTCCTTTCAAGGGTTGAAATGGCCAATTTGTTTTTTTTTGTTTTTATGAGATTGCTAATTTTCTGAGGACAAAAAAAGTTTTTATTAAAAATTTTATTTTTAGTGCTTTTTTGTCAAAATTCCGCGTTTTTTTGTGACTTGGTGCCTTTTGGTTTGAGAATGTTGGCAACACTGAAACTACAAATTAATAAAAGGAATGAATGCGGATTCCTAGACAGAAGTGGAGAGCGCTGGCTGAAGGTAAAGAAGATATAATTCCAGAGAAACGAAAATATAATCGCATACGACAGCGAGAGAGGCGACGAAAAATCTTAGAAAATAAAATATGCGTAGACCATATGTAGTTAAACCTTGGCGAAAGCGGTTAAAAAAGTGGAGCAAGCGATGTCAAAGGGCATGCACAAATACTTTTCTCAATTGCGTTAGTTTCTGTTCTGTGTTTTTTCATATAAAGGGTCCGCCAAATAACTTTTTTTTTTTGAAAATGTTATAAAAAAAAACTACTGATTATTTTCTCAAATTTCTTTTTTTATTTGAATGCACAATCCATCCGGTTAATAATGGAAAATAGTTTCATTCCAATGGCTGTCTCGGCTAGCCATGCAGTAGCCTACACGATCGGTCCAATTTTTAAGCACATTATCGATTGTGTGCAGCTGTATTTCACCAATAGCTTCACGAATATTGTCCTTTAAAGCGTCAATTGTCTCTGGCTTGTCGGCGTAACACTTATATTTGAGGGCACCTCACAAATAATAGTCCAACGGTGTCAAATCGCAGCTCCGAGGTGGCCAAACGACATCAGCTCTGCGGCTGATAATGCGATCTTCAAAAACAGGGCGCAAAACATCGAGTGTAGCTTCGGCTGTGTGGCACGTAGCGCCTTCCTGTTGCAATCAAATGTTGCCAATATCCTCCTCTTCAATTTTTGTGAACAAAAATTCGCTCAAAATGGCCCGATAACGATGACCATTGACTGTAACGGCCACTCCTTACCCATTTGCGAAAAAAAATGACCCAATTGTGCCTCTGTACCAAAATCCGCACCAAACAGTGACTCGTTTTGGGAGCATCGGCTTTTCAATGTATGCGTGCGGGTTTTCTGTGCCCCAAATGCGACAATTTTGCTTGTTTACATACCCGCCAAGATCAAAATGAGCTTCATCTGAAAAGATGATTTTTTTTTTTGCAAAATCGGCATCTTCTGGAAGTCGATCGCAGGCCCACTCAGCGAAGCGAAAACGCATTGGATGGTCAGTTGGCTTCAACTCCTGAACCAATTGGACTTTGTATAGCGTCAAGGTCTTTATGCAAAATTCGTCTCAATGATGTCTTCGAAATGTTTAATTGTTGAGAACGATGTTGATGCCGCTTCACGCAAACTTTCTGCCACATCAGCAATATTCTCGGGTGTACGCACTGTTTTTGGCTTTTCACGCTTTGGTTTATCGATGAGGGTGCCAGTTTCTTTCACTTTTCTTACAAGATAACGAACATACGTATCTGACGGTGCTGCTGTTCTTCCAAAATCCGTACACAATTTTCGCACACATTCTGCAACATTACCATGATTTTCAAAGTAATGTCGCAATATTTCCTAGCGTTCTTCAAGCATTTACGCAACCATATTCGTTCAGCGGAAGGATGAAACTAATTATCTGTCAAATTAGACATGTGCTAAGTGTTACCATTCACGAAATAAGCACTAGTTGAAAAAAAACGTTTGATGGCGGACATTTTATAAGACGAATTATACTTATTTTTTCATTATTGAAGATATTTTCAGTTTAAAATTTTGAATAAATATTGAATACATTATAAATCATTTATAATATCCTTCTGCATGTCGAATTCCTTAAAAAATAAAAAATTAACGTAAAAATATTATGCAACAAAATGTAGCATTCGACATGTAGCGTGTGACAGTGATAAACAGCCCTATTCTGACATCTTAACAAAGCTCACCACATTAACAAAATGGTTAATATTAACAAATTGTTAAGGTTTCGTATTCTGCTGAAAATTTAAAAGCTCTTTACTTAACTATTTTGTTAATGTCAGAAAGTATCTTAACAACGAGTGACATTTCAGTGTTCAGCTAAATATTTTTTGCGAAAATAAAATTTGATAAATTGAATAGGGTTTATTGTTGTGAAATAAAAATTTAACAGCAAATATGGAAGAATTTTTATTACTTTTATACGTTGATGCCGAAGAAGATCAACGAAAACAAAAAATTGAAAGACGGCGCTATTTGAGACGTCTTCGGGATGAAAATGATCCCTTTTCCTAAAGCGACAAGGAGTTTGTTAAGGATTTTTGTCAAGGAAAGATACTTTGCTGGAATTTAATTGAGGAGCTATCTCATTTTGATACTCAAAGTACATCTTTGCCATTTTCAGTACGATTTCTGGCTGCACTTTATTTCTTTGGACATGGTTCTTACCAAAAATGTGTTGGTAATCATTGTGTCCAACCAATGAGCCAGTCTTCTGTTTCACGCAGCATCCATGAAATAGCGAATTTAATAATTCGAGTTAAAGGAAATGAAATAAGATTTCCAATCACTCATGAAGAGCAGGCTGAAATTAAAGCAGGGTAATTTTTATAATGATTTTCTATGCATTGGTCTCTATTTATTGTTTCCTTCTTCTTAAACTTGCAGATTCCACCGTAACTTTGGGATAAAAAGTACAATTGGTTGCATTGACTGCACTCATGTGGCAATCATTTCGCCACCTGCAAATAATTTCGAAACTCCTTTGAATTTATACATGAATCGAAAAGGATATTACAGTATTAATGTTGAAGCGGTAAGTAACTTGATTTTAATCCTAAACAGTTTCAGACTGCATTGTACTCATGCATACATTTTCCCAAACCAGATTTGTGATCACCGCCTTGTATTTACATCTGTAAATGCAAAATTTCCAGGTTCATGCCATGATTCGGGAATTTGAACAACATCATTGTTGAAAACACACCTCATGAGAAATCACAGTTCTCAACGCGACACATGGCTATTGGGTGATCAAGGATACCCTCTCGAACCTTGGTTTCTGACACTATTGGCTGAGCCTCATGGAACTCAAGAGAAAAGGTACAACAAGCTTCATGCAAAGAGTCGCAACTCTATAGAAAGGGCCTTTGGCGTATTGAAATCCCGCTTCAGATGCTTGTGTAAGCATCGTGTTCTCCACTACACTCATGAAAGAGCAGCAACCATCGTCAATGCTTGTACGATTTTACACAACATCGTCATGAAGGCAGGAGCACCTGCTAATATCGATGAAAGCGAGTTAATGGAAACCGTCGAACCAGAGATTCCATTCAGTGAAAGAAACTCTTCAAATGCCACTAACTAATTTTGAGAGAAGGAGAAATTGTGCGCAGCAGATATGTGTCTACTCTTTAGAATTAAAGAAAAAAAAAATAAATGCAAAATAATTCAAAAATATTCTGTAATATTAACCCTTATCATTGAACCCGCGCTCGCTCTCAAAACAGCGTCGAAACAAATATTTTCTATTTTTGAAAATTTAAATTTCGACGTCGAACGAACTGTTTTATCGATAGTGATATATCACTCTACTACCCAGCTAGACAGGTAACCGTGACATACGGCGTATGTTTGGCATACGCGTCACGACTTTGACGTTATTTTCGTATAAAGCACTCCATACAAATGCACGTTACATTTGTTCTAGCAACATGAAAAATATAACGTACCGACACTTAAATATAATTACCGACACTCATCCGTGTGATCTGGCATCCCTGTCTATCACCGATGTTTTACCATAAGAAAAAAGTATATCTGAACTGCTCACACCAATAACAAATTCATCTTCTCCCCTCACCCCTGATACCATACCCTTCTTGTTCACCAACATTCACCTTAGCTAAAGAAAGAAAAACAAAGCAGTTTTGTAAATTTTTCTTTATTTTCATTTTTATTTTAAATAGTTTTACTAATGAAACATACAATTAAATTTTTTAATATAATATAAATAATGCCAGCAAAATGATAATAACATTAAATATTTCTATACTAGATGGGTCTTGTCCACAGTCTGTCCGTCCACTCACACCACCATTGCTTCCCACTTTTGCACAATCGATAATCCTTTTATATATTTCCACAACCGCGATTTGGACAATATATTTCACAAACACGATTGATTTTATTTAGTTTTTAATATTATTTTCACTATTCTATCCTTCATATGTTGAACTATTTTATTTTTATTTGTTTGAAACTTTTGTACCGACTCAGCTGTTTGACGTGGAAAAGGGCTAGCTATGCAATAATATATTGCTTGCTTTGTTTTACACAACATCTTAACGTAAGAGTGTATTAGTGAACACCAAAATTTGTTTAATTGTGTTCGTAAGCACGTTACAGCTGTCTAGCTGGGTATTGAACAAACGTCGTCGAACAAAAAAATAAAATTTTGGTCAACAAAAATTTAAGAGCGGATTCATTTCACCTCTCAAGCAAATATTAAGCAAGTAGAACTTTGCCATAAATTTCTCTTCAATTATCATAAGTATTAGGATTAACCTATATAAGTGGATAATAGATTTATGTATTAGGCATTTGATGGTTCAAATAATGGCAAAATATTGGATGTTATTACAAAGAGCCAATTAAAGAACAAATGTTTTTGTGAGAATCTCGTCCAAAATTCGATGAATGTTAATCTTTTAGTTGCCAAGAAATTTAAAGATACACCAATTTAATGGACAATTGTTAATTTAAAGAAATTCTGTTATGAAACATGTATCTTAACTATACTTGGCTCTTTATGTTGCAACATTAACAGCAAGGTAACTAAGCCTTAGTCAAAATTATAAAAATTGATTATATGGATTACAAAAAGAAAACAATCCATTTAGACTCTCCACCTAACTCTGTAAAAAGACGTGCTGTGGATGTACTAAGTTTAACACTCTAAAATTGCAACCTCTTTTTAGTAAAAAACTGAAACAAACGAATACGGACTTGACGTGTCAATGAGAGCAGATCTTTATTATGGTATAGCTGACATATTTTATGGTCATAATTGGCATACTTGATGGCCGTAGCTGGCCTAAATTAGGTCTATTTTTTTAAATTAGGTCTCTTTTCTATTAGGCCGCCTAATAGAATCCAATAAATTTGCAAGATGCAGCTGGTGACAAACATCTTTAGGTCAATCGATAGATGTGCTAATGCATGCACAATGCGCCCAGCTACCATCCAATACTATCACCAAGCTGAATGATTGGGAAAGTTGGTAGTAGCATAACTGGCCAGTTTGCGAATATTCAGTTATAAGTGCAGCAAGGAAGAAATCAAAGTACTAAGTGTTATCGTCAAATTTTCCATTAGCGGTTATTGTTCCTTAGTTTCGCGAAGACGTAGCTAGCTGTGGGAACGAAAACCGCAATGATGGCGATGTACTCCTAGGCGCCACAGGCAACACCAATCTTGCAACGCTTGCAGGACCATATACCAATGCAGGGTATTCAATGCAGCCTTGCCACTAAAACCTTGCCGCAGAAGGTGCAGTTGAATTTGCTGTACTGGTTGTTTTGTTAGATTTATTCTTGAGGCAGCATGTTTTATTTCGAATTTCTCATTTACAATTTGTTTTAAATAAAAATTTGTTTTGAAGTATAATTGACAAGCTTCATAAAATTGAGAGTACCGATAAAGCAGTTTGGTCGCGCGTTTTCAATGATAGGGTGAAATTCTATTGTCGGAAGTGAAAAATATCGTCGAAATGAGTTCGACGACGAGCTGCTGGTGAAGGTGAGTTCTCGACGACGATATTTACTCGACGCGTGTTCAAGGATAGGGGTGATTCGTGCCTAATTAAAATCCAGTTATGCAGTTTTGGTGAATCTACGAAGCATTAATTTAAAGAAAAACACACTGATGCTTTTTAAAAATGCATTTTGGAACTTAGCCTTTATGTATTTAAAGTCAAATTTAAAGTATTTGATGTAGGGATGTCGGAAAAATATCGATGCATCGAAAATATCGATTATTTGCTTCGATGCATCGAAAAATTGTCACTCGATGTTTGAATAGCCGATGCATCGATGTTTTTTAAATATCGAAAACTGACATCACTAGTTCAGCGAACCGCCATTTCTATTTTTAAATTGTGGAAAAAAAATAAAGCGAGCATTCACAGGTTTTCTTATTGAAACTCTCTCTCAGTAAGTCAAATTGAGAATAGATTTTTAAAACATAGATTTTAAAAACCCTAAAAATTTAGGAAGAGTTTTAGAGGACTAAAAAATTTAAATTTTTATGATTTTTGTGGTTTAACAAAAACGTTTTTGACCTGATTCGATAGTCCATTAGAAACATAAATAGCTCAGGTATAGTAAATAATTTGAAATTATGTTCTATTTTGCTTATAACATACTTTGTTGTTTAGTAAAATCTTAAAAATTGTCTACAAATCGATGCATTGATGTATTGATGTATGCTGTCCAATGCATCGAAAGATATCGATGTACATTTCGATGCATCGAATCACAGAAAAACATCGATGTTTTTTCCCACTGACATCTCTAATTTGATGAATTTCAAAAATTTTATATACATACCTAAATTTACTGCACTCAAATACCACAGATTGATATAAAAACATACTTTCATAATTTTAATTTTATTTATTGGCAATTCTTTCAATTGCATTGGCAAGCTTTTCAATAGCTTGCAATGTAGCAAGCTGCAATTCAACCATACGCTGGTCCCGCTCATCTCTCTGTTGGATGCTGCGCATAACAACAGCATATATATCTTGCTGGGATACAGCTGCTGGTTGAGCTGGTTGTTGAGCCGGCCGCATAGTTCGCCACACTTGGGAAAACAGGGTTTGCACCAGCCGCTGGTGAGTTTTTCCGGAGGTTTTCGGTTGCTGGTAAACAGGGGCAGATGTTTGGCATCACTGGTGACCCAAAGTTTGCGACTCCTGGCGAAGCAGAGTCCTCGCTGGTAGTTGCTGGTGAACTTGTCTCCATGGTCATGGCTGATGGCGAAAATGCCTAAATATTAAAATTCAAGTGTTTGAGCTTCAAGTTTTCATTATTTCACTTTACCTTTACTCCCAAAGCGACTATGCCATCAACACCATCAACACCGAATGGACTGCATGGACAGTGTTGCCGTTTTGGCTATTTATAGCCAAAAGTGCTTATTTTTGTTGCTCGTGATCAGTTTTGGCTATTTGGCGATTTTATTTTTCATTTGGCTATTTTTTTACTCGGCTATGGTTTTGCATTCCGGCGAAAATTAATTTTTTATTTTACGTACAACACTTGCACTTACCTGAGAATCGCCAGCGAATCGCTTGGAAGATCAAGCAATTGCCTTTGAGCTCATCTGAAAATTATCCGGGTATCACCGACTGTAAGCTGCTTAGGCTGATTCGCCGGGAAGATTCGCCAATAAACCTCCAAGAAGAGTTATAAGAAATTCGCCGAAAAGGGTGGCAAACGAAGTCCTTTTAAGAGTCCTCAGCATTTTGTTCCAAAGCATCGTTGTTCTGTCCGAATTCAATGAATTTTTTTGTTAATTTGTTTTTATTTCTCTTCGATATAATGCGACGTTGCTTCGAAACTATACTTGTTTAACTTTTTGATTAATTTTAACGATTTTTCAGAGCCTGCATCATATTCCCATGATAGATTTTGAACTTTTTGAAAAATCCATCTTCCAACAGTCGCCGAAATAAGCGAAGGAAGATTTTGAAAATTTTCGTGACTCATGCATTCATTGCTTTAGCATTTGAAAAGCGATGCATTTTCCCAAAAACACTTGGGAGAATCACTGGTGTATCGCAAAATCCACTTCTCTGGCTATCGTCTTCCAAATGTTTGCAGGGAAATGATTTCAAATTTGTACGTGAGGGTGAATTCTCTCTTCATATGAACACGACCAGCCAGTGATGCTAATCGCGCAGCCGAGCGCAAGAATATCCAATAATTTGACATGTGACATCTCGAATCATGTGCCAGATAAGAGTATGCAACAATGTATATAACTTTGATCATTGAAAGTAATTATGGTTTGTTTTCAAAAGTAAAATAAAGCAAGTCAGCATGGAAAAGTAATTGATATAGCACTCCGCTACACATAAAACATTCTTCACTTGACCTCACTTTCTCACCTACTTATCTATCTCCCATTTCTGAACCAAGGCAGACTTAACTGAATAAGTTTGACACCAGAAATCCTTGCTTCGAAGCTAAAAAAAAAAAAATGTAATATTTTTTTACTTCCGAAAAAGCAAACCTTATTTTCATGATGTTTTTTCTACTCTAATCAATTAAAAAATTAATTAGCAAAGTCCTTCTATATTACAGGTCCGTTTATATAAAGGATTTATGCCCTTAATATGTTTAAAATATGCTCTTTTACTTTTAATATATAATTTTTTATAACATATTTAGAAACAAACATGTTTGTAAATCTATTTCCAGTAAAAACGGTACTGTGTTGTACAAAAAACTATTTAGTTAAAAAAGATACGAATGTTAGTTTTGTTTTTTTTTTTCTAATACAATTAATTAATCTTTTGGCTATTTTTTTTACATTTTGGCTATTTTTATTTTGTGTTTTGGCTATAAAAATAAATTTACTCTGGCAACACTGTGCATGGACCACCACCAGTAAGTTGCTGCTCACTCTTTTTTTTTCGTTTCGCAGCTGACTTTTCCAAACGCCCAAGTTCTGTAAACATAACATATATGATATGTAAATATATTTTATAGTCACCTCTTTCCATTTAGCTGGGGTTCTTGTTGGACCCCTCATCGCATTGAGATTTTCTGCAATCTCTGCCCACAACTGCTGGATTGCAATAGGCGACCGCGGATTATTTTTGCCAGCCAAAAGTTTAGGATGCTGTCGACAAAATTCGATGTAGAACATCAGCTGCTCCTGCGTTGTTCGCTCAAATTTGGGCTGTCTATTTAATAAATAACAAATTCAATTTAGAAAACGCATGAAATCTGAAAAAAACTTACTTGTGAAGACTTTCCATTTCGTTGAGTTGTAAATATAAATGAAAGAAATTATCACAAAACAGCTGTTAGCTGTGACATTTCGATTTTCACCATTTGTGGTGAACTTGAAAAGCTTTTTCAAACTTTTGAGTTGTTAATATTTTTTTAGAATACGAATATTTACATTACATAACAAGAACATTAGCAAGAACTCCTTAACAATTCGTTGTTAAGTTAACAACCAGAATAGGGGTGTAAAATTAAAAAGTAAATAAGCTGCTTAATATTCTTGATTCAAATAAACAACATTAATAAAAGACATCAAAGCACAACATTCCAAAATTAGTCACATTAAAATAATGCCTTACGTTTCGCTGAAATCAGTGTTTGAACTGTTTGCCACAAAATCGACTTCTGTTTTTGTAGCGTCCATTAGTTTTTTTTTAAATTTTCTTGAAAACGAACAATTGTCAAAAATCAACCTGAGCACTAATTATAGTGCTAATCAAAAGCTATAACTTTCGCCTTTTGTCAAAATAAAAAAATTTTTTCGCAAAAGTATTTTTTCACTTTGAATGCGTACGAATGTCGCATGCGACATCATAGAAATGCCCATTCATTTCAGTACAAAAAACAAGTGCAGAAATCATTAAATTCGAGTTAAACGCAAGAGTTTTTAGTTTCTTTAATTGATTCATTGACGTCGGGATAACGTAAAAAAAATTGAATAGATTTTCGATCCAGTCGAGTAAAGCTACAGAAATGTAATACTACACGCAATACAGCTAATTTTCTCATCCAACAAGCTAAAAGTAATTATTTTTCCTCTAAGCTCAACCCCAACCTTAACTCGAAGCAATTATGGCAAAACATAAAACGATGTAGAGTTTTCAGCAAAGATTCAACTGAATGTTCCTTAAAACCTGATGACCTAAATAACTTTTTCTTGGAAAGTGGAAACCTTGGTCTTTCTAATAATATAAGCAGCGTTGACTTGCCGCTGGTGACTAGTAATTTTCAGTTTGCTTCGTTTGAGTTTTCTTCTGTCAGTGAAGAGTGTGTGGCCAAATGCATTAAGATGATTGATTCGAATGCTGTTGGGATTGATGGTTTACCCGTAAGGTTCATTAAATTAATAGTACCTTTTATTCTTTCACCTTTAACCCATATAATAAACCATAGCCTAACATGTTCCCGATTTCTAGATTTATGGAAGACTGCCATTGTTTTACCTGTAGCTAAATCTAGTTCTGCCTCTGTACCCAATGACTACAGACCTATAAGTATATTACCTGCATTGGGAAAGGTCCTTGAACGCATTATGGTCGACCAAATCTCTGAACACCTACAAAGAAATAAGCTATTATCCCCTCTCCAGTCTGGCTTTAGAGCTGGTCACAGTTGCACAACGGCTATTATTAAAGTTCTTGATGATATCAGAATCTCTTACGATCAAAATTTTCTGACGTTATTATATCTTATTGACTTCTAGAAAGCATTTGATTCTGTGAACCATATGCTTCTCTGTCATAAGCTCTGACATTTTTTTAATTTTAGTTCTGAGGCCGTTAACCTAATATCAAGTTACCTTGACGGAAGAATTCAGCAGGTGAAAGTAGGTAACGCCTTCTCTTCTCTCAAACCTGTTGTAAGTGGAGTACCTCAAGGATCTATTCTAGGTCCACTCTTATTCTCTGCATTTATAAATGATGTTTTCTCAATTTGCAAATATGCTACTGTACATGCTTATGCTGATGATATGCAACTCTACTTATCGCGACCTACTGGACTTTTAGAGGATTTAACATATAGACTGAACTACGACTTGACGTTGTTAAATAACTGGGCTGTTTCTAACTTGCTTTTAATTAACCCCTTAAAAACTAAAGTTTTGCCAATTGCGAGGAGTGATTCTTGCTTCATTGATATCCCTCCGGTTTTTATTGGCGACAAGAAACTTGATTTTATCCTGAAAGCTAAAAACCTTGGATTTATTATAAACTCCAAGTTAACATGCACAGACCATATTAATTCCACAATAGGTAAAATATATGGCACTTTACGCCACCTTCGTATTTCCCAGAACTTTACGTCCATTGAAACTCGTCGCAGACTAGTTGTGCAATTAATTTTACCGCATATTACATACTCTGCTGTTGTATATAGCCAGCTGGATTCCCAATCACAGCATAAACTTTTGGTTGCATTCAATAATGCGGCTAGGTATGTGTATGGAATCAATCGTTATGATCATATCTCTTTAAGGAGTAAAGGAATTCTGGGGTGTGGCTTACTTGATTATTTAAACATTCGCAATGTTATATTTTTGCACTCACTCTTACATACTCAAAGGCCTGAATATCTTTTTGTGAAACTTCAGTTCTTTCAGTCTCAACGGTCTACCAGCTTTATAGTTCCTAGGTTTAATTATCTTAATAGCAGCAGGTTCTTCTTCGTCAGCACCATTAGATTGTAGAATGCTTTACCCAACTCTCTTAAACGGATAACTTTACGAACTAACTTCAAACATGCCATATTTGAATATTACAGCACTCTAAATCAATAGTCCTATGCTCTTCTCAATTCTATCTAATTTTTCTACAACATATCTATATTTCTTAAACTTTCTTACTTTCTTATTTTCTGTTATCATAACTTCAATCAATTTGCCAATGTTATTATATTAAGTTAATATTTTCATAAGTTTCAAAAATTTAATGGATATATTTTTGCTTGCAAATGTTTTATATTAAGTAGATCTTAAACTGTGTAATTTAATTTAATTTTAAATTTAATTTTAAGTAATTTACAAATCCACCAGTGGTAATGTCTCTCGTAGTACTAAAAAAGACTAAGTCTTATTGTACACCTCAGTTCTTAATAATAATAATAATAATAATAAAAAATTGTATGTTACACAGAGAAAAATAGTGCCACATTAAATATATAAGATTACTTCTTAAAACGTATTTAGAACAAGTTGCATGAAAGAAGAAAGAGGAGAGGTATTTTTTAAGAATAAATCTTCTTGTTTTTCGGCAAAGATTTTCTTAAATTTTTTAATAAGATATCTTTTTAATTTCTCTTTAAATCCATATTTTCAAGAAAGTTTTTTTAAGTCTTTAATGTTTATTCGTTATTTCTTATTTATTCCATTTTGAGAAGAAAAGCAATTAATATATAAAACTTTGTTGCTTCATGAGATTTCTTCTGAAAAAATCAAGAAGTAGCTTTGAGATTCCTTTAAAAAAAAAAAAAAAACAGAAAGAAAACCTAGTAGCTGTATGAGATTTCTTCTTAAACTAATTTAAGAAGACATAGCCATTAACTTTAAAAAGAACATCTTCTTGGTTAAAACTATAGAGAAATCTTCTTAACTTTGTTCTACATTATAAGATTTTTATGTGGCGATTTTTCTGTGTGTAACTGAAATCTGGCAGAAAATTTTTAGCGATAACTCGGTTTTTATTTTTCAGTCGACAACAATAGCAAAAACGCAACAATTCAATTCATAAGAAAAGCAAAAATGCATAACAATGCATTTTATACATATGTAACTAATGATTACTTGAATCAATAAAATTAAAATCATAAAAATAATCAATAGTTAAAATTATAATAACAGCAACAGCAAGAACAAGCGTCATGATACCGCTTGAATAAGCTTAATAGCTTTTGCTTCCACTATGAACGCGCCCTTAAAAAGGTGTCTCCTGGAAAGGAGATTTGTTAAGAATGAACAGGTCGAGTTGGAAAATGAAGCGTATCTCGATGATCCTGAATACTATTACTATTCGAAAGGCATCGCAATTTAAGAAAATAATTGGAATAAGTGAATGGAAGCTAATAATATTTATTTGAAGCTAATAAACAAGTAATCAGATAATAACATATACAATACACGGTTAAATATCTTGTACTTCATTTTTGTGCAGTTAAAATATTCCTGCAGTTTTTGATACCTTGGGGTTCAAAATTTAAACTTTGCCAAATACTAAATTATGCTTTAGTCATAATTTAGTCATAATGTCATTTGGAGACACCACTGTAACAAAATTTAATATAACATAAATATCACAGCTCTCTTTTTAGCTTATTGTTGTAATTTTAATTTAATTTTTTTTTCTGTATTGTAATTAATTTTAAGTATAATTTAAACTAAATTGTAGTACATTTGATTACTAAATGCCGCTTCTTATATTGGTTGCTCTTTGCACTGTTCGTTGAAAATATTACATATTCACCTTTAAAAAGTAACTCTGGCAACGCTAAAATTTAAAATGACCTTCCATAACATGCGTCGATTTCTTACATCTGGCAATGCATCATTGTCTCTTTTCTTTGTTTCTTCGTCTAGAACTGCATCATGTTTCTTTCAGTAAAAAAAAAAATATATATAAGCTTTTTTCGTTAAAATAAAAATATCAGCATTGAACTCAGATTTTACATCACACCTGTAAAAACTCTTTAAATTCCAAAGAAAAATTATTATAACAACTTGAAATCTTAAACATAATCAGCCCAATCATGAAACATTTTCTCCCGGGAATGGTAAATGGGAGTTTCCGGTTTTAAGATAGCAGATAAAGATATCTAAGTTTTATATTTTATACTCATGAAAATGGGCGATTGATGAACAAAATTGTATTAAAAATTTCCAAGAAGTATATTAACGTTATCTTATAAACAGAAAATCCCATTTACAATTCCCGGGAGAAAATGTTTCATGATTGGGTTGAATAAGCTTTGATCTCAAATACGCAACATAAGCGTGAAATTTTGAAAAATCGAATAAAAACCACTCATACTTCCTATACAAATTGACTTCATCAATACAGAAAATCTTTTCATAAAAAAAAAAATTAATCTATTCAAATATTTCAAAAAATCTGCAAATGAAGCTCTTAAAACAAACTTTGAACTAGCAGCAGTCAAGTAAAGCTTCGCAAAAATAGTTTTTCTTCGAAATCTACATTGTTTAACATGGTAAGTGGAACTTTGAATGCTTTCATAAATAGCAGAGTTCCAAATAATCTACATTTGGTAGGCTTCCACCTGATGAAAATAACCAATTATAATGAAAAGCTTATGGAAAGCAACAAGTTAAAGTTATTCAAATGCCAACAAAAGCAACAATTAAGCTGCATATCAAATTTCGAATTGGAGTATGCATATTTGAATGTGTGTGTGTGTGCGCGTGTGGGTGAATGCTTTTTGTTGGTTTTTGATGATTATGTGTTGTTTTGTTTGTGTTGCTCTTCAGCTCTTCATTGATGTTAGTTATTTACTAACAACATTGTTTTGACTGTCATTGTTGTTGATATGAGTTAGTTGGTGGTTGTGCTGTTGGTATGAAGTGGTGATTGTAAATGGTGGCATTTCCGCTGGGTACACGCAGAGAAAAAAAACGTTTATCGCCAGTTTGCTGCAAACGAACTTCGTTTGTCATGCTTCAAATCATTGTTTGTAAACGTTTGAACAGTTGGCATAATAATGGTTAGTTGCGGGAAACACGTTATCTAGTTGCAAGAAATTAATTTTGTTTGCCATAAACGGCAGTGATTTTTAAATTGCAGCAACCGAAAAGTTTATTTTTTCCAACTGAAAACTTCGTTTGCAGGAAAAGAAATTAATTTGTTATAAGCGACAACTGACAAAAAAAGTTGCTTGATTTCCGTGATAAAAAGCGTTTAATATTTGCCATCAACGAAAAGGAAGTATTTTAAGAGTGTGAACAAACAGACACACAACTGTGAATTACAAGCGCAGTCACACAATTGCTACACAGCTCGCTTTCGTTGATGACAAATGTAAAATATTTGCCATAAACGAAGAAACTAGAATGTGTTACAGCTTAAGTAAATAAAAAATTCATTCTAGACAATATCTCACAATAGCTCAATGGAAGCATGCTAGACTGGCACGCGGGAGACGTGGGTTCGATTCTTGGCTGTGTAAGTATCAAAAATTTGAATTTAATTATTGAAATTGTAATTATGTATCATTAACTGCTTGGTCAAAAGGAACCGTCAAAATAAGAATAATAAAAATAATAATAAAAAACATTAATTAAAAAAAAAAAATTTGGTGTTCCTGTTGGGAATTGAACCCAGGTCACTCAAGTTTCAAGACTCGACCGCCAGCACGCTCGGCTAAACTAGAACTTCCAAAACAATGATAAAATTTCATTAAGTTCGATGTTTTTTCGTTTCAAGCAAGAATATTTTTAAGTTGATGACAACTGAATACTCGTTTGCAGCAAATACAGTTCGCAAACGAAGTATAGTTGGTGAATTTTTCAGTCACGATAAACGAAAAATTTCTTTGCGTGTAGTTTGCAATTTTCTCAAGCGCTTGATTTTCGCAGAAATCATAGCATTATGAAACTGTTAGCAGAAGTTGAATGTAGCGCTTTATTAAACACAGTTTCTCATTCATACTAACACATATATTGACTTTTATGAAAAGCTCTAGTCATGCATAAATATGTTAAAATATAACCATTGAGCTCAGCAATAAATACAACAAGCTGAAAAAGTTTCTATACATTTGATACACACTAGAATAAAATTATTACTCTTTGGTAATGGTCAGTGTTATAGACAGTTATGATTTCAATGCTATTTTTATAAAATATGCTCTATTTTTTTCATTTCTTATTACACGTATAAAAATTTTGGACTAGTTTTTAATCCAAACTTTGGTTTAAATGCATTTTTAATCCTAAAAGTACTATTTTTTATTCCATATTTTAGTTTAATTTTTTTTAATCCGAAAAAGTTTAAGTTTGAGACTATTTTTGGACTACAAATTTGCATTAAGGTAGTATTTTCAGGAAAAAGTATTTATGCTATTTTATAGCTGAATTACAATGCAGCATTGGCAGTGGCAGCAGCTGTGTCAGTGGCAGCGGCAGTGATCAGCTGTTTCGTATTTTACTGCCTGCAAATTACAATCTAGCAGTGGCATCGTCAGCATCAAAAGCAGTGAATGTGACTTTAGAAATAGGGCTAACCTCGGCAGAACTGCTTACTACCATTGCTGCTATGTAAGTTTCACCATTGAACAACAGTATTCCTTAAATAACAGCTGGTCAATGCCACTGCCACTGACGCACACTGTGTCCACCGCGGCAATAAATCAATTTGGACAATCTTTCCGATTTTGATGATTTTTGCACAGCTTGTTAAAAAATATCTAAAGTTCATGTGTGAAAAATTTCATGCAAATATCTCTATTGGTTTTCTGTCCAGAGCAGCGCAAAGTTGATGTATGTGAACAAGTGTCAAATGTGATAGTTTTCTATGTCATATTCAATAGCTTGTTACTTATAAACTATACATCGAATGTACCTTATAAGTATTTTTTTCTCTTAAAATAGACATTAAGCATTATGTAAATTAAAAAAAAAAAATTCAAAAAATTTGACAAGAAATTTTTTTTTAACAATATATTTTGAACCAAATAAATCAACATTTATGATTTTCCGGTTGACTTTTAGTTGTGTGCGAAGCAGTGCGACACATGGAGTCATATACCAAATTAAAGCTGAGAGTCTCAGCTACCAGGTTATTAAAAAAAACCTCCACGAAAACACAATGAAAAACCAAACAAGTAAAGAAAGTCTAAAGTCGGTCTAGGCCGACTATGAAATACCCTAAACCCACTTTTCAAAAAAAAAAAAAAAAAAATTAATTGTAAATGGGCGTGTCCGTGGGCGGATGAAGTCCATTTTTCCAAACCATCTTTGTCTTGTCATAAAAAACATACGTGCCAAATTTTAGCTCTGTAGGTTAAACACATGCTTATTTATTGCGTTTTCAATTTTTGGGTTGTATGGGAGGTAGGCGTGGCCGTGATCGGATGACGTCCATTTTCCGAAGACATATTTGTGTTGGTATAAAACACATACATATCAAATTTTATTGTTGTAGGCTAATTATGAGCTGAGCTATGCAGTTTTCAATTTTCGCGTTGTATGGGAAGTAGGCGTGTCCGTGGGCGGATGATGTCCATTTTTCAAAACCATCTTTTTTTTGTTATAAACAACATACGTGCCAAATTTTAGCTCTGTACGTTAAACAGAGGCTTATTTATTGCGTTTTCAATTTTTGGGTTGTATGGGAGGTGGGTGTGTCCGTTAGCGGATGACGTTCATTTTTCAAAGACATCTTTGTGTTGGTATAAAACACACACATACCAAATTTTGTTGTTGTAGACTTATTATGAGCTGAGTTATGCAGTTTTAAATTTTTGCGTTGTATGGGAGGTAGGCGTGTCCGTGGGCGGATTCCAAAAATATTCAATAGTGCAGATCCTTGGGTACATGTGACCATGTGTACTAAGTTTCATCCAATTATCTCAACTCCTTCTTCTTATCCTGTGTATACGGACAACACACAGACGGACGGACATAGATAGCTCGACTCACGTTGTGACGCTGATCAAGAATATATATACTTTTCTATACCGGACTCGCTTCGTTCTATGCGTTACAAACGTTTGCACAAAGTTAATATACCCTGACCTTTCAGGTTTAGGGTATAAAATGACAGTGCAAAAAACCCTGCTTATGCGTTATATTGCGCTTGCAAAAACAACTGCTCATTATTTCTTTCCTTGCTACTCGTTGTTGTTTTGCATATGTTCATGTCTATCACTTTAATTATGTATTTATTTTTTCTCTGGAATGGGAGAGTAGCGTGCCATCCACTGCACCACCGATACTAATAAAACAATAGTTAGCTAATATAATTCATTACTAAATATTTTAGCAGGTACTGTTGAAACCTCGTTCTCAATGGCAAATCTTGACTTTTTCTCTAAAGTTAGAGAAAAATTTAGAAAATGTTTAATGGGTAAGTTCTTTTACCTCTGTCCCAAATATTTTCAATACCACAAATAAGAGTGCATTTTTTCTCTTAAAAATGAACTCTGTTATCACTGCTTGCAATTAATAACAAATATGCATATAAATTTACTAACAAAAACTAATATAAATTACTTTTTCTTAAATATAATTTATTAAAACATAAACTTACTTTGCATTAAATTTGAGAGAGGTAAAGTGATAACTGAGTGAAATATCTTTCAGCAAAATATCTTTCAGCAAGCTTTCGGAAATTGTTATTGATAGTAAAAAAGATATTGATCTTATAATTGGTGTAGTTTTCGTGAATTATAAAATTGTGTCTGAGGAAAATAAAGAAAAGTTCAGACGGTTTATGAAACAAACATTTATACCTCAATTTTTAAAGAAATGGAACAAGTGTCTACGTATTGCATCAAGATTTTTTATTCAGAATGATGAATGGCTAACACATTCTTATACGTTGACTGATGAAGTAGTGGATGTAGTAGACCAAGCCGAGTCTACTCCTGGTAAACGTGGACGTCCAACGAAAACCTTTGAGGAGAGCAATGCCAGAACGAAAAGGAAAAAGTTGAATTCATTTTGTGAAGACAACTCTGAAGCAATCATATAAGCTGCTGCTAATAAAATTGAAAACAAAAATGAAAACCAAAAATGTTTTAGCCCTGAAAAAGCACTAAGTCTCATTGTTGATGCTTCATTGACAATACACCAGTATGAGGTACTGCAAAGATCAGCAAAAGATATTGGCTATAATATATATCCAAGCAACAAAAAGGTTTTGGCAGCAAAAAAAACGTGTTATCCAGCAAACGTAAAAGTAGAGGAAAATTTAAGCAAAATTTGAATTTGTTAAGGAGACAGCAAGCGTAATAAATAAAGAAGTTAACCGAGTAAACCATGAAATAAATAATTTAACAAATTCAATTATTGAAGTTCATAATAAAAAATCTTTATTACTAATAAGCTTTCATTGACTATGATAGACGGTAAAGTGGCAACAACTTTAACTGGCAGCTCTTCTTTGTCCGCGTGCTATATGTGGTGCAAAGCCAACGGAGATGCACAATTTAGACGAATTGACATTAAAAGCAAATTCTGGAGAGGCTTTAAAATTTTGGTATTTCACCGCTGCATCATGGCGAACAAATAGAAAAACCAGAGAAGTAAAAGAAGAAGCGAAGGCCACAATTCAAAAAAACCTTAAATCTGTATTGGGAATAAATGTTGATGTGGTTAAACAAGGAATGGGTTCCAGCAACGATGGAAATACAGCTCGACGATTTTTTGAAAACCCACAAATTACAGCTGACTTAACCGGAGTGGATGAGCAACTGATTCATCGGTTCAAAATTATATTGTCCACAATAAATTGCAGTCAGGCAATAGACCCTGAGAAATTTAAAATATATTGCCTAGACACGGCGAAATTGTACATTGATTTGTATGGATGGTACTACATGCCTATCACAGTGCATAAAGTTTTGATACATGGTAGCAAAATTGTATCTGAGGCCATTCTACCTTTAGGTAGGTTAAATATACAATTTATTTCATACATTTGAAATTAACATATGGTTTATTTTGAAAGGAATGCTATCAGAAGAAGCGCAGGAAGCGAGGAACAAAGATTATAGAAATGATAGGTTATATCACTCGCGCAAAACTGGGCGCTGCACTACTAACCAAGACGTAATGCATCATTTGCTGATATCCTCCAACCCATATATCAATTCATTGAGAACGAAACTGAAGCTTAAAAAATTAGATTATCACGAAGATGTGAAAAACTCTTAATAAATGAAATAGAGTGAAACTGTAAAATTTTTTTTATTGGAGTTGTATGGGGGGTGTGCGTAAAAGTGAATGGATTTTTTTCATATATTCAAAACAGCATTTAATAGATGTTATATACATGTTTGCGAAAAATAACCATTCTAGTTAAAAATTTACAGAAGATATGGCCTTTTTAAAAATATCAGTTGTATGGGAGGTGGGCGTAAAAATAGGCGGATCCAGTTCATATTTTCAGAAGCAAATTCTACAATTATAATATTAACGTTCTGTGAAAATTGAGTTGATATATTTGAAATCATGGAAGTTAGGCCACATTTTCTATTTAAGTTGTATGGGAGGTGGGCGTAAAAGTGGGGTATTTTTGTAAAAAATAAATTATAATTCTTAAAAAAACTTTAAAAAAAGTGTGCAAAATTTCATGAAGCTACGCCTCCTCCCTGATTAAAGACCGCCAAATACACTATACGGACACAGTGTGTGACGCTGCCACTGCCGCAGGTATAAGATTGAAAACTATTACTATTTCGAAATTTAAGCCAAATATAATTCTAAAAGTTGTAATTCTAAAGCATCCGAAATTTATTTTTAACTAACTGTTGTTGTTTTTAATATATATTGTATATTTAATTT
Organism: Tetanocera ferruginea; assembly: GCA_958299015.1. Classification (NCBI taxonomy): domain Eukaryota; kingdom Metazoa; phylum Arthropoda; class Insecta; order Diptera; family Sciomyzidae; genus Tetanocera; species Tetanocera ferruginea. Next base: position 61,734,878 of record OY282640.1, on the reverse strand, counting down.
GTATTTTGTATATATAATTTGTTTTTTATATATACAAGAAACAAATTGTTTATTAAAATCTGAACCAAAATATTATTATATACATTATTACAGTAAACAGTGTTTAAACCTTTGTGGATTAAATAGTAGTCCTTTTCGGATTACAATATTTTTAAACTTTCTCTGGATTAACAATTATTCCTTTTTGGATTAAGAAATTTTAAACTTTTTGTGGATTAAAAATAAATCCTTTTTGGATTGAAAAATTAAATAATCTTTTTTTGGTCGTGTCCTATCCAAGAAAATTTAAAATATAGTCCAAGATTTTTAACCGTGTAGATGTGAATAAAAAAATGTTTGTTCTGTTTATAAAATACAAGAACAGGTATAATTTCATATTTATACTCTATGCTATTATATAAAAGGAGACTAACGTATTTGGTGGGGAGTGTTCTCAAGAACCGCTGAACCGATTTTCATAATTTTTTCATTATAAAATTGCTACTTTTCAAAAGAGATCAAGTTCATTTACATATATTCACATATGGATTATACAGTTTCGTGCACATAATTAGGAACAATGCATTCATAGCACTTTAAATTAATTTGTTCTCATTTAATACTTACGGTTTAATAAAACTTTAATGTCGATGTATTGTAGCCGACTCCCTCATTCCTATATATCATTAAAATATTAACCAGATTTAAGCTGTTGGAGCACAGGAGGCCTTTTTACCATATTAGAAACATAACTAAGCGTGCATATAATTAAGAACGATTTATTTATTTGAATTTTTTGGTTTAAAAAATGTATGTTTTGTTTATATTTCATCAATATTTGGTTGGAAACCCTTTACTTAAAATAACCGCTGCACATCGCCGAGGCATTGAAGCAACTAGATTCTAGCAGATTTTCGCAGACAGAATGCTATTCCACGCCCTTTGCACTTCAGCATACAGTTCTGTAAAATTTGTAATTTTTAATGCCCCAACACGTTCCTTTACAACTTGCCAGAAGTTTTCAATCGGATTTAGATCCAGCAGTATGTTTTGGATCATTATCGTGTTGAAAAATCCAAGTTACGGGTAATTTTTCATCGGCATATGGAATGAGATGGTTCTGTAATATACTGGAATCTATTCATGCGTCCCTCAATTTTTGCGATTGGGCCAACACCACACAATAACATACCGCCCCATACCATAATGTTACCTCCGCCGTACTTTAGTGTTGGGCGTGTGTACCTAGGGTTTAACTCAGCTCGTAGAGGCCGTCTAACGTATGACCTGCCATCTGACCACACTCTATTTATTTTACTTTCGTCAGTAAATAACACCTTTTTCCAATCATGAAGGGACCCATGTCCATATTTCATTGCAAATTCTATTCTTCTTTTCCGGTTTTGCTTGAATACTAAAAGGCTTCTTCCTTTATTTACACCGCTTATCCGGTGTGATATGACGAACTTATCCGATCGGTGTAAAATAAGAAAGGCATAGAAGAAAAGCAATATGGAAATCACGTTAGCATTGACAAACAAATTGAAAATTGAAATTTCACAAGACTGAAAATAAAAGTCGAGAATTATAAGTCATGTTCGTGAAAACAATTCTGGCCAAAATTGACATTAAAGTAATAAAATAAAAAACGGTTTAAATAGAATTAAATCCAATCCAAATTTCGAGCTTGAATGCCATTATATTTGGTATAACATTATTTTTAGCATTTTAAATGAATAAATTAAAATTCTAAAAACACTTATTTCCGAAAAAAAAAAAATTACATCTTTCGGTGTTGAAAAAAAATCATAATTTTGCGTATTCTAAATAAACATCTGACAGGGTTGGACACAAACATCCTTCGGATATTTAGTTATTAACACCGATCGGTGTGAAAAAATGTCCCCTTTCGGATATAAAATTCTAGCATTTTGACACGGTGTTTTTTTTAACACCCAACGGTGTAGGACTCCCTGAAACACCGATCGGTGTAAAAATTCTATACAAATTTTTTAGTGTGTAGTCATGAAAATAAGCATCTGGCAGCAACGCTGGGCCCTTAAGAGCTCTCCCGTTTCACATGTCTATAAATGTTAGATCGATTTTTTTTTTTTATTGAAAATTCTCATAACGTTGTAAAGCTCATAATGTTGTAAAGAAATATATTTTCTCATTTTGCAAATGAAAAGTCCAAATATTCCGCGGACGAAGTTACCTCGATTGAGCTTCAATGGCGAAAACTTTTGACACGTGAATGGTCAAGCCTTTCCTTTACAATTGAGTTTTGGGTAGAAGTAAAGCACTTTAAAAACTCGTTGCCTGAAAATCCTTTTTCTGAGCTGGTCAATTTGGTATTCAGTTTCTTAGTTTTACCACTTAATAACGTTGAGGTTGAAAGAATTTTTAGTGCAATGAAAATTGTAAAAACTAAGCAAAGAAATAGATTTAAAATTAAAATACTTAACTCGTTACTTAATATTCGATGTTCACTGAAAAGATTACAAAAATGTGACTTTGCGGTAACTGATGATCTCATACGTCTGTTAGATTCACGTAGTGAATGCAAGCTGTAGTTCCTCCGATTTATCTGATGAAGAGGGAATAATTATATTTGAGATATAAACCATGTTGAAATAATATAAGTTCCTAGCACGACAGTGATAAATTTTTCAAACCTTCAATTTCATTTAAAATTCCTCCCGAGAATTGGAAAAAGGAGATTCCCATTTTTAAGGCTCAAGACAGTTTGGAAAATTTTAAACAAATTTGTTCATCAACCGTGAATATTCATGAGTGTTTTAAGTTAAACTTTTAACATAACATGTGATGTCTGTATGCTGCTGTCTTAAACATGAGAACTCCCTTTTACAATTCCCATGAGGAAATTATTCTTAATAGGACTCAATAAACATATACATCAATATACATCAATTCAATATACATATTATTTTCATTTATATTTAAATGATGAAATGAAAGTTAATGCAATGAAAAGTTAGTTTTTTTAATGAAAAGTAATTCATTCTGAATTAAAAAGGCTTGTATTATTTTGATTTATAAATATATACCATATGGTTTTTTGCTTTTTACAAATTTGTACCTATGATACTGATGTACCTATATTAAAAATGAATGTCATGTTAAAACGAAAATAAAACTTGATGTTGTATGAAAAATCTTGATTTTTTTTAGCTTCTTTTTTCAAAACTTTTAGCTTTTTTTGACTTCTTTTTTTGGCCAATTTAACTTCTTTTTTTTCCAGGTCGTGGCCACACTGGATTTAAGACCAAAATGACGATTGGATGATTTGAGATCATAAGTGACGATTTAAGAACTCAAATGACTATTTGCATATGAATATGTATTTTTTTTTCGTGGTTAACACTAAAAATTTAAATCTGAAAAAAATGTTGCTTATTTACATTGTTCAATATTTTTTTGCCAACACTGTAGATACTATTTTAAACCATAAATCCTAACGATATGGAAGGTATCGATTAATCAAAAAACAATGATAACTTCAAAACAAGGATGAAATATATTAAAGAATTTATGTTATAGCAAAGTAATGGCGATTAACAAATGTGATATACCTACTGATATACTAGATGAGTTGCCAAATCATTAGGGGTATTCGCACTGATTTGGGTAGTTGGGTACGGGCAGATTGAAAATTTTTGATTACTGCGAGCACCCTTAACTGCAATTGAGTACTTTGTAGAATAACAGCTGATGAGAGATGAGTGACAGCTAGAAAAGAGTTGCCACCATATTATTCATGTCATTTTATGAGCGCAAAATTTAGGCCATTGTACGGGCGTAAAGAATTGTATATAACTGTTGCCAGATTGAGGTAAATTTCCCTAAATGAGGTAATTTTTCACTCATTTTTTGGGTAGAGGTAAAAAAGTTACATTTTTCCTAAAAGTGGTAAATTTTTGCAACATAATTTTAACTTAAAAACGAAGGAAATTGTTAAAACACATCAAGACATAGGAAGTAATCAAATGTTTTGAAATTGCATTGAATATCTTAAAAGAATTTCAGTTATAGAAAGCCATACCAGTTCCTACAACAAAAAGTTAATGGAAAAGTGGATAAAAAAGTCCCTTACACATCGTGAATTAGAAAAGTTGTTGGCAATAGGAAGAAACCAATTGTTCAAGGCTAGCAATGAAATGTTTTATTGTGGAAGTAGTTATTAATCATTTAAAATTTTGTAATTTTTTTTAAGTAATAGGTAAATTTTCATAGAAAGTGGTAATTTTTTTCCGAGATAGTGGTAAATTTCAGTTCGGCTCTCTGGCAACACTGTTGTATATACATATTTACAGTCAAAAAATCTTTTTCCTGTTATGCCTGATATATAACCGAATTATTATTTTGTTATTTATTGCAAATGTTATTCATCGACAATAACGCAATCTTGACGGATTGAAAGCTAAATACAATAGTTCAGATTTAAAATTTGTTTTAATGGCACCACTGGCTACTTTATTTGCAGTTAACTTCTTAGATTTGTATTCGCCGCATCAGAAAGTAATTTTTGTTTTTATTTTCCAACGTCTCTTTTAAAATCAAATAGGTTGGTTTATGAAATGGAGTTGTACCAACATGACAAGCATGCATTTAGAGAGATAATATCGTTTAATTTTGTTGAATTTTCGATTTTGATCCCAACAAAAGCTGCAAAAATGTTGCAAAAAGAAGTAGTAACTGTGATTGGTGTGTAAAGCATATTTTTTTTTGATAATAGCATTATAGTTTTAGTTAAACCTTAATATTATAATTCAACTTTTGAATGGTTTTATCCATTATTTTAGACAGCCTGGCAAAAGTTAAGCAGCGCATGTTAAACGCATGTTTAACGCAAATTTTTACGTTTAAAGGCTGCGTAAATTAAGCATATGTTAAATAAGCTGTTAACATCTTCTATGTATATAAAAATGAATGTGTGTATGTTACAAGTAGACTCCAAAACCACAGAACCAATTATTATGAAATTTTCAGGGAAACTCTAGCAAAGTCTTGAGAGTGTTCCTGTAAAGTTTGATACCGATAGAACATGGTGGCGTGGCAACTCCAATACAAACATAATTTTCGATATCGTATAGCTTTAGAATTACATGTTGCACAGCTCCAAAATTCGGTATTCCAGCTCAATTTTCACGTGCTGTTTTACTGGTAACATTTAAAGCCGTTACAAAAGGGGCGTGACACTTTTTAAGCATTCAAACTTTTCAGTATAAATTTCGAAATATAAGTCATATTGGACACTGGACTAGAAATTCAGCAAGCATTGGAGAATGAGGCGTTGCACCAACCATACAGTTCAATTGTTTAATATCGAATAGCTTTGGAACTAAATGTCTCATAACATTTAAACTCAGTCTAAAGTTATTTTTTGGCCATGTCTTTCGACCATAAAAATAGCACGGGCATTGTAAAACGGGGTCTGACTCCGCCCATACAAGCCAAATTTTTTGATGTTAAATAGATTTGGAAGTTAAAGTCGCTGAGCATAGAAATTCAGAATGGTTACCATTTGGGAATGTCCTTTTTCTAGAAAACTGGGCAGAGCTTTGGACAAGTGGGTGTACCTCCCCATGCAACTTAGAAACTAAGGTTTTGAAATCGCAGATAAATTAAATGTGTTTGTCTTAGGCGCAGCAAAGCCTTAACAATGTCCAGGCAAAAACTATCACTTATGCTTTTATGCTGAACTTGAGGTGCATGCTGCACTGGTACCACTTATGATTCAAATGTTTTCAGGCAGGATTACAAGTAAAAGTCTTGGAACAGAATCCACGCTAAGATCTGTACCAAGGGGAACCCTTCTCGCTTCTGCTCTGGAACCTAGCGGTTAATGAACTACTGGATAAACGAGAGGGATGCAGGGTGATAGCCTATGCTGATGACGTTGCTATTGTCAACGCAGGAAATATATTTATCTATTCTTAGGGATGTTTTGCAAAACTAAAGCATGATAACCCACATAAAACTTAGTTAGTGATATTTAATAGACAACACCGGTGTGAAGTTAGCATCTTTTTCGCAGCATGCGGCGAATATTATATGTTCGATCTCTGTAATCTCATCTGTTATCAGAAAAAGGCTGTTAATTTAAGTGAGCTTTTTAATTCTAAAGCGAATTCATAAAGCTTTCTAGCACAAGATTAGATTGTGGTTTGAGTAATGACTAAGTATTTGTTCCCTTTTACAGCGCCATCTATGATCTTTTGATGCTGCTGTGGCTAACTTGGTAAGGATAAATGAACATAGAAAATTCTTATTCACTTATTCAACTCAGTTTGGAGGTCTGTCGATATTAAATTCTTATTAATGTTTATATTTTTGCGGATTGAAATAGAATAAAATAATTGAAACATAAAGAATTTGAAATTGTATTCTTTACAAAGGCCATCTAGAGCTTTTTATTTATATTCTACGAATTAATAAGAAAATATTTTTTAAAATGTCTCTAAAATATCAAGCATAGTTTTAATGCGATTGACGATTGTTACTTAAGTTTTTGTTTAAAATTTTGAAGATATAAACGAAGTATATTTTAACAAAGCATATATGCATAAAACACTAATAATAAATTTCTAAATTGTTTGTTACGTTAAAAGCTTTTTTACAAAAGCTGATAAATGATATCAATTATTATTACCTGCATTATTACCTTCTCTAAAAATCAGTTAAAATAGCTTGAGCTAGCTGCCTGTCAATTGCAAAAAGATAATTTAAAAAAAAACCGTTTTAAGTTGGTTCATTGCAAAAAAATAATTATAAAAATCTCTTTTACTAACAGATTTCTAAAGAAAAAAAGCTTTTAGAAAAGCTCTTTATTATTTTCTATTGTATTTTCCTTGTATACAACGAAAAATATTAAGGAAATCAAAAACTATGTGATTTATAAAAACTAATTCAACGAAACTATTGATTAAGAACTTCGAATAAAAGTTTTGTGTGATGATGTATTATAAATTTGACAAAATAGAGCTTGAAAAAATGATAAAAAAATCATTCACGTATACTTTGCAATAGTTTTTGCATTGCTTCAAAAAATTACCAAATATGTTAGTAACACAATTTATATAAATGGAAATAGCTTTATCTCCAAGTTTTTAAAGAGTTATAATATAGAAAAGTGTAAAAGAGTTTTATCTATGCGCTCAAGTATTTAAAAAACATTCGTTCAGCTTTTAAAAATGCGTTGGAAAATTTAAACTTTTGTTATTTTGCAAAAATTGGCCAAACTGTTAGAACCACAGTTTCTTTAAATGGAAATAACTTTTTATCAAATCTAATACATAAGAATAATGGCAGTTTCAACTTTGACCTCAGAAATTTTTATTAAAAAATCATAGTTCAGTTTTTTTTAAATTGAGTTGGAAAATTTTAACTTTTGTCATTTTGCCAAAATTGGCCAAACTGTTAGAACCACAGTTTCTACAAATGGAAATAACTTTTTATCAAATCTAATACATAAGTATAATGGCAGTTTCAACTTTGACCTCAGAAATTTTTATTAAAAAATCATAGTTCAGTTTTTTTGAAATTGAGTTGGAAAATTTTAACTTTTGTCATTTTGCCAAAATTGGCCAAACTGTTAGAACCATAGTTTCTACAAATAGAAATAACTTTTTATCAAATCTAATACATAAGTATAATGGCAGTTTCAACTTTGAACTCAGAAATTTTTATTAAAAAATCGTAGTTCAGTTTTTTTTAAATTGAGTTGGAAAATTTTAACTTTTGTCATTTTGCCAAAATTGGCCAAACGGTTAGAACCACAGTTTCTACAAATGGAAATAACTTTTTATCAAATCTAATACATAAGTATAATGGCAGTTTCAACTTTGACCTCAGAAATTTTTATTAAAAAATCATAGTTCAGTTTTTTTTAAATTGAGTTGGAAAATTTTAACCTTTGTCATTTTGCCAAAATTGGCCAAACTGTTAGAACCACAGTTTCTACAAGTGGAAATAACTTTTTATCAAATTTAATACATAAGTATTATGGCAGTTTCAACTTTGACCTCAGAAATTTTTATTAAAAAAATCATAGTTCAGTTTTTTTTAAATTGAGTTGGAAAATTTTAACTTTTGTCATTTTGCCAAAATTGGCCAAACGGTTAGAACCACAGTTTCTACAAATGGAAATAACTTTTTATCAAATCTAATACATAAGTAAATTGGCAGTTTCAACTTTGACCTCAGAAATTTTTATTAAAAAATCATAGTTCAGTTTTTTTTAAATTGAGTTGGAAAATTTTAACCTTTGTCATTTTGCCAAAATTGGCCAAACTGTTAGAACCACAGTTTCTACAAATGGAAATAACTTTTTATCAAATTTAATACATAAGTATTATGGCAGTTTCAACTTTGACCTCAGAAATTTTTATTAAAAAAATCATAGTTCAGTTTTTTTTAAATTGAGTTGGAAAATTTTAACTTTTGTCATTTTGCCAAAATTGGCCAAACGGTTAGAACCACAGTTTCTACAAATGGAAATAACTCAATTTAAAAAAAAACTGAACTATGATTTTTTTAATAAAAATTTCTGAAGTTGCAAATTCTTTGTTGTTTGTCCAAAATAATGAATGACGTAAATATTTAATCAGTTTCTAACTTTTTTTTTTATAACTATTCTAGCTTTGACTTTGTATTCTTAATAAACCTTCGATTAAAAAAAAAATGCAAGCTTTACAGTGCTACACAAAACAAATTTAGCATAACTTCGCTTAAGTTTCTCATGCATCTTAAATGAAAACTTTTGCAGGTTGAGAGGCAGGAGGTTCGTTTGTTTGTACTGATTAAGTTGAAACAAAACCATGTATATAACTTCTAAAACACTAAAGATATTGATTTAAAGTTTGAAATACGTTTTCTAGGCACATTTAATAACCTTTATATGAACACAATAATATTGAAAAAAATTATCATAGAAGAAAAATTCCTCAATATTAAAATTTGACGTACATTTTTTCTTTTTTGAAGTAAATTGATACTTACAAAACCCACTAGTGGTGAAATTATCATTAATGCAGTAACTTACCTTTAGTACCAACCAAACCGAGTTCAAATCCCATCTGACACAACATTTTTCATTCCAAATGCAATACAATAATTTTATTTGTATTCTTTTAAATGGTGCTGGGTATGCAAAGTTCCATTGCGTGACTAGATTATGTACAGCACAAGGACAGGTAGTTTGCTGAATGAGAGAACTTTTTAAATATTAACATAAATTATTTAAACATATTCAAGAAAATTGAGCTCTGTCAGAGGCAATGTCAGAAGGAAACACGTTTTTTCATGCCTACCCCAAAACATCAACATTTTTAAGGCTCCAATCATGAAGCAACTTTATTCTAAAATTTAAAGAATATTAATTTTTTTCTATATATTGCAAACACACGAAGCAGAAACGTGCCTACTTTTCCGTGCCTAATTTAAGCAATTCATAAGAAAAATCAATAACTCGCAAACATGAAACTCGTGGTACTAATTTCAATAATAAATTGGCAACACTTTTCCACGTGTTTCCCTTAATAAAGCAACATGCTGGCAAAATATCAAAATATATATAAAAAATTTGCATATATTAAAGAATGTTTTTTTTTTTCGTTCGTTTCTTTTTGCATTTGAGAAATTTTTATTTTCCACTTTGTCTGAACTAAATTCTGCTTCAAGTTTAAGATACAAATACAAATCAGCAACTTTTTGCTCATTGAAATGTACAGAAAAGTTTTTCTTTTCTACAACTTTTGATTTCTAACTACCGTTTTTAAACTTCACCCTAAACTCTGTTTGAACCCTTGCGTATTTGTCTATGGATGGTGCGCTAAAAATGAAAATGTACCAAGTCAGAAATAAACTCTTAATTTTGTCTAACAGAAACTGCCTTAAAAATTATGCTTATATATTGTGCAGCTAAAAAACAAATTTTACTAAAATCAATGCTAATATACACTTCTGTCAAATAAGCTTCATTAAATAAAATATTTTTGTGCTGAGACCGTTTTGTCTTAAAAGTGCTTGCAATGTATTTGGCAGCACTTTTCGTCTACTTTTTGCTTGCGACGTATTTGCCAAACTTTGTTGAAACATGTTTTTCCAGCCTGCAATTTTCTTCGTTTTATGTTTCCTTGACAAACATACAAATTATTCGCTTAAAATGTAAATTTGCAAATATTATTAAAGCGTTTTTTAATGTTTGCCATTCGTGATGTAAATTTTTCATATCCTCAATTTATCGGGCTTTTGGGAATGGGTCGGGAAGTGGGTCGCAGGTAGGGCTGAAGAAGGTTATAGTGCGAATTGTGCGTGTGTGGTTTTGTGTGTGCGTTTTAAATATGTGTTGAAAGACGGAACAGAAGCAGGAAATTTAATTTACACATCAAACGGAAGACGTATGTGATAGACAAACAGACATGCAGCCCAAGGAACTGGCGGACGAATAAGCTACAGGACGCACGCACGGACAGACAAATGTACTGAAGTTTATCATCATGCAGAGTTTTAAACATATGAGTTGCTTGTTCTTCTTTCATTTAGTGTGTTCTGTAACTGCTTGGAATATTTTACTTACGTAGTTGACGAAGTTTAATGAAGTGATTGTTTTTTTTTCAAATTTTGACATTTCATTCTTGTTTTTTTCAGCATGATTACGAGTCGCAACTTTTTACTATAACATCAACAAAATTCTAGCAACGTTTGATTCATACTAAGTAAAATGTTAATCAAATTTAATGCACGAAGAAGAAATTATTTTATTTTAAACTATTAAAATAAATTTAATTTTTTAGGTTTACATCTTAATTATGATGTAAATATAAAAATATTAGGTTAGTTCACTTATAAAAATTGTTATATCATGTTAGAAATCTTTGCTAGTAAAACTTTCACGTACTCGAAAAAGATTTAAAGCAAGAATTTTCAGCTACCGTTAAAATTGTCTCGGGGAGGCAAGGGGGCGATCTTTACATGGCAACGTGTCTGACTGCCAAAATTTGGCGAGGCCTGGATAATACATGTCGAAATCGTCTCAAGTCGACTCAAACCTTCACGAGGGGTCTCATGGAAACGGCAATACTAGCGCCCACTAGTCTTGGAGGGCCCCTCTTGGCCTTCAAGCAAAGGCTGTGCGTTGGATTTGAGGCCCACCACGTAATAAAATATTTCAATGAAACTAATAAGAATAAATTAAAGAATGATCCCTCAAATCTGATGACAACTACCGAAAACGAAAAACTGATAATGACTTACGGTATGCACTTGAAATGTTTGCACTCTAAATTGGGATAGAGCATATATCCAACTGATTGATATCTTGAGTTGGGCAAGGCAGAGTTGCTTACGGCAAGCATCCTGTGATATCTACTACAGCGGCCGTGCTGAGAAGCACGAGTTTGTATGCGGATTTGTAGTTGGCAGCAGAATACAGCATCATGTCCTGCGATTCACTTCTGTCAACGAACGACTCGCCATAATCCGTTTCAAGACTAAATTTTTTGGTGCGAGCTAAACCTACGACAACATGATGAGTAGACTGCGGATGATATGCAATTGCATATATGTTGCATATCTTGCATATTTCATATATTCTGCATATTGCATATATCTTGAATACGTTGCATACAAGTTGCAAACGTTGCATATATCTTGCATATGTTGCATTTAATTTGCATATGTTGCATATATCTGGCATAAGTTGCATACAACTTGCATATGTTGCATACAACTTGCATATATCATATACAAGTTGCATTATTTGCATGAATCTTGCATATGTCGCAGACAACTTGCATTTCTTGCTTTCAATGCTACAAGGAAGACCAAAGGATAAAAATACCTTCATATTATCTTGATTACAATGAGAAATCGCCTTTTGAGGTTGCATATAACTTGCATATAACTAGCATATAAATTGCGTATTGAAAGAATCTGTAGGATACTCTATATAATATAGAAATATAACGGTAAGACCCGTTGAAACATTCATATTGAGAAAACAATTTATCTGCATAAAAACTCCGCAGTCTAAAGATAACTGCGAATATGAGATCTTAAAGAATATGTTCTTTAAGAATTATAAACTAAAAAATAAATAAAAATAAATTTTTTAACATTAGCCTAATATGTGCGCACACTCCGACAGAAGAAAAAGATGACGAGACCAAAGAAATTTTCTATGAGCGCCTTGAAGATGCATATGAGCGCTGCCCCCGTCATGTCATAAAAATCGTGCTTGGTGACTTCAACGCCAAGGTAGGTAAAGAAAACATATTTGGTCCAACAGTCGGAAAGTTCAGCCTCCACGACAACTCATCCGATAACGGAGTGAGGTTGATTGACTTCGGCGCAGCACGAAACATGGTCGTTAGTAGCACTAGATTCAAGCATCTCAATATTCATAAGGCCAACTGGTTGTACTAGACGTACGCACGATCCGTGGTGCTAACATAGACTCGGATCATTATCTTATCGCAGCCAAGATGCGCACACGTCTGTGCGCAGCTAAGAATTCTCGCAATCCTACACAAAGAAAGCTAGACATCGACAAGCTGCAGTCAAAACGGACAGCCGAAGCTTTCGCTACTCGACTCTCATTCCTGCTTCAAGAAAGCACTCCTCTGATCGACGACATATACGGTCAGTGGACGTACATACCCTACTCTATGCGTACGGCTGCCGAAGAGGTGATAGGCTGCCACCGCCTTCGCCGAATCAGGTGGCACGACCAGGAGTGTCGCGACGCCACTGCAGAGAAGGACGCCGCCAACAAAGCCACCCTGCAATCGGTTTTAACGCGTGCTGTTATGGAGCGATACCGAGAGAAGAGGAGGGAAGACAGACGCATTTTCAGGCGAAAAAAACGAGAGGCGGAAATGCGTGAGTGCGAGAAAATTGAAATGCATGGCGACAGGAATGAGACTCGAAAATTTTTCGAAAAACTGAGACGCCTGGCTGATGGAGCCTCTTCCTGCAAAGATGAGAATAGGAATCTAGTGACAGATATCCAGAGAACACTGGTGTTATGGAGGGAACACTTTATAGTCTTCTAAATGGCGACGCTGACAACAATCCCGTCAGTGGAGATGATATCCCGGAAACCCCAATTGTGGATGACAGCGTTGAAGTTCCGCTGTCCGACTTTAACGAGGTCTTAACAACTATAGCTCGGCTTAAAAACAACAATGCCGCAGGAGCCGATGGCCTACTGGCTAAGCTGTTTAAGATCGGTGGCGAAGCTCTGTTTAAATGCATTCACAGACTTCTATGCAGAATATGGTCGGAAGAATGCATTCCAGATGATTGGAACCTCAGTATGCTCTACCCAATCCACAAGAAAGGCGATCCCACCATTTGCACCAACTACCATGCGATTAGCCTTCGTAATATCGCATATAAGGTCCTGTCTAGCGTATTGTGTGAAAGACTGAAGCCCACCGTTAACCAACTGATTGGACCTTATCAGTGTGGCTTCAGACTTGGAAACTCAATTATCGACCAGATCTTCACGCTCCGACAAATCTTGGAAAAGGCCCTCGAAAAACAAATCGACACACACCATCTTTTTGTCGATTTCAAAGCCGCCTACAACCGTTATGACAGCGAACATTTTTTTGCGGACTGTTATCAAGAAAATGTTACTGAAGGCCAGATCTGAAGGATATGGTTGATTTGAAAGCAATTTATGGCGTAATTCTTGCAATTTTGTCATCGTTTTCAATGACTTTTGACACGGTTCATTATGTTGATGAAACAGCACTTTTTTCTTCTTCAAATGGGGCCGTTTTTTCGTAATTTCATTCTTCAGACGCTCTTACAACGCTATATAATAATCTCTATTGATGGTCTGTTCCATTTCAAGCTAATCAATGTACAATATACCAGGATCATCCCAGAAAACTGATGCCATAACCTTGACTGTCGCGTCTTTCAACGCTTTGGATTCGGTTTATCGCATACAGTCCATCGATTGACTGTCGATTGGAGTCTGAAGTATAGTGGTGGAGCCCTGTTTCATTCATTATCACGTATCGATGGAAAAATTCGTTATTATTACGGTTCAATATCTTTAAACATTGCTCCGAAGCAACGACACGTTGTAGCTTTTGATTGATGTGGGATGGGTCGGCAATTTGGGTACAGCTTTCACATTTCCAAATATTCTTGCACGATATGTCCAACATGCTCTTTTGATATCTTCAGAGTCTCAGCTATATCCTTAAATTTTACTTTACTTTAATAACGTCATCTATGTGCCATCCCACGAACTTTTCAGCTCAACTGTTAATGCTCACTTTAGTAAAAAAAGACCTGACACCCTAACATTTTTAAACAATCTGTGCCACATAATTCCGAGTTTCATTGACGACTTTAGTGTCCGTTTCATTTTCTGGACTTGCATTTCGAGCCATAAAAATGTTTTTTTTTTTAATTTTTTAATTGCTTACTACTATAAAATTTAATATTTCAACACCACAAATTTAAGCTAAGGTTACCTCATATATAGAGACATTAAGTAGACCTACATAGATTAAAATTCATACACTGACACACTCGCCCATTCGTACGTCGTCTACCTTAACATACGTTGCTATAAGACTTTGTTCGTAATTAATATGGCACATGTGCCCACTTTAATGAAGGTATGCTTCCAGTAAGTGTGGGTGTATGTGTATATGTGAGTGCAGAATTTAATGAAGGGTTTTGTTCAACGGCTGAATGAGTTCTATAACGCCTGAACACCTTACCAATTAATGCTCGAAAGGTACTCGCGAATGATGCGCCACTTAATTAAAGCTGCATTATTGCTGCTGTTGTTGTTGTTGTTATTATTTGTTCTAATGTTGTTGTGCTGTTACTGCTCGTGCTTTAGTTGCTGTGGCTTCGTTTCCTAGAATGCTGAGAAAAGCACTTAAATTGAGTGAGTCCTTCACGCCTCCTCTACATCGGTTTGTTTTGCTGGCGTATTGAATGTTGTTGTTATCGTTCTTTTTCCATACTTTTGGCATTGTTTTTGTTTTGTTGCTGTTTCTGCTCGTAGCCATTTTCTGCAGCAAAACTCGCATCACCATCGAACGTTTACAATTTGTAAATTTATAATTTATTTTGCTATTTAATATGAATTTTAATTAATTAATCTGACAGTTACAGTAGCTCAGCTGTGGGAGCTGTTTTTTGAATGTTTTGTTTTTGCTTAAATTGGTACAAAGTAAAATCTTTCAACAATATTGGATGTTCGAAATTTCTTGATTGACATAATAAATAAAAAGGATTATGGCACTTAGAGTCAGTTGCTTTTTATTATTGCAAAATTCGAACATTGATAAGTGAGCACTTGTTTTCTGGAGTGGCCATAATGTAATTATTTGGTTTGAGTAAACATGCTTTTCGTTCATTTTGTTGTGAGCATAATTTTTTTTAGCAATTATTTTAATTAGAAAAAAAAATTCATTGAACAGTTTTTACCCTGCAAGCATTTGGAAGACGATTGGAAGATTAGATCATTTGGCGACGCGCAAGCGATTCGCCTAAGGGTTCTTTGGAAGATTGATCGCTTTTCGATCGCCGAAGCGATGAATGCGCGGTTCTCAAAAAATTTAAAAATCTTCCTTCGCTCATTCCGGCGATCGTTGAAAGATGGATCGCTTTTCGATCGCCCAAGCAATGAATGCGCGATTGACAAAAAATGTTCAAAATCTTCTTTACCTCATTCCGGCGATCGTTGGAAGATGGATCGCTTTTTGATCGCTCAAGGGATGAATGCACGATTCAAAAAAAATTCAAAATCTTCCTTCGCTCATTCCGGCGATCGTTGGAAAATTGCTTTTTAAAAGCTTTCAAAATCTATCATTGTAATATGAAACAGGCTCTGAAAAATATTTTAAATTAATCAAAAAATTCGCCTTTTAAAAAACTTCATGAAACTGGGCAAAACAACATCTGAAGAGTCCGCTAGTTAAAACTTGCAACAACTTTTAACATTCAACAACGATGCTCTGCAACAAACAAAAACCCCTTTTGCCGATTCGTTGGCGAATCGCTTTAGTCTCCTCTCAGCGAATCGTTCGCGACTCTTCCTGGCGAATCGCATAAGACTCTTGGCGACTCGTTGGTGAATCTTCCAGGCGAATCGCTTAAGACTCCTCTCGGCGAATCGTGCGCGAATCTTCCAGGCGAATCGCTGAACACTCCTCTCGGCGATTCGTCAGCGAATCTTCCAGGCGAATGGCTTAAGATTCCTCTATGCGATTCGCCGGCGAATCTTCCCGGCGAATCGCTTTTATGGCCTCAGCTGCTTACATTCGGCGATTCCCGGAAGACTCTCAAAAAAGCTCGCCGGCGATCGTTTCATCTTCCAAGCGATTCGCTGGAGATTCTCAGGCGATTAAAAATGTTTGCAGGGTATATTTCAGTAGAAAATTCATCAATGTCGAAAAATTGCGAAAACCAACAACATGTCTAAAATTTAAGCTAAATTTATTTGAATATACTAAATGAGCACCCGAGACGAAAAATAAATGGTACAACCTCTAAGGTGGTTATACTCGAAGAAGAGAAATGCTTAAAATAGTAATAACTTATTTACATACATGTTTTTATATACCTGTTTTTATATAATATTACAATACTATTCCATATTTTGCGTAGGGTTTGGGTCGCCACCACATTATAACTTCCCAATGAAAACTAAGCCAGCCTTGGATATGAACCGTACTACGTTGACGACCACCGAAAACGAAAAACTGACAATGATTTACGGATATGCACCTGGAATGTCCGGACCCTTTATAGTGAAGGTGCCGCTGTCCAACTGGTGGAAGCCCTAAAAATAAAGGCTGACATCACCGCCATCCAGCATATGAGGTGGAAAGACAGCAGACTGTAATATCTACTACAGATGCGATGGAGAGAAACAAGAATTTGGAAGCGGATTCGTCGTAAGCCGGAAGCTATGCCACCTTGCTTACATCTGTGACCGAAAGGCTGGCCACAATCCGCATCAAGGCGAAATTCTTCCACATAAGCCTAATTTGCGCGCACGCCCCGACGAAGGAAAAGGACGATGCTGTCAAGGACGCATTCTATGCGAGCCTAGAGGACGTGTATAAACACTGCCCGGCCCGTGACGTGAAAATAATCCTAGGCGATTTCAACGCGAAGGTTGGAAAATAAGGTATTTTTGGCGGCACTGTCAGTCAGTTCTGTCTCCTCGAGACCACTTTGAACAATGGGCTAAGACATGTTTCGCCGCGGCGCGAAACATGGTAGTTTGTAGCACCAGATTCGAACACCTCGATACACAGGGCGACCTGGTTGTACTCACATAAAAAAACACGAAACCAGATTGATCATGTTGTGATCAACGGAAGGCACGCATCAAGCGTACTGGATGTGCGCACATTTCGGGGAGTCAATTTTGACTCCGACCATTATCTTGTTGCAGCTAAGATCCGCATGCGGTTGTGCAATGCGAAGAATATACGCACAGATATGCAACGAAAGCTAGATGTTGATAATCTGCTATCACAACGGACCGCTAAGGCCTACTCCGCTCAACTTACGGTAAAGCTCAACCAACCTTACTGTGAAATTGATGATGATGGCGGACTTTAGGTGCATATATCCCACTCCATGCGTACTTTTGCTGAGGAAGTCATCCTCTTTTCGAGGCGACAGCAGCAAAATACATCGAATATAAAAAGACACTGCAGTCAGCTACAACGCAAGCCATGCGCGGAAACTATCGCAATAAGAGGAAGGAAGAGAGATGCCTTTTCAGACGCAAAAAAAAAGAGCACGAAAAGCGTGAGTGTGAAAAATTGAGGTGTACCAGGGAAAGATGGATGCTCAAAAATTCTACCGAGATATTAAGTGTCTAACCCAAGGTTTTAAACCCGGAACATCTACTTGCAGAGATGAAAATGGTGATCTGGTTTCAGATACGCAGTGTGTATTGAGATTAGGCAGGCATTATTCGAATCTGCTTGCGGGCGACGATCCCAACAATTCCTTCCTTGGAGAATGCGTTCCGACGCTACCAATCGACGATGATGGAGTGGAAATTCCACTCATCAAGCGACTCAAAAACAAAAAGCAGCAGGTGCTGACGGCCTGGCTGCTGAATTGTTTAAAACAGGCGGCGGTGAATTGATAACGCGCATGCATCAGCAAAATATGGCTAGCGGAAAGCATGCCCGATGATTGGAATCACAGAGTCCTTTGTCCTATACTTATGAAAGGAGACCCGACAATCTGCGCCTACTACACCCAGGGAAAAATGAGGCAAAATTTTTCAACACGGCTGCTGTGAATCTAACATGATCATTTTAACACGCAAAACAACAACATTTTTTAAAGAATAACACTGCATTATGCAGTGTTAAAAAATAACATGAGTAAAGTGTAAATTTTCTCATTGAATCAGCATCTAAAAAGAAAAAAACACTGCGAATAATGTGGCCGTTGAGCGAATTAAGTGACAAAATGCACCTTTTATGAATGTTCTGTTCAGCAGAAGACATTTTATGTCATTTTTCACTCTGCACAAGCATTTTTTAAAACAATTGGATTATCATGTAAAGTGTTAATTATTAATATAACTGATCGTGTTGAATTTTAATAACATGATAAAGTGTTAAAAAAGTGTTATTTTTACAGGAGTTTTTTCTGGGTGTATCGAAGTATCAGTCTTACTTCCATTGCATACAAGGTTCTTCCGAGCATATTGTGTGAAAGATTGAAGCTCTGGTTCAATACCAAAATAATGATTGGACCTCATCAGTGTTTCGTCCTGGAAAGTGCACCATGAACCACATTTTTTACTACGCCAAATCCTGGAGAAAACCCACGAAAATCAAAACGACACTCACCATCTCTTTGTTGATAAGTTGCAAGTCTGTTTGTTGCAAAGTTGATAAGGCTATGCTGGATGACGTTGAGCAATACATGCAGCTCCGTCATGGTAGGAAATGATCTCTCCAAAACCTTTAATAACACGGTGTGACCACCACAAATCTTCTAGAATGATTCTAAAAAATTATGATAGTGGGCATCTCTAGGAGTGCAATGCAGGTAGTCTGAGGTCTGGGTCACATCTCAATTCCGAGATACAGTAATTTTAAAATTTATTTCCTTTTTCAACGTAAGTTGTGGTCGAAATAAAAATTAAAAAATATACTTTCCGCACATAGTTTTGGTCGCTGATTCCAAAACAAAATAAAGTTTTGCAATAAAATACTATTTACCACGATTTCGGTGGACTTTTTTTGTTACATCTGAAATTTTTTAAAATAAATTTAGTTTTTGTAGATTTTATTTCTAAATAACATGATTGAAGTGAACAAATATAGTTTTCATAAAAGATAAAAAATGTTAAATCTTTGCCGAGGTATCTGATTTCCATAGGCTTTCACGTTTAGTAAAAGCGCTCGCCTTGCTCGTCCGACTCAGTCGGTATTTGACGTTCGAATTCTTCCAGATGATAGTGTAAGAAGTGGATTTTTAAAGACATTCGAACTTGAATTACATTGAATATGTCCAACATGTCACGTATAAGAAGTTCATAATTGCTTGCCCGTTTTTTTTTCCAAGAAAACCATCAAAAACAGCTTTCATCGCATTCCATGCTACTAACTGTTCTGCGGAAAGGAGATCAATGAACTCATCGTCTTTTACAAGCTTTCGAATGTCAGGACCCACGAGCATATCTTAATTAAAAAAATATGTGTGTTGACTATTCGAAAAAAGTTATGGAAAAAAGTAAACGGATTACCTTTTTTTAGTTTTGCAGCACTAATGCGAGAAAACTTTTGGCAAAGATACCGGAAACTTGTAGAATCTTGCGGCATGGATTTAATGAAATTTTTATTTACGCCTAGCTTGACATGGAGCGGTGGCAGTAGTATTTTTTCTATAGGCACCAAAGCTTCGCGTACAATATTGTATTCGCCGAGATTCTGATCAGTTCGCCTCGGCCAATCATTTTAGTGTATTGTTTGCCGACATAATGGGTGTTCCACTTGCACAAATAACAAGCAAACTTCGTCCATCCAGATTGCATTCTGGTTACGATCGACACAACTTTCAAATCGCCGCACAGTCGCCAATGATGACTATTATACTTTACGCATTCCAAAATCGTTTTCATATTGTCATACGTCTCTTTCATTTCTATCGCGTATGCTATCGGAACAGACGATTTTGTGTTATCGACAAATAACAACACGGCTTTCAGGCTATCCTTCGAGGAGTCGATAAAGAGGCGCCATTGATCTGAATCATTTTCGATTCCCATTTCTTTTATTAAGCCACCCACATCTGCGCAGTAAACAAAGGTATTTTCTGCATTATGTACAAAATATTTCGTTAAGTTTTGCTGTCGATTTCGAAAAATGTGAACGGGAGCGCTTGCATTTATGGTCTTCAACTCGCTCAAGAAAACTTCTGATTTTCGTTGCGAGAGCTCCAGTTTTCGCACTATTTTGAACAGGTTATCTTGTGACATTTGTGGAACAGGTGATCGATGTCCAATTGGAGCATATGTTGAAGCGTTGAAGACTATATTGCAGTAACAAAAAAGTAGTTATCAATAAATGGAGTGCAAATTAGAAGCTTTATTGATGCAGTAACAGCACCAAAAATCAAAGAATCAATAGGTTCAATAAACCCAGATAAATATATAGAAAAAGATGGCACTGGCAACTCATCTGAGTGCGGTACAGGTAAAAAATCGACGCTGTGTCTTTGTGTTCGTATCTGCGTCGATTTTTCATATTCAGATTAAGCACAGTTTTATTTGCGCAAACATAGCAGTTGCCTTCATTATATGCTAAAACCGAAAGCCAAATCACGGGACATTTTTATTTTCCTTTGCTTTCTTTTTTGATTAAAAATTGAAGTCAATGTCGACGTGCATTGAACGCAGCAGAAGTTTGGCGCACACGGATTGTCAAGCACAGGATCCATCATAAAGTATTTTTTATAGGCTTCTTGCACACGCGTTGTTTCTACGCATTTTTCCGGCGTATGCTTACCACTTATATTACAAAAAAGTTTTACTTTTATTGTGCAATCCGATATGGTTAACAATATAACGAACAAATAACGAATTTTTTTGTGATACTATCACTATTAAACTGACATTTTATTTGTGTAAAATTGTGAAACGGCAAATCGATTTCATGTAAGTTGGATAGTGGAAAATATTACAATAGAAACAAATTTTAGGTTTTTTAAAAGACCACCAAAATAATGGTTAAATATATTTTATCACAAAAATTTTTTTTTTTTTTGAATCAGCGACCAAAATTATGTTAGGAAAGTATATTTTTTAATTTTTTCTCAACCACAACTTAGGTTGTAAAAAGTAAATAAGGGATTGCAACGTACAAATTTTAAAATAACTGTATCTCGGAACCCAGATGTGACCCAGACCTCCGACTACCTATATTGCACTCCTAAAGGTGCCCACTACCATGATTTTTTGGAATTATTCTAGAAGATTTTATTTTGTTTTAATTTGGTCACACCGTGAAATAGTTTCAAACAAGGCGACCCACTATCATGCGATCTCTTCAATTTCATTATGGAGGGGATCTTACGAAAGGCAGAAGTACATCGCAATGAAACCATATTCTACAAAGGTGTCCAGCTCCTTGCGTATGCTGATGATATCGATATTATCGGCCGAACTAAGAGAGATGTAACTGCTGCTTTTGCCGCTATCGAAAAGGAATCAGCCAAAGTTGGTTTGACGGTGCACGAGTGCAAAACAAAGTATATGCTGTCTGCAAGCCTGTCTGAATAGCACTGAAAAAACTTTGGGCTTATTCTAGGTGGAAACAAAATCCAACCGGTCTTAATTGGGAATAATAAACTTATAGAAGGGTTAGAAATTGATCATCATCTGCAGTCAGATTGTACAAAAATAAGTTTTTCTCGAAGCTAAGTACATTATTGCTGTCATAGAAAATGTGGAATAACTTATATCAAATTGGAATCGGTAACACTAAAGTTGGAGCCTTTCAATTAGATTCTGACGTTCTAAATGCATATTTCGACCGAAACTTCAAAATCTTACTTGTTCATTACTAACACTTTACCTCAGAAATTTCAGTTTACTACGGTAAATGAGTTAGATAATGTGAAATGTATCTTAAAGATAAAATCTAATCTTTCGACGATTATTTGAACTGTATTAAGTTTGTCAATCTAGTTTTGTCTTATGGCTGATTCCACACAAATGAGGAACGAAAACACGAATTCTAAAATGCTTTCAATTGAAATAATTTTTGGTTCTTGCATGAAAATGGAATCTAAAGTTAATCCTGTTGCAAAATTATTTTAAGTTTTAATGCTTTTTTATGTTTTTTTTTCACAATTTAATATATACAATTTAATATTTTGCTTAGATTTAAAACGTTGAAAACAGCCATCTCATGATGCACATTCAAAAAAATTAAGTTAGTACTGTTAAAAAAGATAACAATGTTATCTAAGAACAGTTTATAACAGGGATTGGTTACAAGTGATAACAAAGAAAAAATATTTAAACTGAGTGTTTTTTTAGTGTCACACCCGTCCCAGAAAAATGCTATAGTTTTCCTAAGAAGCAACATGGGCTTATGATAAGAATGAAACTTTCCTTAAGTAAGAATATTGATGTTTTACATTAATTTGTTAACTTTTTTCATTCAAAAAATTCTTTTTATTCTTCATTTCCGTAACAAGAAGTTGGTCACACCCGGAACAGTTTTCAAAATTTTTTTCTAATAATGAAATTTTTGCATTATATGAATACATTCTTTGATTAAAACTTGTTTTGTAAACTTATGTATAGCGAAATCTTTCGTATAGGTATTAATTTGATCAAAAATTCATGCGAACAATTTTTTGCATAAAAATGTTTTTTTTTTTTTTTTTTAATACAATACATTAATTAAAAACATATTTTTTGATTTTGGTGTCAAAAATATGTGATGGTTATTTTATCCATTAAGTTCTTATATATAATTCCCACATAATTCGCAGTCGTCACCCCTGGGACAATCTTATGTCACACACGTCCCATTTAAAAGTTTAAAAAAGAATGGTTATCGCCATTTTTTCAAAATATTTTTCACTGATATTAATTTAACACTGATAAACAGAAAATATATTACATTTGACTATATGTAAGCCAAAAATGGTCTCATTGTGGCAGATGGAATGAATTTCAATGTTAAAATCAGAATTTTTAGTTTTTAAACTTGTGCTCGTCACACCCGTCCCAGGTGTTTATGGGGCATCTTCTAATTGACCCTATAGTAAATTGGTTAAAATTTAACCGATTAATAACATTTTAAGAACTATAAAGAAGTCAAAACGTCACATCCATCTATATGGAATGAGCCTTATGTCAATAGTCCCTTGTTTACATAATTAATTACTGCCTAACAAGTTCTAAATTTCCTTCAATTTGAAAGAAAGCTACGATCGGAAAAAAGCCAACGGCAGCTGCTCCTAGCGATTTTCGACTTAGTGAAATCAAGATACACACGTAATGATCTGTTTCCTATTTTCCTAAGTGGAACCAGACTTGGATATGTTGAAAAGGTAGCTTATCTAGGATTTGTTAAGAACTCCGCACTCACGTGTGTAGACAGTAGACAGATATTAACAGTGTGGTTAGAAAAGTTAATTATTCCTAAAGGAATCTAAGGCAAAAACTGGTTATACAATTAATTGTGCCAATAATAACATCCCAATCAGCCATTTAGAAATAGTGCTTGGATTAAGCTTACATGCAATACAAAAAGCAAGCCTTATCCAAGCACGCTTGAAAAACACTTGCCCTGGTAATAAATTTCCAAGTTCCTTTGTATAACTATTGCGTAAAACACAAAAAGCAAGTGATGCACAATAATACTTGGAAAGGCTTGCATTAAGTAAGTCTTTTGCAATCATACTTTGAAAACGCTGACAACGGTAATAGTTATACAACTGTTCAAAGTTGTGATGCTCTCATATATACATGCATAAATGTATTTTATTTTAATTTTGTTCGCTCAGCAGCCATAAGGCTTACGGCAAGCTGTTAGAGTGTCCGACTCATATGCGGTGGTTCGCGCGTTCGATCCCTGGTGTAGCAAACACAAAAATGTTTGAAGGCTTGCAATTTTTCTTATGAATATTAACAAACGAAAATAAAAATTAAATAAAAATAAAAATGTTCCGGTTGGGAATTGAACCTTGGATGTCCAAATTACAACAATTCAAATAAACAAGTGGCTTACCAACTGAGCCACGCAATATAAATTTTTCGCGAGCGCTAATTGATATGTTGAATGTAGCACACTTGGAAAAAGCTTATTAAAACACTTATATCCAATTGTAAAAACAACACTTGGATTAAGCTTGAAGTAAGGAATATTATTCCAAGGGTTCACTTTCGTTTATCCTACAATTACATTTAAGCGTTCTACAATAGTAAATGAAAGCGTTATCCAAGCTTGAGGCTTACGCTTGTAAGCTTGTTTAAAGCTTATTCCAAGCTTGTTTGGCTGATTGGGATATTTCAATAAAGCAATCTAGACTCAAGGTCAGCACACAAAGTATTAGTGGCTTTCAACAATGCACCTCGGTATGCTAACGATATGCAAAGGTTTCATCATATATCAGCATATTGCTATCGCATTCTTAGTTGCAATGTTATAAGTTTTCTCAATGCAAAAAACTACATTTTTATGCACTGACAGTTCACTTTGAAAAGCTATCTGTTTGAAAAACTGAAATTTTCCAGATTCACCAGAAATGTATTTTTTATTGTCCCTCCATTCATATATTAACAATGAATCTAGTCGTCTTTTTTTCGTTAAGGCACAGTTTAAATTTTTTTTGTAAATAATTTTCGAAATTTTGTTTGTTATTTTATTTTTTTGGAAAACATTTTTAGAATGTGTAAAAAATTTCAGTATAAAATTCAGAGCCTTTAAGAGATATTTAACTTTTTATGAGTAGAAAATGCTCTGTGAATGGGAACGCGTCTATCTTTAAACGCGTTTTTTTCGAAATAACATTTTTTGAAATGGCTTGCACTCTAATTCGAAAAGTATTCGTCCGATTAACTCAAATTTTGTTTTATTTTTTAAATATTTAAATACGCTTTGAGTATTTAACAAAAAGTATATTTTGGTTTGCTAGTTTTTTAATTTATAACAAAAAAAAAATTTATTACTTTTATGACTTAAAAAATTGTGGCATTTTAAACATATTTTGCAAGAAGTATATTTAGAGCTTGATGCCAAATAATTTGTGAAAAAACAAAACCAAACAGGTTGCTACAATATTCTTTGCAGAACAAGCCGAGCAGACTTGACCTTGGTTTCGTCGGACGCTACTCCGACTGATCAGTAGTCTCTGTGGTTTATGTAGTCCACTAACTTTGATAAGCTAATAACTGCAATAAAACCAAAACGGAATGACCCAAAAAGCTTTTCACTTGCTCAAGCAGTGTTTTTCTACTCTTTTGCTAGTTGCAAAATTTAAAAAAATTGACTACATTTATTCTGCAAAGACTTTATTGTTGCGATTTTTGTTTACTTCTTTATCACGTTTCCATCTAGGTTTCAACATTTTGGTAGTATTAAACAATAGAAGTTTAATATGTTATTTAAGAATTATTAACTTAAAGCACAAAATTAAAATGCCACAATTTTATAACTCATGTAAGCTATAATAAACATATAATAAGCATATAATAAACATCAGCTTTAAAAAAAACCTTCTTCACGCTTTCTATGATTTCATGCCAACAAAATGTTTGAAATTGAATGTTTGAAATTGAAAATGGGCCTTAACGCAATAAGAGTTTGGAATTTCCTACCAAATAATTAAAAACGCATAAACAACATAATAAACTTTAAGCACCATGCAAACACAAGAAACACAATTCTCTAGCATTTGATAAATTTGTAATTCTCAAGTTATCAACCTTTCTTATCATTTTAGATTAAGCATCAAATAGCTCAAAGCTATCCTTAAACTTGAGCTGGAGTTGAAGGAGATTTGAAAAAATATTTGAAACTTTGATATCAAGTGGAGAGTTACAAATTTCTTAACGTGATAACTAAGGAAGTCATCATATAAAAAAGTGGCTTTTAAGTTATCTCTCACTATAATGCGCCTGTTGAGAATTAACATCATCAAATTGTCCGTATAGAGGTGAAGACCGATTAGAACAATTATTTATTGAAAAAGCTTTTCTTGCGATATGATGATCAAACTCAGGCTACCGCAGTTCGTTGGCTTCCACTTCAAGCAGTTACAATGCACGGCCACGGCCACCACCAGCAACCAAAAACCGTACAAATTTTGGTAATGGCTGCTTAAATCCTTTATTCATATTTTTGTTTGGTTTCAGTCTTATAGATATCGTATTGATACCATTTGTTATATAACCCATGTGCAATGAAGTTGGATATTTATATTTTTAATGGAAAATACCGCAGTTTCACCCACATGAAGAATTAAAAAACTTGAATTTTCCAATACTTTTCTTGGTTTTATTGAGATCCATAATTTTCTGAGCAGAAACAAAGAAAATAAGAAACATAATTTATTTAAATTCAATTTGCTACACTGAGAAAAAAACACATACCACACATTTATTAACACATTTATTCAATTAGAATAAATTTTCACATTTTCGAAGAAATATTTCTTTACTTCTAGGAAATGGAAATATTTCAATGTCTCGAATAATGATAAGTATTTATCTCGCACAAAAAATTTCTCATTTATAGAGAAATTTTATTGAAAATTAAAAACTTTTCTTATATTTTGATTAAAAATTCACTACGAGAAGTATTTTCTTCAATAAAAACAAATATTTTCTCAAAAAAAAAGTATTTTTCTCTAAAAACGATATATTTTTCTATTTCATGGAACCTTTTCATCATTTTTAGATAATTTTAAGTATCGCAATTAGAGAATAGCATTCTCTGGAGCAAGGTCTATACCATTTTTCTCTAAATATGATGCCTTTTTTATCATATTCCGAGACACTTTTTTCTGAGTGTAGTGAATAGTAGCCAAATGCAAGGTTTTCGTATTTATTGTTATTTCAACATTTTTTCAAAGTTTGATTAATTTGACTAAGTATACCAGCGAGAAATGTCACCTTTTGCAGCAATAAGGTCGTGTAGTCGTTTTGACATCGTGTCTACTAACTTTCGACAGTCGTCTGGTGTAATAGTGTCTCAGATTTCTAATAGTAATAGTGTCTCAGAATCTTATTCGAAGACTTTCAATCGTTCTAGCCGGTCTTTTTCGCAATTTCGATTTCATCAAATGACATATTGACTCGATTGACGATTGATCAGGGCTACTGCCGGGAAAATCCAATATCGGTATTCGGTTTTTGCTCAGCCATTCAATTCACCGTCTTGTTGAAAAATATACTTACCATAATTTGATTGTAGTCTTGGAATTGATGGAAGTAAACAATTTTTAAAAATATTTATGTATTTCTCAGTGTTAACAATACCATCTACGAAATGGAGATTACAACATCCCTTTGCAGAAATACATCCCCAGACCATAGCAGAACCCTGTTTCTTGACTTTCTAAATGATACAATCGTTAAAAAACTCTTCACCTTTTCTACTGTAACGAACTTCCTAGCCGGGGTTAGCTCGCCGGATAGCCGGGGTTCGTACAAAAATATTTTTCCCCGCGTATATTAAAAAATAACAACTTAGTTAATTTTCGTTCACGATTCAAGTCTATTTATTTTGTTTCTTTTCACAATAATTCACATTTATTTCATTCTTTGCTATATTCTGCTGCTTCTCGGTATGAAACCACTCGGGCCAGATACACAATTTAGTCGTGGATGTCGTCAAGCTTGTTTTTCAACAAAATGGACTCACTTGGATGCTTTTAGAGCAGACCGTCCGGTATGAAACCACTCGGGTCGACAGAAAAAGACAGCTGTCGTGATGCCACTTAAATGTTTTACGGCCGGCCATCCGTTATGAAACCACTCGGGCCGACAAGAAAACACTGTTCACTATTGGCCTTGTTCACTTGTTCTGTTCACTGTCACTCCTTGTTCATTTGTTCACTGTCACTCGTTCATTCCTTGTCCTTGGTCACTTTTTAAATCACGACTCACCGATGTGCGTTAGACATGGGTAACGCAGTGTTGCGTTGCGTTATTGAGTTGAAGCATTTAAATGCTTTACTGCGTTGATGCACTTCTTTTAAAAAAAGTAACGCAATAGCGCATTAATACAAATGCAACACTCAAAGCAAAGCAAACACCAAGAAAAACATTGAAACCAAATGTACAAGTTGTGCGGTTCATCGAGCACAGTTGGAAAAGACAGAAAGTTGAATCAAACAAAATAAAATATGCTTGTATTATATAGAAAAGAGGTTGCGGGGAAGATGCTGTTAAGCATGAATTCTTGGAGCATGTCTGATTGGATGATGCTTGAGCGCACATATGTGAGTTTATTTCAAATTGAACATGTTCGATTTAAAAAGTATAAGCAAACCAAAAACCATATATTATGTTTTTAATAATATATGGTTTTTGACTGTGCTTGAGTTAGTGTGTCAGCGCTGCAATTTTTACTGCGTTACCCATGTCTAATGTGCGTTGCTTGCGTGTTCACTTCCAAAAGAGGCTGACTGTCGGTTTGCTGACTCCTTTTATCCCCAAAAAGGATAACGGGACCTTGTTTGTGTTGCAAACTTTACATCCGATCTCGACCTTGAATCTCGCATGCCTAGAACTAGCGGCAACCTTTTGCTCTGCTTGTTATTGTTGTCATAGTCGCTATTCATTGAACCCTATGTATTTTGTTATTGCCACTTGTGGATGCCTAGAATGTACATATGTTATGACCGGGTATTTGCTGGGTAGTTGCAGGGTGGATTTAGGTTCGGCGGGGCCCTCTGTTCCAATGCGGTTCAGAGGGAAATGTAAGGCCTAAATTGGTTAAATTTAGGTTTCCTTACACTACCCAGCACTTTAGGTCGTGTATCGCCCATGTAAACTTCAAATCTGGATTCATCGTTCCACATACAGTGGCCAAAAAAAGTATTCGACATACGGGTTTTTTTTCAAACATACGATAGGAACTCTGAAACCTGTTTGATCTATTTAAAATAAAACCACTCACATTTAGTTAAATTCAAAGTCTTCCAAATTCAGTTTTAATTTCACTTATAGCATTATTTTAATACAACTAAAATAAGAATCTTTAAAAGGTCTTATAAAAATGAAAGAAAAAAAAAAGTATTCGACAACAATATTACAAAAGACAAAGATATGAATATGTGATATGCTAATATTTTGTTGCTTTTCCTTTGCGACGTATCACCTCCTTGAAATGTTTTGGCATGGATTCCACAAGTTTTTTAGTGTATTCCGGATAAATTCTCTCCCATTCTTCCTGCAAAATCCAACTCATTTGAATTTTGTTCGTAAAAGTGCGCTTTCTTAAATTCTTTTCAAGATAACCCTATAGATCAGTCATGAGCAGGGCTGCCGTTTTGGTAAAATATTACCAAATTTGGTAAAAAGATTTTAACTTGGTAAAATGGTTAATTTTTTTTTGGTTTGGTAAAAAATTTAAAATAAGTTACATTTAAAAAAATGATAGTTTGTATACTTTACTTATACTTATACTTATATCAATAATGCTCATTATGCAGAACCACCGTTATGATTGAAAATTATCCCTCAAATAAAGACGAATGTATCAAGTGGAAATTACACGAATGAACGCAAAGTAAAATGTCAAAAATTTGAATTTGTCAGTTGCTAAGATCGTTGGCTTAGGAAAGAAATTGATGGATCGCTAAGGATGGATTGACGTTTCTATCGACTACTTCAAATTGTCAAAAAATATTTCGATGAAGAGAGCGCTCGCTCATAAGCAAACAACATATTACAAAGGGCACATTCAGCATACTCAACATTGCCAACACTTGAGCAAAATTTAATTTTGAAAAAGCTCAGTAAAACTGATGAGGTGGGAGTCACTAAAATGTACGCTACTGTCTCAACTGTTCAAAAATTAAAACTTCAAGTTTAAATCTGTGTTAATTAATTACATATAGGTACATCATTCTGAGGTGGTGGAAACTAATTTTCAACATATAACACTTATCATTTGTATATGACTTTTTTAGAGTGCAATTTAATATTAGATATTTTTAAAGTACTTATGCATGCACTTAAAAAAGAAAATTATAAATAAATAGTCTAAATTATTGAAATAGTATAAAAGGTTATAAATAAATAATGCAAAGACTATCATTTCGTCAACCCATTCGGCTAAAACATAGCTCACCTAGGTATGATAGTGTTGTGACAGCACAACAGTTGACTACTCTGAATGTGACCAGTAACTGTTTTGCTTTGACTGCCGTTTTGGACAGCAGCCAATTCCCTTATCAAGAGAAAATAAGCAGCTGTCAATGCTACCTTTATTTTTGTCTCATGGCTAAGATATATAAGTAAGTTATTATTTTTAATACATTGACTTTCTTAAAATTTATATTCTAAGCGATTATGTTATTTCTGTTTAGATTTGTTATAAGAAATAAGGCGACCAATGTGGTGGAAAGTGAGGAAACATCTTCAAGCGTATCAACCCTGTAAAAGTGTATGTTTTTCCTACTCAAGAAATGTTAACACATAATAAACGAATCTAACCATCCTTGTATAACGCACGCATTTCATAATATTGCCGTTTTAAGAACAGCTGATATGCAGGGCAACATTCTCCCCTGAGAAAGCTTCGCAGGACAGAAAATGCGCCTTTTTTGCCCTGTGTGAGTGCGACATTTTAAGAAACGAACACAGAATTTCCTCACCCGTTTGCACTTATTTTAAAATCGAACACGAAAAAAGGCAAGGGCAGTGAAAAGGCAACATTTTTTGGTAGAAACGAAAACGCCATTAATTTAATTAAAAAGAATGTATAATTGTTTTGTTTCTTTAACTTAAAAATACAGTTTTTTGTGTTTGGTAAATTATTTTTCATTCTGGTAAATTTTTGGATGAAATTTGGTAAAATAAAATGTTTGAGAGTGGCAGCCCTGGTCATGAGCAGGAAAATAAATTTAGTGAGGCAAGGTTTTTGTTTTTTAAAACAAACACAAAATTATTCTCATATTTGCTTTTGCTCATCGTTGCAAAAAAAAAATTAACTAGCAAAACAAAAACAAATCATGTGCGTTTTGTGCCACACATGTACAAACGTTTCAAGCGCAGCGCAATCGAGTAAGGCTTGCTTGGCTTTGCATGCATTTGTTGTTGTTAGAAAGTTAGAATTTTGGTGAACGTCGGTTTTGTTGCTATTCTTTGTACGTGTTGTTGTTATTTTTTGCACGCGTTGTTGTTTTTACAAATGTGCAAACACAAAGTTGAAAAACAAAACAAATTTGTAGCTGAGCCAACTGAGCTAATTGAGCTACTGGAAGCTCATGTCTGCTATAGATGTTCCATGGGGCTTAAATCAGGAGACTGTGCTGGTGTTTTAATGAGGTTTCAACAATTGTAGATCAGCCACAGCCTGGTGATTTGGGCTGTATGCTTAGGATCATTATCCTGAAAAAATTTAAATCTTTTCCCGAAGCCTAGTTTTTCAGCACTAGGCAACAGGTTTTCCTTTAATATATCGATATAAACCTTGTGGTCCATAATCCCATCTTTAAACATAAAGTTCCCAACTCCTGTTGACCTCATACAAATATGATGACCTCAGCAAATATTAAATCGTTATAGAATTCCTAAGGTTCATTTATGTAAACATTGCGAATGGTTTGTGGTGTTACACTAACATCCAAGTAATTTTCCACATTTTTTGCCAATACCGAAGCATTCGTTTTTGGGTTCTTTTTTATTTCCCGCAGGACCCATCTTTCACTTGCTTCAGATAACTTCTGCGGACGTCCGCTTCGATGTTTATTTTGAACAGATTTTTCTTTTTTAAACTTCTTTATTATATAATGAATTGTTGATCTTGATCTTTGAACCATTTCCGCTATGGCTTTTTCTGTTAAACCACGCTCAAAATGGTGAATAATGATTTTTTTCTAACTTCATTAGAAGTCTCTTTTCCCTTGCGGCCCATTATAACAAACTAGTATAAACTTATCGAACACACTACACGTTTATAGAAGGAGCACTTTTACCACTTGTTTCTAGTGCAAACAAATTTTAATTTTGGCCATAAGCTTACGCAAAACTAGCAGCTTGCTTAAATTGTCGAATACTTTTTTGCTTGCCAGTTTCTAGTTTCTACGAATAGAGTGCTTTTGTTGCAATTTTGCCAATGTATTGTGTAAACTATGACCAAAATAAATAAATAAAGACAATTTATGTTACTTTTGCTAAATTTGTACCTTAACAATTCATCTTGTTGGACTTTCTTCCCAATTTTTTGAAAATTGATTCTATGTCGAATACTTTTTTCGGTTGAAATCGGTTGAACAAACTTGCTGTATACTATTTTCTATGTCCCGTCTTGTATGACTTAAAACCAAGTTTTTTCAAAATTCTACTCGTACTAAATCTAGAAATTGTTTTGTTACATGCTTCCGACCATAACTGAGGATTTCATTCATATGCTTTTACGATTAGCAATTGTTTCTCTACGCCTAAGAGCAAAACTCAACATTAAATTAAAAATAAGGGTCGTCACTTAACAAAATTTTCGAAAAAACATCAGTGGCAGTTGCTTTTGAATTGAATTGAATCATTTATTGTAATTACAAGGCAAATGTGATCATTTGCCCTCAACATTCTTATACGAGCTGGATCGTGTAAGCCTTCAAACCTAGATCTTAGTGTAATATTTTCCATAAAATGGACGCACAAAATACTAGCTGTTGTGAACTACGAACAATTGGATTCTTCTTGAACACTTTTGTGAACTCATGCAATATTTTCATCAGTGCACACTTTTGTTGTTGGTCTCGGAGCAAAAACATCTTGCAAAGAAAATGTTGCTCGAAATCAGATATTGCTGGCCCACAGAACCATCATTTTAAAACCAAATTTCGAATATTAAGTGAGTTGTTGTAGCATCGTTTTCATTCAATAAAATTGCAAAGATTACTGAACAAAAATTTTACTGATAGTTTCCAATTCTGACAATTGGTTTCACATTATAGCTGCCTGAAGTTAGAACTGAATTAAAAACACACCTTATTTCACTTATAATCATCTTCTTCATGTTATACTAAATACTAGGCTTTAAAATATTTTAATATGATAATTATTATTTTTTTTATTTTTGTTAAATTAAATCTTCAAATTAGGCAACATGCAAATTTTTAAAAGCATTTACAATAAATTATTTGCTTTATTGACCGCATTAAGTCATAGTGTTGCTAGGAAAATCTAGCCCGAAACCAAGCTGATTTATATTGCAGATTAACATAAATCAGAATTCAAATATTAACAAAATTTATAATTTTATGCAAATTATTGTGAACTCATAATTTGCATAAAATTGTAAATAATATGCCATAAAATTGGGATAATAAGCATATCACTTACACACCCAAACAATTACACATTCAAACAAAACACAAGCACACACACACACACACACTCACATTCAATTGCATATTGAAAAAGCCCTAAAGGCAAACCCAAAATGCATAACAACCAACGACCTTATTTACCCCCCGCCCCACCATCCCACCCAAAATAATTGCAATCGAATGCTAGTCAAATAAAATAAAATAATATAGATACCCAATAAAAAAACACAATGATATAAATAACACATTCGAGAACAACGAAATACAGCTACATGCAAATATAAATTATTGTTTTTTTTGTGTTATTTTTCATAAATTGTTGGCTTTTGTTTTTGTAAATTTATTTTATTTATTTTTAGGGCTTCATTGTTAAATAGAACAAATAAAAGGAAAACAGAAAACACGACAAAGAAATTCAAACAGAATATGAGTATAAAAGAACAATAAAATTTTTGTTGCCACATCAAAGTTAATATTTATTTATTAATAAAACATGTGCACAAGTGTTCCTTTAACCTTTACTTTGCCGTTAGAGTTAGGTTTACACCTTTGCGCTGGGTTGTTTCACGTGATGACATGTTGGACTATTTCAAAAAATCGATAGAATTATGAAGAGATTGAGGATTATCTCAACATCTTAGAGACCACTTTTCCTGATTTTGTACCTATCCTAAAGAAGAAGTTATACTTTAACAAACTGAAATTAAATTTGAATTGATCAAAAATTGAAAACTGCCAGCACAAAGTTCCGATCTGATTCTGATTGAAAATTTGTGGTCTATCGTGAAGAGACGGATGGGACAGTACCAAACAGCCTGATCAAAACTGGAAGCGCTGTGCCAACATGTGCAGTGGCAATGGCAAAATATCCAAACAGAAATAATTCAAAATATAGCATTTAAAACAAGTAAGAAAAACTTCATAAATTATGGAAACAATGTAAGGAGAAAATCATTAAAAAAAATATTTCTGCATGAGTCTCATTTTCTCTCCATATCTAATACATTTCGTTTTGTGTTTTATACTATTTTGTTAAGAATTATAAAAGAAATAAAGTTAAAAAAAAATGTTCGACTTGCTTTGTTATGACACTCTTTTTTGCAAGACAGTTCAAACATGTACTAATCGTGGTAATTGAATTCGGAAATCATGCAAATAAAAACTTTAACTGCGTTGACCTTTAAATTGTAATGTTAAGGTTAAGGCTAATGATGGCGAAAGCGGAAGTGCTGTTGTTTACCAATGAAGGTCAATTCCTGGAAGCGTATGCTTTGTGGTGTTTGGATTCGCTTTAAACTTTTAATTTAATTTCGCTATTTAATTTTTTTTTTTTTTGTTAGGTTGAGAGAACGCTATAAGCGATGCGATGCTATTCCGCTACTCGAAGCTACAAACCTTGTATTTTTCTATGAAATTACAGAAAAGGTGTCAGAGTGAAAGCGAAGCTATTAGCTACATGAAGCTTTGTTGAAAGTTTCAAGCGTTCAATATAGTTTGACATAATTTATATGAAACTAGCAGGCCACAGTGGTCCGAGGCTTTGCCACGGACATCTTCTCTTTTTCAATACTACCTTTGTTAAAGTCTTGAAAAAATTGCAATAATAAAAAACCGTTGAAATATTTGAATTTGCATTTGGAAGCAAATTGTAATAAATATTATAAGATAATAAAGTAAAGATCTTTTCATTTTAGTTATTGAACAATTCAGAATAAACAACGTTTTTTGATTCATTGGCATTGCCAGGAATGAGAAAAGTCCCATATTCTCCTATATCGACTGGTTTACCATAATCTACTTCTACGTTTTTCAAAGTTTTTTATTTAATACTAGCGGATGTAACCCGGTGTTATTCGGAATTGTGCCTCGAGCACAGGAAGAGGACGATTTTCAAAACTGCTCTCATTTTTACGTTTTTAAAATTATCAATTAAATTTTAAACTTTTTTAAATTATCGTTTTTTGGGGTTTTGCCCCCTCCCTTCCTTCCGTCGAAAGTGTTTAGTCAAATTTCCGTAAAACTGTACCTGCCAGGCTTGATTAAAACAAAAATGACATCTTCAACGTCTCGATCTGACGTCTGATTTCTGAGGAAAATGGACACCCTTACTTACTTACTTAGATGGCTCTTACAACCGTTGGTCGGTTTTGGCCTCGTCTAAGAATTTTCGCCAGCCTCTTTTGTCGTGTACCTACGGAGAGGTTTTAAAGTACTGTCAACCATTACAATACAGACGATTACCAGGGAGCCGCCCATTCTGGAACAGACTTGCCTGAGTTGTTGACCCGCGGGGTTGTTATGCCTGAAAGATGTCAAAAATATCTATGTTATGTTATGTTATGTTTTGTTATTTTATGTTATCCTTTAACTACTTAGGTGAAATATTTTGACGTATATACTGTGGTGGTGGTAAATTATACCCCTTTTTAATTTTTAGAAAATTTTGCCAAAAAAAGTTTTTTTTGATTTATTTGCTTTTAATTGGAATTAGTGACACATTTTAAAATGATTAAAGTAATAAAATAAAGAAATCAAAGTTCTAGTTAAACAAAAAAGGATTTTATTTCATATTCACTTTTCTTAAAACTAAAAAATTTAATTAAAAAGGGTAAAATTTACCACCACCACAGTAGTTAAAGGTTATTTTATGTTATTTAATGTTATGTTATGTTTTGTTATATTATGTTATTTAATGTTATGTTATGTTATGTTATGTTATGTTATGTTATGTTATGTTTTGTTATTTTATGTTATTTAATGTTATGTTATGTTTTGTTATATTATGTTATTTTATGTTATGTTATGTTATGTTATGTTATGTTATGTTATGTTATGTTATGTTATGTTATGTTATGTTATGTTATGTTATGTTATGTTATGTTATGTTATGTTATGATATGTTATGTCATGTTATGTCATGTTATGTTATGTTATGTTATGTTGTGCACTCCTACCAATATGCTGTAGTTGCGTCCTTTGAACATTTTTTGGGGCGAAAAAATACCAGTCTTTTCAAAACGCATTATAGATGTAGTGAATATTATCAGGAAGAAACCAATTTCATTTGAAAAAACCGAGTTTTTCTTAACCCTTTAAAATCCGACATTTGGCATAAAAACGTTGAGTTGAGTTGTTGACTGTTAACTCTGGATCCAAATCTAGTGATATACGTGAAGTCGCAATTAAAAATAAAGTTTAATGCAATTAGTTTTTAAATGTGTCTATTAGAATTAAAGGTGATTTATTCTTTTCAAATATTTTCATTTTAGCTTGTAAACTCGAAACAAGTAATATATTGAAAACTGTCATCGGTAGAATTTCGAAAAGATTACGTCTGATCCCAATAAACATAAATATGCTTATTCTTTCTACAGAATTTAAAGATAAAAGAAGAGTATACAATAAGGCCAAATTAAGAGTTAAGTTAGATTTTCTAAAATAAAAATGTATTTGCTATCAAATACATCCATAAAGCTGCGGGAAGTAATATTTAATTTGAAATGTTATTGTTTCTTCTTTGGGAAATGCTGAAAGTACATTTTCATCACCCAAAAGAGTTATGTCTACCGATTTAATCGAGTCAGTGCGGTATCAAGACGTCTCTACTTCTGCTGACCTTATTTCGCCAGACATCTCAAAAAGCACGAATGAAAGTAGCCCAAAATGTGCAAGTATTTTGCAACTGTATTTCGATGTGTTAAAAGTAATTGTAATGGTACACCCTCTTGGATCAGATTTGTAGCTTGAGCGTTTTATTTAATTTTTTTTTGTGAAAAAGTTAGCACCGGTAAAAATTGTTCAAGCACCGGTAGAAATTCAATCCTGGCTACGGCACTGAACGTGTTGATTAAATCAAACTTTAGTAGAGGAAACTTTTAAGAACTTTCTTGTAGCACTTTAATAAATAGTTGAAGTTAATTAACAAAACAATCTTTTCACCAGTCTTGACCTTGTTGAAGATAAATTGTTGTTAGATAGTTAAGTAAATATTGAATTTGTTTTAAACATCTAAATGCTCAAGTTTTTTTCAATTATATCTAAAATTGTTAAAGACAACCTTGTCACCCATCCATCCAAATATCTTTTAAAACAGTTAAAGTTTAATTTAAACAAGCATGAAGAAAGTTAAAGTGAGTTTTTTTCTTTCCAAGCTCGAAGGTGTTCGTTAAAGAAGGTGTAGTCGAAGGATGTTACTTAAACTGACAGTGATATAGGAACTATTTAAAATGACTGTTCCGAACAGATAACACACCTCGGTCCTCTTCATGAGCATGCTTAGTTATCTAGTGCCTCACAGACAAACATTTAGACATTTGAATTGGTGCAAAACACATAAATTAAAAAAACAAAAAACCATTCTATCTGCCACAGCATTAAAAGCTTCGTTCAAAGCATTGCTACTTAACACGGTGTCAGCAGTAATTAAAATAAATTCACTGTAGCTGGAACACCCTTATACGTTAGCTCAAATATATGTATTTAAATAAATTAATGTAGAAACCATTACAGAGGTACTTAAAGAAATGTTTCAGCAGATTTTAATGGTTTATAAGAAAATTCATTATATTGCAAGAAACGAAGCAAAAAGCCAAAAACATGGTGCGAATACTACGCAAGTACGTAAATACAAATTGCAACTACTTTGTGAGAGGTACTTTATAGTAGCTTTTGAGGAAGTAACCGTGATTAATTTTGGGCTTTATCAAAAAATAAATCATTCCAATTTTAAGAGTAGATAAAATTATTTTGTGTGGGTGGCAAAACCGTTAATATCTATTATTTGATTTTCTCTTTTAAAATTCTAAAGATTTATTTGTGTAATTTCAACTTGAATTATTTCGTTATAATATTAATGATCTTCATTAAATTTTTGCAATTTTTTTTTTTTTTCGAAACCGAAACCGCAAGAAATTTTCTATATACAGAGTTTAAATGTTAATTGATTTTTGTGATGGCAACTCCTCCTCAGATAATGCGTATAGCTATAGAATGAAACTTGGGCGATTTTTGAAAAACCTGGCTATGCTTTTTTCAACCGCGTACCTATATTAATTTATTTTTTTTTTTTTCAATAGCGGTGAAATCATTCGTTTGCAGTGAGCCAAAATTATGCACATCTCAATTTGTTTTAACTTTTTCAAAAACGTGTAGCAGCCAAAACCAGCTTTGTGTGCTTTGAGGACATTTAAATATTTGTGTGTACAAAGTTTCATCAAAAATTATTTTTGTATTAACCCACCCGGCACATATCTCGTTTACAGCGAAAGTAAAATCGAAGAAAAATATCGTATGCTTTTAGTTTTTAGCAAGCGAATAATTTTGTGTCATGTGAGAAAAGACGATGTAATTTATTAAAGTTTATTTGTTTTTTTGTCATTGTTTCAAAGTATTTAAACATTCTTGTGCCAACTACTCGGTAAATTAATTGAAAAAACCTATAGATTGAAAAGTGAATGCAGTCATGTAGAAATGCAATTGAATGTGGGCCATCTCAAATCGACGCAAGAGCGGATGCTGTTTCGCAAAGCTGTTTGGCTATATTGGAAGTATATTGGAAATAAATGTAAATGATGCAGGAGAAGTGAATAGCACGTATTCGAGCAATGCTTTTTCAGCAAATTGCCCAATATTGGAAGAGGACAGCTTTAATTTGAAAGTCGCTAGATGGTTTTCTGCCAACAACACAAGTCGAAGGGCTTCAAATGCATTGCTGTGTATCCTTGTTGAAAAATTTCCATCTTTACCTCAGGATGTCAGAGCGTTGACCCCGGGTTTACCCAAAAACACTATTAGATCGAGGGTAATATGTTGTAAAACTAAGCCACACACTTAACCTGTATGCCACGGTCACCACACTACTACACGGAGAGGATTGAGCGCAAGAATAAAGCATTTAGCACACAATTCATGCAAAAATTAGCCATGATTCTATGCTTTAAAACACAATTCATTGTATATGACTTATGATCGCATGATTCGTGGTTACTTGCACTTAAATTCTAAAATTATATAATTTTGCTACGAACGGGCACCTTCTTATTGAAATTGAATCACAATTTACAAAGTTTGAGTTTAGCCGGGCTTGCTGGTGTTTGCTTTGAACGCTGGACTAACGCTTTTAATAATTATTTTTATAAATTAAATAAAATATTACATGTAAGACAACATATTTTTTGGATGCAAGTGCAAACTTATTTCAGAGCAATTAATTTTTAACAAAAATATTGCTTATGAAGTAGTTCTCAAAATTCATGAGCAAGAAGACCTTAACAAGTGAATTTTTAAGTATGGTGTATGCGAACAGTTTTCATGTGCCATGCATAACTTTATGTGCCAGGCTTTGCAAGAATGATGCATAAGGATGCCAGCACATGTGAGTTAAAGCAACAATCTAAGTGTTAAGTCGTATGAATTGAAAAATAGGAGGAGAATATACATTTATGAGTCGACTATGCATGAATCACAAGCAAGCAATTTTCTCCGTGTAAGAACTAAGAACTATTTTAGTATCACTAGTAAAATCCAGAGGACACTCCTTTCCTTTCAGTCTTGTCCTTCAATAAGAAGACATACACCAACTGAGTTTAATCGAAAGCCAAGATCAATCTATGAATAGGACCGTAAAAATTCTATTCCAGTAAAAGTATTATATCACAATTTATACTTTGGTCTGAAAGATGCAGATTGCTTTTATTTCGTTAAAAAAGATACTTTTAAAATTTTTAAAATCTTCAAAATGGAAAAAAATGCAAATGATTTCATTTTACATAGTAATGAAGTATTGAACCTAAACGACTTATTTTTATATCCGATAAGGTCATCCTTAGTTGGCATATTCTATTCCAGATCATTAAATATT
Organism: Tetanocera ferruginea; assembly: GCA_958299015.1. Classification (NCBI taxonomy): domain Eukaryota; kingdom Metazoa; phylum Arthropoda; class Insecta; order Diptera; family Sciomyzidae; genus Tetanocera; species Tetanocera ferruginea. Next base: position 61,694,467 of record OY282640.1, on the reverse strand, counting down.
GGACACAGTTCTGAAAAACATACCGCTACGGCTATTTCTGGAAAACTGTTTCATACTTCTGATAGTAATTCAAATATTTTCATTCCACTTATTTAAGCGTTCATAATTTTTGAATGAAACAACGCATGAAAAAGCATGATGATGTCGAAGAAAAACAAATAGGCAGCACTTAAATTTATATATCTCCAACTTTTAACATTAATAATTTGATTTAACCTTTGATTTCAGCTTTGACAGATCATGAAAACAAAATGGATGAGAACATAACATTGCTGTTGAGCCGTAATTTGAATGAAGTAATAGAACTTCGAAAGGAGAACTTAACTTTAAAAAGCAAACTTCTTCAAATGGAAAATAATGTTTCATCGATCCCTAAGGCCGCGTTTATAGTGAACGCGATTCAGACAGGCAGGCTGAGTATCTATCTCGCTTGTTCACATTGCCTGTCTGCCTGCTCGTCTGACTCGGCGTTCACTGTAACCGCAACCTAAGAAATCATTTGAATATGGAAGACTTCAAAAAATTTGAAAAGGAGCTCCAATCAAATACTGAAATGCAGTCTCTTCTGATAGAATTCTATTTATTATTATATATATGAGTTTAATGTAAAGCTATTACAGGTAACTGAACTGAGCGCGTCAAAATAATCACACCAACTTGGACAAGTTTGTCCGCATTTGCTGCCGAAAAACTATTTATTGACAAGACTTTCCTGGAGTGGTAAATCTACCAAAGAAACCTTTCTTGGATTGTCCTTGATTTTTGATATCAGAAGTAATTTATGATATGCTGAACTTATGCTTAAACAAAAAAAATCAGAAGCTCTGCTTTTTTGTCTTATAGGTGCATTTCGCCAAAAGTTTTCCTTGGTCGATGAAGACTTCGACAAAATCACTCAAACATTTTTCAGTACGTACACGATAGAATCAATAAGTTAAAAAATATGAGGATTCAAAGAAGGGTGGAGTTGAGTAATACACTTAATATGTTTCAAATATATTTTATTTTTTAAAAGTTAAACGTTTAACGCAACTTATGATCTAATTATCATATCAACTAAATCATTTGAATATCCACAAATTTAATTTTATTTTATTATAAAACGAGTATATTTTCCTTTTCTGTTACTTTTTTAATTTTAATATTACTTAACTAAATACTTCTTAATATGCTTAATCTTAATTTGGTTTTTTTCCTTTTTATGTAATATGAGTCAATTTTCTCTCTCTCCCTTCCGTTCGATACCAAGCGAGGTTTCAGACAAGGTGATTCCTTATCGTGCGACTTCTTTAATATAGTAATGGAGAAGATCATCCAAGCTGCTGACCTGAGACGCAGCGGCACAATTTTCTATAAGAGTGTTATGCTGCTGGCGTATGCAGATGATATTGACATCATTGGCCACAATACGCGCGAAGTCAGTGCAGCATTCTCCAGGCTAGAAAAAGAGTCGAGTCGAATGGGTCTTGCAGTGAACGCAGATAAAACGAAGTATCTTGTGTCAACAAACAAACAGTCCCAGCGTCTTGGAAACCACGTCACTGTTGACAACACCTCCTTTGAGGTAGTGAAGGACTTTGTTTACCTGGGATCCAGCATTAACTCCTCCAACGATATCAGTATTGAGATTAAACGAAGGATAACTCTTGCCAACAGGTGTTACTTTGGGCTCAGTAAGCAATTGAGAAGCAGAGCTCTTTCTCGACGAACAAAACTGACGCTCTATAAGTCAATAATCATGCCCGTCCTACTATACGCATCACAAACCTGGACGATGAGCAGCTCTGATGAAAGGACTTTGGGAGCGTTCGAGAGAAAAATCCTTCGCAAGATCTATGGTCCAATCTGCGTCAATGGCGAGTACCGAATACGATGGAACCACGAGCTGTATGAGCTATATGCCGACATCGATATAGTCAAGCGTATTAAAATAGAGCGGCTTCGCTGGCTAGGTCATGTCGAGAGAATGAACGACGAAGCTCCAGCGAAAAAAATATTGGACTCGGTACCCGGCGGTGGCCAACGCAGACGAGGAAGACCGCATCTCCGTTGGAAAGACCAGGCATTGGATAACCTGACAACGCTTGGAATTTCCAACTGGCGCCAGCAAGCACACGACAAAAGAGGCTGGCGAAAATTCTTAGACGAGGCCAAAACCGACCAACGGTTGTAAGAGCCATCTAAGTAAGTAAAGTAAGTAATGAGTCAATTTTAATGAAATTTTTTGTTTTAATGAATAATTTATACTAAGATTTAGAATTAGAATAGATTTAAGACTGACTTTAAAACAAATGTGACTGAATTTTGTTAAGAACAATTAAAATCAATGAGTTTTTAACTTAAAGACTGTCCCAGATATTACTGTACTTTTGTTGTTAGGTTATTTATAAATAGTGTTACCTCTATAGCAACATATTTGGTACCTAAATAAATAAAGTATAAATATTGCAAATTAAAACAAAAATACTCATAAGTAAAATAAAAGAGCTACTGAAAAGATGTCGTCTCAACAAGAAAAAAAAGCGGAAAGCAATTATTTCCAAATATCTGGAAAATGCAAACACCACGTGCAAAAAGATCGCTAAGGAAGTTCGCGAGTGCGTAAAAACTGTCGGAAGGACCATAAAACGACACAAACAGCTTACCACTTTATCAAAAATGCCAGGCTCAGGGTAAAAAAGTGGCCCAGAGAACCAAGCGGAGGCCCAGAACGTTAACCGGCTGTTTACTCAGAATGCAGGCACTTCGGTTCTTGATATGGCAGCGAAAGCGGGAACATCGAAGTCAAGTTTTCATCGAATTAAAAAATTGTACAACCTTAGGAGCTAAAAAGTACATGATAGCTCAGAAGAAAAGGACGCCGTAGCCAAGAGGAGGGCTCGAAAACTGTATCGCGATTACCTGCCCAAATTTGATTGCGGCATCATGGACGATGAAACGTACTGCAAAGCGGATTTCAAGCAGTTACCTGGACATGGATAGAAAAGGTGGAGCATCCTCTAAATTTACCACCGAAAAACTTACCAAATTTCCAAAGAAATACATGTTGTGGCAGGCCATTTGCAAATGTGGCCTTCGAAGTAAGGAATTTGTGCCAGATCGCACAATCAACACCGAAATTTACATCAGAGAGTGTCTGGAGCTGCGTTTGCTGCCTTTTATACGTCAGCACCAAGGTTCAGTAATATTTTTGCCTGACCTAGCAACATGTCACTACGCCCAAAGAACGATGGATTGGTACCGAACCAATAATGTCACTGTGATACCAAGAGAAACCAATCCTCCGAATTGCTTCGAGCATCGTCCAATCGAAAGATTGGGGCTTTAATGAAAATAAATCTTAAGAAGACCAAACAAACTGCAAAATACATCGAAATATTGCTACGTAAATGGCGTCAGGCATACACAAGGTCAACGAAAGACCTACTATTGAACTATTGTTCCAACTAACTAACGCCAATTCAAAAAGTAAGCAATGAAAACCTGTTTTTAAAAAGACGTTATAAGTGCAAAATGGATCATTTTATTCATTTCAGAAAAAAAAAATTAAAAATTTTTCTTCGTATTTGTTTCGATAAATTGATCGCTGAAGAACCGTAAATGAATAATTTTTCGGCACAAAAGCAAATAGTTTTTCGACTCGGATGCGAATGGTTTTTCGACGCGTAAGCAAATAATTTTTCGACACTAAAACGAATACCTTTTTGAAACATAAGCGATTTATGTTTCGACAAATAAACGAATAACACAGTGCGACACGAAAAAATAACTTCAAATATCGCAATGGCTTATAGTAGTACATGGTCTATATATTATGCCCTCATGCTCAGTTTTATCGGATTAGGTCAAATAAGAGAGAAATTCAAGGTCAAATTTCACCTTTAAGTCACAAATTTTTTATTATAACTCTTAAACTAAAGTCAAATCATGTGTAGTAACTGTCTCTAAGTATTTGCAATGGATGGTTCTTAACATTTTGAGACCATTTTTTGGTCAAAAGGTTACGTAAGGGGGTTAATTTTTTCTTTGAAAACAGGCCTTTTTTAAAATAAAAAAAAAATGTTCAATAGTTCAGTTATTTTGTATTTATCTTCAAAAACAATCAGATTTTGCTGAATTTTTGCATTAACCTTAAGTAAAATAAAGTAACCCACCTCTAAAAAGATCACAACAGTTACATGTGCGCATCCAAAGATATTCGGATTCAAAGATTACCAAAGATGGTAACTTCGTTAACGTAATCCCTAGAGTAAAATCATTCAGGTGAAAATTAAAGACCCAACAATTTTCTTCAAAACTGTCCGGAACGTTTTTACCGAAAGAGTTACCGTTTTAAAGATATACGCGTAAATATGTAATAACAACATGCATGAACAATTTTGATCTTGGGAAGAAATAGAAATAAAAATAATTTTTATTTTAAACGTTTTAATTTTTCATATATCTTGAAATAACATATTTACGCTCATATTTTTAAAACCGTTACTCTTTCGGTAAAGATGTTAAGAACAGTTTTGAAGAAAATTGTTGTTGAAATTGTTGTTGAAATTTTACTCTAGGGATTACATTAACGAAGTTACCATCATTGGTAATCTTTGAATCCGAATATCTTTGGATGCGCACATGTAACTGTTGTGATCTTTTTAGAGGTGGGTTACTTTATTTTACTTAAGGTTTATGCAAAAATTCAGCAAAATCTGATTGTTTTTGAAGATAAATACAAAATAACTGAACTATTGAACATTTTTTTTTTATTTTAAAAAAGGCCTGTTTTCAAAGAAAAAATTAACCCCCTTACGAAACCTTTTGAGCAAAATATGATCTCAAAATGTTAAGAACCATCCATTGCAAATACTTAGAGACAGTTACTACACAGGATTTGAATTTAGTTTAAGAGTTATCAGAAAAAATTTGTGACTTAAAGGTGAAATTTTACCTTGAATTTCTCTCTTATTTGACCTAATCCGATAAAACTGAGTATGAGGGCATAATATATAGACCATGTACTACTATAAACCATTGCGATATTTGAGGTTATTCCAATTGGGCCTTAAATTGTCGCACAGTGTAATTTTTCGAATAAGCAAATACTTTTTCGACAAAAAAACAAACCTTCGCTAAAACAATTAACCCCCTTACGAAACCTTTTGAGCAAAATATGATCTCAAAATGTTAAGAACCATCCATTGCAAATACTTAGAGACAGTTACTACACAGGATTTGAATTTAGTTTAAGAGTTATCAGAAAAAATTTGTGACTTAAAGGTGAAATTTGACCTTGAATTTCTCTCTTATTTGACCTAATCCGATAAAACTGAGTATGAGGGCATAATATATAGACCATGTACTACTATAAACCATTGCGATATTTGAGGTTATTCCAATTGGGCCTTAAATTGTCGCACAGTGTAATTTTTCGAATAAGCAAATACTTTTTCGACAAAAAAAACAAACCTTCGCTTACGAAGTAACCGCCAAAAGTATCTTTTTCGAATCGATATCGAACTCAGTAGTTTTCTTCACGAATTATTCCTTTATTTTCGCATATTCGATATCGAAGTTGGGTTTTCGGCCGGTTGGGAAGTTTTTGCAGTCTTTTTATGTTATTAAAATTATTTGGTTAATTTTTATTTTAACATTTAAGTTATTGTTAAAATAATTTTAAACTGTTAAAGAAAAATATTTTAAAAGTTTGATGACAATTTTGAAATTATTAAATTGTAAATATTTGAAATTTTATTTGGTCATTATAGTTAACCATTCATGAAATGTTTTCAGCAACCAGCGTACACAGTTAATGGAAATATATTGCATTTGATTTTTTATTTTTACAACCAATCAACAGCTTGTGAAAATTATGTCAATCACCGACACTTCCCTTCTTTTGCAATCAAAATTTAGTGTTATTAAATATGAGTGTTTGTATTGCTTCTGGTTTATGTTTCTACAATTGTCATAATATTCCATTTTTGTGGTTGTGTTTATTTGTCAAAGCTTCATATATTAAAGGATTCGCACTGAGCGCTATTGGTCAAACCAGCAGGTGTTAATGTTTTACGATTGTTGTATTTTTAAATTTGTTTTTTTTTTCAATTTTACATGTTGTAGCCATATTTGTTGTTGCGTTTTGTACATAATTTAAATGTTGCAACCGCAAAATTATTGCACAAACAACACATAATGAAAAGCTTTTAAATTGCACAAAAAATTAAAAATACAATTAAAATAAAATGTAATTCTTCGAAAAGCACAGCCGATTGTTGTAGTGGCCAAATGGGAAACGAAACGAATTAACGATTTTTAAGTGTCGTAAATCAAAGAGTGTCACAATCTTTCGACTGCAGCTCAGTTGAACAAAATAATACGGCAAAAGTTTAATTCTCTACTTTTACATACAACGCAACAGTAAAGAGAAAAGCTAAAATAATGCCCAAAACTCAGTAGAAATTTTTATTTCTTCTTGCAGATATATACAGCATTTGGTTTAGGTATATCAAACTATTTCTACTATGTTTGTAATTTTGATAGCATGTTATGGAGTTGAAAAAGTTTGCGCCCAATTTTATCACATTTGAGTTCTAGTGATAAATGTTTTCCATATAAATGAAAATCTAAGCAATCCGTCCTGGGCAAGGAAATCCAAGATTAACTTATTACATTTGCTTTTGTTGTTGCTGCTGTTTTTGTACTTCTTATATCTGTGAAATGCTAAAGTTGCCATATGGTTAGACGAACAGTTGGTCAGTCAGAAATACATAAACGACGCCAAGAACACGCATATGTATTTAATAATTCTGCACGAGTATTTAATAGAACTGTCAGAGCAAATGGAGAATCTTAAGCCAAGTCAACTGGTCAACTGACAATGAATGCATGGCTAATCCTATTAAATGTCAAAATAACGAAGATTAAATGGCCAAATGTATACATTAGCAGAATTATCATTCGTCGTCGTCGGCTTGTCTTTCTGAGCTTGCATATATAGTATGTATGTCTTTAGCCAAGCTTGCACACATTTCAAAGATTGAACGAATTCTGACCAAGACAGGGACATCGTTAATTACAATAAGAAATGAGCTCATTTGGATTGCAATCAATCCATTTTAACGGACTTGTAAAAAATGTTTAAGCGTTTGTTCACACTTGCAGTTATTGATGGAACTTCAAATCTCTTATTCATAGAAAATTCAAGCTGATTTGATTGATTTTATAACCAGATATCAGTTGCATTAAATTTAGACGTTAAAGAAAAAAAAATTTGAGTGCTTTATCTAGAGGTGCACCCAGCATTAGCTTTTGTGGGGGGGTTTTATCAAATTTTGGACTTATACATAATGTGACCAACTACTTTTGGTGAAATTTTGGAATGGATTCCGGAATATGGTTCGAAATTTCGGAATGATATGCAATAAGCCAATTTGACAGCTTTTGTGCTTTAAATATTGTTTAAAATATAGTTTTATCGATGGATGAAAGACAGTTTTAAAAATAGTGCAAGTTCATAACTATAAATCATTAAAATCCACAATTTCCTGAGTTTGACAAACCAATATTTGAAGAAGTACTAGTACTAGGATTGGCATCGGTTTAATTTTTCATTTCAAAGGTGTATTTTTCTTTGTAAGCAATTTCTTCAAGTAATTTGGGGCTTGATTTCAGCAATTCAAAGAATTCCAAGCATGAAACCCGCAAGTTGTACTTGACGAATCTAAATTATTTATATTGTTGAATTAAATTATATTTACTTTTGTAATAAATGTAAAACAAATCAGCTTACAGTATTTGATTTTCAGCGTATTGATTTGCAGTTGTGTCTAATCCAGGGGTTCCCAAACTTTTTTCACCGCGGCACCCTTGTTGCGCGAAAAAAAATTCGCGGCACACCTACTCTTAAAAGGGTTTGACTACTTAGGAATACAAGAAAACACAATGCAGTTTAGCGCTCATTTATCTTTAATGGGAAGAATGAAACTGTTTAAATGAATTTTTCATTATTTCTTTTAAGTTGATAGGAAGTTTTGTCAATTTTACCCTTAAATCACTTGAAGCTGAAAGTTTGCTCCTGTATCTGTTTTTTATGTAAGCATACGTCGAGAATGCAGACTCACATAGATAAGTTGAAGTAAAACGGACAAGTTTTTTTATTGCAATTTTGCCAATAGAATTATTTTCTGTGTATACTTGCATCCAGAACTGTTCTTGGTTCCCGTCGTGGTATTTTTGTTTCAAAGTGTTGTCTTCACTGATTTCCAGCAGATTTTGAAAAGCTTCATTTGCCATCCCAATAGGTTTACGTGTTGGGTTGCACGAAAACGGGTTTATCATCCAGCTGTAGACATCCTCAGAATCAATATCAGGAAAATACTCAACAATGGTTTTTTCCAAACCTACCAAGTGGGTGGTAATAATTTCGAGGAATTTTGGTTGAAGATGGATCTCATTTGTTTTGACAAATTCTTGTAACCGAGGAAAGTTGGAGATATCTTTGCTCTTAACACACGTGTCAAAAAATATAATTTTTTTGCGCAGTCCTTTAATTTTAGCTAATTGTGCTCCTTCTTTCCCTTGAAGAGATGTGGTGGTTTCATTTAATTTTTCGAATATATCGGAAAGGTATCCCAATTTAAGCAGCCAATCGATATCAGTTAATTTTTGAATGAAAGATTGCTCTGTAAATGTGACCACCAGTGCATCTTTTAGTTCAAACAGTCTGGCTAAAGCCTTACCCCTTGAAAGCCACCGCACTTCTGTGTGCAGCAAGAGGTGAAAGTGTTCCATACCCATATCTTCAGTGGTAAGTTTTAAAAGGCGTGCTTGAAGTGGGCGGCTCTTAACATGATTAATTATCTTGACAGCATCATCCAGTACGACTTTTAATTCTTGTGGCATCTTTCTTGTCGCCAGAGAATGCCGATGGATAAGACAGTGGCTGCTGGTGGCGTTTTTTGCCACTTGCTTAATCTTAGCCACCGCTCCCTTCGTTTTTCCAACCATTGCGGCCGCTCCATCACTGCAAACATCCACGCACTTGCTCCATTCCAAACAATTTTTCTGTATGAATTGGTCGATAACTTTGAAAATCTCGTCGCCAGTGGTGTAAGTCTCAAGCGCTTCGCTTATCAAGAGTTCCTCTTCTATTTGCATTGCGAATGGGTACCTCACAAATACAAGAAGTACAGCAAATCCCGCTACATCGGTACTTTCATCAAGCTGTAAACTAAAAAATTCACAAGATTTTAATCTTTTTATAAGTTCGTTCTCGACTGTCTCTGAAATTGAGCTAATTCGCTTGCTTATCGTATTATTTGATAGCTGCACAGCTTCAATCTTCTTGGCATTATCTGGACCTAAAATACAACTAACAACATCCTTCAGACAAGGTTTAATTAATGTCTCGGCAATAGTATGAGGTTTTCCAGTTTTTGCAATATGTAAACTAACAATAAATGAAGCCTCAGTTGCATTTTCATTTTCATTTTTAGAAATTCTCTCCATCATAGATGACCCTGCCTGAAGAGATAAAGCGCGGCGCTTAAAGATTTCTTCACCTTTATGCACTAAATCAGAATGATTACATTCCAGGTGTCTTTTTCATTTGGATGGGACTAAGCAGCCATTAGCAACAATTTTATGACAATTAACGCATTGCCCTTCGGGTGTCTGTTCGTTTCCAACTGAAACAAAGCCAAACAGAGTAAGGTAACTAGGGTCATATTTTCTTATTTTTCCTCGAATCTCCTTTGAAACATGAATTTCCTTTTCTCGCACTGAAGCAGAACAGTTTGGGCTTAGGCTGTCCGAAGGCTGCTGGCAGATTTCTTCACATTCGGCGATGCTGATTGTCATTGAATCAGACGTTTCAGAAGCTTCTACAATTTCACCACCTTTTCTTTTCAAAAACCCAGTTTTTAGCCAATTGTCCATAATTCTGCAACAAATACGTTCATAATTACTCCATTAAACGTAAAATAGACAAAATTTCTTTACCAAACACGTCTGATTGTATTGATAGTTCATAAAATACTAACACTTTTCAATTGCTCTGACAAGTAAATTTGCTTGTATGCACAAAAAGGGAATTCCCCTAAATTTGTGCTACTATTTACAATTGATCTGACCAGTAAAATTGCTTGTATGTATGTACATATGTATGTATACACTAAAATAAAACCAAAGAAAAACAAATATGTACATATTCTCTTTGTGCTCTTTCTTGTTTTCGTATGGTTTCTAGCTGTTTTGTAGCTGTGTGTTTTTTTTTAATTTATTTGTGTTGTGTTATTGTGAATCGTAGACGCGGTATAATAATGGTGTTGCCATATTATAAAATGAAATTAGGGATTTAATAGTGGTATTGCCATATTATAAAATGAAATTCTACTGCTTAATCTCAATTTTATTGTGAAAATTATGGAATGTGTTGGCATCGCTGGCATACGCTGGCGGCACCCCTGGCTTGTGCTAGCGGCACCCACTTTGGGAAGCCCTGGTCTAATCGATGGTGTACATTTTTTTAATGAAAGCGAACACTCACTCAACGGTCGCGGAAGTGCCTGGAAAACACAAGACAAAGCTGTCAGTTTCAAATATTAAATATGGTGATTCACCTCAAAGCTTTTAATTATTGTTGGATCGCATGAAAACGGGGAAATATTTGTCTTCAATTTGACATGGCAGGACATAAGGCTATCCCTTTTTTACCGAAGTTTCCTATATTTTTCGTAAATATGCGCTTAAGAAGAAAAATATATAACAATCTGCGTTCACAAATCAATTGACTCATCCAAAAGTATGCGTTTGCCACCTTGCAAAGTTGTGCTATTTATCGCCAGTTGGACGGCATTTTCTTTGTTTGACTTAATTATAATATTTTGTTTTTTGTTGATGTGAGGGAAATTTTGGTATATTTCGGAATGGACCGAACAAATTTTGGAATTCCGAAATTTAGCTTCGGAAAACCGGAACTTGCCTTTTAATTTAGGAATGATGCTGATTTTTTCTGAACGGTTGGTCACATTACTTATACAGGATGTCCCAGACCTAGGGGACAATAATGCAGGGGGTGATTCACCATCATGATATGAGCAAAATATTGTATGGGTGGGGGTGGTCCCAAGCGTCCCCCTAGAGAGCTAAGAGGAAAAAACATAGGTGCCATTACGTTTTAATCCATAACTCACATATCTTCACAACAATTACCAAACATGACAACTTTTTAAAAAGAAACTTAAATTTCCCTCAAGTTATCGGATCAAAGTTTTTCCATTGAGTCACTACTAAAAAAGTTACGAGCACCTAAAGACAAAATTTTTTTTTTTAAATAATGGGATATAGATTCCTATTAAAATTCTAAGAACATAAGTTCATTTATTTTTTTTTTATCGCCATTCGTTGAAAAGTTATGGACCTCTCAATTCTGCAAATCATCCGAAAACGCCAGAATCGGGAAATTTTCAATTAATTGTATCTGCGTCAGTTTTTATCCACTTTTCATAAATAAGGTACCGTTGGAAAGGTATTGGACAGTAGTTTCTGGAAAAATATATAGTTTTAAAATTTTGGATGTAAGGGTTGCCAACCAATTAAAAAAAAATGTATTTTTTTTTTGGATTTTTTATTTTTTGAATTTGAAGAAGTATATTGCCTGTAATTCAAAAGGAATGTAATGATGGAATTTTTATATGTTTTTCTGCAATTTAAATTTTTGTGCACATATGTACCTTATAATTTTGAGACCCTTTATCGCCTATAAATTTCATAATGGCTAAGATGTTCGAAAATTTGTTCTGCAAAATGGTTTAACTTTTTTAAAAACAACATTTTATTCATAAATTTTGATGACCTTACACTTGACCTTGGTATAGAAAACTGGTAAAAACAAAAAAAAATAAGAAAAACAAAAAAAAAATAAAAAAAACAAAAATTATTTTTTTAACTTGTATTCGTATAAAATTAAAAAAAAATTTGATAGCCATTTTAGAGATTATTAAATTCTAATTGGTTTTGTCGCAAACAATTTTAAAATCTGTCTTCAAACAAAGAAGTTACGATGGTTACTCTGACGCTCTTTCAAAAAAAAAAGTTACAATGATTTGTATGGGTTGACAAGTATGGGCCCCACCTCGAGTCTACTTAACATAACTTAAAATCTGTTCTTGTTTATATAGCAAAGCAACTTTGTTTATATAGATTTCAACAACGAGTAGGGGAAGAGTGGCATGAAAGAGCCAGTTTTAAAAAAAGTTACAAAAAATATAAAAATAATTAATAAAATTATAAAAATTGTATTAAAAGTACTTTTTCATTCATTTTTGTACGTAATGCCATGAAATATTTTCCAAAATCAACACTATTCTTGGACTTGTAGCCATTTATAAAAAATATGAAATTCAGCTTCATAACACATAGGCATTGAAAGAGCCAACCAAAGTTTTGAAAGAGCCAACTTCTTATTACAAGACTTAACACGAACAATAACGAATGTTTTATTGAAAATATTTATTGTTATTATAAAAATTATTGTTTTTACAAAAATAAATAAATAAATTCAAAACTAAAAACAAAAAATAGTTCAAAAACTTAAAAATATTTTCAGCTAAAAAATTTGATCGCTTTGAAGAAAATCAATAATAATAATAACACCTATTCCAAAAACAAAATAAAAGGTTTAAAACATTTAAAAACATTTTTGGCAAAAATAATTTAAACTTATTTCTACGCCACAGTATTTATGTGCCCAACCGCTATAAATTTTACACTGAAACTAAAACCCGGCTCTTTCAAAACATATTGTCCAAAGAAACATAACCTCAAAAATGAGTATGAAATCAAGATTTTACCGGCAAAATAAATATGTTATGGGAAGGCCTAATATATCCATAAAATTATATTATAAAAATACTACTGTTAGTTTTAAAGGTGAAGACGTCAAAAAACAAATAAAATGTTCTGAAAAACTTACTTAATGATGAAGAAATTCTAAATACGATGCACCAACGCCGTTTATTATCAGTGAACTGTCAAATGTTTGTAGGTGCCATTTGGCGAGTATTGCTTCTTAAAAATTATAATTTAAGAAGCATTCGTATGAAAACTACCGCGTAAATCGTGGTGGCTCTTTCATGCCACTCTTTCCCTAAAACAGTTAGATTTAACGGAATCTGTTTTAAAAATTTGTTTATTTGTTTGTACATTCTCATTATCAAGTGAGATTATCGATTTTGTACGAAAATAAGCTGCTCTGATCAAAATACAATGTTAAACGAAAGTTCAGGTAATTTTCCAAAGAAAAAACCTTATCATAAAAAATAATTAAAAATTTTTGTGTTTTTTTCGAGAAAATTGAATTGAAAGTTGAATTTTTTTTTTTTTTTTAAATAATTTTCTGACTAAGGCCCGTTAACTGATCTCAATTTTAAACAAAGTTTAAAATACCTTAACCTCAGTTTAAATTTTAACGCCGATACCTCATCTCAAAAAATCTAAGTTTAACTTGGTGAGGCAAGTTTAAATTTAAACACAGAAATTCTAGGTTTAAAAAATTTAAACTTAGATTTTGTCAAAAATTCTCTGAGAACATTGGAAATATTCTCAATCATAAACAAAATATAAAAAATAAAAAAATCATACTTCAAAAAAATCAAAACAATAAACAAAAAACAAACATATTTTAAGTTTTGAAAAAAAAATATTCCAATTAAACTGACAATTTGCAATATTTATCAAAAATTTTTGAAATATTTTGATGTTCTACGTCAAAGTTGTAGAATTTTTACTACACTGCCGCTCAAATTTGTTTTTTTAATCTCAGTTTAAATTTTTAAACAGAGTTTAAGAAAACTGCCGATAAAAATGAGATAAGTTACGAAAATAATTTTAACTGAGTTTAAAATTTAAACTCTGTTTACGAAATCTGAGATTAAGGAATTTAAACTTCGGAGATCAGTTAACGGGCCTTAGGTGTAATATTTTCAAATATAAGTTCAGTTAAGTTAATGAGCTAGGTGGTTTTTGAAGGCTGAAAACAAAGCATATGATAACTATATCTTGTTAAAATACGAACTAAATATTCAAGCACTAGATAATTTATCTTGAAGAAGGTTTCTAAACTTTAACAAGATTGGTTATAACTTTTAAGGAAATCATGACAACCAATTTGAAAAAATAAGTGTTGACTCAAGCGTTAGGGAGAATATTCTGGAGAATATTGTACAATGTCATAAAGCAAAAACAAAATTTATTCTCAAACCGACCCAACCCTTTAAAAAACATTCATATTTAAAATTCAAGTTAAGTTTTCATAGAGCACGGTTAAAAATGTTGGACTAGTTTTTAATCCAAACTTTGGTTTAAAAGAATTTTTAATCCTAAAAGTACTATTTTTTATTCCATATTTTAGTTTAACTTTATTTTAATCCGAAGAAGTTTAAGTTTAAGACAATTTTTGGACTACAAATTTACACTAAGGTAGTATTTTCAGGAAAAATTATTTTTGCTACCTAAGATTAAAAACTACTACTACTACGAAATTTACTCTAAATATAATTGTTAATGTTGTTAAAGCATCCGAAGTTTATTTTTAATTAAATGAAACAAATTGTTTATTAAAATCTGAACCAAAATATTATTATATTCATATGTAATAATGAAAGCAGTGTTTTATAATACATAATAAGGGTATTCATGCAAAGCGGCAAGCTTGTATTTTGGGCAATTAGTTATTTTTATCAGGCAGATTGTATGAACGTCCCCTAAAGTCGAATGTGCATTTGGAGAGATATGTCAGCTGTTAACTTATTAACAGTCAATTTTCAGCATGCATATAAACAGCTGATTCCTGGTTTGTGATATATCTGATTTGTGCAAACGGTTCTCCATACATTTCATTTATAAGGCTGATAAACTTATACGGTTTATATCATTTATGAGGGCATTGCCCATTTGCATGAATACCCTTAATGTTTATATAATGAAGTTCATGGCAATATATTTAATTTTTCAGTTTGCAAACTTCTAAACTATTTGAAGATTAACTTTTGTCTTTTCGGTTTAGACAATGTTTAACTTTGTAGATTTAAAAGTAATCCTTTTCGGATTACAATATTTTAAACTTTTTTTGGTTTCCACTTTCTGTGGATTAAAAATTATTCCTTTTTGGGTTAAAAAATTTTACACTTTTTGCGGATTAAAAATAAATCCTTTTTGGATTGGAAAATTTAAAACTTTTCATTGGATTAAAAAGTAATCTTTTTTTGGTCGTGTCCTATATGTAATCCAGAAAAGATTAAAATTTAGCCCAAGATTTTTAACCGTGAGTATTTTATTAATAGCTGCGTTCGATTCGCCAACCTATACGCGCTTAATGTCGTTTATTTCAAAATTTGTATAAGAAAACAACAACAAAGTCTCCAGCTAGTTGAGCATAGACAAAGTCAACTACCTATTGAGTTGAGAAAAGTTGCGTTACCAAGTTCTTATTGTTTTTGTTGGTTTGTGTACACGATAGAGTAAAATTTCATAGATTCTGCCAAAATGTGATGTGAGTACATAAAACAAAATTAAATTTCCTTCAAGCAGTCATCTGCTTATACCCTAAACCTGAAAGGTCAGGGTATATTAACTTTGTGCAAACGTTTGCAACACCTAGAAATAAGCGAGCCTGGTATAGAAAAGTACATATATTCTTGATCAAAGTCACCTCGTAAGATGATTAAGCCATGTCCGTCTGTCCGTCCGTCCGTCCGTCTGTTTGTTGTCCGTAAACACAGGATAAGAAGGAGTTGAGATAATTGCATGATACAATACAATACACATATTCGCATAGACTATTGAATATTTTTGGAATCAGCCCACGGACACGCATAACTCCCATACAACGCAAAAATTGAAAACTGCATAAATAAGCTTACCTACAACAATAAAATTTGGTGTGTATGTGCTTTGTATCAACAAAAAAATGACTTCGAAAAATGGTTGTCATCCGCTCACGAACACGCCCACCTCCCATACAACGCAAAAATTAAAAACGCAATAAATAAGCCTCTGTTTAACCTACAGAGATAAAATTTGGCACGTATGCTTTTAATGACAAAACAAAGATTGGTTTGCAAAATGGACGTCATCCGCCTACGGACACGCCTAACAAAAGTCAGATGGTGTTCATGAATGACAAATGAAAATATTATCCAGAGTACTTCCTTGCAGTTCACGTATCGGCCCATTTGAAACATGCTGATTTCATCTTGTTCAACGTCAATAACCGCCATATCACTTCCTGTGGTAACGTATAGACATACATACTTAATAGATCGCACTGAACTGCAATACTTAACATTGATATGTATTTAGAATGCCTTTTCCATATTGCCGAATATGTCATGATCCATGTATTTTCAATCACGACATCCCCTCCATTCATTTGAGTGATGAATGTTCTACCATTGTCATCTGGTGAGCGGCTTCGATAGAGTGGATATCCAACATTAACAAGTTTTTTTCAATTTGCGGCAGTGATCCGTTTGTGAGAACATAGCTTTACTCGGAGATGCCTCGATAGTCCACATAGAATGCATCGTCGAAGAAATGGTTACGCAGAAAGCACGGCCAACCAGTAGATGAATATCCTGGTGTGTTTTCAACTGATGCATTGGGACGAATTCATACAATTCATCCAAAGAACTACGATTGCTTCTACCTCCGGTTGCTTTTGGTTAATGTGCGCGGTTCGACTCCATTTAAGTCATTGCGGACAATAGATGGTATGGTGTGTGCAACTTTTTGAGAAGCATGTCAAAATTTACAATTGCTTGAACACGACAATCACTGGAATCAAACGCTAGACAGTGCAATTGCTTCTTATGATTATTTCAACATGTCAGTCTTCAAGCTCACGTCAATTATGGGATACGTAGAAGAATGACATTCTCAAAAGAACAACTGAGAATCGGAAATGGAAAAATTCCAGTACATACTGAGAGTGGTTTAGTTTCGATTCCACCTGCCATTTTCCAATTCACTTCAGCGAAAGATGATCTCATCAATAATGTATATTTGAATATTGGTCAAAATTATTGTAACTACGATTGGTTGGATGTCAATGACTTGAATTGGACGATTAAAAATCAAAAATAAAAATCGGTCATACAATTCGATCGATCACGTAGAAAACGAAGACGAAGTCGTCAATTATCCAGTAGAATTTTTAAATTCTTTGGATTTGCCTGGCATGGCATCTCATCATTTGCTTATAAAGTCGGATCTGTCATAATTTTGCTACGAAATCTTCATGTCCCCAAACTGTGCAATGGCACTCGGGCCGTTCAAGGAAGAAGAATGCTAAATTCCGCGAAATTTTTTGACTTCAACCGATATTCAGTTCCAGTTCAAACGCGTTCCCAGTGAAACTTGCATTTGCAATGACCTTAAATAAGTCACACGGCCAGCTATAAGTGGCGTGTTCCCGAGTAGGGAAACTATCCTCATTATTCATTTAGGCTCCGAAGCACAAAAAATGTTGTGTATTTTTCCATTCTTTTTTGTTTCAATTCAATGAAACGAAATATAATTCAAACAGAATTCAATGAAACCATTACCTACTTGATTTATTCTATTTTCGCCAAATATTTGTCGGGACGAAATCCGTTGTGCCAGCGTTCCGTATAAATATAGGATATGAATTGAACTCGAAAAGTGTTTTACTCAATATATAATTGAAATTATACTATTGTTCATCTGTTTTGTTATTAATTTTTGACACAAAAAATTTCGGGTAGAATCCTGAATGATCGACATTAATTTAAACAAAAAATTTTTTTGGGCAAAACGAAGATTGCGGGGTCAGCGTGTCTATAATAAATTATACTTTGTCATGTAGTTAATTTCTAAAATAGACACAAACATGTTTGTTTTAAGTTTGAAAATATTTTGTATGCACATAAGTCCTTCATTCATGCATAGAATACCGAAAGTCCGACTCATGTCTTCAATTGTTTGTTGATGTTGTATTGGTATAAATTTCTATAATTTTGTTTGTGTACTGTTTCCTCCAAATTTGTTTTCCTCCAAAGAGGGTAAGGAGTCAGTCATTTAAAAAAGCTCGAAGATTTAAATAAGTTTTTAAGCTATATATGTTACTGAATAGTATTTAACGGCTCTGAAAACCAGTTTCTAAGGGTAAAAAACATTATCTCATATGTTGTTGATATTTTAATCAATATAAATTGAATGCTTATCTTATTTCTAAATCTAACCAAATATATGAATACAAAATTAAATACGCAGCTTCCAATTGATGTTGGATATGATGGAAAAATTTATAAATATATTTTTGTGCAATGATTTTATTAAAAGCCTTTTAATCAGTTGGAAAAGACAGTTAATGTGCGTGGTCAAAATCTGTTAAGCACAAAAAGATGCAGCACTGGCTGACAATGTGTGCTTTTCAATATGCCTGTGTATGTTCAAGATAGATATACAACATTTCGTGTGAATTTATGTTCGTAATTGCGTTAGCAAAGTGCTTGCAATGTTGCGTCAAAAACATATTGACATTAACATAAAAAACAACAACAACAACAAAAACAACAACTAAAACAACAACAACAACAACAACAACATCAACAATAGTCAAATAGTAGCATAACTGCAATTAGCCACAACAGGAAGCAGATTTTCAAAATTTCAAAAATACCTGTTCAAGCGAATGGCAACTAGCAGAAGGTAGCAATGAATGAATGCATGGATGAGTTTGGCTGAATGAGGCGTAGGGCATAAGTTTTGCCAGCAATTAAACTAAAAGGTTTTCGAAGCAAATATAATTTCATGTGAAGCAAGAACGAGCAATAACAGTTAACAAAAATCTTGCAACAATAGTTGTTGCAGTTATTATAATTGTTATAGACTAAGTTAAGTCGCAAAACCCTAAAGCTAAACGCTGTTACTGAGCGGTTATAGTTAGAAAAATATGAAACGTATGTTAATATATGAAGAGGCATGTATAACACGATAAAATCTAACACACTCTCAGAACCACTAATGTATATGTGCTCTCACTCATACACACTTAAAAGCTACTTAGTTGCATACAACTCATTGAAAAGTTATATCCTGGTAACAAAGTTTCTAACTGTACTCACCTGCGAGCTGATGTGACGGCGCAGCTTAAGTGCTGCATGTGGTACACCCATTAAAATCTGGATCCACGCAAAAGTTCGGTACGTTGACAAAATAAGTACTAAAGTGCAACAATAACAATAACAACAACAACAACAAACAAACAAACCCCTGCAGTTACCACAAGTAAAGTTTAACTTATTCACACCGGCTAAGTCAGTTGTTGCACAGTGCGTTTTTTATTCCAATTTTACGATGCAAAAATTCCCAAGAATAAAATTTTAACAACAAGAGTTTTTATTCCAAAATTAATTAATTTATGTATTTAAGAAATAACGAAGATATTAGGGTGTACCACTTTTGAACATTCATACGTTATCACTTCACAGTAAATATGGATATGACCATCTTACATTATATTATTTTTAAAAGTTATATCGTATTTTTTTTATTCGAACTCTTTCGAAAATGCATCCAAAATCTAATATACCTTATTAGGAATACATGTGAGGAAGAAGTTGCGGATGGTGAACGGCCTCTTGATACGGCTTATACGATTTTTGCGGTCCCGGACAAGTAGCGGGTGACCAGCTAATGTGTGGAAGGGTGTAGTGTTGGACATGCACTGCGTGTTGACAGAAAAAACCACATAGCCCACATCTGGCACTGTCAAGGCAAGTCGGCGCCGCCTCAAAAGCTCCATATCCAAAAATCCCTGTTTCCTCTAGACTATAATCTTGAGGGGTCTCTACAAAACCTTGAAAATTTAATGTGCGTAGAGTTTGAGTCCCCACCACAATTATTAATGCCCAATTAAAACTTAAACAGCCTCGGATATGAACCCGTACTCCGTTGACGACCACCACAAACGAAAAACGGACAATGATTTACGGATATGCACCTGGAATGTCCGGATCCTTACATTACAGATAAGGTGTCCCTGCCCAACTGGCGGAAGCCCTCGAAAAAATAAAGGCTGACATCACCGCCATCCAGGAGATGCGATAGAAAGTACAATGCTGCTTTAACCCATTTTAGTCAGCTGGTCGATTTTTCGACCACTAACGTTAAAATTAATTTATGGAAAAAATATTAAAAAATATTACATGTTCATGCAAAATGGAAAATTTTGGAATTTATATTTATTTTCTGAATTTCCATTTAACCAAATTAAGTCTTTGCAGAAAGAATTTGAAAATATTTTTAATATTTTTTTCAGAAATTAGTTTTAAAGTCAGTGGTCGGGAAATCTACCAGCGGACTAAAATGGGTGAAGAGAACAGACTGCGATTTCTACCACAGCTGCCATGCGGAGAAGTGCGAATATGGATGCAGATTCGTAAGCCGGAAACTACGCCATCTTGTTTCCCGGTTCACACTTTTGAACGAAAGGCTGTCAAGAACGCCTTCTTCGAGAGCCTAGAGAACGTGTATGATCACCACCCGGCCCATGGCGTGAAAATAGTCCTCGCCGATTTCAACGCGAAGGTCGGAAAAAAGGCATCTTTGGCTTCACTGTCGGCAAGTTTAGTCTCCAAAACACCACTTCGACAACGGTATAAGACTGCACTGAGAAAAAAACACATACCTTGCTCCGGTAAAAAATTTCTCTATTTTTGATAATAGCAATTTTCTCTTTTTCAAATAAAATTTTCTTCAATTAGAATAAATTTTCACATTTTCGTAGAAATATTTCTTTACTTCTAAGAAATGGAAACATTTCAATGTCTCTACCCAGCAAAATCTTCGCTTACATATAATCGAAAAAGTAATACAGAAAATTTCACTCATCGCTTACCCTCTCGCTTACGGAACCCATTATTTTAATACAGGCATGTCATTGGAGGTAATTGATGAAGCTTTCGCCTGATATGGGAGTACTTATGTAAGCAATTATTAAACTTGATGAATAACTTCTTCCAATAATCACTTATTTAATAACAACTTAGAAGTTATTGAATGGAATTTCTTCTTTGAAATGAGAAAAATGCTTTTATTTAATAGATATATGTATCAGTTAATTAATTAATGTAATAAATTTACCTTTAGCCCATTTTTCTGTATTTCATTCATAAATCTGGCATTTTTTCATATTCAAAATTATAAAAATTTGACACTTTTGAAGCAAAAATAAGAGTCAAACAAAATATTTCAATTATCTAAAAAAAGAACAATAATTTCAACAGCAAAAAGGGCTGACTTTACCTACTGCATTACGAGTAATATACAATAAAATGCATTATGGTCACCAACATTTATGTAATGGGTTTTATAATCGAATGCAAATCAAGGCAATATGAAAAATTTTGCTGGGTAATTATGATAAGAATTTTTCTCGCACAAAAAATTTCTCATTTATAGAGAAATTTAATTGAAAATGAAAAACTTTTCTTATATTTTGATAAAAAATTCACTATGAGAAGTATTCTCTTCAATAAAAACAAATATTTTCTCAAAAAAAAAAGTATTTTTCTCTAAAAATTATATATTTTTCTATTTCATGGTAGCTTTTTATCATTTTTAGTATCGCAATTAGAGAATAGCATTCTCTGGAGCAAAGTTTATACCATTTTTCTCTAAATATGATGCCTTTTTTATCATATTCCGAGACACTTTTTTCTGAGTGTGATTGACTTGGCCACGGCGCGAAACATGGTAGTAAATAGCACCAGATTCGAACACCTGGATATCCACAAGGCCACCTGCCTATCCCCGGATCAAAAGACAAAAAAAAAAAAGCAAATTGGCCATTTCAGCCCTTGAAAGGACTTTGACCGAGCTTCTTATGATCAATTGTGTTGTGTGTGTTATTAAATGTTTGCACACAATTGACCGAGAACTGGACCTACATGTTTTATGCCGACTCCGTACGGCTCATGTTCTCAAGAAGCTTTACATGGCATTATTTACTCTCTGAGGTTTGCCATTGTCTGCAGAGAGGTGGTGACCGATCAGAAAAATTTTATATTGAAAAAACTTTTCGCCGCGGCTGGGGAAAAGACGCGAAATCAAATTCTGCTCATGATCATGCTGCGATTGACGGAAGCGCACTTGATGTGTGCACATTTCGAGTGAACAGTATTGACTCCGACCATTATCTTGTTGCAGTCAAGATTCGCATGCGATTTTTCACAACAGACCTACTCCGCTCAACTCTTGGTTAAGCTCAACCAAACTTACTCTTGTCTTGATGACGCTGGCGGTCTTTGGGAGCATATATCCCACTCCATGCGCTTTGCTGCTGATGAAGTCATGGGTTTGTATTGCCTGCAATCTCGTTACCAATGGTATGACCAGGAGTGTCGCGTCGCGACATTAGCAAAAAACACCGCATATAAAAAGACGCTGTAGTCAGCTGCAACGCGAGCCGAAAGCGAAAACTATCGTGAAAAGAGGAAGGAAGAGGATGCCTTTTCGGATGTCAAAAACGGGAGCAGGAAAAGCAGCCTTCAATCGACGATGATGGAGTCGACGATGATGGATGGAAATTCCACCGCCTAGCCATGACTTGGTTAAAGTTGCTATCAAGCGACTCAAAAACAGCAAAGCACCTGGAAAAAACAGTACTGATGGCCTGGCTGCTGAATTTTTTAAAACCTGCGGCGTTAAATTGATAAGGTGCATACATCAACTCATCAGCAAAACATGGCTAATGGAAAGCATGCCCGACGATTGCAAACTCGGTGTGCTATGTGCTATATTAAAGAAAGGAGACCCGACAATTTGCGTCAACTACCGAGTCAATCAGTAAGTATTAGTCTTATTTCCATCGCATACAAGGTTCTTTCCAGCGTATTGTGTGAAAAATTGAAGCCACATACCAAAACACTGATAGGACCTTATCAGTGTGGCTTTCGTCCTGGCAATTCCACCATAGATCAGATTTGTACACTACACCAAATCCTGGGAAAAGCTCATGAAAATCAAATCGACACCCATCATCTCTTTGTTGATTACAAAGCTGCGTTCGATAGCCCGATTCAGGACTGCCTGTACGCAACAATGTCTGAGTTCAGAATACCTGCAAATCTGATAAGACACTGCAGGATGACTTTGAGCAATACATGAAGCTTAGACAAGGTAGGAAATGACTTCTCGGAAAGCTCTTATATCGAACGAGGTTTCAGACAAGGCGACCCGCTATCAAGTGATCTCTTCAATTTCATCATGGAGGGGATTCTACGAAAGGCAGGTGTACATCGAAATGGTACCATTTTCTACAAAGGTAAGCTCCTTGCGTATGCTGATGATATCGATATTATCGGCAGAATCAAGAGAGATGTAACTGCTGCTTTCGCCGCTATCGAAAAGGAAACAGACAAAGTAAGTTTGACGGTGAACGAGGGCAAAACAAAGTATATGCTGTCTGTAAATAGGGAAGTGCGGCGTCTAGGCTCCCATGTTACAGCAGGCAAATATAACTTTGAAGTTGTCAAGCAGTTAACATACCTTGGCACCGCCACAGCAACAACAATGTCAGCCTGGAGATAAAGCGAAGAATAACAATTGCTAATATAGTAGGTTCTACTACGGGCTAAGTAAGCTATTAGTTTCCAGAGCCCTCTCTCGATCGACAAAACTAACCCTCTACAAGACGTTCATCATACCTGTGCTTCTCTATGGCTCTGAGGCATGGGTGGTATCGCAAAAAGATACACTGCTCTTGGGGTGTTCTAGAGGAAATTTCTTGGCAAAATGTTTGGTCCTATTCGAGTTAGCGACGACTATCGCATTCAAATCAACCACTAACTGTACGAGCTCTACGACGACATTGACATAGTCCAACGTATAACAATTCAGCGACTACGTTGGCTGGGTCATGTCTTTCGTATGGATGAAGAAGCTCCAGCGAAAAAGGTGTTTGAGGCGAAAGTTGAGGGTCTACGACGAAGAGGAAGACCATGCCTCCGATGAATTGACCAAGCCAAAGAAGTCCTAACCACGCTTGGTAAAAGAAATTGGAGATGATGCGTGCGATCACAGACGCCTGGAGAGAGCTGATGAAGTCGGCCGTAACCCGTCCTCGGGTTGTCATGGCCACCTAAGTAAGTAAGTAAGTAATTCAACCATTATTTAGGTGTGGTATCGAAATTATGTTATATATCGATATCGTAACAATATGGTAGTTTTAATAACTATCGAAATCGTTGTGATATATTAATTTGGTTTAACCTTGATATAGTAACAATATCGAAATTTTAGTTAATCTCGATTTCGTTGCACAATGAAAATTGAACTATTTTTTTAAAAGTCAGTGAAAAATTATACCATTTTAAACATAGATTTTTTTTTAGCATCTCTGAAAATGGCCGACCACATTACAAACATCTGAAAAATTAACTCAGAATGATTTAAGGGTTTTCTGGAAAAAATAAATTCGATCTATTTTTTTATTTTATACGCAAAAATTGCACTGTGCGTTGGTCGCTTGCTTACTCCAACTAATGCAAATTCAACATCTGAGCTCCAAAATAGGCTACTATCGTTGCACTAACGTGCGCGCTAAAGTAATTAACATAAAATTTTCCACTTTAACTCTAGCCCAAGGCCTAAAGTTAATTCAGGGTTAATGATATGGGCTGTTCAACTTATTGCTTGCCAGCTAGTGTGACTCTGTAAGTTGGATGAAGTTTGTAGGTTCCACATTTGAGTAGATTATCAAGTTCTTAGTCAGTTGTTAGCAACAAAAAAACATTGCTAACAAATACATTAACATGCTTAGCTACAACAATGCTAAGGCAACAATAACTACAGCTACAAATAAAACCTAAAAACACTAACTTCGGTGTTAGCAAAAAGTTAGTTTTTAGTTTTGTCATTAGTTGTTGTTATTGGTTCTAGTAAAGTTTTTTCTAGACCTAATAAGTAGTTAGGCGATTGTATATGTCATTTGTAAGATACATGTTTTATTCTTAGGTCGTAGGTGAGATCCATAGATGTCAGTTTTATTAAATAAATTAAACAAATTGAAGCCTAGTTAAGACAGATAATGACTTCCAGCGAGATTTATGAAGCTAATAAAATGGAATGAAGTTGAAGAAGTTAGACTTAAGTATCTTGGACAAAATAAACGGATTAATAGCAATGTATACGAATACAATTTGTCGTCCATAATGTCGTCAATAAATATTATATATAGAATAGATTTTTTTTTAAACGCATAGCTTGAATTCACAGACACATTCATTCTTCTTTCTTCGATTAGTCTTTAATGGCACAAAATGCTGTCCATTAAGTTAGTGGTCAAGTTAATAATGTGATTTTTATTAGCTGATTAAAGCTTACATGGTAAAGACCAGGGTCGGATTAAGTTTTTTGCGGGCATAGGGCACAAGAGTTTAACGAACTTATTACATCTATGAAGAAAAACAAACAAGAAGTAAAAGTTAGACTTAAAAAGTCTTCATCTGCTTGAATCTATGTCAACAAAAATAAATTTTTGTAATTTACATATGAATTACTTCTAGCGTCAGTTGGCAACATGGTTAAAGATTTCATGAGACATCTGCACCTATTGAAGAACGCTATAATGGCAATCGTTTTCATTCTATTAAAGCTGAATTATGCTGGACGTTGTTTGATAACGATATAGAATTGCCTACACTCAGAAAAATATCAACTGTAATATTAACAGTCGGCCGCTGTTATTTCAAAACACTGTTCGATTGAATGATTTGCGTTTAAGTAAACAATTTTCTTTGCTGAATGAACGTTTCAAAGTATTTTTGTGCTGTTAAAATCATCTGTTGAAATATTTTTCTGCTTATATTGAATTGTCAATTTTTTCTAAGCAATAGTTTTTATATGTGTTTTGCTATATTTATATTATCGTTGCCAGTAACTCAGTGGATGTGCACTAGACTGTCATGCGGGAGACGTGGGTTCGAACCCTAGCTGTGTAAGTATCAAAAATTGTAATTTATTAATAAAATAATAATTCTGTTTCATTAATTGTTTGGTCAAAAATAACCTTCAAATAAAATGCTTACAATCTTGCAAAAAAAAAAAAAATTGCAAATTTCTTTTTTTATTTAAAAAAAAATATTTTAAATAAAAAAAAAATGTTATTGGCCTTGCCGGATTTGAACCGTGGACGCTCGAGTACTAGACGCACACGTTAGCACACTCGGCCATACATGAACTTTTAAATCAGTGATCAAATTTCAATAAATAAGTTTTTATACGGGTTTCGTGTTCCATAGACCAACAGTCAACCGACGGTTGATTTTAAAGTTTCATTTGTTGGATGGTATTTAACAGTGAAATCTGTTATTTCAACCCATGATTTGTTTGATAAAACAGCATTTTTTCCCTGAGTGTAGAACTAAAAAATGCTTGCTTAATTACACAAAGTTGTACTCATCTCTTTATTAAAGGATTAATATATATGTAATGGTTTCCTCTGTATGGTGACTTGTAGTAAAATTTTACGCAACACATTTCTTCATACAAACTAGTCCTTTCACATGCGTTTTTGTGGGATATTTTAGTACAAATTCTGAATAAGTTTGAAATTAACCTATAAACAGATATTAAGTTTTCACTTATTTCTGGCGTTCAAGTTAAATTTCGAGCTTTTATGTGTTCAGAGACTTAAGCTGATGTCAAAGTGAGTGCTACAAGCGAAAAGATACTTGAAGCTTTGCTAGTAGCTGCTATGAGCAATGCATTTCTATGTCAGTTTGATTGCTTTAAGTGCAGAATCATTCACTTTTATACTTAAAATTTCATACAAATAATTTCAAACATCTGTTGAACGCTTAAAGCTTTCAAAGTATCGATTTTACTCTAACACCTTTTCATTTTTTCATAGAAAGCAAAGTTTTGTAGCTTCGCGTTCACTCTGTTCAAGTTTAAACTTCTAAAACTTCCTGTCTCATGGTTAACCCAAGCTCTCTACGAAATTTCAGCTTTCCATGAGTTTTTGTTATTGACCACTATTTTTATGTCTAGATTGACTGGACTATCTGACATTAAACTTATAATGTCAGTTTCGTAAAAATGTTTTATTTGTTAATGCTTGTTTATTTAACAAAAATTGTTGACAAATAAGAAACAAATTATTTCGAAACAAGATTGCAATACACGACTTCAGAGCAAGTTATTATAGGCATCAACAACTGCAATACTAGTTTTTTTCGTTGTTTCAATGGGCACTAAACTCGATGTCATTCGATGATTGCGGAGCACATAGTATATTTTTTTTAATACAGGAATTGAGATAAAGCTGATAAAGACAGAGTTTATTCAAGATTGGTGGTTCAGAAGAATTTTTGGTAAATCCTCATGACAAAATGGTTCTTTGGATAGTGACAAAACATATGATTCCAGGGAGTTCAGCATTAGCATGTTTTTATCCGCCCAATAGATCTTCAACTAGGCCCAAAGGCCATGCCTGGAGGCATTTGATGAAAATATCTTTAATAAACATAGTAAAAAATATTGGACCAAGGCCTGAGCCTTGTAGTAATCCACTAGTGGTGCTTTTAAAGATTGAAAAATGTTGACCCAGACGTAATCTTTGAGTTCTACATACCAAGTAGCTTCGTAAGAGACAGACCGCTAACTTTGAAAAATTAAAATTTAGAGCAAGTTTTCTACAGAAGAAGGGTGACAGATGGTTCGAATACTTTGGAAAAATATTAAAAGTTACTTTTCTGTCATCGAGTATTTTGACCACAGCAGTGGAACAGCTGTGACCAGGGCAAAAGCCAGACTGATAATGGACATGAGGTTAAATACACTTAAGTGATGGAATATTTGCCTCGCCATAAGCGATTTACATATCTTGGACACCGATGACAAAAGACTCATTGGACGAAAATCACTTTGGTTGCACGCATTTACTTTTTTTTGCTACAAGAATAATAGTCGCTACCTTCAAAATTATTGGATAACACGAGGTGGTACAACAGTGGTTGTTGATGTGGACAATCGAACTAAAGATATGTGGTAAAATACATTTTTTGAGCCCAATGAAAATTCCATCTGCACCAGATGCATTTGATTTTATTTTCCTTATGCAACGAACAACATCTTTTTCATTCACTGCACCAAATTTAAATTAGTTTTTAAATATCGTAGCAGTACTACCATCATTATACCCTAAACCTGAAAGGTCAGGGTATATTAACTTTATGCAAACGTTTGTACCACCTAGAAATAAGCGAGTCCGGTATAAAAAAGTATATATATTCATGATCAGAGTAACCTCGTGAGTCGATTTAGCCCTATCCGTCTATCTGTCCATTCGTCCGACTGTCCATCCGTCCGTCTGTCCATCCGTCCGTCTGTCCATCCGTCCGTCTGTCCATACGTTCGTTTGTTCATCCGTCCGTCTGTCCATGCGTCCGTTTCTCCATCCGTCCGACTGTCCATCCGTCCGTCTGTCTATCCGTCCGTCTGTCCATCCGTCCGTCTGTGTGTTGTCCGTACACAGGATAAGAAGAAGGAGTTGAGATAGTTGCATGAAACTTGGTACACATATTCACATACACTCAGAAAATAGTGTCTCGGAATATGATAAAAAAGGCATCATATTTAGAGAAAAATGGTATAGACTTTGCTCCAGAGAATGCTATTCTCTAATTGCGATACTAAAAATTCTCTAAAAATGATAAAAAGCTACCATGAAATAGAAAAATATATCATTTTTAGAGAAAAATACTTTCTTTTTTGAGAAAATATTTGTTTTTATTGAAGAAAATACTTCTCATAGTGAATTTTTTATCAAAATATAAGAAAAGTTTTTCATTTTCAATAAAATTTCTCTATAAATGAGAAATTTTTTGTGCGAGAAAAATACTTATCATTATTAGAGACATTGAAATATTTCCATTTCCTAGAAGTAAAGAAATATTTCTTCGAAAATGTGAAAATTTATTCTAATTGAAGAAAATTTTATTTGAAAAAGAGAAAATTGCTATTATCAAAAATAGAGAAATTTTTTACCGGAGCAAGGTATGTGTTTTTTTTCTCAGTGTAGACTCAAGGATCTGCATTATTGAATATTTTTGGAATCCGCCAACGGAAACGCCTTCCTCCCATACAACCAAAAAATTTAAATCAGTGAATAGAGGGTTTTATTAAAGCAACAGAAATGAAAATAAATATGTATGTATTTGGTACAAGAACTAAGTCATGTGCCCATCAAAATGGGCGTGATCCACTAACAAACACGCCCCCCTCCCGTACCGTAAAAAGGTTTATAAATGACCTACAGGGATTCAACTTAGTACGAATTATATATCAAAACTAAGGTATGCACACAAAATGGTCATCACCCACCCACGAACACGTTCTCCTCCCATACAAGTCACAATATTTGAAATACCATAAAAAGGTTTATATGCGACCTTCAGGGATTAAACTTGGTATGGGAGGATTTTATAGCAAAACTAAGGTGCGCACACAAAATGGATGTCACCCGCCCATGAACACGCCCAACTGTCATACAAACCTCGTTAGTGAAACCTGTAAAAAACTGTAAAGGAATACATGGATTTTTAAAGTTCTAATACATTAAATATACTATATATTTAAATATATTTTACATTTAAATGTATATTTCAATACGATAGGATGTTTACAGTATTCCATAGTCGAACTGGACCGACGTTAGAGTTTCCTTACTTGTTATTGGTGTGAATTTGGTTGGATTCACATGTGGTAGCAAAATAATCGTTAAAATGGTTGGAATCAAAGTGACAGGCCTCATAGTCTTTTTTAAAACGTGTTAATAAGAAGATTGATTGACGTCTTTTTTAAAACGTGTTAATGAGAAGATGTATCTTTTTAGAGATAAAATGCTTTTTAAAATTTTGTTATTCCTAAAAATGTTGTCTCAGCTTATTTTTTAAATAGAAACACTCTGAATTTGAAGTGAGAACAGTGTCAAGAATGGTTTGGGATCAGGATCATCTCGTGAGTCGAGCTATCCATGTCCGTCCGTACACGCAAGAGATAAATACTTTAGGGCCATTTGCCTAAAACTTCTATGTGTAAAAATGATATATCTGATTGATTAGATTTATTCAGGGTATTAACTTTAAGATGTTTTTACAATAGATTTCAACTCCACCACCTCTCTTCTCCGGTCTGTCATTGTGGAAAAGTTAATATATATTAAAAGACTGTCACAGAAATAACTGTCCTTTTGTTTTAAGGTTATTTATAAAAAAGTGTTGCCTCTATAGCAACATATTTGGTATCAAAATAATGCACAAGTATTGCAGATTAAAAAAAAAATACTCTTTGGTCAAATAAAAGAGTAACTGAAAAGATGTCATTTCAACAAGAAGAAAAGCGGAACACAATTATATCCAAATATCTGGAAAATCCAAACACCACGTACAAAAAGATCGCTAAGGAAGTTCGCAAGTGCGTAAAAACTGTAGGAAGGACCATCAAACGATACAAACAGCTAAACCCTTTATCAAAAACGCCAGGCTCAGGGAGAAAAAGTGGTCCAACGAACCAAACGGTGGCCGAGAACGTTAAGCGGCTGTTTACTCAGAATGCAGGCACTTCGGTTCGTGATATGGCAGCAAAAGCGGGAACATCAAAGTCAAGTGTTCAACGTATTATAAAATTGTACACCCTAAGGAGCTTTAAAGTACAAAAATACCTTATAGGTCTTTTTTGAAAAGGAAGCCAAGAGGAGGGCTCGAAAAGTGTATCGCGATTATCTGCCCAAATTTGATTCCGGGATCATGGACGATGGAACGTACTGCAAAGCGGATTTCAAGCAGTTACCTGTACACGGATATTATACTGCGGTTAGAAGGGGTAGAGCATCTTCTAAATTTACCACTGAAAAACATACCAAATTTCCAAAGAAATACATGATGTGGCAGGCCATTTGCAAATGTGGCCTTCGAAGTAAGGAATTTGTGACAGATCGCACAATCAACACCGAAATTAACATCAGAGAGTGTCTGGAGCGGCGTTTGCTGCCTTTTATACGTCAGCACCAAAGTTCAGTACTATTTTGGCCTTACCTAGCAAAATGTCACTACGCCCAGAGAACGATGGATTGGTACTAAGCCAATAATGTCACTGTGGTACCAAGAGAAGCCAATATTCCGAATTGAATCGAACTTCGTCCAATCAAAAGATATTGGGCTTTAATGTAAAGAAATCTTAAGAAGAAACTGCGAAAAACATCGAAATATTGCAACGTAAATGGCGTCGGGCATACACTAAGTTCAACGAAAGGTCGGTAAAATCGGTAAAATGGAGGACCTTAATCAAAAAGTGCATAATTTTTTTAAAGCGTATTTTTTGCAGTGTAAAGAAAATATTCATTTATTTTGTAATGTTCACTTAATAAGAAACTGAAAGAATTTTTAAAAAACATCATTGATTTTTTTATAATAAAAAAAAAAAACAAAAGGACAGTTATTTCTGGGACAGTCTTTAGATAGAAATCAATCACGTCTGCATGGAACCATGTCTCTGAGACACAAATAATATCAACAGAAGAATTTGCAAAAACAGGTCTTGCTCAGTCCAACTTTTAATCATTTAAGCTTCTTGCATTGAAGTACATGATTTTTAGGCCTTCATGCTGCCTGCACATAATTTCAATCATATTTTTATGATTGTCTTTAATGTCGAAATCAGTATAATTTACAACGAACATAATAGTAATAGAGGAAGATATACCATTTTTGTTTACGAAATAGTTGAATATAAAAAGAGATGAGAGAATGAAGAAGAGAAGAAAGTAAATAGATACAAATAATTGAAATAATTTCAGATACATAAAAGACAATTTATAAAAATATTGAAAAAACAAAATAAAAATAATAAGACAGCTGTTTAATAAACCATGTCCTACATCACCAGCACCAGCACCAATGTTTCTCGTAGTTTTTTACGTAAATATCACAAGCACATTAAAAAAAAAATGATATTTTGGAAAAAATTCGTTAAATATATGATTCATATGACAATAGCTTTAAGGCAGTCAATATTTAACTTCAGCAGTTTTTAATATCCAAAACACATACAAACACCTACGAGTAATTTATTGCATTTTTTATTTACGTTTTCACCGTTTTTGCACATATTTTGTACGCAGGCTGCCATCACTCTGTCTGTCTGCCATTATTGTGATAAATGGCAGTCATAAAACGACTATTTCCGTAATAAAATAAAACCTTTATGAGCACCACTTAGTGCGTGCATTTAAAATAAATACCTTTATTTTATATTTCTTGACTTGGCGGGCTATTGACGCGATTATCACTTCCGTCCATTGCTAAAGATATAAATTAAACAATTTTAGCTTTATTTATTAGTGGAGAATCAGCATTTGTACTGAACGCAACTAATGCGTAAATAATCAAATTTCATTATGTCTGACTTTAAGTTATTGAAAATTTAATATTATTTTTTTATTATGTTTGCTCTACTTTGTGTATAAAATATCAAATTATAAATTAAATCTTCTATGATTTTCAAAAGCCAAAAAAATTACGCATGAAAACATACTTCTTCTGAATGAACATTGCTTTTATATGGTTCAAAGAATAGCCCAAGTCTAGACAATCAGAAATTCCATCAAATATTTATCGGCTAACATTTTTATGATTGAAAAAATTGTTTATCCTCGTCGTAATCCTTTGCATGGCCACACAAATGGACAGCAAATTTATTGTTTGCTCTTGTCACGAAAAAACAACAACAAAACAAAAAAACAGCCAACAGTTGCAAAATAAAGGTTGAAGCTTGAGGCTAAATTTTTTTTCATGTCCCTCTTTTTGCTGTTCCAAATTTGTTGTTTGTTTCAACAACAGACAGGCGCAACGATATATTTTTCCAACGTAAATTTTTTAAAACATTTCAAGAGTTAATTGAAAATATTTTATTCTATAGAAATACGTACAGGTTCAAATTGGCTGCAGGACATTGAAATCCAAAATACAGTTGCGCACAAAAATTGAACTTTTTCATTACAAAAACAAATTTCACTATTTTTGGGTCGATTTCAGCTGGGATGGACTTCCTTTGTTGATGGTTTAAAACAAAATTTAATGAATTTCTCGAAAGTTCAATTTTTATTTTAGCAATTATTAATCAATACTTAAAAAGAAGTTAAAAAAACAAGTAAATATATTATTTAAATATTTAAATTAACAACAGGAAAGACTGTAGTATTAACCACTTGTAAACTTTTGGCCAGTATGGATTTAGCCATGATCATGTGTGTTATGCTTTAAACAGGATAAGGGAAGTAAATTTTACAATTTCATGATACTTGGTAGATGTGTACAAATAATCCAAGGACTTGTACTATGCATAGTCTACTACAATACAGTCATAAAAATTCCATGTTTTTAAAAATGAATAAATTGTTAAAAATAAAATAAACTAACAAATAACTGCTTTAAATATTATACACACACATTACAACAAACGGATTTTTTTTTTATTTTTATACTTTTAATTTAATATTTACCTGACATTTCATGTCAAATATGAAAATATTGTAATTTATTTTATCAGTGAAAATAAAATAAAAACTGCAATATTTTACATTTTCGACTCAACATTTTATAGCACTCAAATCCTGTACTAAGCTAAGTCAAGCACCCTGCACACAACAACTAACCTTCATAAACATAAGATATGTACATAAACATGTCCTTGCATGTTAACAGTGAAGCTCCAAAGTAAACTCATTTTCATTCTCAGACGAACACGGATAAGCGAACAAGACAAAGCCAACTATTCCCTCCTTTATAACCACAATGAAAATGTTAACAAACCCTCCAGTAAAAACAACACTTGCAGCCCTTAGCGCGGATCTGCGCATCGCCAAAGAACACGTCGTCATTCTGCCCTTAATGCACTTCATTCACAGCGCTCTGCAGCTGCACAAACGTTTGCCAAACACAAACTTGACATCACGAACAGTTGGAATTTTAAACGATGTTTTCTCCACAACGAATCCTTGGGAAAAATCATCAAAAACGGAATAGCATACAGCATAAAAAAACAACAAACTTTGAAAGTGCTGCAGAATTGCAAAGCATGTGTTGAAGACACAAAAAAAAAAAAAATAGAAAAGAAACTTACGATTAGGAAAGCAGTGAAGAAGGTAAAGAGGATTTACTGCAAGCTTGCTCTATGAAGCTTTAAAGCCACTTCGCAGTGTTGTCTTTGGTTCAGCGAAAATGGAAGAAAAGCATGCTGTTCGAGTAGTCATCGAGGTGCTGCCAGGCTAAACGAAGCAGCACTTTATTTGCCAGAAATTGTATGCATGTTAAAAATATAATTTAAAAAACGCTGAACTAGCTTAACGGCAGCATATTTTATAGTATAGTTAAACAAAATCCATGGTTCAGCTGCTCTCTTTTTGTGGTGGACTCAGTTTTTTCTTGACTACGGCCAGATTAATACCATAAATTGTGGATTTTAATATTGAAGTTGATCTTTACAGGTTGAACAAAAGAAGTTGAGTGAATTTTTCATTAAGTAGTCAAAAAAAAAAAACTTGTAGTCAAAAATATAATCACACTCTTAAAAACTCTTTTCAAGCCAAAATATAATTGCTATATGTTTAAAGATTTATTCTAAGTTTAGCAAAACTTTTTCCACTCATGTACAGTGGCTCAAAGTAATAATGGAAGAAACATACAAATTTCATTGAAATCCAAATTTTAGTTATTTTGATGGTCCAACAAACAAGTTTTTGTATATTTTCAAAAGAGCTGGTTGTGGTATAGGTATAGGTATAGGTATAGGTATAGGTATAGGTATAGGTATAGGTATAGGTATAGGTATAGGTATAGGTATAGGTATAGGTATAGGTATAGGTATAGGTATAGGTATAGGTATAGGTATAGGTATAGGTATAGGTATAGGTATAGGCAGTGGCGTAGCAAGGGGGGGGCAGGGGGTGTCATCATGCCCCGGGCGCCACTCGCAGAGGGGCGCCAAATCATTCTCAAGACAAACAAAGTTTTGCAAAAAAAATTTGTTTTAATTAATTCAATAATTAAGTTAGCCAACGGTAGGGTACAATGCTATGATAATGCTGCCCTTATGTCAAATCACATATCTGGCGTTCAACAAAGAATAATAGAAAAAAATAAGGCAACATTTGTTAATTGTGATAGCTTGAGATAACAAGGCAACATTGTGATAGCTTGTGACAGCTAACCAAGGTTCAATCTTTGTAACATGTTTTCGAAGAATTGATAACATACGTCTCTTTTTCTCACGTTCAATATTACGATGGAAATTGTTAAAAATGCTTTAAAAAATCTGTTAAAGAATCTGTAACACGATGGAGCGCCAGAGCGCAAGCAGTTAGCGTTATTGTCGAGGGACTGGAAGAATACGTAGAACTATAAGAAAAATTAACAGATGAAAATACTGCCACAAGTGGTACACCAGAAATGCTGCAATCTTTATCTTAAACCGAATTTAAAT
This sequence comes from Tetanocera ferruginea, assembly GCA_958299015.1. Taxonomy (NCBI): domain Eukaryota; kingdom Metazoa; phylum Arthropoda; class Insecta; order Diptera; family Sciomyzidae; genus Tetanocera; species Tetanocera ferruginea. Next base: position 61,658,914 of record OY282640.1, on the reverse strand, counting down.
ATCATAACTTTAGTCCATTTCTGGCATGAACTCTAAGAGAATTGACCGTGTGCAGCTCAGATTACAAGGTCCTAAAATTAAGTTTAAAGAAGCGTTCCATGATCTCAAATTATTGGCGACTGAACTTGCAGAAATTCGTAACGAGATATGTTTCGTTTAAGTTATCGAAAAGGCTAAAAATCTTTGTAAAAAATGGAGAATCGATACAATCCGTATAAAATGTCGCCGACAAATGCGCGGAGAATGGAACAGAACTTCCATTTAAAGAAAAATATGTTTTTCCAAACCTGAGAGTAGCACTTCAAATATTTATTACTATTTCAGTATCAATGCATCAATCAGTGTAAAATTGAATAAAATATGTAAAATACAGAACAATGTCGAATTTAAGCGTCTTCACTCAAATGCATCTTTTGACCCTATTTTTTTGCACGCATTTCTTTCGGCGGTAGTTTATATTCTCCACTAAAAATCAAAATAGTTTTCGATTTTTTTATGAATTATGATAGCGCAAAAACTACTCATCCAAATGAAAAATTTTTTTAACAAACATGAAGAAAATTAGAAATTTTATTCGGCTTAGCGTGATAATTAATTTTGAACAAGAAGTGTACAAGATATATTTCAATATATGCGACTATATTTGAAAAAAGTGAGAAAAACTTTAAAAATCTTATAAATCTTATAAAATCAAATAAATATTCTGTCTGACAAGTTTTTTGTTTTGAAGAAATTGAAAAATTTGAGAAAGTCATGCTTTACTTCTCAAAATATACCAGCCTTATTCATACAAAAATTCAATATATCGTTAGTTCGTGTTTGTAAGAGTAGAATAAAGTTAAAATATCGAATGTAACATGATCAGTTCGATACAATTGATGTCAAAATTAAATTTAGTAAAATTCACTCAATTGAAATAATAAAAAATTAACTTTATTATTTCAGTTAGTGAATTAACAGGTTAAGTAGTTTAGAGCCAGTTAACGATAACCACAAGTGTCTTAAATGCGTTTGGGAATTCCACTGATGTTAATGCTCTACATTAAAAATAATTTAAAAGTGAAGTGGCTGAATACTTGGGAAAAAATAAGACTAGCATCACAGAACAACCGAAAAGAATCAACGCTCACAATTACTAATATCCTTAGACTTTCATTCTTCATTCGTTTACCAACGTTCTTTTCTCTTCATGTCCTTTTATTTCTTCGGCTAATGATACTCCTATTCTGATGTTTGAAACCACCTTTTTTATTAAAACCAATTTAGAAATATATTAAAAAAACTTTTAAATGGATAGGTAACATCTCGATGTTACTCGATCTTTGTACTCGTTCAACTAACATTTGTCAAATGTACCCCAATCAAAAATGTCAAATGTACCCAAATGCTCTCGGTATCTTTTTTTAAATTTTTTTAGTTTATATTTAGTTCTATTGAAATTCACTTATATTTTAAAAAAAATAAATAGTTTATACCTTCTGTAAAAGGTACTTTGATTAACTTTTATAACTCGGTCAGGAAGTCCTTACGTATCAGTGCCGGAAAATAACAGTTACGCGCGCAAAAACACAAGAACTTTTCTTTTACTTTTCTTCATGTAATGCAAGAATCGTCAAACTTCGTGACGATTACTGAAGTACAATGATGCAAAATTTATAAAACAAATTATTGTAAAATAACGGTTCGTTCATACCGAAAACGTCATAGTCAAATGTGCACCAAAGTCAAGGGTACCCCAGTTTACCCTACTAGGCTTAACTATAAAAACTTTTTTTGCGATTTTCGTGTTAAGAGTCCCTAAATCTATAACAAAATATAATAAACTGTTGTGTACAGAACTTTTTTCTGATTTTGACGCATAGTGTTATTTGTATTAATGTAATTTAATAAGTGTATTATAATTATTTGTACTAAATATTAAAAAATATACATAATATCCCAGTAAAATCTTCGCTTACATGTAATCGAAAAAGTAATCCAGAAAATTCCATTCATCGCTTACCCTCTCGCTTACAGAACACATTATTTTTATACAGGCATGTCATTGGGGGTAATCAAAGCACTTTCACTTGAAACGATTAAGCGCTAAAAACGGTTGGTTAATAACTGATTTCACGAAATTAATACTTGAATAATATCTTTGATGTTGATGGTGAAGGCATCCTGAACTAGCATTTATGTAATGCAGTTTAGAATCGAATAAAAAATAAGGCCTAAAGAAAAATTTTGCTGGGATATCATAATTTTTTTCATTATTTCATTGGGGGCGCCAAAAAATTGTTTCGCCCCGGGCGCCAGTAATGCTCGCTACGCCACTGGGTATAGGTATAGGTATAGGTATAGGTATAGGTATAGGTATAGGTATAGGTATAGGTATAGGTATAGGTATAGGTATAGGTATAGGTATAGGTATAGGTATAGGTATAGGTATAGGTATAGGTATAGGTATAGGTATAGGTATAGGTATAGGTATAGGTATAGGTATAGGTATAGGTATAGGTATAGGTATAGGTATAGGTATAGGTATAGGTATAGGTATAGGTATAGGTATAGGTATAGGTATAGGTATAGGTATAGGTATAGGTATAGGTATAGGTATAGGTATAGGTATAGGTATAGGTATAGGTATAGGTATAGGTATAGGTATAGGTATAGGTATAGGTATAGGTATAGGTATAGGTATAGGTATAGGTATAGGTATAGGTATAGGTATAGGTATAGGTATAGTTATAGTTATATGTATAGGTATAGGTATAGGTATAGGTATAGGTATAGGTATAGGTATAGGTATAGGTATAGGTATAGGTATAGGTATAGGTATAGGTATAGGTATAGGTATAGGTATAGGTATAGGTCTAGGTATAGGTATAGGTATAGGTATAGGTATAGGTATAGGTATAGGTATAGGTATAGGTATAGGTATAGGTATAGGTATAGGTATAGGTATAGGTATAGGTATAGGTATAGGTATAGGTATAGGTATAGGTATAGGTATAGGTATAGGTATAGGTATAGGTATAGGTATAGGTATAGTATAGGTATAGGTATAGGTATAGGTATAGGTATAGGTATAGGTATAGGTATAGGTATAGGTATAGGTATAGGTATAGGTATAGGTATAGGTATAGGTATAGGTATAGGTATAGGTATAGGTAGGTATAGGTATAGATCTTAGCACTGCAACTTGTATGAGAACGCAACGAGTAAAGGGGGTGTGTTATGACTACATATCAATTTATTCACTTTTTAAAATTAATGAAAAATGTATTCAATACATCATGTTATATGTTAAATACATTGCAGACTTCAATAGATACAAGTAACGTGTACACATCAATGAAAGTAAGAAATGTACTCAATACATAAAATATAGACTAAGTACACGTCCCCCTTATACGATTGAAGTGACACATTTTTTTAGTACATAAAATATGGACTCAGTACACGTATCGGTTGCACATAGGCACACGATTTTGTTGTTTTATGTCATTCGTTTCTTGATTTTCAAATGAGCAACACTTCCAAAGCCTGTAGAAATTCAGAGCGGGAATGAGTTTATCCACTGTACTCTAGAACAGAAGCGATGAATGGATAAGAAATAAATAAATTATATATTAAAGATATGTAATGAGTAAATTATACATGTACTCATTACAAAAGTGTATGCACTAAAAGCATGTAATGAGTAAATTATGTATGTACTCATTACATAATCGTATGTACTATAAACATTTACTGAATAAATTATGTATGCGTAAATTTAAGACTGTCCCAGAAATAACTGTCATTGGGTTTTTTTTTTATTATAAAAAAATCAATGATGTTTTTTAAAAATTCTTTCAGTTTATTATTAAATGAACATTACAAAATAAATGAAACTTTTATTTACACTGATTTTTTTCATTTAAAAAAACTTATGCACTTCTTAATTAAGGACCTCTATTTGGTTTTTTACCGACCGTTCGTTGAACTTAGTGTATGCCCGACGCCATTTACTACAAACTATTTCGATTTTTTTTGCAGTTTGTTTGGTCTTCTTAAGATTTATTTTCATCAAAGCCCAATATCTTTCGATTGGACGAAGTTCGGAGCAATTCGGAGGATTGACTTCTCTTGGTACCACAGTGACATTATTGGATTGGTACCAATCTATCGTTCTCTGGGCGTAGTGACATGTTGCTAGGTCAGGCCAAAATAGTACTGAACCTTGGTGCTGACGTTCAGACACTCTCTGATGTAAATTTCGGTGTTGATTGTGCGATCTGCCATAAATTCCTTACTCCGAAGGCCAAATTTGCAAATGGCCTGCAACATCATGTATTTCTTTGGAAATTTGGTATGTTTTTCGGTAGTAAATTTAGAGGATGCTCCACCCCTTCTAACCGCAGTATAATATCCGTGTACAGGTAACTGCTTGAAATCCGCTTTGCAGTACGTATCATCGTCCATGATCCCGCAATCAAATTTGGGCAGATAATCGCGATACACTTTTTGATTCTCCTCTTGGCTTCCTTTTCAAAAAAGACCTATAAGGTATTTTTGTTCTTTAAAGCACCTTAGGGTGTAAAATTTTTTAATCCGTTGAACACTTGACTTAGATGTTCCCACTTTTGCTGCCATATCACGAACCGAAGTGCCTGCATTCTGAGTAAACAGTCGCTTAACGTTCTGGGCCACCGCTTGGTTCACTGGACCACTTTTTCTCCCTGAGCCTAGCGTTTTTGATAAAGCTGTAAGCTGTTTGTATCGTTTTATGGTCCTTCCGACAGTTTTTACGCACACGCCAACTTCCTTAGTGATCTTTTTGTACGTGGTGTTTGGATTTTCCAGGTAGGGGAGAGTCGTCCCTATTGTCTCAAGTACTAGTTGTCACAACGCCGATATCTTTTGATTCAATACGTTATCGAGCAATATCTAGCAATATCTAGAATCTCAAAAAAGTTTTAGTGCCGTTAGTTTTGTTTTGCAAGAATTTAAAGAGATTAAAGAAACTAAGTTGGATTTGTGTATTTTTATATTTTTTAAAAATTTGTGTTTAGACAAATATGAGTGTATTATATTCAACTTTATATAAATTTCCATTACAATTAAAATTATATTTTGCAAATACTTATGAATTTTTAGATAAAGCTGTATATTTAAATTTACAGAACATTGTTTACATTTTTTTGTAAATGGTACTGGTTGTCACAGCGCTTGCGGGGCTTGTTGTCACATATTATTTCATATAACCATCTTGAAAGTACTCTATGTTTGATTTGAATTTAAGGAAATATGCCATGAAATCGCACGAGTGGGGTAACTTTTCCCAGACGAGTTGAATTTTTTATCAAGAAAATTTTTTTATTTATTTTAAAATAATATACGTTATTCATATCAGGATTGCAGAATAAAATATTGAATTTATGTTTAAAAGTTGTACAATGCCATTATTGCTTGATTTGTGAGAGTTACAGCGGTTCATTCAAATTTTGTGACAACTAGTACCACTCTCCCCTATTTGCAAATAATTGCTTTCCACTTTTCTTCTTGTTGAGACGACATATTTCAGTAACTCTTTTATTTTACTAATGAGTATTTTTTTTAATCTGCAATATTTATACTTTATAAAGGTACCAAATATGTTGCTATAGAGGTAACACTTTTTTATAAATAACCTAAAAACATAAGGACAGTTATTTCTGGGACAGTCTTTATGTATATACTGAGTAAATGAAAATTGTAAAATTAGTTAAAACAGTTTGTGATGAGTACAGTGTGAATGTACCCACCACATATATCTATGAATTCACTACACATATTTATGTTTTGAGTACATAGAATTCTTTATTGACTGTACGAGTAGCACCGCTTAAAAGCATTATTTACTCAATACAGATTTCAACATGTACTCAATACAAGAAAAATTTAAAATTTCTGTGTGCAGAAAACTATGCCATGAGTAGATAAATTTATGTAGTGAGTCAATAGATTTTTCCCTCTGTGGAGACATACGATTCCTTTGAAAAATGTTTATAATTAAATTTTAATTTATAAAAAATGCGATAACTTTCTCAGTGGTGGTATCAAATTTGAATTTTGAAACTATTTTTCAAATTAAAAACATTAAACCGTATAAAAATCTGAAGCTTGGTATAAAAGGAAAAGTTTAAATATTTTATTGTTTAGAAAGCTTTATATTTTATCGCCTTATAGTAAATTATAATTTAATTATTTACTTATAAATAAAATATAAGCAAATACAAGAAAGAATAAGCTTACATTTGAGTAAATTAAAGCCAAGTTTCAACATGGTTTATCATTTGGCATAAAGCATTTTCTCGAAGGCTACCCTTCAACTTGAGCTTGAGTTGAAGGAGATTTGAGAAAATATTTGTAACTTTGATATCAAGTGTTGAATTATAAATTGTTCGACTTCCTAACTGAACAAATCAGTACATAAAAAATTGTCTCTTAGTTGAGAATACTAAAATACGTTTGTTGAAAATTAACGTTGGAGATTTGAAAAAGCTATTTGATATCCAAATTGCACCTCAAGTTGATCTAAGCTATTTGATATCCAAGTTGCACCTCAAGTTGATCAAACAAAAAGGCTTATCGTGGGCAAAATTCTTAAGTTTCAACTAATTTTTACTATTCATAGATTTAATTTTATCCAAAGTTCTCCGACTATATTACGTCCATTATGATTCGCTCTAATTAGTTCTTAGTTCTTGCTGATGTAGATTTCGGCGCCGTGTTGCAATCCCATATACCATAACCCCATATTGGCTTTATAGCACTTTTTCCTATGCTATAAACCCATAATTTGGGTTTGGGGTTATCGCACAAAATAAAATGCAATAAAGCCAATATGGGGTTATAGCACAAATTTTAAATTTTAAACATGGTATTATCTCACTTATTTGAAGGGAATAAACTCATATTGTATTATTAGGCATTTGTATACAAATGAAACCAAATGATTTGATTTCGATTATTTTCAAAATATATGAAAAGTTAAAATCACTTATATTGCGCATTTCGTAAAAGGGGAAACCATAATTTTGCAAAAAAATATTATAATAGAAGGGAATTTTCCCTTTTACGAAAAGTTAAAATCAGTCATACTATGTTGTGCAATAAAGCCAATATGGGGTTATAGCATAAATTTCAATTTTTTAATATGGTATTATCTCACTTATTTGAAGGAAATAAACCCATATGGGACTATAACACATCGCTGGTGCTATAAAGCCAATATGGGGTTATGGTATATGGGATTGCAACACGGCGCCTAGATTTCGGTTGACATCAGTTAAACACTGTCCCAAAATTGCTCACAGGCAATTCATTAAATATTATCTTCACCACGCTCAACATAAGATAATAAACACAAAAGTAACAACAACATTAAGAGAAACTACAAAATATCCTGTCACATCAACAACAAGTGCCAGTATATCCTGCAGGAAATTTGAGAAAATCGCTATTGTTCCACCACCATCAACACAATAAAGACATTTCCCAGGGCATCAATCAGTGGATCAAAATATTACATTCCATCAGCAGAATAAAAGAAGTTGATGTATTATGTTTGAATGAATAAAGTTTTGTTGCACATCAAGAGATTCACAAAAATAAAGAACAACGAAAACAACAAAGAAACAATCACTGTTACAGGAGCTTCTTAAGCTCAACTTAAGGAATGTAGGTTAGTAGAACATCAACAACAAAACAAGTTTCGTCTTGTTTTACCGAAGTTCTACCGAGCTTTTACTGAAACTTTTTTAATCACTTTTAACGCAACGCCCACCAACACGCAAAAACTGCAGCCTCATGCGTTTCCAACTTCAAAACCAACAAACAGCAGATAAAATTGTTTTTTATACTTCATCTTTTTGAGCTCATTTTTTATTTTCCTCATCATGTTTTGATGTTTATGGCTTGTTGGATGATAAGAAACAAAAAAAAAAAAAATAATAGAAATAAATGCGAAAAATAAAAAGAATCAAGCTGGTGTCAAACTGCTTTTCTGCTGCTTATCAAATGTCAAGGATGACTGCTGATGACTCTGCAGATGCTTGACCAAATGTTGTCCCAGAAATGGTAGTCAATCAATTTTATTGAATTTCTGATATCGTTCACAGCTGTTGCTGGTTAGGTTTTGTGGCTACGGTATAGAAAATGTAGTTCATATTGTTCACATTGCTGTTTGGCGTTGGGAGGAAAAAAAAAAATCTTAGGCCATGAGGTCAAAATCAGACTCATGAAAAGTTAATGAAAAAAATTTTGTTTTTTGTTCTTAAGAAGTTCATAAAAAACTTGTAAAGAAGCTTTAATTTAATGTGCTCTGAATTAATATAAACTCTAAATTTATGGCTCTTATCTTATTGAAAAATTTAAAGTTTAAATACAATGATTAAATCGTGATTGATATGAATGATTTACAAAACAGAGCATGCTCTTTAAGTTTTTGATGAAATAAGTTTTTTTTTTTTTTTTTTAGAATTACTAAGTTCTAGAATAAATGTGCCTATTCGCAGAAATTATAACTTTATATTTATTTTCATTAAATTTGATATCAATATTAAATTAAATATTAAATAAACTTATATGATTAAAAGTTTATTGAAAAAAAAAGTAAACAAATAATATACATTAGTAATAAATTCATATCAAATAAACAAAAATAAATAAATTAAAAGTAGGGATAATTCAAAAGGGCGTTTGAACAAAACTGAACTGTGTATGTAAAAAATTAAACTTATTTTGCAGGAATGAAATGATAGCTCTCCAAACAATCAATGCAAAGTCCTACGTCGCATTTATTTTTTGAACCCAACTCGTTATCATTTTTTCCAGTACAAGTATTAACAGTACTAGTATTAACTACTTCACATGGCACTGCTAATTGCCGTACTGTCAAGTTTTGTAACAATCTCCCATCTTCATTACCTGAATCCTCACTAGACCATCCGTCTTCGTCCGGTAGCTCAAGAAAAATCGCATTTCAGGTTGCTCGTATTAAAAAATGCTCGTAAGTTTTTTAATGTTTATTAAAAAACCTACGACCGAAAAATAATAATCAACTGTAGCCAGACCTGGGCAAAATGCAATAATTTCATATTACCATTAATTAATAAAAATGTAATTAATAAAAATGTAATTTTAATGTAAAAAATGCTTGCATTACTATTAACTTTAACAATTTTAATGCTTTTTTTTATATTGAGGTGGGACATAACATTCGCGGCAGAGAAAAAAAGATCCTTTTTATAAAATTCATAACTCAGTCAAAAACAAACAAGGAGCATTTTTTAAATTTTTTTTTTAAATTTTAGTGATGTTCCAAATTTGAATGTGTGTTTTTTTGAAAAAAATATTGACGAATTCATAAAAAATCGAAAAACAATTTAAAAAAAGCTAGTGTCATACGATAGCGAATCAAGTTTTAAAAAACTCAAAAAAAAAAAAAATTCGTCAAGAAATGAACCTGCTAGTACCGCAACCAGTACGAAAAACATGGTTTCGAGATAAACGCGTTCAAAGTTTGTGAACAAAGAAAAATAAAAATGCGCTCTCACTTATCCGACTGTAACTTTAGAATTCATAAGAATTTGTCCATGACATTTTTTTTTTTTCTTAGAATCTTAAGATTAAAATACAAAATTATAAAAAAAAGTTGATTTAAAAAAACGGCCAATGTCATGTCCCCCTTTAAACAAACAACTGCAGCGACTGAACGACAACTTATTCAACTGACAACTGCGAGCGCTCTCGAGAACTGGCTCCCGTTCCTCTCACCTGCTATTATCCGCCCAGAGTTGCAAAGGCCAAGACATGCTACCTCACATCTATGCTATTATATAAAATTGAAGTAGAAAATTTAAGTGTTAAGTAGACTCAAAAACTACTAGACCGATTTTTATGAAAAAAACTTTAAAATGTCATATTTGTGTTACAGAATTACATAGCTTCACTTTCTTTAAGAGAATTTAACATAAAGTATATTTAATTACAGTGTTTGTGTTCGAGGGTTTCAACTGCATGTTGATATCAACCCTTCTCTTTGTGCTCAGCTAGGAACTGCGACATTGTCTTACACTCTTTCTTTAATATAGCATTTTTAGCTTGAATACAGCATTGCCAGATGGACGATGGCATTTTGACGATTTAAGACCAAAATGACGATTGGACGATTTGCGATCACAAATAACGATTTAAGAATTAAAATTAATAATTTTACATACGAATTATTTTTTTTTGGATTAACAACACTTAAAGTTTAAATTTGAAAAAATGTTGCTTACTTTCATTAATATTTTTTTTAACAACACTGTAGATAATTTTTTTTAAACCATAAGATATGAAAGGTATCGATTACAAAAAAAATTATAATATTAAAAAAGGAATGAAATTTATTTAGGAATTTATGTTATTACAAAAATTAACAAATGCGATATACCTATTGATAAATTAGATCAGTTGACAAATATTTGTATTTTTTTAAATTGAGTTGTGTGAACAAATAAAAAACGTTTCGATTTCAATAAAATAGTGTTGAATATTGCATACAATACCGAAACTAATAAAGTAAACAAGCGTAGAAAGAAGTTTAAAAAATTAATCTTAAATAAAATAATAATAAAAATAAATTTAGAAATCGTCTAAGAACCGATACTCTGAAATGTGCATATTTTATTTGCGCAAGATTATCTGAAATTAAATAATTAAATAAAATAATTTTAAAATAATAAAATAATTCAATAATTTTTTATGAAATTGAGCCACAATCTGAATTACTAAGCCATTTCAACTAAACAATGTATCAGTAGTTTTATTCAATATCTCTGTGCAGAAAATATATATAAGCCATTCGTCAATACACTATGTAAATGAATATGATTACCTAATTTTAATATACTGATTTTTTTTATAAATAAAGAGTTTTCAATATTTTTGTTGCTTTAAATTAAAGTTTAAATTAATTAAAAATTTAAATCTTCTGTACTTTATGACGATTTTAGGACTTAAATTATAGCCTGTTTCAAAAGAGAACAACATTTTCGCGCATGTTTGAGAATAAAGCGCTGATTACACTGGTTTACAAATAACGAAAAGTTGTTTGTACTTTGAATGCCACTATTCTTTTCTCATGTAAAATCGGTCGCTGATTCCGAAAAAAATGTTTTTTTTTTCTGTCACTCCGTTTTCGAGATATTGCCCACTGTAGGGTTTTCAACGAAAAAAAAAGTTGGTTCCACTTAATTGCATATATCTCCTGAACCAACAACAGAAGTCAAACAAGTGATATATCAAATAAAAGCTAATAAAATTTCTTACAAACAATGCCAACATCATGTTTTGGTCGAGCTGTTAGTTTTGGCGGAATTAATTCAAATATCGGGGATTTTTTTATTTTTCAGAAAATTTCCAAAAAAAGACAAAATAGTTGCAAATTTCGTTAAGAAATCAAAATATTTTGTAACTTTTGATATTTTTTACTAAGAGCCTTTATTTTTCCAAAAAAAAATAAGCTATTGTTGAAGAAAATCTATTGAGAAATTAAAAAGTTGTGTTTAATGGAACGAAAGCACCCAAGTTATGTTTTTTTTTACAAATTTTATTGACATATAAATAAATTGGGTTATTGTACTATAATTTTTTATTTTTCATTTTTATTGTTCATAGGAATCAAGTCAAGAGTTTTGCGAAAGAAAAGATAAGAACAAACACGCTACAATAAAAACAGGTAGGCTCACGACTGAGAGTGCAACCGTCGAAACCGTCACAGCAAAACGTCTGATTTCGACACTTATGGCTATAAGAAAGAGAGCCTACCTGATTTTATTATGCCATGTGAATACTTATTTTGTGTTTTTTTTACAGTTTCGGCGTTCGCGCTCCGAGTCGTGGACCTACCTACCTTTATTGTACCTGCAGCACTTTCGAGATGCATAAAAGCAAAAACATTCATGCATTATACTAAAAAACGTGGCAAACAAAGGGACGCACAATTTGTAACGAAAGGAAAAAATAAGATATACTTCAAAATAAAATGAGTAAAAGACTGCGAGAATTCCAGTGTAAAAACTTCCCAGATATTTTCTGCTACGTGTGCGGTGAATTTACTTTCGAAAAGAAACGGGTCAATTTTACGAATTTACTCCAAATGTCATATCTACATTATTTTGGTATTGCGGCTGAGAACATTGGTGAATCATGGACGCCAAGTATTTTGTGTCAATCGTGCAAATTAATATTGTCTGAATGGAGCTCGGGTAAAAAACGATACATGAAATTCGATGTTCCGATGATCTGGAGACAACCGTTTTGCCACCTAAACGATTGCTATTTTTGTCTGGCCAAAGTGACTGGTGTTGGAAAACACAAACGAGTGATATACGCCACTATCCCGAATGTTTCATTGCCAGTATCTCATTCTGACGATGTTCCATATCCTACTTGTCCCGATTCAACAAGCGAAAACAATCGAAAATCCGTAGATTCAATGGAGTCGGAAGGAACCACAGGTGGTAGTACTATTACAACTGAAAACACAACTCACCTTTTATCGCAAGCGCAGCTGAATGATTGGATAAGAGATTTGGAACTGTCAAAGGAAAAATCGGAATTGCATGGTTCTCGTTTGCAACAATTCAACTTTTTGAGACCCGATGTTAAGGTGACATACTACAGAAATCGTGAAAAACCGTTTGCTATACACATTACTAAGAATGACAATATCGGCTATTGCGTAGACATTCCTGGCTTATTTAATACCTTTGGTCAGCCGTACATTCCCAAAGAGTGGCGTTTTTTTATTGATGGCAGCAAAGTGAGCTTGAAGGCGGTATTACTTCATATAGGAAACAAAAAGCCATCAATTCCGATCGCACATGCAGTCAACACAAAGGAAACGTAAGAAACAATGGCGAAGCATGTATTAAATATGAACAACACGACTGGAAAATATGTTCTGATCTCAAAATCGTTGGTATGCTTTGTGGTTTACAGAGTGGCTACACAAAGTACTGCTGTTTTCTATGCAAGTGGGATAGTTGAGCACGTGAACACCACTATTACAATAAGGACTGGCCAGAAAGAATTGAGTCGAAAGTTGGAGAGAGCAACGTCAAAAACGTTCCACTCGTCAAAAAGGAAAACATAATTCTCCCACTGTTGCATATCAAACTTGGACTTATGAAAAACACTGTCAAGGCGTTAGACATAGAAAGCGAAGAATCTCGGTGACGAGAGCGACGAAGATGGGGAAAGATTCCACCAACAGATAAAAGTAATTGAGAATCGGTACCAAGGATTTTGGGACAAAGGAATGATGGGCGACGAATAATGTAAATTATTAAAAGAACAATAAAAATTAAAAATAAATGATTTTATAACAACAACCTTTAATTCTCATTTTTTTTTTTATGGCAATAAAATAAGTCCAAATGCATAAATTGATAATCACACAATTTGGGTTCTTTCGTTCCATTGAACACAACTTTTTTCATTTCTCAATAGATTTTCTTCAACAATAGCTTATTTTTTTTGGAAAAATAAAGGTTTTTAGTAAAAAATATCAAAAGCAACAAAATATTTTGATTTCTTAACGAAATTTGCAACTATTTTGTCTTTTTTTGGAAATTTTTCTGAAAAATAAAAAAAATCCCCGAAATTTGAATTTATTCCGCCAAAACTAATAGCTCGACCAAAAAATGATGTGTGCATTGTTTGTAAAAAATTTTATTAGCTTTTATTTGATATATCATTTGTTTGATTACTGTTGTTGGTTCTGGAGATATATGCAATTAAGTGGAACCAACTTTTTTTTTTCGTTGAAAACCCTACAGTGGGCAATATCTCGAAAACGGAGTGACATAAAAAAAAAAAATTTTTTTCGGAATTAGCAACCGATTTTACATGAGAAAAGAATAGTGGCATTCAAAGTACATATTGGCTGTAAGCCAATGTTATAATAGACGAAACGGAACGTTGCAGAACGTTGAGAAATGTCACTTTGCAATCTATTACATGAACTTCTTATGTGAGCGTTTATAATAAGACGGAATGGAACGGCGCGCGACGTTGAGATCTATAGATTTTTGATTTTTGCGTTGTGTTCCGTTACGTCGAAAATAAACAAATGCTTTTGGCAAATGCTGAAACAAATATCTTTTAATTTGTTTTTCTGACGCCTCCTTTTTATGATGAATTCATATTTATTTTGAACACAATTTTTGGAAATGAAGTTAAAAGTAAGGAAGATTCATGTTTTTAAATGTTTTCTTATGTTTATTTAACCATTTTAATGATTTATTCCGTTTCTATTATAATCGTCACTTCGTTTGAAAGCGTTTCATCCCGCTATGCTGACACTTGTCTACGTTCCGTTTCGTCTATTATAATCAGCGCTCATGATACAATAATTTTATAAGGTAGTCCAGACATTTGACGTCTTCTCCCAAAAATGAAAGTTCATACCCTTAGTTGACAATTATTACAAAAGAGAGACTTTTTGACGACATCACAGGCACTCAGTTGTACAAAAATCATACTATTCCTTAGTACAATTTAGAAAAATGTACTTTTGTTCACTACGTTTTATAATACTTTTTTATTACGAATAAATATAATAGACGTATTCACGATTCAGTGCAGTTTCCAGTGTAGTTGAGGACTTGAGGAGTTGTACAGTTGCGTACATTGAAAACGTTACAGCTTTGAAATAGTGATGCAACATTTAAGAGTTTAAATGCCTTTTCACCAACTATACTTAAGGTTAACTTATGTATAAGCTCTGAAAATGCATTACATTAACCGTACTTAAGTTCAACTTAAGTACGAAAATGCGTAACTAAAGTTATACTTAAGTCGTTGACAGCAAATAGCTGATTATAGTTTGCAAACAATTTTGAAATTGTGAAAAAGTTGAACTTAGCTGAGGCTAAACTTAAGTACAACTTAAGTATAGTTGGTGAAGCTGGTCCTAAGTATCAGTTACTTGATATATGTATAAAAATCTCAATAAAAATCATAATAATAATCTCAGTTAAAAGTGTTGTGTTTTCACGAAAACCTAACTGCACTAGTCCTCAAGTCGTCAACTTCACTGACAAGTGCACGGAATCTTGAACACCCCTAATGTAGTTCTTAATGCTGAATGGCATTTATATTGAAATATAAAGAACTTTAACATAATAATGTAAACGCAAGAAAAGAATTTAATAAACCATCGTATACCACTTGAGTAAATCTTTTGCATTGTTCAGCCTTATAAAAAAATTACTATAACATAATTCCGTAAAATGTGAGTGCGGAACGCTTTTTTTGAAAAATTTCATAGCATATTTTTAGGCATGTTTTGTGGTGTGATTTATTGAAACTTCAAAAACTTTTATATTTTTTATTAATTTTAAAATTTTCAGTTTTACAAAAAACTTTTAAGCCTATTTCGTCGAACCTACTATATATTCTGTTTTTTCTTGAAGGCATCTTTTAAATATTTGAAACTAAAAATTCTAATTTGCACAACTTAAAACCGAAAATGTGCAATCGGTGATTTCTAATTCACCTTAAAGAAAATCAATATTTCACGTTTTTTCATTATTAAAACAGGGCCCGTCATTTTTGACGGGAAAGAACTAGTATATACATGTTTTTATATTGTGAAAATTTCCAAATCGAAAGAATGAACACTAGCTACGCTAACAAATTTAGAATATAGTTGGGAAAAAATCCAGATGACAACAAATTCCGTATCCCGGGGATCAATCTCCAGTCTACCATATGTCATGTATGCAATTACATCGAAAAAGTACATTTTAAGCTAAAAAGACGCAACAAGACCCTAAAGAAAACGAAGTCAACACAACCCTGCTTATCATTATATTTTGAGAGAGAATATTTTTTGTATACAAAAATTAAGGGTATATCAAATATCTGGACCATGATAGAATAATAAGGTAGGCTCATATTAATATGGCTGCTCAAATGTCTATTTTTACACAAACAATGCTGTGAGTGCTATAAACGTCAAACCAAAAGGCAACAACAACAATGAGAACAACTCGAATTCGAGCATCTGATTTTGACATTAAGCTCACTTCCTCTCCAATATGCGCCTACCTAAAAAAACTTTGTGTCAGAAAAAAATAAGTAACAGTCACACCTAAATTGGAGCGCTAGCGTTGTTTAACTGTCAACATTTTCTCATGTTCAAATGTTTTGTATGAAGCATACCGAAATTAACAACGCGCTAACGCCAACCTATTTGAATTTCCAATTTTGACAGAGCGTTAAAAACAAATTGTCAATAGGTGACAATCAAAATTAAATCAAAATTGTTTCTTTTTACATTTTATAAAATTTTCATTTGCAAATATTGAGATAACATTTACAATTTAACTCCAGTTCAGAGGATGGAGCTTCATTCCGTGTACTTATCAAAACGTTCGCAAGCTTGAACGAGAACGCAAGTGAGACTTTTGATATCCATGAGGCTATTCGTGAGACGCACTTGGAATGAAGCCTTAAAATTAAATTAAAACAGATAAGAGGCTGCCTTTACTTTTATGGGTTTTGTAGAGACCTTTAGAAATTACCAATAAAACGACGGCCAATAGGTTCCAAAGGTAACGTATCAACAAAATAGGAAGCTAAGAAACATAAATAATCTTTTGACATTTAAACGTCACGCTTCAATTGCGGTATGGCGCTTACCTTTTTTGAAAAGCGTTAAATAACTAAACGCCTAACGCTCCAATTTAGGTAGGACTGTAAGCCGGAATTTCACTTCACAATTTTTTCTTGAGATAATAATATATTTTTTATGTAATTTTTTTTTGATTTCTCTCTCAGGATGCAGGATGCTGCAGGTTGATACGCTTTAAAAAAATTGTCTAGCTTTAGAAATAATTTCTCACTGCGCATCGAAAAATGAAACAAAAAAATGTTCTTCTCTTTTGAAAGGGGCTAAACGATTTTTGGTACGGGGAAATGACGATTTTTAAACCCAAATGAGGATTTTTGAAAAGCTCGTTGACGTTTTTAAGAGAAGAGTGTCTGGCAGCCCTGCTTGCACAGTGCAATGAAACAATCAGACGAAACCATGATAGAATAACAAGGTAGGCGCAGATTGGAGAGGAAGTGAGCTAGATGTCAAAATCAGCTGTTCGAATTTGAGTTGTTCTAATTGTTGTTGTTGCGTTTTCGTTAGACGTTTATAGCACCTCACAGCATTGCTTGTGTAAAACTAGACATTTGACAGCCATATTAATATGAGCCTACCTTATTATTCTATCATGGACGAAATACTCTGTTGGCGTCGAGCAACGTAAAAACAAAAAAAAAAAAAAAAAACAAACAAGGGGAGAAATTTTGTTATTGATTCTTTTATGCATAATTTTTTGATCTCGCTCTCGAAACTCAATCGAAGAGTAACCAAATGGAGTTGGCGCTCTTTGACTTGATGGGGAATACGAGCAGGGTACACTGAATAAGGTAGCCGCAACACGGAGAGCGCGACTGCCGCAAATGTCAAAGCGAACTGCTTCAGCTGTTGTTGTAATTTTTTTCGACAGCCAGTTGATTTTGACACATTCGGATATGCGAAAGAGAGCACAGCCAGTTTTGCAGCAACCTTGTTATTCAACCATGAATACAAGTTAAAAAAAAACATGCTGCAAATAGTCTTTGTATCCCCCATAAATGTGTGCTACTTTTGGCTGTTGGACGGCTTTCACATCAAACACCTTTTTCGCTGTAGCTTCTTCATACATACGAATGATATGACCCAGCCACTGTAGTCTCTAAATTGTTATACGTTGGACTAAGTCAATGTCGTCGAAGAGCTCGTACAGTTCATGGTTCATTCGAATGCGATAGTCGTCGCCAACTCGAACAGAACCAAAGATTTTGCGAAGAACACCCAAAGAGCGGCTGCATCTGTTTGCGATACCACCCATGCCTCAGCGCCATAGAGAAGTACAGGTATGATGAACGTCTTGTAGAGTTTAAGTTTTGTCGATCGAGAGAGGGCTCTGGAAGCTAATTGCTTACTTATACCGTAGTAGCTCCTATTAGAAATTGCTGTTCTTTACTTTATCTCCAGGCTGACATTGTTGTTGCGGTTTACCGCGTTACCAAAGTTTGTAAACGCCATGACAACTTCAACGTTATATTTGCCTGCTGTAATTTGGGAGCCTAGACGCCGCGCTTCACTATTTGCAGACAGAATATACTTTGTTTGGTGGTGACCGCGGCATGCAGGTTAGGTGTGTGGCTTAGCGTGTTCGGAGCCCGAGTTCGATCCCCAGTCGCAATTTATAAAAATTTAATATAATGTAAAATTTCTTTCATTACCATTAACTTTAACAATTTTAATGCTTTTTTTACATTAAATTAATTTCTTAACAAAATAATGCATTAATTTTTCAGTACCATTAAATTGTATGGCAATCATTCCAACCAATTTCATTTGCACTTACTCTTTGAAAGATCGTCGGTTTGCCCATTTGCCGGATCATAGCATAAAGATATTTTTTCGGTTAGCCCAATACCAAGATGAGTTTGGAATTGATCGTAAAAAAGCGAGATTTGTTTCAATGTAGGGTAAACTGGGGTTCTTTTGACTTTGGGGCACATTTAACTTTGACGTTTTCGGTATGAACGAACCGTTATTTTTCAATAATTTGTTTTATAAATTTTGCATCATAGTATTTCAGTAATCGTCACGAAGTTTGACGATTCATGCATTACATGAAAAAAAGTAACAGGTGTTTTTGTGTTTTTGCGCGTGTATCTGTTATTTTCCGGCATTGATACGTAGGGACCTCCTGGTCAAGTTATAAAAGTTAATTAAAGTATCTTTTACAAAAAGTAAAAACAACTATTTATGTTATTGAAAATATAAGTAAATTTCAATAAAACTATATATAAACTAAAAAAATTTTAAAAAAAGAAGCCGAGAGCGTTTGGGGTACATTTGACATTTTTGATTGGGGATCTTTTGACAATTGTCAAAAGTGCCCCAACACTTTTGATATTTTTGGGGCCTCGGTAGTCGAGCGGTTAGCGTGCTTAACTGATAACCCAGAAGTTCCGGGTTCGAATCCCGGTCTAGCCATGGTCCTACGCTTTTACCTTTCTTCAATTCGTTTCTCATTTCTAATCAACAAAAGTTAAAAATTCATCAATATATTCGACTTTGGAAATTGTAGTTGGTGGTAGAGATGTTTGTGGACTGAGATTGCTTAATAACTCGAATTGACTGAGGTAAAGCAAAACACTTGCCTCAAATTCAAATTCGCATGTTGATATAGCGCTCCACCACACATTCAACATTCCACACTTGTTGTCTTGATTCCACTTTCCCTTCTACTTATCCATTTACGAACCAAGGCAGACTTGACTGAATAGGTTTGACACCTGTAAACTGTGGTTCAGAGCTAAAAAAATCATTTAACAATTTTTTAATATATTTCTAGATTGGTTTTAATAAAATAAGTGGTTTCAAACACCAGAATATGACTATCAATAGCCGAAGAAATAAAAGGACATGAAGAGAACAGATCGTTGATTAACGAATGAAGAATTAAAGTCAAAGGATATTAGTAATTGTGGTAACAACTATAGCTTTGACTCTTTTTGGGTTGTTCTGTGATGTTAGTCTTATTTTTTTCAAAGTATTCAGCCACTTCACTTTTAAATTGTTTTTTATGTAGAGCATTAACATCAGTGGAATTCCCAAAAGCGTTAAAGACACTTGTGGTTATCGTTAACTGGCCCTTAACTATCTAACCTGTTAACTCGTATCCATAACATCTTTGTTAGCAATGTTTATTCCTAACTTTGGCAGTTCGTTAAAGATAACTGTTGCTCGCTTAACTACTCGCTAACTGAAATAATAATGAAGTTTATAGTTTTGATTTCAATTGAGTAAATTTTACTATATTTAATTTAGACATCAATTGTATCGAACTGATCTTGTTACAGTCGATATTTTAAATTCTATTCTACTCTTACAAACACGAACTAAAGATATATTGAATTTTTGTTTGAATACGGCTGGTTTTTCGATTTCTTAAATAGTGTAAATATTCATGTCAAATGTGTCCCTTCAAATGTCAAGGGTGCCCCATGGTAGGGGCACATTTGACAAAACGACTTTTTTTCGAAAATGAAAAAAAAAAATATATGTTAGGACGTTAATAATACAATATCCTATTTAAGTTTGAAAGTTAACTTGGTCTTCGTTCTACAATATCGTGTGTTGCTGGGCAGTGTGGCTCTCTTTCATTGAAATATGTTCACTTTATTCATCTTGGGCATTCGCAGAGAAAATTAAATTGTTGCCGAAGAATGATTCATCTCTTTTGATATCATATCACTAAATACAAAACAGTCACAACTCAAAAAACATGACTTTTCAGGAGAAGCGAAAAATAAAACCCTTTGGTTGAAACTTCATAAGAAAAGCAACTTTTATTTAAACACACAAACTTCATTCTTCCAGTTACTGAAGAAAATAATGAAAAATATAGTAAGATATGTATTTTGTGAATTGATTTATAACAAAAAGTCGATATAAAAAAATTTCGAGTTGTGACTGTTTTGTATTTAGTGTGCGATATGTTGAGTATAGTGGAGTTGTTACCATATATGTAAGCCAGGCTTTAATGGTACGTTTGTCGATGATGCCATGCAAATAACTTGTTCTATGAATCTTTTTGCGTTTGATATGAACATTTATGCAATGATCGTCGTTCACATTTCGTGTAATATGTTTTATCATTGTATTAACACAAACAGGGATATTAAACACTTGACCGTTAATACCATTCTGGCCATTAACATGTCTTAGTCTCCGAATCTGCATGAAGGGTATCCGTGGCGAAATAAGCCTTTCAGAAACTATATCTAAGTGTAGCAAATATGAAGGCACTGGTGAAAATTTAAAACCATTACAAGTAGGCATTGCTGGAAGTTTTTGTTTTTTTAATGAAGCGATGCACGTAATGCACATCAATATTTCATGCATTGATCAATTTGGTCCAATTTGTCTTAGTATTTCTTCATGTTCAGCACTAGAACTTTTCAATTATTTTTTAACCACAATCTGTCACACATTGAGCAAATAAATCCAAAGGTGTTATCTGTGAATTTAATTGAAAATTCGCGGTGAGCTCTTTCATGACGACGGTACTCACTGTAAGGCATACACAAATCAGCGGTTTGAATGTTATTTGCGCTATCATCAACTGAATTGTTGTTCGTAAAATCTTGATGAAGGACCTACGCAGAGATATTTCTCGATTAATCACACAGTTGTCAATATATACTATTCTATATACCACACTCCGGATTACGTACAGTTGATGTTTCTACGTTTATTGCTTCTTGAGATACTTCTTCAAGCACAACAATGGCATCGACTTGTGAACAGCGCCGGAATTAAGCATGGCGGGGCTTGGGGTTAAAATTTGTTCTCGATTTAACTGTGGCAAAACGTTCTATCAAATCGTCAAAGTAAATCGTTTCCAACAAATCATTTTCAATACAACGTTGCATTATTAACGACAAACATTCACTTAACATAGAAGATGGGTGCACAGTTTTAATTCTTTTAAATACTAAAAATTGCTTTTTAGCTTCACAATTTGCTATCGGTACTGTTACAAGCAATCGGAAGGCTATACAAACATTTGGGAAAATGTCGATCGTAAGCCTGAGACCCTATTATTTCTGTTTTAAATAGAAATAAATTTGATATATATATAAAAAAAAAAAACAAAACCTCTTTTAGAAAGATTCTTCAGGTTTCATAAGCGGAATTGAGTGATTTAATTCATAGAATAGTTCCATTTCAATATCATTTGGTTTTACTTCAACAAAGAGTTTTACTCTCACTTCTTATTTTTCGTTTCCAAAAGCCATTAATTTGTACAAGAATCCAAATAGTTTTGTTATGTGTTCATTAGAGTGGGTCGAAAAAAAAAGTTTGAAAAAACCACCCCCTATTTTAAAGTTGACCTCGAAAGGATTCCGAAAACAAAAAAAAAAATATTTTTTGGACCGCGGGAAAAACAGCCAAAATGGTCTTTTTTGCATAACTTAAGCATTACATGTCAGATCTTAAAAAGTTATATGTTGTTGAAAAGGGCTTAACGAGCACTACGATGACTTTTTAGAAAATTTTGAATTTTGAGGTCATATTAACCAAGTAAGTCTCGTTACCCCGATTTACCCCCCTTAAATTTTTTTTTTTTTCATAAGACTAAACTCCTTCAAATTTGTTTTATTTGTGTCAAAAAACTTATTTATTAAGTTAAAAAGCAAATAAGTTATAATAGTTTAAATATTTGATATAATCCTTTTTTTTATAAAAAATTAACTTTTATTTTATTCAACGAACAATTACATACAGTGAATCAAAAAAGTTTAGGCACAAAGCAGTTATGAGTTTAAATTTGTTAGTACAACTTTTTCCAGTACACTTGCAGAAAAGAAAAGTATAAGCATTTAAAAAATAAACATTTCATTTTGTATTTACACCAAAATAAAAATTTAATTTCAATTTTAATTCATATTAAATGTTACAATACTAAAAAAAACATGATTTTGACATCAAAAAAGTTTAGGCACAAGTGATTATGTTTTTATTAAAGTGAGTAAATTTCAAGTCCTTGAATATTTGGCTAGACCTCCTTTGGCCTAAATTATCGCCTCTTAACGTCCTCGCATTCTTACAGATTTTGATGTCTTCTCTGGTGATATTATTGACCATTCGGTGTGTATGGCTTCCATGAAGCTTCCTTGAGCGCATTTTAGAAGTATTTTATTTGAGATTTCGTATTTTTTTCTAGTAAGTACCAAATATGCTGAATGGGGTTCATATCGGGTGCTTGCAAAGGTGTTTTTAGCTGATTTCAGAGCTAGATAAGCCATTCCAGCAAAAGATAAGACCAATTTTTTGGGTCGTTATCTTGTTGAAATTTATTTTGTATCCCAGTTAGCCCCAATTTTTCAACACTGGGTGTCAAATGCTCATTTAAAATATTCAAGCAAAGGTGTTTATCCATTTTATCATCAATAAAAATGAGATTCCTAACTCCAGACACCGCCAAATAGCCCTTAATCATTCGATTTCCGCCACTGTATTTCACTGTTTTTTTATGCTATTTTCCTACAGCTCTTTTTTTAGTTTTCTCAAACGGTTTTGAGCGCCATATGATGCAAACAAATTGTATTAAGGTCCATCACTAAAAATAATACAATCCCAAAATGAATCCGGCTCATTAACGTAGGGTTTTGGGAACTCTAACCTCTTTTTTTATTTGAAGCTTAAATTTGTAGCTTGCGCCGATAAACTCGTACCTAATATCCAGCTTCATTAAGTGTATCGCGAAGTGGTCGAGCATCAAAGTTTTTTCAAATCGTTGCTGTATTTCGTGGCACAATTTAACAGCTAAATTTTAGGGTTTTGAGTAACTGCAGGCACTACAATCTAATCCTGGTGTAGCGTTAATATTTTGGCACGACCAGATCGGCTCTTACGCTTTACTTTACCGGTATTTTATAATGATTTATGATGTTACTGACACTTGAATATGATCTCTTTACTAATTTACCGGTTTCGCGATACGGTTTTTTCTATACATAAACATTTATTATTATTTTACGAACGTCAACCGAAATTTCTGTTCCATTGCTTACTTCTTCGCTCAATCTTTACCGAAACCGCTCAATCTTTACCGAAACCAACATCAACACTCAGTAAAAACTTTTAACAAATAACTTAAGCGCAAAAGTAAAGACAAAAAACCAAGAGATATTGCTAAATAAGAAACAACATGAGACACATGCAAAGTGTGCCTAAACTTTTTTGATAAGGATTTTTCCTTCATCCGCTTAAATTTTGATTGGTAGTTTGAAGTAACGGGACATTTTTTGGATATTAAGAAAGAACTATTTCTAATGGTACTTTCTTCATTAAAACTTTGGTCAAATTCGTTATTATTAGATACTTAAGCAACACTTTTTTTCAGAAACATTGCTTGTGCCTAAACTTTTTTGATTCACTGTATATTTAACAAAATTGTAAAAGAAACGTCACAATATATTCAAGTTTCCCAAAATAAACCTTAGCTTAATAATTTCATACCAAGGGTTTGAAAAATTCTTCACGAATTGCGGCAGCGTGCAAATATTCCTATAGTAGTAAAGCCGACGTTATGATAAGTTTATAAAAAAAAAAAGTTCGAAAAAATCAGAGCAGCACGCCAAGACCCACCTTCAAGGCTCCGTGTTTTCCGCATGCCAAAAAATGGCATAATCAACTTTGAGAGTGAGTCGTATATCAATATGATAGATTGGAATAAATTCACAATAACGGAACCTCCTTGCCTGCAATTCTACTCGGACAACCTTCTAACAGATTTCCAATATTCGGCAGACAAAATCATCAGCATTCCGGGTAAGTCTTCCTACCGCAAACTTAATCGTATTTTTATACCCTAAACCTGAAAGGTCAGGGTATATTAACTTTGTGCAAACGTTTGTAACGCATAGAACGAAGCGAGTCCGGTATAGAAAAGTATATATATTTTTGATCAGCGTCACCACGTGAGTCGAGCTATCCATGTCCGTCCGTCTGTCCGTCTGTGTGTTGTCCGTATACACAGGATAAGAAGAAGGAGTTGAGATAATTGAATGAAACTTGGTACACATAGTCACAAGGACCCAAGGATCTGCACTATTGAATATTTTTGGAATCCGCCCACGGACACGCCTACCTCCCATACAACGCAAAAATTGAAAACTGCATAACTCAGCTCATAATTAACCTACAACAATAAAATTTGGTATGTATGTGTTTTGTATCAACACAAAGATGTTTTAAAAAAATGGGTGTCATCCACTCACGGACACGCCCACCTCCCATACAACCCAAAAATTGAAAACCCAATAAATAAGCCTCTGTTTAACCTACAGAACTAAAATTTGACACATATATTTTTTATAACAAAAGAAAGATGGTTTTGAAAAATGGACATCATCCGCCCACGGACACGCCTACCTCCCATACAAAGCGAAAATTGAAAACTGCATAACTCAGCTCATATTTGGTCTACAACAATAAAATTTGATATGTATGTGTTTTATACAAACACAAAGATGTTTTCGAAAAATGGACGTCATCCGGTCACGGACACGCCCACCTCCCATACAACCCAAAAATTGAAAACGCAATAAAAAAGCCTCTGTTTAATCTACAGAGCAAAAATTTGGCACATATGTTTTTTATGACAAGACAAAGATATTTTCGAAAAATGGACGTCATCCGTTCACGGACACGCCCACCTCCCATACAACCCAAAAATTGAAAACGCAATAAATAAGCCTCTGTTTAACCTACAGAGCTAAAATTTGGCACATATGTTTTTTATGACAAGACAAAGATATTTATGAAAAATGGACGTCATCCGCATACGGACACGCCTACCTCCCATACAACCCAAAAAGTTTAAAACTCAATATATAAGGTTATGTTTGTCATAGAGAAATTAAATTTGCTATGTATGTATTTTATACCAAAACTAATGTGTGTTCAAAAATTGGGAGTAATCCTTCCATGAACACGCCCACCTCCCATAGCGAAAGCACAATAAAGGCATTAACTGTGAGCTACAGGAATAAAACTTGGTATGTGTAAATTTTTCATCACCATATAAATGCAATTAAAATATAGGCTTCATCCGCCCACGGAGACGCCCATTTGCAATAAAAATTTTTTTATTTTTGAAAAGTGGGTTTAGGGTATTTCATAGTCGGCCTAGACCGACTTTAGATTTTCTTTACTTGTTTACTTATAATATTACTGAAAAAATATTACAGAATTTCCATGCCATTCACAAAACACTGAACGTTATGTTCGCGTTGTGAGTGAATCTGCGCTTGCGGTCACGGATGTGAAGAGGTTGGGTCATATTTTTTCCAAACTGGAGAGCCGAGAGCGGTACAGTGTCCTTGACTCTCGCCATAGTTTAGTGTAACAACCTATCAACATTCCACTTCCTGGTATTAATATAAATATTCAAGTACATTATCCTTCCTTGCTTTATTTCCTTTAATCCCTAGCGAGGCATAGGTCCTTACTGTGAAGAATAATCCGTGACTGATAATGCATTGAATTTCTCTTCATTTCATCACATACATCAGCCATTTCAATATCTTCAACTTGCTCTTGTATATTATCAAAAGTCAACTGTCTTGGTCCACATTGATCAATATAAAAATGTTAAGAGTTTTGAGGAATCTTATCAAAATCGGGGCAGTTACATTGTGCATTTGTTTCTATGCCACATTTACACTGACGTATAAGAAGAATCTTGTTCCATTCCACTGCATTGTATTTATGTTGATGTTTAAATAAATCATAATGTTCTTTTATGAAACTTGTTATTTACCTCCGAACCGTTGTTTTTACCACTGTCGGAATGTTTACACGATGTTGCAATTCGTGAAGAATTTTTCAAACCCTTGGTATGAAGTTATTAAGCTAAGGTTTATTTTGGGAAACTTGAATATATTGTGACGTTTCTTTTACAATTTTGTTAAATATATGTAATTATTCGTTGAATAAAATAAAAGTCAATTTTTTATAAAAAAAAGGATTATATCAAATATTTGAACTATTATAACTTCTTTGCTTTTAAACTTAATAAATAAGTTTTTTGACACAAATTAAACAAATTTGAAGGAGTTTAATCTTATGAAAAAAAAAAAAAAAAATTAAGGGGGGTAAATCGGGGTAACGAGACTTACTTGGTTAATATGACCTCAAAAGTCAAAATGTTCTAAAAAGACATCGTAGTGCTCGTTAAGCCCTTTTCAACGACATAAAACTTTTTAAGATCTGACATGTAATGCTTAAGTTATGCAAAAAAGACCATTTTGGCTGTTTTTCCCGCGGTCTAAAAAAATTTTTTTTTTGTTTTCGGAATCCTCTTGAGGTCAACTTTAAAATAGGGGGTGGTTTTTTCAAACTTTTTTTTTTTGTATGGAGGCCGACCCACTCTAGTGTTCATATGTTTCAATTATTTTCCTCAATTCTATTGCTAGCTTATCAACTAAAGCAAAAGGTTTTGATTTTGAATCTATAAGCATTAGTCAAATTGATTGTTTCGGGTTCTTTGTTGCTGTTTTTTCTAGTTATTTTTATATATAAGTCTTGGCAAAGAAATTGACTCAGGTTCATAGCATTTTTTTCAAACAGTGAAAATTCACTTCGCAAATCTGTTTCGAATTCGATAAGTGAAGACAGCAGCTATCAAATCAGTATCTACTTTTTGCAAATATTAGTTGGTTATCTTGAAACGATTCAAAATTTGGTACCAGAAAACTATCAGGAAAGCTTTTTGAAGTTTTATTAATTTATTCAATAGTGCAGAATGGCTTCATGCCGCGTTTCGGATTTCTATGTTTGATCTTCACATAAAATTTCCAAAGATCTATATGAGGCACATATTGTAATAACATGATACGCCACTTTGCTTCAAAAGTTCTTATGTTATATTCATAAGGCTCTTGATGCATTATCAACATCCACTTAAAATATTGCGACCATTTAAAGATACATTCTGGCTCTATAATTAATAGAAATTTTAAGCATTACCATGATTTCTTACAAATAAAAATTATTTTAAAACTTTAAGGTGGATTACTTCGAAATATTTTTTATATGGCATGTCATCTTTGTACATGAATCCAAAGGGTTTTGCGAAGACACCTGCCGTGTAGGCTTAAGTCTACGGTGCTCCATAGCATGGGACCGAAACATTGCATCGGCCAATGCCCCTTTGAGGGTTCAAAGGCACCAAATTAGCTAAATGTTGTGATGACATATCGCAACCCTTGGTTTGGGTGGAGGCCTATCTAACACCTCTTCTGTACTGTGGAGTACGGCGCCCGAGTTGAGAATGCAACTCACACACGAAGCTAGGTAGCTCGTCCTGCGAAATGGGTAGTAAACCACAACCACCACGAAGCTCCTCGAAGGACCAGCCCAATAAGGCAAAAGCCAGGGGCCGCTGACTACCCGTGGTACCATTTTTAAAGTCCTAAGTCAGACCTCGTAGCAAAGCTATTCCCAGTTTTAGCCCATCACAGCTCTGGACTGGTGACCAATGAGTCACCACATACCCTAAGCATCCATCACATACACTCACACACACACATGCGTAACACATACTAAAACATCATAGTAAACGCCGTCTGGTACGCCGTCTTTCAGATTTGCACAATAAGCACTTCATATAAAGGGTGTTTTTAAGGGATTTTTTTCAATATGGATTACTCTGTTATCTGACAGTTGTTTTGACAGTTTAAAGTGACGTCTCTACTCAGTATTGTTTGGCAAATCATCATGAATAGGTTAACTCCAGAACATCGCTTCCAAATCGTGGAAATTTATTTTCACAAACAGTGTTCAAGTAAAAATGTTTATAGAGCACTTTGTGAATTTTATGGTGCACATAATCGTCCGTCTGAGACCACCATAAAGAACGTAATTACCAAATTTCGGTATACATTCACTCTTTTGGATGCCAAGCAAACGACAATTTATCGATTTGTCGTCGTGCGCAAGAAGTTGGACTTGTCCATCGACTTTATGGAAAATTTTGCGTCAAGATTTGGGTTTGGTGCCGCACAAAATTCAATTGGTGCAACAATTAAAGCCACACGATCATCAAATGCGCCGTGAATTCAGTAATTAGTCGCTTAATCAATTAGACGAAGATCCGCTTTTTTACCGCAAAATTCTCTTCAGTGATGAGGCGCATTTTTGGTTGAATAGATATGTCAACAAGCAAAATTTCCGTATTTTGAGCAAAGATAATCCACACGCCGTTGAAGAATTACTAATGCATTCCGATAAATGTACTGTTTGGTGCGGTCCGTAGGCTGGTGGAATCATCGGTCCTTATTTTTTTAAAAATGAGAAAGGACGACGCGTTACCGTGAATGGAAATCGATACAGAACCATGATCAATGAATTTTTGTTGCCAAGTCTTCAAGATATGGATGTGGACGAATTGTGGTTTCAACAGGATGGTACCACTTGTCATTCTGCGGGCGAAACAATCGACTTATTGAAAGAACATTTCGACAACAGCATTATTTCGAGAAATGGACCGGTGAATTGGCCTCCGCGTTCGTGTGATTTGCCGCCATTTGATTATTTTTGTGGGTATACGTGAAGTCATTGGTTTATGTGGATAAACCAGCAACGATTAACGCTTTGGAAACCGATATTCAATGTGTCATTGCTGAAATACGACCTCAAATGCTTGAAAAGGTGGTCGAAAATTGGACCTCCAGAATGACCTTTGTGCAAAATAGTCGTGGTGACCATATGCCCGAAATTATATTTAAATGTCAAATGCCAAGAAATAATTTACCAAATAAAAAATATTTTTTTGGCAAAAATTTCATTATTTGGCATGTTTTTTATTTAAATTTCAATTCAGCAAGCTCTTAAAAAAAACACCCTTTATAAGCACCTTCCTGCTCATTACATTTTGTTTGCCTGTTTACCATGCGCCTATGTGACGCAATGGTAGAGCTTCCGACTCTTGAGCAATGATCAACATCAATAGTCAGGGTTCAATTCTCGCTAGCGACTATCATTTTTTGAAAATTTTCATATGAATTGAAAACGTTAGCCTAGCGTCACGAATAAGAGACCTTGAAATTTCACTCTCCGCCAAAAAAGTTTCACTTCAAAAAGTTTAAAAATCTATTATATAACAATAAGTAACAATGACAGACATTAGTTACTTTGGGAATAACATCAAATAAAATGAACAAATTGACATAAATTTTCGGGCGAACCACCAATTTTTTCTATTTCATAGCTTCATGTAGCATTTAGTTTCAGTTAAGAGAAACAAATAAATAAGACATAAGTGCGTTCAAGAACAACATTTAATCACCTGTATCCGTGAGTATACAGAGGGCGGTACTAAGTTAATGTTTTAATAAAAGATTCGACGCTAGGAAGCGTTATAACTCTTCATATGACCCTGCATGTTTTCGTTAACATAAAGATACTTTAGTAAATATGTGTCAGTTTTGTTTAGTTGCATTTTACGAATTTCTTATCCTTGCTGGTTTTTCTTTCAGTTTAATTATTTCATTTACAATTATTTGAATTTCAAAACATGTTTTGATTGAAACGAAAAATAAACAATGTCTTGTTATTGCTTGATCTAACCAATGAAATCAATTAAAACACGCAATCATTGCAAAGTTTTCAATGTAAACCAATAACTAAAAGCATCTATTGAATTTACTATCATGAGTTTCATCTACGACAATGACGAATTAAATATAATTGACGCTATTAATATACTAGTACGTTGTCAGTTCTACAGGGTGTTAAAATAAAAACTAATTTTAACATTTTATGCAAATGGGTTTCAATAAATCTTACTGTTAAATTTTCTATTGTTTTGTGAACATTCATTACAGAAGCATTTGGGATATTCATAAATGAATGCAAAGGCAACAAAAAAAAAAAAAAAAAGAGAAAAAGATGACAAACACACAAGTAAAAAATGCAACACTTTTACGAGGAAAGGCTTAATAAATGTTATATAAAAACTTGACAAATAATAACAAATTCAAT
Source organism: Tetanocera ferruginea (assembly GCA_958299015.1). Taxonomy (NCBI): domain Eukaryota; kingdom Metazoa; phylum Arthropoda; class Insecta; order Diptera; family Sciomyzidae; genus Tetanocera; species Tetanocera ferruginea. The sequence goes on along the minus strand of OY282640.1, from coordinate 61,628,238 downwards.
TTGATTGTAAGCTCATGCTCAAAGTTAGCAAGCTTTAAACAACCTTCCAAAACTTTTAAATTTTTTGTCAGCTATTTTATTTTTAAATTTTTTTTATTTACATTAAATAGGGTGACCTGTTTCTTGGCCCAAAACTGTTTGTATTTGAGTAAATTTCATGCAAGGTTGATGATTGAAAAGAAGACGAAAAAAAGAATATATATACAATAAGGCATTTCTGTTGAAAATAAGAACGGCAAAATTATTTCTTTATAAAATAAGGTTAAATTATGAATATTCTTAGAATTTGACATGACTTTAGTATTTCTCTTCCACATTTATTTCACTACCAGCACTGACAATTGTCCAGTCATAAATAATATTGTGTTGAGATTTTAAGCTATTCTAAGAATATGTCAAAGGGAAAAATATTACAACAAAGAAGAAAATTAATGTAACAGAACGTAAGAAGTATCATCACTGAAACCATAAGAATGTTTCTAAAACATCTAAAGCTTATATGGATAATGTAATATGGATCACTTGTGATAAACAATTGAATTGCTCAGAAGTCCAATTGATACCGTATTTTTGGCTTTTTAAACGCAGCAAGATTATTTCATAACAATAACATTATATGTATGTGCAGTACGGATGCAGTGGGATTATCTGAGGTCACAGGCGGGTCATTGGTACTTTGATGGTTTCCATTTAACATTTGGACCAAAATGGATGATTCTATAGCCAATCGGATGCAGTGGGATTATCTGAGGTCACAGGCGGGTCATTGGTACTCTGTTGGGTTCCATGGAACATTTGGACCAAAATGGATGATTCTATAGCCAATCGGATGCAGTGGGATTATCTGAGGTCACAGGTGGGTCATTGGTACTTTGATGGGTTCCATGGAACATTTGGACCAAAATGGATGATTCTATGGCCAATCGGATGCAGTGGGATTATCTGAGGTTACAGGCGGGTCATTGGTAGGTACTATAATGGGTTCCATGGAACATTTGGACCAAACTGGATGATTCTATGGCCAATCGGATGCGGTGGGATTATATGAGGTCACAGGTGAGTCATTGGCACTTTTATAGTTTCCATGGAACTTTTGGACCAAAATGGATGATTCTATGGCCAATCGGATGCAGTAGGATTTTCTGAGGTCACAAGTGGGTCATTGGCACTTTCACGTGAATACGAACTTCACGTGTTGTTCGTGAATAAAAGACACGTGTAGTTGAGTTTTGTGTTTTTACTTGATATTTTTAAAAACACGTGAACACGTGCTTACGTGAAACTGGAAGTTCTAGTTCGTATTGGTAGCATTGTAAGCATTCGTTCGCATTGGGTTATATATGCACTACTGTTCTAGTATACTAAGTGCTCTATTTTGAAACCAGAGGTCATGAACCTCAGTCAATGATCTCAAACTGTCAAATTTAACAAAATGGGTCTGTGATCCGGTTAGATTTAACTCTTATGAAAAAAACAAGTTGGATCATATTTCGTTTTATGCTTTTACCCAATAGATGGCGTAAAATTTTAATTTTTGTTTTTAATGCAAATTAATTTGGATTCCACATCCCACTAGCACTAGCGAGTGTAGTTTGCAAACTATACATCGAACAGAAAGTGTAGCTAGCAAACTAAATATCAGACAGAGACGAGAGGAAAGGACATGTGCTCAGCGTGAAATATAGTAACCATACGATTTTTTAAAAATCGGGGTCTAAATTTTAATTTGAAATTAGTAGTTTAACTGACTGTAGCTCGCAAACTTTATATCGGGCAGAGACGAAAGTGGCACCAATGGAAAGTGTATTTGCTTCGCCTTCTTTTCAACTAGTCAATGAACTCAACCTGTCAACTAAACAAAATTATCAAAAAAAATTTGAAATTTTGCTTGTTTCTTTTTGCTTGCTCATTAAATCATACTTACTTTCTAACTTTTTCTTTGTTTTGGCCTCGATAAGCAGTCCATAATTGAGTGTTTTATTTACATATTTATTTTTTAATTTTTGGAAGATCAATAAAAATACGTGCAAAATGAACAAAACAATCGGACGTCTACACTTACGATACTATCGAAACTGTTTCTTTTTTTTACTTTTCTGTGTTTTAGCATGTAATATCAAAACCAAATTTAGCATGAGCTTTTGGAGAACCTATAGGGACTTCAGCTACAATATTTTACAGGGGGATGCGTTATAGGATGTAGAACAAATTTGCATCAAAAAGTCAATTTCGAAAAAAATAAGCTTTCACGTTCTACAGTGCATTGGAGACGAAATTCACACTCAAGGGTACAACATGGATGCTGAAACACCATTATTCAAAGTAAAAAACACCAATAAAATAGTTCCAATTAGTTCCAATGTTCCAATGAAAAAATATCAAAACTACATTTTATAGTTAATTCCCAAAACTTAAAGCAAATATAATTCTGGTTCAAACAATTATCAATTATTAATTATAATTATCCATAATAACAATTCAAGTAATTATCTTACCAGATGTATTTTTTCCATATTTTTTCATGTTGTTTTTTACCAGAGATGAATATCTCTGTCAGTTTATAAAAAATTTAATTTATTTCTTTTTTGTATTTAATTGCAAATAATTTACTTAAAAAAATTTTAATATTTTTACCGTTACTTTATTATTTATATTTTAACCATTGCCTTTAAAAAGTCCACTAAATTGAATGTTTTCTCAAAAAATGCTATAAAAATTGTTTTCGTTGTAAAAATAAAAAAAATTCAAATTTGCATTTTTTATTTTCTTTTATTATATTGAGTTTTTTAATCAGGTTTAGGCTGTAGATGTGCAAACCACTTTTAAAAATTGTGATTTCACTTCAGGGGGTTCCCAACCTTTTAAAACAGAAAAAAAAATTTTTCTGCAAAAGTCCGCTTTTTAATGGATTTGAAATTTAGTTTAAGAAGAGCTTATGAATTGATCGAATTTTAAGTTAAAAAATCAAAAGTTCCACTTTCCGAGCAAATAACTCAGTCAAAATTTAACGGTTTTAAAAAAAAAATGTTTTTTGGGTTTTTTGGCGTTTTTTTCATCGGAATATGTTATAAATTGATGTTGTAGGTGTTCTGTAAGTATTTTTAATTAGTTTTTTAATTATATCTTAGTATTATTTTTTTTTTTCTAAAATCTATTTTATAATTATTTTTTATTTAAATTAGTTATATTTTATAGCTTGAAATGTTAAGCAGCGAGGTTGTTGAATAGTAATTATGTTTATCTCGTTAGTTATATTAGTGTAAGTCCGTCTTCGTATTTGGACAGTTACATTTAAAATTTTAGTGTCAGATCATAAGTTTTAAGCATTCAGATGATGATCTTTTATATCATTATTGAGACTAAATATATCGTTATTAAGGAAAAAGCTGCCTGAATAGAACATCATAAATTAAATGTTGCTAACATTTAATTTTTATTGAATTGCTCGAATTCGGGCAACAGGTTTACTAGTAGAAATTAAACGCATTTGCGTTTCTACAAACTAAAATTTAAAACTGACGTGTTTAAATTTTATTTATAAACTCTTTTCTTTTTTTATAATTTCCTTTATTATTTCTGTGAAATGACAAAGAAAAAAAAAAAATATAAAATATCAATTTTTGAATTTGTCGAATTTGTTTTATAGATATCCAACATGAGATAAAATAAAATCTATATAATTATATCAATATTTTAAATATTTTAAAATACATATTAACAATACAAACTTACAATACAAACATTTTGTTTTCAAATTTTTTGTTTAATTTTAAAGTATGTTTTTACCTCAGTGTACAGTGGCTATTAAGCTATTTTAACTATTTTTTTTTTTTTTGCTTTTTGTTATTGATATGAATCTCTAAGAACGAGCCAATCTGATAAGATACTGAAAAATCGTTTTGACATTTTAATAAAATAAAAGTGGTCATCAAACATCTGTTGAAGAGTGTGAAATACTTAAAAATCATTATTATGAAATGGTTCAATTAAGTTCCGTTCAACACATACTGTTCAACACTAATTGAGCGTTATTTACACAAAAACTGGATGCAAAATAAGACAATAACTATGCAGAACAAGATTTTTAGTGAAGGTGATAAAAGATGGATATAAAGAAGAGTACGTGAAAATCCGCATGTAAGTGCCCCAAAACTAACAAACGATGTTAAAAAAAATATAATAGGAAAAAGTGTCACTCCAAAACCGTTCGCAGAATTCTTAGGGAAGCCGATTTTCATGGACGCACAGCCCGCATCAAACCATTTGTCAGTGTCTTAAATGAGGATCAGAAGTTCTGAAAAACCATTATTTTTGCTGACCTACCAATCGGAAAAAGTTAAACTTGCTTTCGTCAAATGTAAGAAAAAATTATTTAGAATTTTTAGGTGATGCCGTTTGAACCTCATATTTTAAATCAAAAACCCATCAAAACTATTTTGACATTAAATTCCGTTTAATTATCTTTTCAATAATATTTAAAACTAAAAATTCGGTTAATAACTGTTTGAGATATGAATTTTCGATAAAATCAATTTTCGTCGTTTTTGCCGATTTTTGTCGATTTTTTGCACCCCGTAACACTGCCAAAAATCATGCCAAATTTTTTATATCCGTCAGTGATGCTCCTTGCTAAATTTGATCAAAATTGGAGAGGGTCATCCGTAACCCGGTTTGTTAAAAACTGAATTGCTGTGTTGCTGAGCATTTCCAACGTCGCGAACGCGACATTCGTACGCCTTTGAGGAGCAAAAAAATAAAGATATCTGCGAAACGCAACATAATATTTGAAAGCGGTTAATTGTAAATTAAAAAAGATTAATCTTAATATATAAAAGACAAGCGTCCTGCTCCGTGCCCTATATCGTAAAACATGTTTAGCCTGGACCAGAACCATTGGAAATGTTTGTACTTACTAAACCTTTTGCTCTATATCGTAAAACCTGTTCAGCCTGGACCAGAATCTGTTGTAAAATTATCTATTTGAAATCTTTGTACGTACTTGCTTTTTAGAACCTGTTCAGAATGGACCAGAACCTGTTATTAAATTATGTATTGGAAATCTTTGTACTTTAAGACTATCGTCATTTTCCTCAACTACTATATATCAAACATCATGTCTTGCTATTACAGTGCTTCTTAATTAACAGAACCGCAACCTATTCGGTCTGCATAAACTGAACAGCAATGATAACATTCAGTGACGTTGGTGTCAATTGAAATTGCTAGAATTAAATCACAATGTTCGGTCTTCTGATCCAAGTTTTAGCGATTGTAACTTGAGTAGCAGTTAAGAAATGGAGATGAAGATATCATAGAAATTCCAGATTATTTTGTTTGTAAAGGTTCGCTTATTAACCCTTTTAATGGCTTGCCTAGAATAATCGTGGACAATTTTTTTGAGCTTATATTCCCATCATTTAAGCAATAAAAAGATTAAAAAACATCCCTCTGATTTTTACATGCGCTGCTTTGCTTTTGGCAGGCTGTCTAATATAATGGACAAAACCACGATAACGTTGTATTATAATATTTTAGTTCAACTAAAACAACCGGAGAGAAATGCAAATGCGTTATTTATGCAAATGTTATTATAAAAAAAAAATTATGGTGATCGTGGCGTGCAGGTTAAGTGTGTGGCTTAGTATGCTCGGAGCCCGAGTTCGATCCCCAGTCGCGGCGAAAAGTTTTTTCAATAAAAAATTTTTCAGATCGGTCACCACCTCTCTGCAGACAATGGCAAACCTCAGAGAGTAAAAAATGCCATGTTAAGCTTCTTGAGAACAAGAACTTTAGCCGTTCGGAGTCGGCATAAAACGTGTAGGTCCAGTTCTCGGTTAATTATTATAAAAACATAATTATACTTTGCACACTAATCACAATACTCACTTTTTTGCAAAATTTATTAACACGCGATATAAAAAAATTGAAGGCTACTGTTGGGCATAAAATCAAAAATCTAACTAAGTTAAACGTTATTTATCTCCCTAAAATTATTTTTGTCATGTTGGCACAACTTCACTTCATAGCACCAACCTATTTGATTTTAGAAAAAACTTTGGAAAATTTAAAAAAAAAATTTTCCGAAGTGTCCAATATAATGGACAAGTCCATTGAAAGGGTTAAATAGATTTTTGGCGATACTTTGAGTCCGAATAACATCAACCGTTATTCCAAAATTGCTATCCTGTGGAAAAAAATTCCGATGTGAACGAAGTCAACGAGCAAGTTCTAAATATTTTAGTTGCTGACACAGTGAGAGATTTGAGCACGGATTAAATTGAAGACAGTGATGATAACGATAAACAAAATTACCCTGCCGATTTTTTGAATGAATTTTATCCTTTAGGAATGCCACTGCATAAGTTAAACCTCAAAATTGGAAGTATTATAATACTTCTTCGAAATTTCCATACCAAAAAAGATATCTGTAATGGAAGGTGGTTAGTTTTGAAAAACCTAAAAACTTAATTAATCATCGCACAAGTATTGACAGGTGCACTGGCGAACATTAAATAGTTTTCATACGTATAATTGATTTGGCCCCGACAAACACAGATTTGCCTTTCACTCTCCGGAGGCGACAATTTCCAGTTAAACTGTTAAACATTAATAAATTGCAAGGTTAAATATTGCAAAAAGTAGGAGTTTTTCTAAAAGAACTGGTATTAAGTCATGCGCAGTTTTAGCGGGCTGATGATGTAAAACTAAGCATTATAGATGGCAAGGTACAAGGTTAATTGGTTAAAATTCTAAAGCCTGGTTTTCACTATGTCAATTTCAATGGTCAGTTGTTGTCAGTCACATGAAAAATGCCAACACGTTGTCATTTTTTTATGTTTGACAATGGCGAAATATATAAAAAACTGATCTCTTCACATATTTATAGCAGAAATTGCAAAAAAAAAATGTTATTTATGTGATTTTTTAAACTTTTAAATTTCATGTCAAACAAAAAATGACTAAGTGAAAACCAAGAATAAGAATTTTTTTTACTAGAAATGTTGTTTGTACGGAAGTTTTATAAAAATAATTTAATAAACATGTTTTCAAATAAAAACCTTTGTATATAAATCCAATAAATTTTTTGTCGCATTTTGTACTCTAAATGGTTCCTTCCCGTCGTAGGACGGGCTTTTACACTAGTATGGCTTTAAAGAAATATTTGTCATTTTGACATGTTTCCATTAATTTTTTTATTGAGTTTAAGCCTGATCACGAAACGCGACCTCTAGCACGCGACATATTTTTCCATCACGTTTTGAATAAGAATTAGTTAAAGTAATTTCTGCAAATAGCTTTGTTGTTGTAGCAAGCCTATTACTTAATGAATTACTTGGCTAAAGCTCTGAAAAAATAATTCTTAAAAAATATGTTTTTTAAGAATTATTAACTTAACGTAATTTCAGATAATTTGTGCATTACCTATCAAAAACATCGTATATATTATTTGTGAGTTTTATTAATATTACTAGTGTAAAAGCCCGTCCTACGACGGGAAGGAAACATTTAGAGTACAAAATGGGACAAAAAATTTATTGGATTTATATACAAAGGTTTTTATTTGAAAACATGTTTATTACACCCAGAAAAAAAATCGTGTAAAAATAACACTTTTTTTAACACTAAATCATGTTATTGAAATTCAACACGATCAGTCATGTTAATAATTAACACTTTACATAATAATTCAAGTCTGTTAAATGAACGTTTGTGCAGAGTGCAAAATCACATAAAATGGCTTCTGCTGAACACAACATTCAGAAAAGGGGCATTTTGTCACTTAATTCGCTCAACAGCAACATTATTCGCACTGTCTTTTCTTTTGATGCAATGAGCAAATCAACACTTTACTCATGTTATTTTTTAACACTGCATAATACAGTGTTAATCTTTAAAAATTGTTGTTGTTTTGCGAGTAAAAATTATCATGTTAGATTGACAGGAGCCGTGTTGAAAAATGTTGCCTCATTTTTCCCTGGGTGTAAATTATTTTTTTAAAACTTCCGTATATACAACATTTCTGGTAAAAAAATTCTTATGCTTGGTTTTCACTTAGTCCTTTTTTGTTTGACATGAAATTTAAAAGTTTAAAAATCACATAAATTACATTTTTTTTGCAATTTTTGCTATAAACATGTGAAGAGATCAGTTTTTTATATTTTTCGCCATTGTCAAACATAAAAAAATGACAACGTGTTGGCATTTTTCATGTGACTGACAACAGCTGACCATTGAAATTGACATAGTGAAAACCAGGCTTTAGAATTTTAACCAATTAACCTTGTACCTTGCCATCTATAATGCTTAGTTTTCCATCATCAGCCCGCTAAAACTGCCCATGACTAAATACCAGTTCTTTTAGAAAAACTCCTATTTTTTGCAATATTTAACCTTGCAATTTATTTATGGTCATTGAAAATGAAAGTTTAACTGGAAATTGTCGCCTCCGGAGAGTGAAAGGCAAATCTGTGTTTGTCGGGGCCAAATCAATTGTAGGTATGAAAACTATTTAATGTTCGCCAGTGCACCTGTCAATACTTGTGCGATGATTAATTAAGTTTTTAGGTTTTTTCAAAACTAACCACCTTCCATTACAGATATCTCTTTTGGTATTGAAATTTCGAAGAAGTATTATAATACTTCCAATTTTGAGGTTTAACTTATGCAGTGGCATTCCTGAAGGATAGAATTCATTCAAAAACTCGGCAGGGTAATTTTGTTTATCGTTATCATCACTGTCTTAAATTTAATCCGTTCTCAGATCTCTCACTGTGTCACCAACTAAAATATTTAGAACTTGCTCATTGACTTCGTTCACATCGGAATTTTTTGGGTACAGGATAGCAATTTTGGAATAGCGGTTGATGTTATTCGGACTCAAAGTATCGCCAAAAATCTATTTAACCCTTTCAATGGACTTGTCCATTATATTGGACACTTCGGAAAATTTTTTTTTTATTTTCCAAAGTTTTTTTCTAAAATCAAATAGGTTGGTGCTATGAAGTGAAGTTGTGCCAACATGACAAAAATAATTTTAGGGAGATAAATAACGTTTAACTTAGTTAGATTTTTGATTTTATGCCCAACAGTAGCCTTCAATTTTTTTATATCGCGTGTTAATAAATTTTGCAAATAAAGCGAGTATTGTGATTGGTGTGCAAAGTATAATTTTGTTTTATAATAAAAAAAACAAATTCGCCATTTCAGCCCTTGAAAGGACTTTGACCGAGCTTTTTATGATCAATTGTGTTGTGTGTGTTATTAAATGTTTGCACACAATTAACCGAGAACTGGACCTACACGTTTTATGCCGACTCCGAACTAAAGTTCATGTTCTCAAGAAGCTTTACATGGCATTATTTACTCTCTAAGTTTTGCCATTGTCTGCAGAGAGGTGGTGACCGAACAGAAAAATTTTTTATTTAAAAGAAATTTTAGCCGCGACTATGGATCGAACTCGGGCTCCGAGCGTACTAAGCCACACACTTAACCTGCACGCCACGATCACCATAATTTTTGTTTTTACAATAACATTTGCATAAATAACGCATTTGCATTTGTCTCCGGTTGTTTTAGTTGAACTAAAATATTATAATACAACGTTATCGTGGTTTTGTCCATTATATTAAACAGCCTGCCAAAAGCAAAACAGCTCATGTAAAAATCAGAGGGATATTGTTTAATCTTCTTATTGCTTAAATGATGGGAATATAAGCTCAAAAAAAATTGTCCACGATTATTCTAGGCAAGCCATTGAAAGGGTTAAAAAGCGAACCTTTAAAAATAAAATGATCGGGAATTGCTATGATATCTTCATCTCCATTTCCTAACTTGAGTAGCTAATCACTAAAACTTGGATCAGAAGACCGAACATCGTGATTTAATTCTAGCAATTCGAATTGACACCAACGTCACTGAATGTAGTAATTGCTGTTCAGTTTATGCAGATCGTATAGGTTCTGGTTCTGTTAATTAAGAAGCACTATAATAGCAAGACATGATGTTTGATGTATAGTAAAGTTGAGGAAAATGACGATAGTCTCTAGTACAAAGATTTCCAATACATAATTTTACAACAGATTCTGGTCCAGGCTGAACAGGTTTTACGATATAGAGCAAAAGGTTTAGTAAGTACAAACATTTCATATGGATAATTTTACAACAGGTTCTGGTACAGGCTGAACAGGTTTTACGATATAGGGCACGGAGCAGGACGCTTGCCTTTTATTTATTAAGATTATAATTATTTTTGAAAAATAATCTAATTGATTACAAATCGTAATCGAAATTTAACAGCTATCAGTTATATTATAGAGTTATATCAATAAAAAAAAATACATATGAGGCTAGTGAGAAAAATTATGATATATTATTGTAACCCCACCCGCACTACGTATGTGGCTATTTTCTTTATGACAACGTTTTTACGCCTTTAAGGAGGCGTGGCAGATGTGGAAAAGTGCATACATAATCCAGCAGAATCACCATCTAAGTTGATTTAATCAAGTCCGTCCCTGTTTTTGTATGTCCCCCTGTTTGTTGACATGATTACAGCCGTTATTATTAAGTTATCGTTATGAAATTCGATATTTAAGCTTAAGCTTAATTTGAACTGTTAACACTTTGTTAAAAATTCAGTAAAATGGATGAAACTCCATACTTCCCATACAAGTGTATTTAGAAAATGGCACATGATCGCGAACGCGACACACTTTGATAATCAATATTAAATGTTTAGGCCCGTTAACTGATCTCCGAAGTTTAAATTCCTTAATCTCAGATTTCGTAAACAGAGTTTGAATTTTAAACTGAGGTAAAATTATCTTCCTAACTTATCTCATTTTTATCGGCAGTTTACTTAAACTTTGTTTAAAAATTTAAACTGAGATTAAAAAACATATTTGAGCGGCACTGTAGTAAAAATTCTACAACTTTGACGTAGGACATCAAAATATTTCAAAAATTTTTGATAAAATAATGCAAATTGTCAGTTTCATTGGAATATTTTTTTTTTCAAAACTTAAAATATGTTTGTTTTTGGTTTATTGTTTTGATTTTTTTGAAGTATGATTTTTTTATTTTTTGTTTATGATTGAGAATATTTCCAATGCTCTCAGAGAATTTTTGACAAAATCTAAGTTTAAATTTTTTAAACCTAGAATTTCTGTGTTTAAATTTAAACTTGCCTCACCAAGTTAAACTTAGATTTTTTGAGATGACGTATCGGCGTTAAAATTTAAACTGAGGTTAAGGAATTTTAAACTTTGTTTAAGCTAAACTTTGTTTAAAATTGAGATCAGTTAACGGGCCTTAGTATGATTTTTACCTGTAGTAACTTTTTTTATAGTTAGGCGACTAAATTTGATGTAAGTTACAATTTTCAGACTCTTGCTTAGAACGATCACGAAGTTCTGATAACAAATGATGGTTAAGGTACAAGAACGCGACATTCGAGTAGTAAGTAAAGCAATATTCAAAATTTACCGTTAATCGAGCTTTTTTTGGAATCTTTTTATTTATTTTTGTTTATTTGTAGTTGATAGATGGATTTTATAAGAAGAATGCAAAGACAATATTAATAAATAAACAAAAAATACTAAAGAGAAAAAGCCCTCAAAAGTAGCTAAAAGCAATAAAAACATATTTCTCAGATATCAGGTTGATTTTCAATAAGTTGTAAATGCATTAAATTCTACAAATTCCAGCATTTCTTTTAAATAATAACAAAAAAAATTATTTGTTTATTAACATTTTTCTTTTTCGGTCCCGGTAGACCATTCTGTGGAATTGCCCACTTGAATTCTTTTTTTTAAATTGCAATTAAATTACGTTTATCTTAAGCTTAATTCCCCCCCCCCCTCTTTAAAGAAATCTACTTCCGTCATTGCAAAGCAGTATAACCCTGCAAACATTTTCTGAGGCTCTCCAAAAAATGACTCTAAAAAGAGTGTTTTTTATGCATGTTTTATGATGACTCATTAAAAGGACTCATGAAAGTGTCTTTAATATGACTGTTACATGATTTTTCAAAAATAAGACTCATAAAAGAGTCATTACTGTATCTGTTTTATGAGTACTCATAAAAGACACTCATTAAAGAGTCCTAAATATGACGGTAACATGATTGTTCATAAAAAAGACTCATAAAAGAATCTATTTTGATTAATATATGCGTAATCATAAAGAAGACTCATAAAAGAGTCTTATATATGTGTGTTTCATGAGAAAATAGAATCAGATAATTGCAAAAGCACCATATCGAATGAATAAATAAGAACTTAATCGAATATATTTTTAAAAAATTTTATTAAACTTTGTCACTGTCTGTTATGGATATATCGTGGCTACGCTTTTCGGAGAAATGTTTGTTTGTGGTGATTTACATGCATTAAAATTTAACTACAACAAATGTTGCAAAAGATTTCTTATATGAGTCTTAAAAGAGTATTTAATATGAGTATTAAAAGAGTACTACATATGAGTCTTAAAAGAGTACCAAACATGAGTCTTAAAAGAGTATCAAATGTGAGTCTTAAAACCGTCATTACTATGAGTCCAAGAAGACTCATAAAACAATCATTTTTATGAATCATATTTTGGAGCCCACAACATAAGAAAATGTACTCATAAAAGAGTCTTTTTTGAGCCCATTATGATGATAAACTCTCATTTATATGAGTCTTGAAAGAGTCTTTTAAGAGTCATAATGTTTGCTGGGAAGTTATCGTACAACATAAGTTTTTCATTTAATTACTTTAAATAATTACATTTAGTTTCAATTTCATAGCAAATACCTTTTTTTTTTTTGTGTCACCCATTAAATAGTGAAAATTAAAATGACAGTAAATATTAAATATGTAAACTTTTCCTCCTACTTCAAAAGGATGTTTGCTTATCTAATGAGAATCTCAATTGTTTGAACAAAGATCTGGCTGTCTGTTAGTCTGTCTGTCTAGCTATTGGTGTCTGTCCGTGACTGTTGTTTATGCAGCTGAACTATCTTAAATGCTTGTCAAGGTAAAACTAAACCGTAGAGAATCCATGCTTTGCCTTAAGTCTTGAAATCCTTTACAGAACAGTTACAATGCTTATCGCTGCCAAAAATACCATAATGTTATACATATATGAAGATATATACATTCGCATGACTATGCATGTATTAGGGAACTTAATTTCAGAAGGTTTTCAGAAGGTTTTCAGAATCTCGGGATTATTGGAATTAAATGGGATTTTAAAATTACTTTCGGATTTTAAAAACGACAGATAGTGCTAAATCGGGTCACGACGCATATCAAGAAAATAAATGACGGGCATATTGCAAAAACATGATAAGCGATATTGTTTCAAAAGTTCATATTTTATGTTCATTTTGTCTCTTGATCTACTTAACATATTGCATCCATTACCTGATAAATCTTGGCTCTATATGGAAAAGTTGATTTTAGCATTACCATGATTTCATACAAATATACATTTTTTTAAAACTTTAAGGTCAATTATTTCGAAATATTTTTTATGTGGTATAGCATATTTTTACAATAAGCTCTTCATATATACATTTCTAAAGCTGACACACTTATTTCAAAACCTTTGTACAAATGTTATATTTCCTGACCTGTTCACGATTTGAGATTTTCTTCTTCTTAGACACTGAATTTTCAACTTAACAGAAATTTTTTTTATTCGATTGAATTTAAAATGTTGCATTTTAAAAATATTTTTTTACATATATTTTTTTTGTTTTTTTATTCTCAGCATCACGCAAAGAAAATCCCAGGATGTTGAGAGTCTTTCCGGGATGCCGGGATAATGGATTGAATTCCCTGGTGTATATATACAAATTTTATCTGCAGTTTAAACATGTCAACACACATCAATGTCACACAATCACTCGCTGTATACCTTTGACTGCTGCCTATACGTGTGTGTATGTTCGGCTTTAATCTTTGTACAGCCATGTGTCCTTGCTTGAATGTATGTTTGGCAAGGTATGCGTGATGTTAGCATATTTCAGCATTTGTAAAACTTGCCTTACAAACTGCAACAAAACTACGGATAAAGCAAAAAAAGCAACAAACGAGCGAGTGCAAGTTGGAATGCAGAAAACTATGAGTCAGCATATCACGAGTACCACATTTATATGTTTGATAATCTACGGCTATGTGTGAATGTTAATGTGACAGTATGCATTTGACACACTGACAGACAGCATGGTTGTGTTGATGTGTGAAATTGTGTTTTTCTTAGCAACTGTTATGCTTTCCACACGCTAGCTTTAAAAAAAAAATGCAAAACAAAAAAAATATCCTTGAAAACATTTCTTTACAATTAACAGTGCGAAAAAAGTAAAAAAACCGTTATCTAATTGTATTATGCGCTTGCCGCTATGCATATCTGTATGTATATGCTACTCTCACACACACACGCACACATTTTTGATTTCATTTCCTCAACTGCTGTGTTTTTTTCTGATCTGCTCTCTGTTTGACTTCCTTTTCAAAATGTTAGCCATAAAAACTTCCGGTGAGAAGATTTTTTTGTATTCATTGTGTCTGCATGATGGAGGAAAAAAGTGTTGTTACGGTGTTGGGTTTTTGCCGCTTCTTTTGCAGCTCATGCTGAGCGCATTCAAAGTTTTTATTTTCTTTTTTTTCACCGTGGTTACAGCTGCTGACTTAGTTAGATACGGTGCTAAAATGTGAAACTTTTGTGTGTAGTATTTGTGTGTGCGTGTGTGTGTTATCTTCGTATTCATGTTGCTTCAATTTGCGTTAGTTTCATTAGAAAAAATTAAAAATCCTCGTTATTACTTGCATTCACACATGTACAATTTTCCTTTGTCGTTATAATATTAATTTGCGGTTATCTTGAATTTTGATTTTTATTTGCTGCAGTTAAAATTTGAAATAAAATAGTCTTAATTGCAAGGGTGACAGCAAGTTCAATGACATTTTTAACATATGAAATCAATTGATTTCAACTCTTTAAAAAAAAAATACTTTAAGACCGCTTCAAAATGATCTTTTCGAACAAGCAAGTCATGTTGAGTTCAAAAATTCGAAAGAAACTTGTTAAGTCCCATTAAAAAGTTGAAGTGGCCCTTGATTCTTTCGATTTCTAAATTCAAGTATTTAAATTCAAAATTTGTTTACAGGGCCGGCCCGAGTGTTTGTAGCACCCTAGGCCAAGAGTCTAAATTGCGCCCACATTTTTTTAACACGCTCCGGGCATGCTAGCCATACACTTAAAACCCAACCACACTTGCAAGTACAAGTTCGAAAACTCTAAAAATCATACATACACTCACAATCTGGCCACTAGCAACTCTACTGCCAACGAAATTTACAAATAATTATCCAATTAATTATTTTTTTCAATTTGAATTTATATCCAAAATTATCGGATATAATATATATTCTCTATTTGGACGAGTGGTCGCATGGTTACGTGCATGCCACGGTCACAACATACACGGTTCGATATTAAGGTCCACTTTTTCAACTTATTAAATTGTAATATGCATTCTCACCAAAAAAATTGAAATTTTTAATATTATTTAGAGTAAATAAGTTTGTATCTATATAAGAAGTTTTCAACTTTTTGTTATGAAAATTTTATCTAAATATGTTGAATAAACTTACTATAATGTAGAAAATTTAGACCTAAGAGTAAAAAAAGCAAAGTATGAAATGCTCAACTATTTGAATTGAATAATTGAAAGTTTTGGTAAAATAATTTAGCGAAAAGGTTTAAACTACAAAGTTCAGAAAATAAATAAAAAAAATTGAAAAATTCAACAAAAAGGTTCACTTTCTCAACTCAAGTAGTTAGCAATACAATTAAGAGACCGACTTTTCAACCGAAAAAGTTGAAAGATTTAAATAAAAGTTGATTCAAAAAAATGTAAAATTTAACAAAAAGATTTTCTCAAAGCTTATAGTTAAACAATTCAATGAGAAAGTCAATTCTTGAACCGAAAAAGTTGAAAAATAAATAAAAGTTGAATAAAAATTGACTTTTTCAACCCTAAAAGCTGAAGGATTCTACTGAAAGGTTGTGTTTTTTATGCCTTTAAATGGAAAAAATCTTATAAAAGTTGGTCGCGAATAATTCTTAACACTATAACACTATAACAAAAATACGAACAGTGGTAATTTCTAAAATTTTCTTGTAATTGATAAGTACAACATTATAGTTGATAGTTTTTTTGAAATTGTACTCAAATAATTTGAATTCACTGCAGTAATCTGCACAAACACAAAAAAAAAAAGATAGCTATGTAGAAAATTTCATCATTCATGTCAAAAAATATGTTATAAGCAAAATATGTTCAAAAATTTATTGAAAAAATCAACATTTCAAAAAAATTTTCAACCTATAAATATGAAAAACTCGATATAAATAGTTGAAAAGTAAATTTTAAAGATGATAAATTGGTCTCTAATGTTGAAATGCTTGTAAAAGTTTTCAATGACGAAAAACTTTACCGAAATAGTTGAAAAAGTTCACTAAAAAGTTTATAAATTCTTTCCGTTAAGTTCTAATAAGTTTTCAAGTTATTTAAGTTGAAAACTAGACATAAATAGTTGAAAAAATAAAAAATTAAGAATGAAAAATTAGTTCCTTTCGTTTAAATAACTAAAAACAAAAAAGAAAACAAATTGGCCATTACAGCCCTTGAAAAGACTTTGACCGAGCTTTTTATGATCAATTGTGTTGTGTGTGTTATTAAATGTTTGCACACAATTAACCGAGAACTGGACCTACCCCTGCAAACATTTGGAAGACGATTGGAAGATTAGAAGATTTGGCGACGCGCTAGCGATTCGCCTAAGGGTTCTTTGGAAGATTGATCGCTTTTCGATCGCCGAAGCGATGAATACGCGATTCTCAAAAAATTTAAAAATCTTCCTTCGCTCATTCCGGCGATTGTTGGAAGATGGATCGCTTTTCGATCGCCCAAGCGGTGAATGCGCGATTGACAAAAAATGTTCAAAATCTTCCTTCGCTCATTCCGGCGATCGTTGGAAGATTGATCGCTTTTTGATCGCCCAAGGGATGAATGCGCGATTCAAAAAAATTTCAAAATCTTCCTTCGCTCATTCCGGCGATCTTTGGAAGATTGCTTTTTAAAAAGCTTTTCAAAATCTATCATTGTTATATGAAGCAGGCTCTGAAAAATCGTTTAAATTAATCAAAAAATTTAACTTTTAAAAAATTTCATGAAACTGGGATAAAACAACGTCTGAAGAGCCCGCTAGTTCAAACATGCAACAACTTGTAACATTCAACAACGATGCTCTGCAACAAACAAAAACCCCTTCTGCCATTCGTTGGCGAATCGCTTAAGACTCCTTTCAGCGAATCGTTCGCGACTCTTCCTGGCGAATCGCCTAAGACTCTTCTAGGCGATTCGTTGGCGAATCTTCCCGGCGAATCGCTTAAGACTCCTCTCAGCGAATCGTTTGCGACTCTTCCTGGCGAATCGCCTAAGACTCTTCTCGGCGATTCGTTGGCGAATCTTCCAGGCGAATCGCTTAAGACTCCTCTTGGCGATTCGCCGGCGAATCTTCCCGGCGAATCGCTTTAATGGCCTCAGCTGCTTACATTCGGCGATTCCCGGAAGACTCTCAGAAGAGCTCGCCGGCGATCGTTTCATCTTCCAAGCGATTCGCTGGAGATTCTCAGACGATTAAAAATGTTTGCAGGGACATGTTTTATGCCGACTCCGAACGGCTCATGTTCTCAAGAAGCTTTACATGGCATTATTTACTCTCTGAAGTTTGCCATTGTCTGCAGAGAGGTGGTGACCGATCAGAAAATTTTCATTTTTTATTGAAAAAACTTTTCGCCGCGATTGAGGATCAAACTCGGGCTCCGAGCGTGCTAAGCCCCACACTTAACCTGCACGCCACGGTCACCACGTTTAAATAATTACAATAAAAACAAAAACTAATTAAACAGTAAGAAATTAGTGTGGGAGATAACGGGGCGATCTTCACATGGCAACGTGACTGAATGCTCAACTTGGTGAGGCCATCATTATTCATGTCGAAATTGTCTCAAGTCGACTCAAACCTCCGCGTGGTGTCTCCTGGAAACGTAAAAAACTATCATACCGATATACTTTGGCGGCGATTCTGAGCGTCGGGCTTCCTTTGGCCATCAAGCAAAGGTTGTGCGTTGGGTTTGAAGCCCACCATGTAATAAAAATATTTCAATGAAAAGTTTAAGAATTAATAAAAGAATGATCCCCAAATCTGATGACGACTACCGCAAACGAAAAAGTGATAATGATTTACGCAATCCAAGAAATGCGATGGAAGGGACAGGGTTGCTTACGGCAAGCATCCTGTGATATCTACTACAGCGGCCATGCGGAGAAGCACAAGTTTGGATGCGGATTTGTAGTTGGCAAGAGAATACGGCATCATGTCCTGCGATTCACTTCTGTGAACGAACGACTTGCCATAGTCCGCTTTAAGGCAAAATTTTTTAACATAAGCCTAATATGTGCGCACGCTCCGACAGAAGAAAAAGATGACGAGACCAAAGAAAGTTTTTACGAGTGCCTTGAAGACGCATACGAGCGCTGCCCCCGTCATGTCATAAAAACCGTGCTTGGTGACCAGGAGTGTCGCGACGCCACTGCAGAGAAGGACACCGCCTACAAAGCCACCCTGCAGTCGGTTGTAACGCGTGCTGTTATGGAGCGATACCGAGAGAAGAGGAGGGAAGAGAGACGAATTTTCAGGCGGAAAAAACGAGAGGCAGAAATGCGTGAGTGCGAGAAAATTGAGATGCATGGCGACAAGAATGAGACTCGAAAATTTTTCGAAAAAATAAGATGCCTGGCTGATGGTTTTAGACCGGAGCCTCTTCCTGCAAGGATGAAAATGGGAATCTAGTGACAGATATCCAGAGTTCACTGATGTTATGGAGGGAACACTTCTCTAGTCTTCTAAATGGCGACGCTGACAACAATCCCACCAGTGGAGATGATATCCCAGAAACCCCAATTATGGATGACAGCGTTGAAGTTCCGCTGCCCGACTATAACGAGGTCTTAACAGCGATAGCTCGGCTTAAAAACAACAACGCCGCAGGAGACGATGGCCTACTGGCTGAGCTGTTTAAGATCGGTGGCGAAGCTCTGTTAAAATGCATTCACAGACTTCTATGCAGAATATGGTCGGAAGAATCCATTCCAGCTGATTGGAACCTCAGTGTGCTCTGCCCAATCCACATGAAAGGCGATCCCACCATTTGCGCCAACTACCGTGGGTTTAGCCTACTTAATATCGCATATCAGGTCCTGTCGAGCGTATTGAGTGAAAGACTGAAGCTCATTGTCAACCAACTGATTGGACCTTATCAGTGTGGCTTCAGACCTGGAAAGTCCACCATCGACCAGATCTTCACGCTCCGACAAATCTTGAAAAAGACCCTCGAAAAACAAATCGACACACACCATCTTTTTGTCTATTACAAAGCCGCCTTCGACAGTCCAATAAGGAGTCACCTTTACCTTTACATCATGTCTGAATTTGGTATTCCTGCGAAACTAATACGTCTTTGCAGGATGACACTGAAGAACACCAGCAGCTCAATGAAAATTGGGAAGGACCTCTCCCTTCCGTTCAATACCAAGCGAGGTTTCAGACAAGGTGATTCCTTATCGTGCGTCTTCTTTAATAAAGTCATGGAGAAGATCATCCGAGCTGCTGATCTGAGACGCAGCGGCACAATTTTCTATAAGAGTGTTATGCTGCTGGCGTATGCAGATAATATCGACATTATTGGCCACAATACGCGCGAAGTCAGTGCAGCATTCTCGAGGCTAGTTAAAGGTCAAGTCGAATGGGTCTTACAGTGAACGCAGAAAGAACAAAGTATCTTGTGTCAACAAACAAACAGTCCCAGCTTCTTGGAAACCACGTCACTGTTGACAAGACTTCCTTTGAGGTAGTGAAGGACTTTGCTTACCTGGGATCCAGCATTAACTCCTCCAACGATATCAGTATTTAGATTAAACGAAGGATAACTCTTGCCAACAGATGTTACTTTGGGCTCAGTAGGCAATTGAGAAGCAGAGCTCTCTCTCGACGAACAAAACTGACGCTCTATAAGTCAGTAATCATGCCCATCCTACTGTAAAACTTAAAACCATACGACTTAAAAACTTTTGATAATATTATTTTCATCTCATCGGTGACAGTTTACACATGGTATCAACAGTTCAATCTGTCAAGTGGCTTTTAAAAAAACACAAATTGCTTGATATTTTTGACCGAAAAAATTAAAGTCAAAAGTAACCTTTATTTTTCCTCGAAAAAATACAAAGCAAAAAATAACAGTTTAATTTTAACTTTTTAAGAATCAGTCGAAAATTGAAAAGGCACTTGATAAACGTGAGGCTGAGGAGAATTATAACATAATGGTTTATTTGAAAAAGTCTTTCAATAATTTTTTTCATTTGAAAATTGTAAAATAACAGTTATTTTCGATCCTTGTTTTAGTTCAGTTGGTGTTTTAGTTGCTTTCGAATGTCTTCTCAACATTGTCACTTTTTGAATGCTAGATTGCATTTGCATAGTGCTCGCTGAAGGAGCCTCCGAAAGCAGAGGCAAATCTTGTTGATAATTACCTCCTGCTTCCTGATCATAATAATTGCTATGTTGAGAGAGAGCCTCGTAAAGCAGCTAAAGTTGATTGTTGAGTGTATCAACTTGGTTGGCTATAAAATTTTCTATAGATGATGGCTGAGTTCCAAAATACATTTTAACAAAGCATCAGTGTGTTTTTTGGGGAGTGGTTCTTTGTAGATTCACCAAAATACACTGATGTTTCGTAAAAATGCATTTTGGAACTCAGCCGATGTTGCAATCACCTCACCTTCATCATTAGTTGCAGACCCAGCTGCGGCTGCATTCTTAAGAGCTCTTTTTAGCTGTTTATAATCACGAACGCGTTCTGCTCCTGTTTTAGATATTTTTCATAGCTTTGAGACGTTTTTTGGCATGGCAAAAACTATTCTCGGCAGTCTTAAAGGTTGCACTTTAAACACTATTTGCTTTTAATATTATATTGAATTAACTGTTTTGTGTGTTTTCAATCATCTGTCAAGTTTTTGATGACAACCAACGAAACAAATTAAGCTTTAAGCTCATTTTGCAGCAAACAGGCAGTAAAGTTGTTCCCGTTAGAAGTATCTCTATGCCTAAATATTTTCGTTTGAAGCTTAAAGAAATAAATTTTCCGTGCATACTTTTAGGATAAAAATTAATGTCAAGGACCAAACCGCATTCAATATTAATTACATTTTGTGTGCCTGTTAATCATGTTCCTATGTGGCGTAATTGTACAGCTTCCGACTCTTCAGCAATGATCAACATCGATGGTCCGGTCGCTAGCGACTATTATTTTTTGAAAATTTTCATATGAATTTAAAACGATAGCCTTGCGTCCCGAATAAAAGACCTTGAAATTTCACTCGCCGTCAAAGAAGTTTCACTTAAAAAAAACTAAAACAGACAAAAAACGCAGGCGATATAATTGAAGAAGTAAATTTTGAAATGAAAAATTTAAAAATTTGTCTCCTTAAATAATTTTAACACAAAAAAATAGTTAAAAAACTTGAAAATTACTAACAAATTTTAAAAAATCGACTTTAAATTGTTAATATATATTGATTTCAATAAATAAAAGGTTCAAAATTTGAAACCAAACTTTTATGGTTTCAACCAAAAAAATTTCACTAAGGTTGAAAAATTAGACTTAAAGTTTTAACTGTGTATAATAGAACGTACCATACTTTTAATTAATTTTCAAATACATGTAAGTCTCATAGGTCGAATAGGTTATGAAAGATTGATATATATTTTTTTATATATGTATGTATGGCGCCCCTAGTCCGGGCTTTACTGGCTCGGCTCTAGGGCCGGCTCTGCTTTTTTATGATCAATAGTTCCAGAAAATTTATTTACAAATATTAGTGTATTTATTTGGAAATAATTATTTACTGTATTTAGTACAATAAATAAATACATGTAATACAAATAAATTTTGTACTTCTGCCTCTTCCTCAAAATAGCCCTCAATCTCATCCAAAAATATCCTGATTAGAAATTAGTATTCTCTGTAAAGCATTTACTAGAGTATCTTATTCAAACGCTTCTTTAATTGTATGCAAAGCAAATAAAACCAGTTATTAAACAATTAATAGTAAAACATAAGCTATTATTTACATTTTTGTTTTTTGATGATATTTATTTCGTTTTTTATTTAAAAGATTTTTAATTATTTTACATTTTTAATAGTTCATTACAGAAAAGTTTAAATAAACAAAATATTTTATTACAACTATTTTTTTTTATCCATTACTTTTCATAAATGCGTTTGAAATGTTCTACAAAAGTTACATAATTTATTTATAGATTTTTTTCAGACATTTTTTAATTTTTTTTTTTTATTGTATTTATTTTAATATCATTTTAATTATACTAACAACTAGTTTTACAAATATTTGCATATGCATTTTTTTATGACGATTTTTACAATAATTTAACAAATTGTACTCTTAAATAATATTAAACAAAGTATCAAAGGTTTTTGCGAAAAATTAAATAAAACAATTGCCTTAAAGTATGCTATGTTTTTTAAATTTGTTTTTAAGTTATTTCTTTTTATTGTTGCTGCACGAACACCAACACAAATGTTTGTTGTCATTGTCTTCGTTGTTGTTTTTGTTTTTGTTTTTGTTGTTGTTAATGCTGTTGGATTCGGCTCGCAATTCACGCTTGACAGCTGCTAAAGCTGCTTTATGTGTGGTCAGCAACGCCCAGCGACTGCTCGTGATAGCGTATCGGATATGTTAGCGCATTTCCCTTGTCCCACGAGTACAATTCCTACAAAACATAGAAATGAAAAAACAAATCAGACAGAATTTAAATGACTAAAATTTTGGAGAAGAATTTTTTTGTGTGATTAAATGAAGAATTTTTAATGGAACTCAATTTGAAAGACTGCAATAATTTTTAAATATTTTTTTCTTTTTCTTTTTGAGTCTAGTCAGAAAAGCTTTAAAAATACATAAAGATATTTTTTCATTAAATATCTGTGTACTAGTACCAGTTTTTCAGTGCAGTTTTAAATTCTGTTCAATTTGAGTTAAGTTGAAACGTAGATCAAAATTAATCTGAGTTTAACTCAAATATTCAGTGTAGGCTCAAATTGGACGGAGATTATTTTTTTTTTAAATAGTGTAAAAATTCAGTTCCGTGGATTCTATGGGAAATTTTCGGGGGCTGAGCTACAAGCCACCGTATGGGTCGCAGGTTGCGGATAGTGAACGGCCTCTAGATATATATTTCGAAATAATACACAAAAATAAAATTTAAAGCGTCCTCAGAACTAGTGTTCTTAGAAAACACATGAAATTCTTATTGTAAAAACATGATATGCTACATAAAAAAAAAATTTCGAAATAATCGACCTTAAAGTTTTAAAAAAATAATATTTGTATGAAATCATTAAAATGCTTACAAGAACTATTACGTATACGCTCAAAATTGATCGGGTATTATAAAGAATCCGGAATATAACTAAATTTTCTCTTCAAAAGAAAGAGGAAATTAAATTTATTCTTTTAACTCTAAAAAAAAAATAATAATTGGCCTTTCAGCTCTTGAAAGGACTTTGACTGAGCTTCTTCTGATCAATTGAGTTGTGTGTGTTATTAAATGTTTGCACACAATTGACCGAGAACTGGACCTACATGTTTTATGCCGACTCCGAACGGCTAAAGTTCATGTTCTCAAGAAGCTTTACATGACATTATTTACTCTCTGAGGTTTGCCATTGCCTGCAGACAGGTGGTAACCAATCAGAAAATTCTTTTATTGAAAAAATTTTACCGCAAGTGAGAATCGATCTCGCGCTCCGGGTATGCAAGCCACACATTTTACACGAATATCACGTTCACCACTTTTCTTTTAATTCTTGTAGGCTTGTTTACCCAAAATGTAGGGAAATATATGTTGAAATACTGAAAATATTTGTAATTTTATTTAATGCAACATAATTTTTCTATCAGATAATCGAACAAATGTGAAAAAAGTTGATATAAATACTTTTTATGTTAATATGGCAACACAGAAAGTTGGTTAATTTATGGTTTAGTTATATTTTTTTATGAAGCGCCAGTATATCAGAGGAATATTTTTGTATCAAAAAGCTTTCTTGTTTTTGTGTGAACAAAGCTTTCATGCGAAAAAACGAGTTTATTTTATTTTTACGTTTCGAGAGTTGAAATTATTCTCCAGGTAATAATTAATGTTTCACTCGTTGGCATAAAGTCGATAAAGTTAACGACAAATTAGTTTTTCTTACAAAAACTGCATCATTATGTTCTTGACCTCGATCCCTGAATTTCTCGAAAACGGGCGGAAAGATTGAAAAAAGTTAAGCGTTATGAAATTCAGCGTCTTCGAATGATCTGTACTAAGCTTGCTTGATATTTGAACTTATACAGCGTTATCAATAACAATTTAATCTTAGATACGATCAAGATTAATAAATTTATTATTTTTTTTAGACAAAACTAACACTCTAAAAACTGATGGTAATATCGTGTAATATTACAGCAATAATTGCTGTGAAATTTCACGCATTTATTGACGGTTTTTCGAAAATATCTCTCAAAGCAGCGAGCTTTTTCAATTTAGCTAAAATGAAGCTTATTTTATCGCTAGTTTAGCGTGTTTTCGCTCAGAAAATCTTTGAACGCTCCTTAAGCGAGATTTTACGCTATAACAGCGTAAGAGCGTAAGAGAGAGAGCTCATTTCGCTCTCACAATTAATTCATATTTTAAGCAGATACATTATTTTACTTCAGTTAGTTACAAAGGTAACAAGATAGGAAACTTCTGTGGGGAATCCGAAATTACCAAAAAGTAAACACACGTATGAGAAAAATTTGTTCATCTCGAAAGTGAGGTGAATATGCCAGTTACTAATTTTAATCTTAACCCTTCCAACACATTTTATACTGATTGACTTCATAAGGACAACAAAAATCTGTAAAGTGCACTAAATATTGTCAAATATTGTAAAAATATTTACTGCTGTAGTTTAACTTCATGTAAAATTAAATTCTATTCATGAGAAACCATATTGTTTTCTTTCGAAAAGTACAAAATGATAAGATGAAGTGTAAAGGTTAATAATGTCAGCTGTTGAATTTATGAATGAAATAAATTCTTTCCATTGCGATGTCAATTGTAGTGTTGCCAATTTATCTTCTTTTCGGGCTATAGCTTTTAGTATGAAAAAACAACATAACTGCGACCACATGTGCAAGGATAATAGTTAATGACAGTGAAGTTTTTGATTTTGGATATGTACATATATCAAAAAAATGACATTGCTATGGGAATTTGTGGGGTATTTTTAAAATTCAAATATGGGAAAAATAGACTTTTTGTGATAATTTTATTGGCAACTATGACTAAACAGGTAAAGTCCTTAACTGCAATTTGTTAGAAAATAAATAATTTAATATGTCATAAATTACAAAAGCTTTAAAAAATGTAATGTTATAAAGCAGTTTTTGCTTCTTTCATACTTCTTTGCGAATGCTTTCATTGTGCTAACGAATTGTGCAAGAATGGGAAGCGTTTGTTCGCGGAATTCGTGATCCAAAAAGGACAAGTTAGTAATCTGAAGAATGGCGCAACAGGTGCAAAGCAGATTTTTTTGTCATATCAAAACATTTCTGTTTATTTATAAACACAACACAATACACTAGTACAGGCTATAGTACAACAAATAAGGTAGCTGCTGTGCTGGTTGTGCTCTCTTTTCGTTTCTGACGATATTGTCAAAATCAGCTGTGTGGCGAATATGTGGCTTGCAGTAACTTTATTTTAATCAATTTCCAATAATGTTGGACTTGAAACACTTTTTAATTGGTTTAATATCAAAAAAACACGGAGAGAACAATTTTTTATAATTTTTAATTTAAGAAACGACATCCCAGCAAAATTTTTTGTAAAGCCTTGATTTTCATTCAATTCTAAAATGCATTACATAAATGCTGATTGACCAATTATGCATTATATTGTGTATTACTCGTAATGCAGTTAGTAATGTCAGGCATTTCTGCTTTTCATATGTTAGTTTTTTTAAGATTCTTTAAAATTTTAGTTTGACTTTTGTGTTTTACTTCAAACGCGTCAAATTTTAAAAAATTTTTGAAAACCCAAAACTAAAATTTTCTTCAAATGAAGAACGTTAGAAAAATATAAAATTTGCTAATTATATAAAGAAGAAAGAATAAAAGGTAAGCATAAATAACCATAACTAAATATCAATTAATAACTTAATCACTTTTTTCTCTATTTAGTAAAGTAACTTCCAGAAGGATAGGATGTTTTAACATTCATTTGAAAAGGCTTCAGCGAAACTATTTTTATTCCAAGCATAATTGTGTGCAGAAAAGTTCAATGCTCTAAAATTTTCTGAAATATAATACAATTTATTAATTTTAATACCTTAATTTATTATAAAAACATGTATCTTCTCAATAAAAGTATTTCCTCGTTTTAAGGATTAAAATATTATTATTATTTGTTTATTTTTAAGTAGAAGAAAATCGTTATAAAACTTAAAGTTATTGCACAACTTACAGAGATTTGGTTAAATACCTTACAAAAATAAAAGCTCATAATGGGTTATAAATAATTTTTTGTTGAAGAAACATATTCGTTTAAGGCAAAAAATCTACTATAAAAAACCTTAAAAATAAGAAGAAATACGAAAATTAGTGTAATTAATTAATGAAAATACAATTTCAAAAATTTTTAAGAATTAAATTATACAAATTAAAATCTTAGTTGTCAGAATAAAGACTAGAAATCAGATCATTGTCTGACTTATTGCAAAGAAGTATAAAGCGTTTTGTTATTTTTATTATACGATTATGAATATAGTCGACATTACTTATTTTATGAAGATGTTTAGTGGAATAATGCCAAGGAAGCCTTAAAACCATTTTTAATAATTTGTTTTGACATATTTGAATTTTCTTGATGTGGCTTGTTGCACATTCACCCCAGATAGGACACGCATACAACGCAATTGGTTGAAAAATTGATTTAACAATAATTAGTTTATTATGATTACTAAGTTTAGAGTGTCTATTTATAAGAGGGTATAATAGCTTTATTGCTATATTAAACTTGGTTTTAATGTTGTGAATATGGTCTCTGTAAATTAGCTTTTTGTCAAGGTAAACACCTAGGTATTTTACACAGCTATTCCATGGTATTTCAAAATTTTTGATTTTTATATTTGAACGTGGTAAAAAGCAAGGATGTCTTTTTCTGGTGAAAAAGATAGCTTGTGATTTATTTACGTTTAATTTGATTTTCCACTTTATAAAATAGTCATACAGAGTATCCAAGGTGCACTGTAAATTGTTCACAGAAATATGACCAAATTCATGCGATGTAAATACTCCGATATCATCTGCATAAGCTGCATACTCACAATCTCTGAACCGTGGTATATCAGAGATAAAGATAATGTATAAAAGTGGTCCAAGGACTGAACCTTGAGGAACACCTGCAGGTATCTGTAAAAAATCAGAATGTTCATTTTTTATGCAAACTGAGAAAAACCTTTCTGAGAGAAAACTTTTTATGATTTTAATGATAAACAAAGGAAAATTAAGATTGATTAGCTTAAAAATCAAACCACTATGCCAGACAGAATCAAAAGCCTTTTCCACATCTAAAAGAACTAGGGCAGTTGATTTTTTTGAATTGAAATTATTTTTTACGTAATTGTGAATTCTTTTCACTTGATGAGTTGTTCCATGGAATTTTCTAAATCCAAACTGTTCTTTTGGAATGATATCATTATGATTTATAAATGCCCAAATTTTTTCTTTTATAACCTTTTCTAAAACTTTACTTAGACTACTGAGAAGACTTATAGGTCTATAACTGTCTAGCTTGTTATTGGGTTTACCTGGTTTTGCAATTGCAACTACTTTAGCTGTTTTCCAAGTTCCAGGGAAATATTGCAGCTTAAGGCAAGAATTTATAATAAAGGTAAGATATATATAAGCAATACTTGGAAATTTCTTGAGCATGAAATTTTTAATGCCATCAAATCCACTAGCTTTTCTAGGTTTTAGATCAGATATAATCATCTTGATTGAGTCAATTGAAACCAATTCATTTGCTGGCGTGTAGACGATCAAATTTTGAAAATAATTAACAACATTATTTATAGATCTTTCATGCGAAATAGAACTCACGTTTTGAGAAACGTTGTGGTAACTAACAAAATTTTTGGCTAAGCTATTTGCTTTTTGATCTGTAAGGTAAATAACCTCATTGCCGTTCAATAAAGGGGGTAAGGGATTATTTTTCTTTCTTAAAACTTTGGCAATTTTCCAAAAGGGCTTAGATCGCTTATCAAGTACGCTTAATTTGTAGTTCCAGGCTTTATTTTTAAATTTGTTAATTTCGCTGCGAATTTCCATGCAGTGATTGACCATTACTTCATAATCAGACTTATGTCGAAAACTTCCCCATAATCTTCTATAAAAATTTTTCTTTTTTATTATATTTAATATATGATAAGGCAGACGAGAGCTTTTCTTTCTTAGAGGAACTTTAGGAACAGCCATTTCTATGGCATTAGTAACATTAGTAGTGAAAATATCTATAATTTCATCTACCTGATCGGTACTTTGTATGCGTTCTAAATCAGTACTTTTATTAATAAGCTCCCTTTTAAGATGCTTTTTATATGTCTTCCAGTTCGTATTTTTAGTATCCGGTATCATTATATCTCTGAAAATTGCATTTAAGTTAATATTGAATTTTACTGGCAAATGATCTGAACTCAAATCGTTAATGGCAATCGGTTGAGAAACAAAATCAGAAATATTTGACACAATTAAATCCAAGACTACTGGTCTAAAACGTGCATTTGTAGGAATGTAGGTCGGATTGTTAGAAAAGGAAATCGTTAATGGGTAGTGTAAAGTGAACTCTTGAAGAATTTTACCCCATGCATTTGATCGCGGGCAGCCCCAATCTTTATGCTTACTATTGTAATCACCGCAAAATATAAAGTTTTCAGTTGCACAAAATAGTTTTCTTAGATCATTTTTAAATATGATCCGATTTTCAGCAGTGTTTGTGCAGCCAGGAAAATAAACACTGTAAATATTTAACTTAAAATTATCTCTGCAAGTTATTGAAATACCAATATTTTCTATCATTTTTGTTTTCAAATGAGGAATCTCACTAAAAGCTAAATTTTTTTTGACAAATATTGCCACGCCACCACCACTACGATTAATACGATCTCTCCGAAAGCAATGATAATTTGAATGAAAGATTTTATCTCTATTATTAAGCCAAGTCTCAGATAGAAGGCAAATATCAGCATTATTGGTATCTAAAAAGTTAAAAAATTCAATGGTTTTATTTCGGATGCTTCGGCAATTCCAGAAAAATATTTTTAAATTATTGTAAGAATTCATTTATTATTGTTATAAAGAAACTTAATAGCTAGTTGTGCAATAACATGAAATTGTTGCTCTTTTGAACTACAGTTGCTTAGCTTAGAGATCATTTCTAGAGTAAGTTGTGACATTTCTTCTTCTGTAAACAAGTTAGATTTGATATTCTCTTGCGTTGCGTTGAATGTTGCTGAATGCCATGCAGTTGCTGAATAAGTTGGTCTCACTGGTCGCTGCGTTCGCTCAGATGAATTCGTGTGCAGTGGGGGGAAACTACTTTCAGTAAAAACCGGTTTATTGTAAGAGCGTTTGTTAGTGGGCGCTTGAACATGAGGAGTCTTATTGACTTTTGCTTTAATTTGCAAATATGCTGCTCGACTAGGGCAATCAAAAGAGGTTGATTTGTGATCATGTTTACAATTAGCACATTTTATCTTAACTGATTCATTACACTCGGAAGTTTTGTGTCTGCCAGCACATATTGAGCACTTTGTCTTCATAAAGCATCCTCTTTCACCGTGACCAAACATTTGGCAATTATGGCATTGTACAGGCTTATTTTTCACTTTTCTTTGGAATTCCCATCTCACGATTGTGCGAAACAGTGACTTTACATTCTTTCGCAAATCATTTAGTTTAACCGAATTATTTTCAAAATAAACAACATACAAAGTGTCTTTATAGTGTTCATAAGTTTTTGTTATTTTTTTAACATCATTGCATTTAAAGTTAAGAGAAACAAGTTCAGTTTTCACTTCTTCTGCTGATTTGCAATCAAGTCCGAATAACATTACTTTGAAGAGCCTCTCCTCTTTTAAGCCATGAGTAAAAAACTGACAGTTTTTCTCACTTAAAATAGTTTTTATTAAATTAAAGCTTTCAATGGTTTGACACATAACTTTAACACCAATGGAAATTTTTTTTAAAAAATAGTTTGTAATCAATTTTTCAGCTAGCATTTTATGTACAAATTCAATGTTATGGTTAATGATATTAATTGGAGGAATTTTCACCTTCTGTTCTTGGGCATTTGGAACTTGAGAATCATTATTTTGTTCATTGTCAGATTCAGCATCTGAATCATCAAGTGGCATCCAATAATTTTGATAACACTGGCCTCCACGTGGAGGATCACTATTTCCAATCAAGGATCGTTTTTCTTTAGGAGGAGCCATAGCTCCTTCATAATTAGAGTCGTTTCGACGTTTAAAAATTTTTTAATATGTTTAAATATATATATATTTATATTTTTATTCAGAAAAAACTTTGATTTAATAAAGTTAAAGCAATTATTCTTTTCTATAGACGAAGAGAGCGCACGTCAACTACGAATAGAGTCACGTATGGAACTGATGGAACTGATGATACGGTCACGTATGGAATGACATGCCTGTATAAAAATAATGGGTTCCGTAAGCGAAAGGGTAAGCGATGAATGATATTTTCTGGATTACTTTCTCGATTATATGTAAGCGAATATTTTGCTGGGATATTTAACTTCGTTTACAATTTGAAAATTCTTGTTTTCTCACGTCTTTTTCATAGCTTCGAGATTTTATATGAGGTGTAAACTTCGTTTTGACATTAGTGCCAGTACGCTCTCATCTAGCGAGTTTACCTTAAGTTGTTGTATCATGATTCTGGCTATGTGACCGATTGAGTTGAATGTAAAAGCTTTTTTGTTTAATATGAGGGGATTTATACAATGAAACGTGTCGCATGAAACTTTCTTCGATTTTCTTTTGCAGAGACTTTGCTGCAAAATTCAGCTACCCACGAAAATATGAAAAAATAACGTCAAAAAGTTTCATGAAATCGCATCCCGCGATAAGTTTTTCATTCACATTCGTTTCCTACTCCGCATCCTCACTTTTGACAGTCGCATGCGACTAGTTTCATTGTATAAATCCCCTCTATGTGAAATTAAGTCTATCTGAACGTACAATAATACTAAATTGGGAAATTCGAACAGAACACACAAATGGACAATATTGAAAAAAAGCATGTTTAAAAACAAAGTTTTAATTGAATTAATCATACTAATAAGCGTTTTCAGCCCTATTGCTTTGCGTATTTTTCGTGGTTAGACATGCCGACTGTTCTATCTACTATATCTTCTTAATTTCTATGCTAAGTTCTTATAATAACTGAATTTAAATGACTACATTTTTAAAATTTGAAGAAAATACATAACGAATATAGTTTTTTGAACATTAGAGACAAGACAAATGCCAATAAAGTCAAAAAAACACCAAACACAAAATATTTATTCCACCCAAGCAAATTTTTAAGGAAAACATGAGTAGTTGACAACTCTGATGGCATGAAATATAACAGGACTTGTACAAATTGGTTGTGGTGAATATAAAAAGACATTGACAAATACAACAAGTGCCAAAATTTACAAATTTTGTTTGGCTATTAAGAGTCAAATAAGAAAATGCATGCAATTATTTGAGTGCAGAATAGATTCCTGTAACTCAACTTAAAGATTAACATATTAAAACACATAATCCATACTTTATTTTACTTGCGTACAAACGATGTTGTAGCTCAAAAATGCAGGAGAAGAAGAAGAGCGCGCCTTTTTAAAATTTCACCTCAAGTAGCGGGGGCTTGTGTAAAATAGCGGGGGTTTGTGTAAAAGCAAAATTGTTGACAAATACAACAACTGAAGAAATTGGCAAACTTTGGAAGCTTGTATAAACAAAAATAAAATTTAATAAAAATAAAATAAAATTATTGCAACTCAACTTAAATATTTATATCATAATAAATTGGGAATAGGCATTATTTAAAGGGAGTGCAAAGTGATTTCTTGGGCAGTTTGCGGCCGCTGAAGAACAAGAGTGAATTTCAGGGTTGCTTTTTTTGGCACACTAATACATACAATCCTCTTTTGAGGTTATGTTTTTCAAGTTTCCCATCTTGTTATCTTTGGTTAGTTATGATCCTCACATGAAATAACATCAATGTTTTTTGATGTTATTCCATGTAATGATAAAAACAAACAAATTAATGTGTTTGAATGTTGATTATTTACTAATAACTCCATTGTTAATTAATAAGTAATCAATATAGCAACAAGCAGGATAAATAACACGCATTTTCAGCGTATTATTTATCAATGCACTCTATTCAAAAGAGCGACAAAGAAAAATTGTAGGAGAGATTTGAGAGTGAGAGAAAGAGGAGTGAGAGAGAATATTCCTTATTTTGTGTGGCGGGATTTTACTACAATAATTGCTGTTAAAGTGTTGCCAGCAATAATTGTAGTGAAATCTCGCCATTTTTTCTTAGAGTGAACGCTCAGGGGGTGCACCCTATAAATGCGCAAGCATTGTGTTGGTTTCGTAGAGAGGTAATAGCTTAGTAGGAGGGTGGAAAGGTGGAGTAATGACGGTGAATATTTGTTTTAAATTTGCAAAGCTTGAAACCGTCGTGAACCACAGACGGAGGGAGACTATTCCACAATCTTACAGTGCGACCAAAGAACGAATTATCTCTAAAATGCGAAGTTCTGCTGGCCACAGCGGCAAAGGTACGGGGATGGGCTTGGAGAGCTGCCCTAGTGGATCTAGGAAACACACGTGTTGGTGGCGTCAGGCCGCGTATTTCCCTTGAACACTTCCCGTGGTAATTCCTATACAGAAGGCTCAGGCAACCAACATTGCATCGTGGTCCAAGAGAGTTGAGGGACAATGAAATGTTTTCATCCCCTATCAAATATATCGCACGTCGTTTAATTTGGTCCAGAAGCTCCAATTAAGATCTTGAAGCCCCTGCCCTAATGTGCGAATTGTACTCCATTTTAGGCCTAATATATGTGGTGTAGATAGTGCGAAGATCAATTGGAGTGAAGTATTTCTTGCACCGTTTTAAAAAACCTAGACACTTGGCGTCTTTCGACGCATCGCATTTATGATCATTCCATCGAAGATCGGAGTGTATCGATATGCCCAGAACGTCAAGAGCTGCTGACTCAGCAATATCCATACCGTTCATATTAAGGGGTGCTAAGGGACAATTCACTAGCTAGTGGGTTAACAAACAGCATTGGGTCTTGCTTGCATTAAACTCGACTCTATTGGCAAGACCCCAATTGGAGATTTTTGTCAAGTCGCTAATAAGTGTGTCATTCATATTTTATCTCTTTCTCTCAACCTCCAAAGATCTCGGGCGTTTTTCATAGGAATAAGAACGACAAATGCTGCTGGCGTCCGCAAGCGAATGAATTGGGTTCTGTGTTAACGACAGAAGGTCGTTGATAATAACCAATAATAAAGTTGGCGAAAGGACTGAACACTGCGGTACTCCTGCATCGATGGCATCGATGACTCCTGCATCGATGGCAGGATTTATGACACGAATCGATCTGTCTTTGAGAAAACATGTGACCCATCGAGCAAAAGTGCTACCGACGCCATATGCCATTAGTTTTGCCACGAGTGCTTTATGTGACACTCGGTCAAACGCATTTGAAATATCCAGAGCAACAACTTTATTCTCACCAAAAAAATGGGCACAATGGTCCCATTTCTCTGTCAGATACGCCATTAGGTTACCAGTAGAGCGAGCCTTAAGAAGGCCATACTGATGGTCACTGAGCAATTCGTTGTTACACTTATTCGTAATTACACTCGTTAATACACTCTCCAAGACTTTGGAAAGCGCAGAGCATATCGCAATGGGACGATAGTTTTCAGGGTTCATGGCATCACCCTTTTTGGGTATTGACTAGACATTCGCAACCTTCCAACAAGATGAAAATACTCCTGTCCTGTAGAAGATGTTGGAAAGTTTACGCAATGGCAGAGCCAATGTAGAAGCACACGTTTTAAGATAAATTGGTGATATGCCATCGGGAGCAGAGGATTTGTTGATATTGAGATTTGCGAGAACCCTTTTAACTGATATTGATATTGATATCGAAAGTAAATCTCCTGCATTCCAGATGATGCGATCTCAACAAGAGGCAGCGGCTGATTGCCAGCAGGGATTGTGGAGTTTTGTGCAAACAATTCAGCTTACAGGTTCGCTTTATCAGCCGGGTCAGTGAGGATAAGGTCATCTTTTAAAAGAGCTGGGATAGACGAATATTTATCCAGGTAGTATAAAAGGCAACTGCGCTGCCGACTTTTGGGAGTCTAATGTCAAAGTCAAATAATGCCCACTCTTATAAACGAGTTGGGGGATTTTTTTGTTTTTCAGAAAAAAACTTTACGCTAGCCTTTTTCTAATTTTCGTATGTGTAAGTTTACAGTTTATTAATTTTTTAATTATTGAATTTTGGCTTGATGTTTTAATTGTATTTTGGAGATATTATGAAGAACAATTTTAAACTTTTGATATTAGGTGTAAATTAATTTTAATTAAAAAATCCCCTTTTGTTTTGTTTTTGGTGCAGAAGCAACATTGCTCATTGTCATTGTAGCGGAGAGTGGGGTGTTTTGAGACATTGGGTGTTGTGAGACACGTCAATATCTGACATTGTGGTAATGTTATGAATTACTCACAACAACTGTAAGATATTTTCTCAATTGGATCTCACTTATTATGTGCACTCATCGCATTGACTCATATTCCTAGTGTCTGTAACAATTTTAAATATTGATCGCGCTCTTAAAAGTTTTTTGTACAACGTTTTTTAACTTTTCCAGAAATTCCAGTCTTACAGTGATTTTGCAAAAAAATTGTATGTGATGATGGCGCAGTGGCCATTTAAAAATGTCGAATACGGGGTATCGTGAGACAGTTAATATGGGGTGTTGTGAGACAGTAAATTTTTGTTTTTATTTCATTCTTTTTATAGCCATCAGCCACGAAATGCATATAAAGTATCGACAAATCCAAAAGGAAATGTGGCATCCATCCACCTAGTGGCAGCTATCAAAGAAATTGCCATACAAAATAATTGTTTTCGAGTTGTCCGCAAATCATATAATCTTGATAAATTGAGAGTGTATGGATCCCGTTATATGGAAAAGTTGACGACAAAATTTCTTCCGCATCGGCTTCAAATGATAAATTAGCCGATTTTGTTGCATATCAAAGTGGCAAAACTGACAGGAAACCAGTTTTTCCAATATTTTACAAATTCAATTTTTTTTTCCAGGCGTCTAAACTGAGCAGTAAACTAGAGAACATTAGTCTTCTGAAGTTTGATCCCCAATTCTGAAAATCAAAACGAGGCCGGAAGCCAATGGATACAACCGTATTAACATCATGGCGTTATTGAAAAAAAATAACCGATCAAAAGATCGCTGAAGGAACCAGCAGTCGTCTTACGAAATACGTACCGGAAATAATTTTGTCATTAGATGAAGAAGATTTTTACTTTTGCATCTTTTGTAGGGCAAACGTGCCAAAGAGTTTGGACGAAAACAACTTCATTAGTTGCAACAAATGTGATCGAACTGTTCATCTGCAGTGTGCAAAAGTGAAAACGGGATATTTGAACTGCTAGCCGAATCAGATTAATTTTTCTTATCTGTATTTTAATTTTTTTCCTATTTCAATAAATAATTCATAAAAAAAATTCCATTTAGTAATGTTTATAGTAGTGTCTCACAAAACCCCATAACTTTTTAAAGTCCAAAACTCCAATCTTTTTTTTCAGGCTTCAAGAAAATTCTTAAAACTTTTGAATTTAAAAAAAATGTCATCGCAGGTTGTTAGGTAATTGAATGAGCTAAACAAAAAATGTTTCCAGAGAAAAAAATATTAACTTTTAAAGAAATTATCGTCCAAAAACTAAACCTGTCTCACAACACCCCACTCTCCTCTAGTAAAATCCAATTTGTTTTTGTTTTTAAAGAATTTAATAACTGTTATGTGAATTTTTTTTTTGGTTGCAAAATATAGTAAGCGCTGCAGGCATAAATTTTGTATTAAAAACGCGCGATTTTAAATCATTTAATTTATAAAAAATCGTCTGCACCGAAAAATTTTACTACTCAATTTGTAATAAAAGTATTTTATTTTCTATAAATTAAATGATTAAAAAGAGGGTTAAAAGTTATTATTGCAGACGAAACATTTTTATTGACAATGTCGTGATTGTTAAATTTAACAAAAATTGCAAAAATGGTTGAAATTGGTCTTTACATTTTAAATTAATTTTTTACATTATTTTGTATGGCAGATGCATGCCAAAGTTGGCCGATCTAAACAAAATTTGGTCAAACGGCAGGCAATTAGATAAATTGATGTACACTGAAAATGGCAGAAATTGATAAGACCTTAGGGGTACCTCCCTAGGATGTATATTTAAATTTTACATAATTTTGTATGGAAGGTACGTACAAAAGTAACCCGATCCTATCGAAACTCAGTGAGAATGCTAGACATAAAGATAATAGATGTTGATTGAAAATTACAGAAATTAGTAAGACTTTATTTTTTATCCTACATAATTTTTCTTGTTTATGAAAAGGTGCAGATAATATTTTGAAAGTCAAAAGTTAATTCTTCAAAAATAATTTCAAAAAAGTTTCGCCTAAATTCAAGAATCCGTTTTTTTTTTTGTTAAAGTTTTTAAAGATATGTTAAAAAATCTCTTTAATTTTATATAACTTAATAATTTGGTTCAATATTCTAAAATTTAAAAAAAACAAAAAAACAAATTTTTTTACTATTTTTGTACCATTTCGATGCATTAAAAGTGAGCTGTCCTAAATAATATAAAAAAAAAAACCAAAAACAAATTGGCCATTTCAGCCCTTGAAAGGACTTTGACCGAGCTTCTTATGATCAAGTGTGTTGTGTGTGTTATTAAATGTTTGCACACAATTGACCGAGAACTGGACCTACATGTTTTATGCCGACTCCGAACGGCGTTCATGTTCTCAAGAAGCTTTACATGGCATTATTTACTCTCTAAGGTTTGCCATTGTCTGCAGAGAGGTGGTGACCGATCAGAAAAATTTTGTATTGAAAAAACTTTTCGCCGCGGCTGGGGAT
Source organism: Tetanocera ferruginea (assembly GCA_958299015.1). Taxonomy (NCBI): domain Eukaryota; kingdom Metazoa; phylum Arthropoda; class Insecta; order Diptera; family Sciomyzidae; genus Tetanocera; species Tetanocera ferruginea. The sequence goes on along the minus strand of OY282640.1, from coordinate 61,590,734 downwards.
CGAACCCGGGCTCCGAGCATGCTAAGCCACACACTTAACCTGCAAGCCACGGTCACCTAAATATTATACAATATTTTTAAATAACCTCATCGAAATCAGTAATATTGATTTCAAGCTCGTTTGCAATGGATAAAAAAGCAAGATCGCTTTGAAAAACTCCTTTATCATGAAGCTACTGATAAACAAATTGTAGGAAATAATTTCAATGCTTATGAAATATTTGGCAAAGTTTCAAAAAAGGACCACTCGACAATGAAAGTGAGCATTTTTAATGCTGTCTAATTGTTGGCGCTTTCAAAATCGATTTGTGCTGCATTTGTGTGCCTAAGTAGCATCGCAAGCAATTTCAACAACTACCTCCTTTTCTGAAATTTTGTCGTAAGCTGCTGCCAAATTTTAAACAATTAACATGAACTCATTTGTTACAAAAAGTTTTCGGATTTTACAGCTCGAAACGTTTTCGAAATTTTTCCTCGTCATTGCTTAGACTTGCGAGCAGAATTTTATATTTTGCAACAGCAATTACATTTTTTGCCGTGAAGTATTCACTTTTTCTGTTTGTTTGAGAAATAAAAAAAAAACCGAAATGGTGTCACCTCTAAAATGGTGGTATCCGGGGCGGATCGCCCCCCCTCCCCTTCCCCCCTAGGAACGCCTCTGTTTAAATAAAATTTAAATTTTATTTTGGTGTATTACACAGTGACACAAATTTTTAAAAAAGTCAAAATTCTTACATACCACTATAAAGAGGTGAAAGTACTACCCCATGAGAGCAAAACCTTAGCGGCGTTTTGCAAACTTAGGAACGGAACATATTTTTTATACGCATTTAATTAGGTAAAGAGTGAATTTCTCTGCAATTCAACGCACCATTATTGGGTCTCCAATTATTTCAGTATGGGTGTTGAAAGGTTAAATAATAATTTTCCAAACAAGTTTCACCACAAATTCACACCAGTTGGTCAATAATTGGTCTGGCTTAACTTTTACAGATGGGAACACAAAACAAAAAAGGAATATATTAAACCTTTTTTCAGTGCTTTGTCCCTTAACTCGGAAATGGTATGACTCTTTGGCAGGAAATATTTAGAAAATCATTGTTTAAAGTCTTAATCCCAATACCTTAAATTTAGAGCCCAAAAGCTGATGCGTTAAGTTCCAAAGAAATCCATTGTTCACCCAAATCAAATATGTCAAAAGAAATATCTTCCGCGCCTAAGTTTGCAAAACCCCGCTAGGGTTTTGCTCTTATGGGGTAGTACTTTCATCTGTATATAGTGGTATATAAGAATTATTTTCATTTTTTCACTGTGATATCAATGTATCTTTATTATTTAGTAGAATAAATTGTCTCTTTTTCTATTAACAAAGTCATGAGAATTGGCGAGTTAAGCTAAATTTTAAGTTTGATCAAAATATGCAGCAAAAAGTTTAGGCAGTTATGCAGTCTTAACTCTTTAATGCCTTTAATTTTATACTTTCCGACCAAGATTTATTTGTTTTCATTCCACAAACAACATGTTGTCATGGTTTGCCCCAAAGCTTGAACAAATTTTCATTACATGCAGCTTAATTTTTTTTTAAAAACCCAAGCCTATATTTAAAATCACGTATACGCCATGGTGAATTTATAAACGCTCCAACACAGACAATGCGAACACAAGCATTAAACAACAACATGTTCACTGAACTGCTCATTGCTGGCCATGATTCCACTTTATTTAAAGCTTAGCCAGTGCTTTTAACGGTACTCTGCAAAAGCCTTACCAAAAATTGTATGAATGAAATATGGTAACATGCCAAAGTAAATCTATTTAAGGCGAAATTGAAATTTTATACATTTACTGACAACAAGAGCAACAACAAAAAAATAAATGACGAATACATGACAGATACAACAAAGAGCAAACAACAACTACAACACAAGCAAAAAAACAAAAAAACAGGCTCATAAAACGATGCCATAAATATTTCATACTACCTAGCAAATAATGCATAGCATGTCTATGAATAAATCTTTTTAATAAAATATGCTATAGACACACACACACACATGCATCAATACATCATACACACAGTCGAAAGCAGTATGTCACAGTGATATATATTAAACGTAAGTGAGTGTGTGTGTTCAAACAACAAAACTATAAACTCAAAACCATCATATTTTCAACGCAAACAAAACCAACAACAACAACTACAAGCCTCAAATGATTGAGGTCCATCAAAAACCTTTTGTATGCGCTAAATTAAATTTATGACAAGAACAAAAATACCAAACCATATACAACAAAAGCGCAACCGACGTTATAAAAGCCAAGCAAAGAAATTTCTCAGAAAACCGAAGAACGAGCACACAAAACACTCACCCATATCTTAACCGATGCCTATTTTAAGAGCGAGTAGAAAGCAGAATTTATAAATTTAACCAAGAAATTTAGGCGAAGTATCTGTGTATACTGTATGTGTGTTCACGTGTCTCTCTATACATGTATAAATATATATAAATTTACAATGTATATATCGTACGTAACCCTACACGTCAAGGCTCATCAATGTCACAGTTGCACCGAAGGAACCTCACTTGAGATTTACGCTTGTAATCTGTGCAGACCACGTTGGTTTATGTTATGGCATGTCATTGTGCTTACGTGCGTGTCTTTATGTATGTGTCAGCAAAGTGTGTGATGCCATATTTGCCACGTAAGCATCTGTAGCGCCAACATCAACCGAAGCTTGAACGATAGATTTCAACGTTCAAAAGAAAGCTAAAAATAAACACTTTTCAAAGTCAGCACTACAGCATGACAGAAACAGATAAAAAACCGACTGTCACACATACAGGCAGCTTAAGAAAGCTGAACAAACAAACATTCGAACATACCAAAAGACAGTTAGCTGCTCAAATAGCCTCATGCCCATATATTGTTCCGAAAGACAGACAGACGCAGAAGTGTAACCTAGAGTGCAATAAAGGCTAGACAGATGTGAAATTCTTCACAACTTATAGTTCTACTTGTATGTTTTTGGTTTGTACAGCTGCAGTTGTGCAGCAGTTTTTCCTGACAATCATCAGATGAGCTGTACAAAGTTGACCCTGACCCTGAATGAGGCTCAAAGTGGAACTTTTTATTTGATAAAATTACCTGTCGAATATTTTCTTGCTGAACGCATTGGCCAGCATCTAATTGTGTCTTTTACACATACCTTTAAAATTTACGAACAAGCATGAAATTTAAAAAAAAATTGTATGTGTTAAGGAAGATTGCAGAAGATTGCAAAATACACCTCCAATTTTATGTTTGGAATGTATAAATACTTTTTTTAATTTGAGATTATATTAAAACATTATATATTCCACATCATCATGTTTCCACACGTAAGAACTGTATTCAATTTACCAAATTATTTAATTTAATAATTTTATACATGAGTGAGTGAGTTACTCACGGTATATCACTAATATAGAAGTAACAGTAACTTACACGCAAAATTAAATTTCTTACTACCATTGCATTTGACACCTTAAGCGGTTATATAAAGTCAAATTTTAAAATCATAGGTAGGTACTATTTTAATAAGAAATATTCGAAGCAGTGTTTCGAAGATTTAAATATTCACATTAACTGTAATTAAAGACTGTCCCAGAAATAAATGTCCTTTTGTTTTTAGGTTATTTATAAAAAAGTGTATAAATATGTTGTAAAAATAGCAACATATTTGGTACCTAAATAAAGTATAAATATTGCAGATTAAAAAAAATATTCATTAGTAAAATAAAAGAGCTACCGAAAAGATGTCGTCTCAACAAGAAGAAATGCGGAAAGCAATTATTTGCAAATACCTGGAAAATCTAAACACGAAACCATAAAACGAAGGACCATAAAACGATACAAACAGCTTACCTCTTTATCAAAAACGCCAGGCTCAGGGAGAAAAAGTGTCCAGCGAACCAAGCGGTAGCCCAGAACGTTAAGCGGCTGCTTCCTCAGAATCCAGGCACTTCGGTTCGTGATTTGACAATAAAAGCGGGAACATCAAAGTCAAGTGTTCAACGGATTAAAAAATTGTACAACCGAAGAAGCTATAAAGTACAAAAAGTACCTTGTATCTCAGAAGAAAAGGACGCCGACGCCAAAAGGAGGGCTCGAAAACTGTATCGCGATTACCTGCCCAAATTTGATTACGGTGTCATGGACGATGAAACGTACTGCAAAGCGGATTTCAAGCAGTTACCTGTACACGAATATTATACTGATAATGTTGGCCTTGCCTCGATAAGTTATATGCTTGTTTCTGTATATAACTTCGTAGGGTGATAAGGGGGCGATCTTCACATGGTAACGTGTCTGACTGCCTCAACTAGCCGAGGCCAGCATTATCTATGTCGAAATCGTCTCAAACCTCCGCGTGGTGTCTCCTGGAAACGTCAAAGAAATATCGCCCGATAGACTTTGGTGGCGAATCTGAGCTGCGGGCTTCCTTTGGCCATCAAGAAAGGTTGTGCATTGGGTTGGAAGCCCAATACGTAATAAAGCTATTTCAAAGAAAAGTTTCAGAATAAATGAAAGAATGATCCCCAAATCTGATGATGACTACCGCAAACGAAAATCTGATAATGATTTACGGATATGCACCTGGAATGTTCAAACCCTAAATAGGGATGGTGCCTCTATCCAACTGATTGATATTTTGGAAAGATATAATTCTGATATCACTGCAATCCAAGAAATACGATGGAAGGGACAGGATTGCTTACGGCAAGCATCCTGTGATATCTACTACAACGGTCATGCGGAGAAGCACGAGTTTGGATGCGGATTTGTAGTTGACAAGAGAATACGGCATTATGTCCTGCGATTCACTTCTATGAACGAACGACTTGCCATAGTCCGCTTCAAGGCAAAATTTTTTAACATTAGCACGCTCCGAAAGAAGAAAAAGATGACGAGACCAAAGAAACTTTTTACGAGTGCCTTGAAGACGCATACGAGCGCTGCCCCCGTCATGACTTAAAAATGCTTGGTGACTTCAACGCCAAGATCGGTAAGGAAAACATATTTGGTCCAACAGTCGGAAAGTTCAGCCTCCACGACAACACATCCGATAACGGAATGATTGATAGGCTACCACCGCCCTCGCCGAAACCAGTGGCACGACCAGGAATGTCGCGACGCCACTGCAGAGAAGGACATCGCCTACAAAGCCACCCTGCAGTCGGTTGTAACGTATGCTGTTATGGAGCGATACCGAGAGAAGAGGAGGGAAGAGAGATGCATTTTCAGGGGAAAAAACGAGAGGCGGAAATGCGTGAGTGCGAAAAAATTGAGATGCATGGTGACAGGAATGAGACTCGAAAATTTTTCGAAAAAAAGACGCCTCGCCAATGGTTTTAAGACCGGAGCTTCTTCCTGCAAGGATGAGAATGGGAATCTAGGGATACATATCTAGAATACACTAATGCTATGGAGAGAACACTCTCTAGTCTTTTAAATGGCGACGCTGACGACAATCCCGCCAGTGGAGATGATATCCCGGACACCCCAATTATGAATTACAGCGTTGAAGTTCCGCTGCCAGACTATAACGAGGTCTTAACAGCTTTAGCTCGGCTTAAAAACAACAAAGCTCCAGGAGCCGATGGCCTACCGGCTGAGCTGTTTAAGACCGGTGGCGAAGCTCTGTTTAAATGCATTCACAGACTTCTATGCAGAATATGGTCGGAAGAATGCATTACAGATGATTGGAACCTCAGTGTGCTCTGCCCAATCTACAAGAAAGGCGATCCCACCATTTGCATTAACTTCTGAGCGATAAGCTTTCTTAATATCGCATATAAGGTCTTGTCGAGCGTATTATGCGAAAGACTGAAGCCCATCGCCAACTATTTGATTGAACCTTATCTGTGTGGCTTTGGCCCTGGAAAGTCCACCATCGACCAGATCTTTACGCTACGAAAAATCTTAGAGAAGACCCAAGAAAAACAAATTGACACACATAATCTGCTTGTTAATTTCAAAGTCACCTTCGACAGTCCAATAAGGAATCAACTATTTTTCACCATGTCTGAATTTGGTATTCCTGCGAAGCTAATACGTCTTTGCAGAATGACACTGAACAACACCAGTAGTGCAGTGAAAATCGGGAAGGACCTCTCCCTTCCGTTCGACAGCAAGCGAGGTTTCATTCCTTATCGTGCGACTTCTTTAATATAGTCATGGAAAAGATCATCCGAGCTGCTGAGCTGAGACGCAGCGGCACCTATTTCTAAAAGAGTGTTATGCTGCTGTGGTGACCGTGGCATGCAGGTTAAGTGTGTGGCTTAGTATGCTCGGAGCCCGAGTTCGATCCCTAGTCGCGGCGAAAAGTTTTTTCAATACAAAAATTTTTCTGATTGGTCACCACCTCTCTGCAGACAATGCCAAACCTCAGAGAGTTAATGATGACATGTAAAGCTTCCTGAGAACATGAACTTTAGCCATTCGGAGTCGGCATAAAACATGTAGGTCCAGTTCTCAGTCAATTGTGTACAAACATTTAATAACACACACAACACAATTGATCATAAGAAGCTCGGTCAAAGTCTTTTCAAGGGCTGAAATGGCCAATTTGTTGTTTGTTTGTTTGTGTTAAGCTGCTGGAGTATGCTGAAGATATTGACATTATTGGCTAAAATACGCGCGAAGTCAGTGCAGCATTCCCCAGGCTAGAAAAAGAGTCGAGTCGAATGGGTCTTGCAGTGAACGCAGATAAAACTAAGTGTCTTGTGTCAACAAACAATCAGTACCAGCGTCTTGGAAACCACCTCACTGTTGACAACACCTCCTTTGAGGTAGTGAAGGACTTTGTCAAGACAATAATAATGCCCGTCCTACTATATGCATCACAAACCTAGACGAAAAGCACCACTGATGAAATAACTTTGGGAGCCTTTGAGTGAAAAATCCTGCGTCAGAGCTATTTTCCAATCTGCGTCAAGAGTTGTAATATGAGTCGATTTAAGAAATGGCTAATGTTTCATTGATCTGCACAACACCAAATACAATTATTTTCATATTATTAAGATTTATAATGAAAGCACATATTTTCATAAAAATAAGTTAAAGATATGAAGTAAAAATTTTGCCAAAAACGGCAAAAAACGAAATATTTACAAGTTAGTAAATTCACTTATTTTTGATAAGCTTATAAGAAACTTTAAAATGTCTTCATTTCCACTTTTTCACTTAAATTAATTTTTCTCATAATCTAGTGGAGATATTATAACGGGAATCCACCAAAAATAGATTTCTGGAAAAATGTCGCTTACAACGTTCTGCACGGCTACGCTTCAATTGCTGCTACATTTAAGCAACAATACCTATTTTCTACGAGAATCATGAATAAATATATTACCTTTCGTACCTTTCGAACTTTTGTGAAATAATAATCTTTCAATATAAATCTTAAAAATATTATAAATAGTTCAATCAATTAATATCTAATCATTTTTATAATAGGCTAAAAAATTCAGGTTTTTTCAAGTGAAACCCTGTAATTTACTCTAATTTCATTGATTTGTTTTGATCCTCATACCGTTGGCAAGAAAAGGACACAATTATTTTCGTATTTAAGATAAAAAATCAGGCATGTGTTGCATTTCAACGTCCTGCGCTTTCACGGACTTTATTTTTAAATATTTCCATTCTCAAATAATGTTTATTAAAGATACTCATTTGCATTCACAAAATAAAGCATCATCCTACACATTCCTTCTTTAAATACTTACTTAAATGTCGCGAGTACTTAATTTATACGCTTTGCTTGCTTTATATTAATTACTGAAACGCAGTTAAGCACAGCTGTTATCTGAACACCAAATAGTTTTATGATAAATAATAATTAATATATCTTTTTTTAACGATTTAAATTCCTTAAAAAACAACTGCTTAAAAACTTACAGCTGTACTGAAGTTTTTTTTTATTTGTTTGCTTGTATAAAAAATATATACTTAAATACAGCATGAATGAAAATTTGTAAAGCCAAGTGAGTGCATCATTAACATAATAATAATTAACGATGGCAAAATAAATGTAATGAAATAATGCTTGGTCACTTTTAATTTATTACATAAATATTACAAACATTCTCATACATTGAACACTGCCTCAGACAATCGAGCAGCTTAATATTTTTTTAAATGATCTGCAGATATTTTAATTTATTATTATTTTTTTACAGATTTTAAATAATTACCGCAGTACAACAACACCAACGAAACTTGATTACAGATACAAGCATACCGGTATAAAAAGACACAAATAGTTACAAACAACAGCAGTCCGTGTAAATAAAAAATGTGGTTTTTCCTTTTATACAAAATGAATCGTTTGTTTGTAGCTGACACAAGTGCACGGAGAGAAAAATATGGGCTAAAATCAAGCTCAAAACGTTCACTACTGAAATCAGCTCAAAAGAGTTCAAAACCATCTCAAAATATGTCATTCATGTTCGCAGTTTATGCCAGAAACACGTCAATTTGTGCTTAATACGTGTAATCTTGGGCTTGTTTGTAAAAAAATTAATTTTGTTGTTGTTTTTGCCCATCAAAAAAATGAGCAACCAAACGACGTAATTCTCATTTGATTGTTATTCCTGTTACTATGAGAGTGTAAAAGTGCAGAAAATAAATTACAAAATTATTTCCTCCATTAAGAATCTGATACAAATCTGACCAGAGAAAATATAGTTAATTCGAGCTGAATAGATAAAGTTTGTGAATTTAATTTTTAAAAAACTGACTTTTTGAAGTTGAACCATTTACTTCATAGCTAGATTAACGTTATTTGAGATTAAATAAATGGAAATAATCTTGATGATTCCATTAATTTTTTTATATGGAGCTCTTTGCTATGTTTTTTCAATCCGTACCATACAGCCTCAAAATTGCGAAAAATTCTGCGTATCCCTGGTTTACAAAAGATTTGAAAACTCTTCGCAACAACAGGAATAGGGCTTGGAAGAATTATGTCTGTAGCTTAGACTCAAATGACATAGAAACTAACAAACGTTTGTTTCTGGAATTTGAAAATATCTCAGCTGCATTATATAAAGAATATTTAGATAATATTAAGCTGAGGATATTGTCGGATCCAAAGAACTTTTGGGGATTTATAAACACAAAGAAGAAATCTGATGGATTTCCCTCTTCATTCAAAACCATTGATGGATTTAGTGACGATCCCGTAATTATTTGTGACTTATTCGCCAATCTTTTCAAAGAATCATTTTGTTCCTGATGACGATTTTTTTGAATATTTGAATTCTGGACCCAAAGTTTCATTGGAACCTATTCCTGTTCCAGAACATATTTTACTTCATCTTTTACTTCTGAGGACATTTTAAAGCACATTGGATCGATCGATAAGGACTTTAATGCTGGAACCGATTGAATTCCTGTCGCAGTTGTAATTCAATGCGGTTTCATTTTGTGTCAACCACTTTCTTTGTTATTCAATAAATCAATCAACGAAAGTTATTTTCCAATTTTTTGGAAAAATTTGTACATAAGTCCAATTTATAAAAAGGGTTGCAGGAATGTTGTTATTAACTACAGGCCCATTGCTAAGCTTTCATCGATTCCAAAACTTTTTGAGTGTATCGTGTATGATCGGGTAAAAATTTACTGCAGAGAAGTCATTACAACTCGTCAGCATGGTTTTGTTAATGGTAGATCCACTATGTCTAATCTTCTCGATTTTACATCTTTTTGCCTAAAAAACATTGAATTAGGTAACCAGGTCGACTGCATTTATACTGACTTTAGTAAAGCATTTGATAAATTAGCTCACAATTTGATTCTATTTAAACTTAAATCATTGGGATTTCCTCAATATTTTGTTAGCTGGATTCAATCGTATTTGACAGAACAATCTTATCAAATAAGATTTTGAAGGGTTTTGTCGTCTGCATTTATTGCGGAATCAGGTGTTACTCAAGGTAGTCACCTAGGTCCAATTCTGTTTATTTTAGCAATTAATGATGTCACCTACATTATTAAACATTCTCATTTGCTAATTTATGCAGATGACATGAAAATATACAGAACAATAAATGCTAAAGATAATTCCGACCTACTCCAGACCGATCTGAAATCCTTTGAAGTTGCGTGTTCTAAAAATAAATATATTCCTAAATCCAGATAAATGCCAAACTATGAACTTTTCGCAAAAAAGGAACGAATTAATATTTGATTACAAAATAAAAGATACTGCTTTAAGTCGTGTACAAGTTGTTAAAAACCTTGGTATATGCATGGATTTTAAGTTATCGTTCAATATTCATATTGATAGTATTTGTATAAAAGCGTCTTCAATGCTTGGCTTTATAAAACGCTGGGCCAAAGAATTCAACAGCATGATTACAACCACCACGTTGTATTATGCAATAGTGCAGCCTCACTTGAAGTATGCAAGTCAAGTTTGGTCACCAAGCTACAATGTGCATGTTGATCGTATTGAAAGAATCCAAAAACATTTTGTTCAGTTTGCTCTAAAGGGCTAAGTGGAACTGACATTTTAAACCTTTCTCCCTATGAAGATCTTTTGAAACTGTTGAAAATGCAGTCGTTAGAAGTGATAGAAGGAAATCTGCTGAAATCGTCTATTTACACCAACTTAAAACCGGTGTATTCGATTGTCCAGAACTCCTTTCTATTATTAATTTCAACTTTAACCGTAGAAGTAGTAGAAACGCCAACAACTTAGTTTTTTTTTACCATATATTAGAACGAATTATATGTTAACTGCTCCTTTAAACCGCATGAGTAGCTTTGGTAACAACTGTAATGTTTTTGATGTTAACTTGTCAAAAGGCCAACTCAAAAGTAGACTAAAAGATATAATGTAATTAAAGATCTATGTATGCATGGTAAGGAGTTATGTACTGTGTTGTCCCTGAGACCAATCCAAACTTTGGATGGTAAATTTTTTCCATATTTACTTGTTTTTAGCCACTGGAATCCTTAACATACATTTTTTTTTATGCCATGGGTCGTGGTCTCAAATGGGTTAATGCTGAGGAAGTGCGAAAAAGCTGTAGTAGCTGAACTCTATTGTTATTGCATGGTATATTTCATGTCCAAATTGGATGACATATGTATGAAATCATAATTTTTATATTGATTGCTATGATTATTTTTGATTTTTTTTTTTTTTTGTTGTCTTGAGCCACTTGTACATTTTGTACAAGGGCTTAATTAAGCGTGTTATATATGGTGTAATTTATTTTTTTATTTATTTTAAAATATTGTTAACATTTGATATATTTTGATAAACAATACCATAATTCCTTAGATTGGGCATATTCATTTTTATTTAATATGAATTCATAAGTAGCATGCATTGACCACAAGTGCGCATATTAATTGTTTTGATAAATGATCCAAAAATCACATACATTATGCAGGAATGGCCGTGTTATTTTTTTTATAAACATCCCATAAGGGCTTGATATCAAGTATATAATGGCTTAGCTCAGAATCACTCCCAAAAGTAATTGGTTTGGGATTGTTTTCAGCTCAAACTTCTCTCCGTGTGAGATATTTAACTCATTTTCAATGGGTTAATTTGTAAAAATTTGGGTTAGAAGTAAATTTAAAAAACCAAAATTTTTAAATATTTTGTTTATTTATCTTAAAAAAAAATTCAAAAACTAATTTGATATTTCTACGGTACTTTTAATTATCAATTCTCATCAATATCTACATTTTATGGTTCCATTTTTTTTTTTTTTGTTAACCCAAGCTTAGAACTCACATAACATATGATTTTGTCTATTTGGGTCTAATAATTCAGTTCTATTTCTCAAATAACACCAATATTATCTGAGACATAGATTTGAATTTAATATAAGTACTATTAAGTACGAATAGTTGTCATCATTAAGACCTTTCCAAAGATATATCATTCTTTACGATTGGATAGATACCCAAAGTAAGTTTGTAAACTTTTTTGTGATCCGCCGTAATAAACATACTAACTGAGTTCTTTATTCATTTTCATTGTAAAGATACATATATTCTCCAATCAAATAAAAATATTTTCTTCTCTGACTTTCTTTAAATGAGGCATTTTTGATTTTTTGAAAGAACTGTAAATTGTTAACGTAACGAATATTATATACATTTTAAGTCCGTCATGCAACTTATAAAACATTAATTATTCAAACGATACTATCTGACGATATCGTCAAAAGCTTAACTCATGTAAGCCTTTCACTGTCGTTGGCCTCTTTGGTAATAAAAGATATTGTAGGCTTTCCATTATTTTGATTCTTTTGATCAATTGATTTGGACAGACTAGATAGTCTGTAAGCTACAGTCCATATCTTCCCAAGTTTGAACACAAAGTTTAACAAAGTTACGGTTATAGCCTTTAACACTATCAACTATCTGATAAATATTTACCAAATCTTGCTTTCAAATGAACACTTCGAACAACTCAAAAAGTACAATAATTAAAGCTACCATGTGACACTAAAAGACACTTCAAATGACTAGATAGTGAAGAGAATTTATCTCATCACTGATAATATTTTACTTGTTTAATTAGTGAACAAAACTGATGCATTTTAAGCGTAAAACTGCAGCAACATATTGATAACAAGGAAAATCTGAAGCTGCTGCAGCATGTTTAATAATATTTATCATGTTTAAATATATCAACAACGTCATACAACCGTAGTGCAATGGCAACACTAACAATGAGTAAATACAATGTAAATGTAACTTAAATATAAGAGCACATACACGCAAACATACTAACAAACACACACACACATACTCTTATGCTCACATATACTGCGGCAGCTGCAGCTGCAGGCTGCATTAGCAACACAAGGCAACGACAAACTCCGACGGCAATGTACCAGTGCCAACAATGCAAATACGTAATCCAATTGATTTAATTCATCAAATTGCAAAATTGCCAACAGGCACTCATGCACACACACACTGCCACAAGCACCAATATATAGCAAGCAACTTGCAACTACTGTGACAGCTATTGCAATAGTAGCAATGGCAGCGGCAACATATCGCTAAGCACACAAATCTTATTTGATGTATTCAGCATCAATGTTAGGAACTTTGCCAACTTCAACTGATGCGGCATATAAGCAAGCATTTGAGCCAGCAGCGCCAGCATCGGTAGAAACGAATGTAGACAACACTCGGACAGAGCGAACACCCACACACCGATACGTTTCTCCTTCAAACCAAGTCAAACGAATGAACGACATTGACCAATGTGACAACAATTGAAAATCAATAAATTCACGAGTGGCTTAAAAGCACGTATCATCGATAACGCATCATTGCAACTCGAGGGCATGAGTGATACGGCAGGCGGTAAATGAAGTATAGGTGTTCGTGGGTGGTTAGCTGGTTGACAGCCACTATAAGTGGTTTGGAATTTAAAATATTTGTTAGCCATTGTTAGTCATTGTTAGCCAATGTTCGATGTTGTTAGCTGGTATTGTTCTTGACAGTGTGAGTTGCAAATAACGACGACACTTTAATGGCAATTCTCTGAATTTACTTAGAAAATATTTTCGCCTAAAATTGGTGCGCATGTTTTAAAATGAAAACTCAATGCTTTTTGTGTTAACGTAGCATATTTTAGCATAATTTTATTTTATTTTGTGTGCAAAAGTCAGTTAACTCCAGTTCAATTTCAAAAAAGTTCAACATGACGTATGAGTGATATTTTTCATGGAATTAGCAATATATTTTTAATACTGTTTCCCATGGAGCGGGTGTGAATTACAGACTTTAACAATAAATGTATAGTAGTTTTCTTATGATGAAGAGGATAAATGTACTAAAAAAAATTAGTTCGTGTATTAATTCGTATATTTTCTATTTTACTGGTGCGCTAACTCATCACTTTGTGCGAAAGTATTTAAATCGGATTGAAGAAATGTCACTATAACATTCGCCCTATATCACAATACTTTGTTAAAGTTAAGAAAATTAATATTTAAAAACTGTTTAAAGTGCCCCCACACTATATGTTTCATACATATGACATGCCAAATTTTACAGATAGCTTTGACATACATATAGTGTGGAACATATGGAATTCAAATTCTGACAAGTCGTTTGTATTTCCGTATGTACAAATTTGAATTAGAACTGTTTCTAAATTCATCTGTTTTTCATATGTAAGAGTTTGAAGTTTGAAAAAAAAACAATAACATGCCATAAAAAAAAAATCAAAAAAACGTAAAATCTAATTATTTATTCCACAAATTTATATTTTTTAACAATTATTTAGATTGATTGAACAGAAGAAATCATTTTGCAACTTATTGAGCACTGGCGTGGCTTCGAATGGACGAAATTGCCGGAAAACTCAAACATTTAGCAGAAATATCGTGTCAGATAGTCTGTGGTCAAAAGAAAGGAGCTGTTTGACAAAAGTTCAATATTGACATACATATGAAATTCGAAATGAAACTTTTTTGACAAGTCATTTGTGTTGAACATATAGTGTAGGGGCACTTTTAGTGGAGGAACAAATACAATTGTTGAATATGCTGCTTCTCATACTCATCTTTTATCATTATTTTATCGAGCTTATTGCTTGAAAAAGCCATTGCTTATGATATCAACTATACTGATTTATTCAGTATCATACTGATTTGAGATACTGATTAAAATATCATACTGATATACAGTATTGTGCAATTCCTAAGCAACTCTGTGTTTGCATTTGAAGGATGGCATTTATATATTTTAATGACCCTGAACTGATTAAAAATTAAGATTTTTTTAAACTTTGGTATTAATCTGATGAAATATAAAAACTTTGAAACAGTTTTGCTTTATTTACTGTCATCAAAACACCAAAACTAAAATATACTCCAAAAGAAGTTTTGTTAAACCTAAGCTTTACATGTTTCACGATTATTTAGAGATTACTAGCGGATGTAACCCGGTGTTACTCGGGGTTGTGCCTCGAGCAGAAAAAGAGGACAATTTTCAAAACTGCACTGATTATTATTAGTTATTTAAATTATCGTTTTTTGGGGTTTTGCCCCCCCCCCCCCCCCTTCCGTCGAAAGTGTTTAGTCAAATTTTCATAAAAGTGTACCTGCCAGACGCGGTTAAAACAAAAATGACATTTTCAACGGGTCGATCTGAAGTCTGGTTTATGAGGAAAATGGGTACCCACACTCAGAAAAAAAACACATACAATCTTTTTCCGGTGAAAATTTCTCTATTTTTGATAACAGCAATTTTCTGTTTTCAATTTCAAATAAAATTTTCTTCAATTAGAATAAATTTTCACATTTTCAAAGAAATATTTCTTCACTTCTAGGAAATGGAAATATTTCAATGTCTCTTATAATGGCAAATATATTTCTCGCACAAAAAAATTCTCATTTAAAGAGATAAATATATAGAAAATGAAAATTTTTCTTGTGTTTTGATAAAAAATTCACTATGAGAAGTATTTTCTTCAATAAAACAAAGTTTTTCTTAAAAATAAAAAGTCTTTTTCTCTAAAATCGAATTATTTTTATATATTTCTCTTTTTCGTAGAAGGTTTTTATCATTTTTAGGATCGCATTCAGAGAAGAGCATTCTCTGGAGCATGGTCAATACCATTTTTCAGTAAATATGATGCCATTTTTATCATATTCCGATAAACTTTTTCCTGAGTGCAGTTTGAAAAGTAATTTCGAGAAAAATTCGTTTAAAATTTTTCTTAGCATGCATTTAATATGCAGTTTTATCTCCAATAAATTCAAATTTTAAAAAATCCTATTAGCATCGATTTGATTTTTGGATTGCCTTCGTTCAACTTCGGTTTTGGTCGTTACTGTTCGGTTAATTTTTTTTTCATCTTTATATAGCTTCTGGTGGTATTCGTTAAACTTATTTTTTTTCGTTCGTATTTGATTCTTGACTTCGTTTGCTTTCGGCTCATTCCTTGATTTTTGTCGAAAGAACTTTTAAAAGCATAGAATCTATTTCAGTAACAGATACAAATGCTTGCCAAGTTTCATCAAAATCGGTTCATCCGTTTTGACATGAATGAGCAGAACATAGTTGATTGAATAAATCGCCATTTTACGGAAGTTTTCTAAAATTTAAATAGCTCAATTCTGTTGCAGAGTCAAGTTATTTCACGTATCAAATTTTAGTAAAATCGATCAAGTCATTTAGGAGTTATTGAGTCTTAACAATGCATTACTTAAAACGCCCTCTTTTGGAAGTCTTTGAAATTTTTTATATTTTCTGTTTTATCTTGGGTGCAGTTGAACGTTCATACCAAATTTCATTGAAATCAGTTCAGGCGTTTAGGACTTGTTGAGTCTTTAAAACGCTATACTTTAAGCGGCCTCTTACGGAAGTCTTTGGAATTGTTATATCCTATGTTATCTTTGGCGCAGTCGAATCTTCAATCCAAATTTAATTGAAATCGGTCCAGGTGCTTAGCAGTTATTATAGAGTGCCACGCCTACATACTTCCGCCAAATTTTTTACCTATGCTTTATCTTGGGTGCAGTTGAACTTTCATACCAAATTTCATTGAAATCGGTCCAGGAGTTTAGGAGTTATTAAGTCTTAAAAACGCACTACTTAAAGTGCCCTCTTGCGGAAGTCTTTGGAATATTTTATTGGCTATGTTTTATATTGGTTGCAGTTGAACCTTCATACCAAATTTCATTGAAATAGGTCCAGGCGCTTAGGAGTTATTCAGTCTTAAAAATGCACTACTTAAAGCGCCCTCTTGCATAAGTCTTTGGAATTTTTTATGGCTTTTGTTTTATTTTGGGAGCAGTTGAACCTTCATACCAAATTTCATTGAAATCGGTCCAGGTGTTTAGGAGTTATTATATAGTGCCACGCCCACATACTTCCGCCCACTTTGTTAACCTATGCTTTGTATTGGTTGTTGTTGCACCTTCATACCAAATTTCATTGAAATCGGTCCAGGAGTTTAGGAGTTATTCAGTCTTAAAAACGCACTACTTAAAGCGCCCTCTTGCGGAAGTCTTTGGAATTTTTTATAGCCTATGTTTTGTTTTGGGAGCAGTTGAACCTTCATGGCAAATTTCATTGAAATCGGTCCAGGCGTTAAGAAGTTATTATAGAGCGCCACGCCCACATACTTCCGCCCACTTTTTTACACCCCCTATGTTCTTTTTCCCTATGAAAGGTACTCGGTGTCCAAATTTCAGCTCAATCGGATAAGCGGTGCGCGAGCCTATACGGAACAGACAAACAGACAGACAGACAGACAGACAGACAGACAAAGGACAGACAGACAGAGGACAAACATTTGATTTTATATATAAAATATGCATATTTTCGGTACTTTTTTCAATTCATTTATGGTATATTCATAAAATATTAACATGGTTTTTCAATGCTTTTTTTTGGTTGTGATAAGTTTTTGTGGTTTCTTAAATAACATTAAAACTTTTATAAAAATCATAAAAATTTTATGAAATAATCACAAAAAGTTATAAAATTTATGAATCTATAGTTTATTCATTAACAACACTGGTTTACAGCCAATATGTACTTTGAATGCCACTATTCTTTTCTCATGTAAAATCGGTCGCTGATTCCGAAAAATATTTTTTTTTTTCTGTCACTCCGTTTTCGAGATATTGCCCACTGTAGGGTTTTCAACAAAAAAAAAAGTTGGTTCCACTTAATTGCATATATCTCCAAGACCAACAACAGTCAGCAAACAAAAGATATATCAAATAAAAGCTAATAAAATTTCTTACAAACAATGCAAACATCATTTTTTGGTCGAGCTGTTAGTTTTGGCGGAATAAATTAAAATTTCGGGGATTTTTTTTATTTTTCAGAAAAATTTCCACAAAAAGACAAAATAGTTGCAAATTTCGTTAAGAAATCAAAATATTTTGTTACTTTTGATATTTTTTACTAAAAACATTTATTTTATCTAAAAAAAAATTATCTAAAAAAAATAAGCTATTGTTGAAGAAAATCTATTGAGAAATGAAAAAGTTGTGTTCAATGGAACGAAAGAACCCAAATTGTGTGATTATCAATTTATGCATTTGGACTTATTTTATTGCCATAAAAAAAATGAGAATTAAAGGTTGATGTTATAAAATCATATATTCTTAATTTTTATTGTTCTTTTAATAAGTTAAATTATTCTTCGCCCATCATTCCTTTGTCCCAAAATCCTTGGTACCGATTCTCAATTACTTTCATCTGTTGGTGGAATCTTTCCCCATGTTCGTCGCTCTCGTCACCGAGATTCTTCGCTTTCTTTGTCTAACGCCTTGACAGTGTTTTTCATAAGTCCAAGTTTGATGTGCAACGGTGGGAGAATTTTGTTTTCCTTTTTGACGAGTGGAACGTTTTTGACGTTGCTCTCTCCAACTTTCGACTCAATTCTTTCTGGCCAGTCCTTATTGTAATAGTGGTGTTCACGTGCTCAACTATCCCACTTGCATAGAAAACAGCAGTACTTTGTGTAGCCACTCTGTAAACCACAAAGCATACCAACGACTTTGAGATCAGAACATATTTTCCAGTCGTGTTGTTTATATTTAATACATGTCAATAGCTTCGCCATTATTTCGTACGTTTCCTTTGTGTTGACTGCATGTGCGATCGGAATCGATGGCTTTTTGTTTCCTATATGAAGTAATACCGCCTTCAAGCTCACTTTGCTGCCATCAATAAAAAAAACGCCACTCTTTGGGAATGTACGGCTGACCAAAGGTATTAAATAAGCCAGGAATGTCTACACAATAGCAGATATTGTCAATCTTAGTAATGTGTATAGCAAACGGTTTTTCACGATTTGTCAAAAAGTTGAATTGTTGCAAACGAGAACCATGCAATTCCGATTTTTCCTTTGACAGTTCCAAATCTCTTATCCAATCATTCAGCTGCGCTTGCGATAAAAGGTGAGTTGTGTTTTCAGTTGTAATAGTACTACCACCTGTGGTTCCTTCCGACTCCATTGAATCTACGGATTTTCGATTGTTTTCGCGTGTTGAATCGTGACAAGTAGGATATGGAACATCGTCAGAATGAGATACTGGCAATGAAACATTCGGGACAGTGGCGTATATCACTCGTTTGTGTTTTCCAACACCAGTCACTTTTGCCAGACAAAAATAGCAATCGTTTAGGTGGCAAAACGGTTGTCTCCAGATCATCGGAACATCGAATTTCATGTATCGTTTTTTACCCGAGCTCCATTCAGACAATATTAATTTGCACGATTGACACAAAATACTTGGCGTCCATGATTCACCAATGTTCTCAGCCGCAATACCAAAATAATGTAGATATGACATTTGGAGTAAATTCGTAAAATTGACCCGTTTCTTTTCGAAAGTAAATTCACCGCACACGTAGCAGAAAATATCTGGGTAGTTTTTACACTGGAATTCACGCAGTCTTTTACTCATTTTATTTTGAAGTATATCTTATTTTTTCCTTTCGTTACAAATTGTGCGTCCCTTTGTTTACCACGTTTTTTAGTATAATGCATGAATGTTTTTGCTTTTATGCATCTCGAAAGTGCTGCAGGTACAATAAAGGTAGGTAGGTCCACGACTCAGATCGCGACCGCCGAAACTGTCAAAAAAACACAAAATAAGTATTCACATGGCATAATAAAAACAGGTAGGCTCTCTTTCTTATAGCCATAAGTGTCGAAATCAGACGTCTTGCTGTGACGGTTTCGACGGTTGCATTCTCAGTCCTGAGCCTACCAAACCCTTGACTTGATTCCTATGAACAATAAGAATGAAAAATACAAAATTATAGTAAAATAACCCAATTTATTTATATGACAAAAAAATTTGTAAAAAAAACATAACTTGGGTGCTTTCGTTCCATTGAACACAACTTTTTCATTTCTCAATAGATTTTCTTCAACAATAGCTTATTTTTTTGGAAAAATAAGGGCTCTTAGTAAAAAATATCAAAAGTAACAAAATATTTTTATTTCTTAACGAAATTTGCAACTATTTTGTCTTTTTTTGGAAATTTTTCTGAAAAATAAAAAAAATCCCCGATATTTGAATTAATTCCGCCAAACCTAACAGCTCGACCAAAAAATTATGATGTTGGCATTGTTTGTAAGAAATTTTATTTGCTTTTATTTGATATATCATGTGTTTGATTACTGTTATTGGTTCAGGAGATATATGCAATTAAGTGGAACCAACTTTTTTTTTCGTTGAAAACCCTACAGTGGGCAATATCTCGAAAACGGAGTGACAGAAAAAAAAAAAATTTTTTTTGGAATCAGCGACCGATTTTACATGAGAAAAGAATAGTGGCATTCAAAGTACAAACAACTTTTCGTTATTTGTAAACCAGTGTAACACAATGAAAAAATGACAGATGTCAGCGTAAAGGGATCACCTTGAAAAACTTAATTTAAAAAAATATCCCTCTTTAAATAAAATTATTAATAACATGTTATAAAAATGCTTTTATTTTCCTGAGCGGCCTAAAGCCTATATATTTTAATTAACCCTTCAATGCATTATTATGTTGAAAATTTCTATCAAACCATCAAAGAATAAAAAATATACACAAAATCAGTTAGTGTGATGATTTTTTACATATGGCAACTTTCTGTTTTTTTTTAAATCATGCAATACAGGGTAAAATATGATAAAGTAAAATCGTATACTAAAAAATAATTATTTTTTTAAAGAAATCACTGGCTTACAAAGTTTGTTGAATAAAAGAGTGTTTGGGTATCTAAAAGGGAGTAACGGTAAAAGTTTACTTGCATGCAATGCAACTGACTTATAAACTTGAGAAAAATGATTTTTGTAACGTTGAATACTATTCTACTTGGTCAACAGTGTTCAACACTTCTACATAGTAGAACTCTGGTAAAAAAACCTTAAGTTGAGTTTTGGAAGGGTCTGTAAAAAACGCAAGGGTAAAGGTAATGACTTAAACTTTATTATATTAATTTGTTACAGGCTTGAGCCACAAAAAACTCCTTTTAAAGACAAGTCCTCATCAGAATGTTCGGGCGCACAAAGCCGTTAAGTGTTTATTTGAGGCTATTAGGCGGATGACCCACGTTTTAATTATAACTTTTTCAGTTCTCAAAAATGCCTTTCTTTGTGCTGATGTAGCTGGCATTCTCATGATGGAGAATGATTTTTCTTTGGTGGTTGGTTTTGCCTGAATTTTCAACCGTAACCATAAAATTATGGAATCTTCATGACGACTACACGACCCGTGGTGTTCGAAAGTGTACGAAAGAACGGGGCAATTGTCCATTTATTTGTTTTGTTAGTTTTATTTTGATAACACAACTTTCAATCGAAGAACTAACAGTTCACAGCATATCATTTTCTAGTTGGGTGGGATTTTCCGAGAACCAGGAGTTAGGGGTTATTCGGAAACGTAGATTATTTCGACGCACTTTTATATACAGTGTTTTTTACGGTAATTCAATTGGAAAACATAATATATATATATACAGGGTGGCCCAGAAAGACCAAAGTGGTGCGATTTCCTTATAACTTTTTTATTATAATTTTGTTTTTCTTTTCTTTTCAGTACTTTGTAAAGAAGACTTGGACAATTTATAATGAAGCAATAGACAACTGAACAACGTGCCCAAATCGTTGAAATTTACTTTTCAAATCAACGCTCCATTGTGTTGACTCAGCGTGCATACCGTCAATTTAATGTGCGGGTTGCACCCTCTCAGTCAACAATAAACCGTCTGGTTGTAAATTTTCGACAACAAGGAGCAGTAAAAAACCTTCCTGGTTCCGGCAGACTACGAACTGTGCACACGTTGGACAATATTGAACTGGTACGGGAGATTACTCGGGAGGATCCAAAAACATCAACCAGGGTCGTTCGACACAACTTGGCCTCTCAAGAGGGTCGCTGCAGCGAATTTTGCATATCATAAGAATGTTTCCATAAAAAATTCAACTTGTCCAAGAATTGAAACCAACAGATTACCAGCAATGACTTGACTATGCAATTTATTTCCAGCAAAAAACACAAGAGAATCTTAATTTTATTCATAACTTAGTTATGAGTGACGAAGCCCATTTCCAATTAAATGGGTTCGTTAACAAGCAAAACTGTAGGATATGGGCTACGGAAAAACCGATAGTACTTCATCAACGACAATTACACCCAGTTAAGTTCACTGTTTGGTGCAAAGTTTTTTCAGAAAGCATCATTGGCCCATATTTTTTTGAAAATGAACGAGGTGTCGCCATTTCCGTCAATGGTAATCGATATCGGGCCATGTTGAAAAATTTTGTAAGGCCAGCCGTGGAAAACCATCCGCAAATATGGTTCCAACAGGATGGAGCCACAGCGAGGGCCACAATGGCTCTTTTACGCGACATCTTTGGTGAAAGAATAATTTCGCGTACAAGCAATTTTAATTGGCCTCCGCGTTCTTCGTTCTTAATCGCTTCAGACTGTTTCCTTTGGGGTTATTTAAAAGGGAAAGTTTCTGTTAATAAGCCTAGGACTATTGAGGAATTAAAAACCAATATTCGAGACGAAATTAACAACATAATACCGGAAGTTTTGCAAAAGGTCATGGAAAACGTGTTGGAAAGAGCACATTTGTGCGAAGCAGAAAATGGCCACCACTTGAGGGATATAATTTTTAATAACTAATCTAAAAATATATCTTAAATAAAAAGTTATAAGGAAACATTGTGGTGACCGTGGCATTCAGGTAAAGTGTGTGGCTTAGCATGTTCGGAGCCCGGGTTCGATCCCCAGCCGTGGCGAAAAGTTTTTTCAATAAAAAATTTTTCTGATCGGTCACCACCTCTCTGCAGACAATGGCAAACCTCAGAGAGTAAACAATGCCATGTAAAGCTTCTTGAGAACATAAACTTTAGCCGTTCGGAGTCGGCATAAAACATGTAGGTCCAGTTCTCGGTCAATTGTGTGCAAAAATTTAATAACACACACAACACAATCGATCCTAAGAAGCTCGGTCAAAGTCCTTTCAAGGGCTGAAATGGCCAATTTTTTTTTTTTTTTTTTTTTTTTTTAAGGAAAACATCAATGCAGTTTGTGTCTTTCTGGGCCACGCTGTATATCAAGAGTAAATTTGTATACATATTTGGATTTTTATATAAAGATAGGCCCAGGAAATATAAGGTATGGTGGTGCCTGTTTAATGACTTAAAAAAGTAAGTAAGTACGACGAGAAAATATTTTGTGTGTGGCTTATTTGAAGATGTCTAATAAACTGGTTTTACAAAATGTATACTCTTTGATAAGTGAGTGATGAAAGGTAGAGTATAGAGAAATGAGTTAAAAAATGAGCGAGTTCTTAACTGTAGGTAGCGATAATTAAAGAAACCTTGTAAGCACCATTTACTATGGTTCGCAAATAAATGCAGCAACCATACGCACGCTGAGACGCGGCTGTAAAGCCATGTAGCTCACTTACATGGTTGCGCGATGTAAGAACATAGCGCGGTACCTCGATTCGATTGATGTTGATTAAGTCTTCCTTAATTTGAATCCATAGTTTAATTAAATCATGTGTTAGTAAATCATCCCAGCCAATATTCTGAATCCACATTTGTTGCAATAGGATTTTGCAGCGAATAACTATTGGACTTAGAAGTCCAAGCAGATCGAAAACTCGTGCCACAATTGATAAAATAGAGCGTTTGGTGGGACTCTGCACGTCTGGCAAGTCAAAGCGAAAACAAAATGTATCTTGACGAGGCTTCCAAGACATGCCAAGAGCTCACAAAAAGTTGCGAATGGTTGGTATTCCATTTCGCCAACTGCAGACCAGATGTGGCCAAGATTGCTGTTATTTGATCTCGTTTTCGTGTAAGTTCTTCAAGATCCTCCGCTCCAGTGAGCAAGTCATCTACGTATAAATCCTTCCGCAGCATCTGAGCGCCTTCTGGGTATGTAGCACTATTTATCTCAGCAATATGAAATAAACTGCGTATAGCGAGAAAAGGTGCAGCAGATAGACCATATGTGACGGTGTTGAGTTGGAAAGCTTGTAGTTCTGCGTCAATATCATTTCTCCAAAGAATCAGTTGAAATTTTCGGTCTCTTTCATCGACAAGAAATTGACGATACATTTTTGAAATATCTGCCATGAGAGCATATCTGTGTAATCTAAACGAGAAAAGTGTTGTTATTAAATCTTGTTGAATGGTTGGTCCCACCATGAGAATATCGTTAAGGGAACGATTTGATGATGTACGTGCCGAAGCATCAAACACGACGCGCAGTTTTGTGGTTTCGCTTTGTGGTCTGAGCACGCAATGGTGTGGTATAAAATAGTGTGGATGGCTTAAATCAATATCAACTGGTGACATATGACCAAGCGTTAAATATTCATTCATGAAATCGATATACATTTGTTTTGTTGTTGGGTCTCTTTGTAAGCGGCGCTCGAGAGAAACAAATCTTCTGCGTGCATTTTCGAATGACTCACCGAGAGTTTCAGGTGCTTCCTTGAATGGCAGCCGTACCTTTATACGACCGTCTTCACGAACAAAAACATGTGCAGTCAAATGTTCCTCGCATTTAGAAATGCAAATCAGAAAATTATTTAGCTGAAGTAGTATATTCTTCAACTGCCCAAAATTTTTCCAAATCAAATCCTACATTTGACGACTCAATAGCAACATTGCAAGTGAGTGGCCGAGAACTTATATGAGAGGCGAACTTGCCGCCAACTATCCATCCGAAGACGCTATTTACGAGACAAGGCAATCCTTCGCCAAGAGAAATCTTACCATCAGTTAACAAATCAAAAAATATTTCAGTGCTAATGAGTAAATCGACTTGGTGTGGACGATAAAAATAAGGGTCTGCAAGCTCTATTCCATCTGGAATATTCCACGCGTTGGTGTTCACGTATTCACCAGGGTGCTTAGTTGAAATGGTTTTTGTAACAGCGAAGATAGATGACCATTCAAATGAGCTTATGCGAGATTTGACACTCGCATTAACCGAGTATTTTATTTTTGTGCGTACATCAGCAATTCCAGAAACCTCGTGATTGTTGTGTTGGAAATTAAGGTGAAGTCGCTTGGCAGCTTCTTCTGTAATAAAATTAAGCTCGGAGCAAGAATCGAGCAGTGCACGTACGGGCTGAAAGATACCAAATTTATCCTTAACCAAAACTAAAGCAGTAGGAATAAGTGTTTTCCTGCTGGAACGCGTAATAAACGATACGGGAGAACTTTCCGTAGACTGCTGCTGAGCTGATACACTTTTCGATGAATCAGGTAAATTTTGTGGTTGACCTGGCGGAGCGAAAACATGAAGAAGAGTGTGGTGCGAGAAGTGACATACACGGCACCGAGAGTGTGACTGGCATTTGGACACGGTGTGGCCTTTGCGCAAACAGTTTATGCAGAACGCCGAACGCTTGACAAAGTCAAAACGTTGCGACACCGAAAGAGATGTAAAAGATGAACAATTAGCTAGCGAATGCTCGGAGTTATTACAATAAGCGCAATTTGGCTTCGAGTTGACAAATGTATGCGAAGGTTTTCTAAAATGTGCTCTTGATTCAACCTCTCGTACCTTTTTTGCAGTTTCCACTTTCTTTCCTTGACTTTCCAAAAATTGGCAAGGACGATTTAGTAATTTGTAGCAGTCATCCCACGAGGGCAGTGTGGAAAAATCCTGCTTTTCATCATAGGAAGATTTTGATTCTGAATCTAATTTTGACAAGACTATATGAATTATAATTGAATTCATGATATCGAGTTCAGAAACTATTGACAATAAAGATCCACGAAGTGCTGAAACAGTATCTAGGATATGGCACAGTGAATTGGAGTTTGACTTTTCCATATTAGGAAGATTAAAAATTGAAGTAATATTATCCAGAAAAATTAGAACGTCGTTATCATAACGCTCTTTTAATCGTTCTATCGCCTTCGGATAATTTTCCTCTGACACTGGAAATGCTTCAACTACGACCAGTGCAGACCCGGATAAACAATTGAGAAGATAATTAAACTTATCTACAGACGATATGGTTTAATTGTCATGAACCATATTTGAAAAGGCGTCGAAAAATCGCTTGAATTCAGCGTATTTGCCATCAAAGCGAGGCAGTTTAAGAGTTGGGAGTCAATTGTAGTGCGACACTCCAGCAAAGGTAGCATTTAAAGTCTGCTCACTTGTACTAAAGCGCCGATCGTATTTAATAAAGACATTATTTTTGCTTTGGCAACAATAAAAAGCTCCTCCAAATCACCTCTAGAAGTGTCGTTTGGATTAAGCTTTTCTATTTGGCTCTGTATATGGCTTTGATGTTTAAAATATGATTCCATAATTTGGAGTCGACACTCAAGAACAGTTGAGTCTACCTTCTCACCATCTTTTTCTACCTTGAGCTTCATATTTGTGATGTTTCTCTTAACACTAGAGCGTTGTTGTTTTAGAGATGATAGAAGTGCTTCTTCCGAAAGCGTTGCTTGATTTGTTGCTACAGTAGAATCTCCGTCTTGGCTCATATTTAAATATTCTGGCAATGAGCCACAAACCGAAAAAAAAATAGCAACAATAGATCGAAAAATTGTCAGCAACAATGTATTGTTTAACAGCACAGTTTTGCAATGCGATGTTGCTTTGAGTAGGGGCGACAAAATTATTTAATTTAAGTATTGTAACGGCAGAGCGCGAACCCTTCGTCTTGACGAAAATTTGAAGATCGACGATAAGCTAAGCTGTTCCAAGTTCAGTGTTTGGCAGAATGTGAAAAAAGATTTTAACTTTCAGTAGTTAGACGAAAATTTCTGCTCTCAAAAAACGAGGAAGTAAAACGATGTGGGTAGCTTATATATTTGTCTACTATTTGTATATAACGAAGGTTTCTGCTCTCGAAAACAAAGATGTGCAACGATGTGGCAGCGTTATGTACAAATTGCTTATATGCGGGAGATTAATAACGTTATTTATATGTTGAGTTTTTATATGCAATTATTTTATGTAGACGTTAAATTGTTGTACAGTTAAACTATGTAAAAAAGTTGATAGCTTACGGACAGTGGTAAAATTTCACGTTCCAAATAGCGAGCGGTCGGTGATGTCCAACGATGACGTCACGATAGCGGCGCTGATTCCAATGCAATGAAGCGCACGTATATGGCAAACTTCTTTGTAATTATACAAAATTCGGCCCAGATTATGTTGGCGATGAAGACGGCGATGAACACGGCTATTTCCAGTACAGCGACGGACCTTACCAACTCAGCCTTCTAATAGCGATAGTAAAAGGTGACGTCTGCAGAAGATGAATGCAACGATGGATCACAGCTATAAGGTTATGCTTTGAAAACGCGATATAAAACTACTGACCGTCCTGTCACGGTCGCCAAAATGTTTAATGACTTAAAAAAGTAAGTAAGAACGACGAGAAAATATTTTGTGTGTGGTTTATTTGAAGATGTCTAATAAACTGGTTTTACAAAATGTATACTCTTTGATAAGTGAGTGATGAAAGGTAGAGTATAGAGAAATGAGTTAAAAAATGAGCGAGTTCTTAACTGTTATACAATTTCATATTAGTGTTGTTTTTTTTTTAATTTAACATTATTCGTTACTTACTAGATTTAAACATGATTAATGACATACTAATGAGATTTTAATATAGACGATCTGATCCGACAGTGCCTTCATATCTACTGCATTGACCGCCAAAGCCTTTGAAACAATATTTTCACATTAAGCTGATGTTATGCCAAAATAAGACACGCTGAAGTGTTTCGAAGTAAAGGTTATACCAAAAACAATGTTTTTCAATAAATTCCGTTAGTTAAAAAGGAATGAATGTCTGGCACGTTTTTTAAGCTCTAGTGCAAACAAACAGGTGAATGGGTCACGGTAACTCAACCAAATATGACACACCGTTAGGGCATATTTCAACAATACTCCCTTTTGCACAGTGTTGCCGTATCTTATGATATTTTTACTGGGCTGGGTTACCCCACCTGCTGATATACTCTGTTCTCCCGACTTATGTCTCTATATCACGTTAACTCACATGCAGGTCTGCTTCCAACAGTTCACACACTGCATTGATGTTTTCTATCTCAACAGCTGTTTTTTTGAAGACCTTCACAAAATTCCTTTTGAATAAAATGATTATTATGCTTCATTACTCATTGATTCAGCGACTTACAGTCATTGAATGTGGTGCTTCACCACCAAAAGTCGTACAAAGAAAATGCTCATTGTTTAATTCCATTTCTTTGTTGAAGAACAATTTTGTAAACAACACAATTACACATGTACTCTGAAACAATGTGAGCACGTCTAAGCTTGGAAATGTCAGATTTTCGAACGGAACTGTCAAAATTCATATGGTAGCGCTTTGTGTGGCCTACGCTCAAGCTTTTAAAGACTACCCTCGTATCAATTATTGGCTTTCTAAAATTATTATCAAATGGAATGTACAACTACCTTATGTCTATGTTTTTTATCGTACCTTATTCAAATTTATGATCAACTCATAGATTTGTATGCTATAAATACATTTGTAAATTATTTCAAGTATGTGTTAATAAGAAATGAATATTGATTTCACACAAACTTTTTGGTGTTCGTGGCGTATGAGCAACATTAAATTTTTTCTCATCTGAATTTTTCTGTAGTTAACACTAAACTCATTTTAAAGCTATTTTCTAAATAATTATTTTGTACATCATTAAATTTGTAACTTTGATGATACTCTCGCTAATTGAAATATGAAAACAATAATATTACAGTTTAAAAATTAAGCTCATTTGCCAAAGTTAAAACCAAAAGTAACAAAAAGAAACAAAACCAAAGTTTTAAATTTATAAAGTGAATTAAAATGCCCTTTACAAAGGACGTTATAATCTACTGTTGTATTAAAGCTAATTAAAATAATGAAATTATCTGCTTTGTAATTATGACCATTTTGCTACAGGCTAATTCATGCTCAAACAGGTACGGTTGTGCATTTTTTATTTTCATTTTTTATTATTATAATAGCTTTTGCGCTTCTGAGCCTTAAGCTACCTATCTATAAAAATTTCGAAATAAAATTGTACTTATGTATGTAGGAATGTTTGTAAACCACTTAACAGGAAAGCAAGCTGGCACCAAGCTTTCTATGCTAAATAAAAGCCTATAAAATAAAAATATATCTAAACCTTTATGGCAGGTACTCGCAATAATATGGTAGGATCACGTATTCGATTGACGTTTGAAAATATTAATAAGAGGCAAAATGTTGATAACAATCTTTTGAATAGGCAGCTAAAGGCAATAAGCAAAAATATGCACGTACCATTATTAATAAGAGTTTAAATTTATGGCAATGCCAGTTGGGAAAAACACACTAACAAAGTTAGATGAACGAAAAAAGATTGAAGAAAAAATACATCCTTGAAGTGTGGGTCATAACAAAAAGTATCTCAAAAGCCACCTGTCAAATTTTAGTCTATTTACTTGTGAAATTCAATGTTAATTCTTTCTTCTCACACTAACTTACATTTCTTCGCATCAGCAAATGTTGCCATTTGTTCCACAGTACAGCGTGTGGCTTAATTAATATCAATCATACGCTAGAGTGGCAAATCATTGCTTGGGGAATAAAATAGTTTTTGAAGAAGAAAAACATACATTTCAGCATTAATTATTCAATTAATAATTAATTTGGCCAATTCATGCAGCAAAACGAAACTAAACGGGGGTCCTGCAGTGAATTAGTTGAGAACATATTGAGTATTATCGTATTGCCTACAGCATTCAATATGTTCATAATTTGCTTGAGTAGGTTTGTATGTTTCAAAATTAATATATAAAAATTTAATAATCTTACTTCGAAGATGCTGAAATAGGCTAAATAAGCAGCATGAAGAATGTTGGTGGTGCAAAAATTTCTGAGACTTTAATATTAAGCGTTTAAAATTAAATCTTTGAACATTATTTGTAAAACGAATTTATTAAAGTAGTTTTATTCACATGATAGTATTTTTAGTCCAGTATGAGAGAAATATTATTTTTTGATTTCACATAACGAACTATAACTGCAAAAACAAATGTTACCGGAAAACTAAAACTTTACAGGAGAAGATTTAATAATTATCTTTCGGCTTAACATTTTCATTAACGACAAATTTTTGATGCAATCCTAATTTTGTGGTATACAGAAAATGCAACTATTGATTTGTGCTTTTGTACAACAGAACCATTATTTTAGTGACTTAAGTCAATTTCGCTGTCATGACAAAAATGTAAAGTACTTGCAGTTGAAATTATTTTTTAGTGGGCCTCATAAACTAGTCTTGCGACCGGATTCAGTCACAAATACTATGAGAGAAGTTTAAATTTATTTCTAAAGAGGTTTCTTTAAACGATAAGTTTTAAGCAATATGAAAAATAACTAATGAATACTAAGGTGATTCATGGCACTTCGTATGTTCTTCGTATGCTGGTATTTGGTAAAAGCTTACGAAATATCAAAATTATTTTATATGAAAATTGAAATACGAATATTTTTAACTTTACGAATCAAATTTGATGCTTATGTCCAAAGTAGAACATTATTTGTTGTTCTATGCTTATGTCGTAAACAAGTTATCGTAAACTTGTTTTATTTGCCAAAATAAAATAAATAAATATTTTCATTTGAATTTTCTTAAGTCACGGTGTGTCTTTTTTAAGACAACTCTGCGGTGCCCGAACGCAACTCATCTTTTTTCGGTGCAAATTGCAACCAAATCTAGCTACAGTTCCAGCATAGCTTCTTCTACCCTTTGTTCCCGTTGGTCGCTCTTCAAAAGAAATCGGAGGTCCAATACCAAAGATCAGGGGTCTATCTTGTTTTGATAACTTTATTTTCATATTCCATGACAGATCTCTGGGTTTTTTGACAGTTCATTTCAGACATACCGTTGCGTTGCGAAGGTTGTTTTGTTTACTAAAAAGAATTACTTTCATGATTTTTTTGAAACAATGCAGAGGCCAGCTTTATGTTAGATTTTATTTCATTAAGTATCCATCGTTTTTGCTGTTTAAGGCTAGTGGCTCTGAAAAAAGAGCTAATATGAAAAAGCAATAATATCATAAATGTGGCTTCAGAGATCAGTCGGATTTTCTAGATTCCCGAAGCAACGCGCTTTTAATTCGAGGATAGTTTTTCATCCATAACAGTCGAGTGCTTTCTCTGACGACTCAACTTTTAACCCGAACCATATGAAATGTTTTGAGCCGAATTTTCAATGCTGAAGCCGTTTCTGGAATTATAGTTAACTTTGAAAGTTATCTCGTTCAAAATTATTTTGATTAACACTCATCATCATGCTTATGTTGAAAATTCTTATGACTACTATTTCTCTTCAGAAGCTTTGAAGGGGTCTCTATTGCAAGGAATTTAACGTTATATCATTAGTTTTAAAAATCGGTTACGGCAATGAAGACTACATAACAAAATTATTTCAAATTAAAGAAACCATTTAACAATGGGTAGATGTAGATATTTTTTGAAACGAACAACTTTTTGCTGTTGGTATTTCATTTGAAAAGAAATTTAACTGAAATAAAAGCCTTGAGCTCCATCGCCACCTGAGCGCATAATCAAACAAGTGAAATCAATTTAAGTTTACAAAAAAAATTATACGAAAGTTCAAACAATTTGTTCATGTCAATTTTAAATACGAACAATGTTTCTGTGACATTAAGGTGATTCATACGTAAATCGAAAACAGAAATCAAATATTGGTATAAAAATCCGCAATTAAATCGATTTGAAATTTGGTTTGAGGAGAGCTTTTGAGTTGAAATTGAGTTTTTCTCTAAACTAAAATTTTTAAACCAAAATAATCTTTTATTTATTCTTCAAATGTCAATTGTGTGAAAAAAACCGTTCCAAATTCAACAATTTCTCTTTTTTAGCAAACAGCTCTGTCGAATTTTAATGGTTTTAAAATAAGTTTGTTTTTGTTTTTCGTTTTTTCTTGGAAGTGAAAATCAACTTCGTATGTGTTATTTAAGTATTTTTTATTAATTTCTGAATTATATCTAATTGTAAGTATTATTTTTTGTCCTGAATCTTTTTTTTTCTTCGTTTTAGTAAAATTAGTTTTGTTTTATATATGAAACGTTAAGCTGCGATGTTTTCAAATAGTAATAGTTTTTGTCTTTTTTGTTTTTTTTTTGGATTCGCTATACGAAATCTCATGAATACGTATAGCCCGTATTATACGCATGCACGACTTACATTCTAAAATCAGTCCGGATCAACCGGAAAAAACAGAATGCACCTACGTACTAAAACTCACACCCAGTTGGCGAAGTATGAATTTCCACTAAGCACATTAATTGGCTTTTCAGCGGAACTTAAAAATTTTATACAAAAACACAAATTTTATACATGTTACTTCTAATTTCTTAGTAGTAACATTAGTGTAAATCCGTCTTTTTTTACAGTTAAATTAAAAAATTTAGTGTCAGATCTTTATCGTAAGTCAAATCATTCAGTTATGATCTTTTATATCAATATAGAAACATAATTATCGTTATTGAGGAAAAAATCTTCTTGAATAAAATATCATGTACTGCATATTCGGGCAACAGGTTTACTAGTTTTAGTAAAATTCCTTTCTAAATGAAATATAGCGAAAATTTGTTTGTCAAAAGTGCTTTATATATTTACGGTCTTATTCCTTTAAATATCTTACAATAGATTTAAACTGCTCAATAGTTAAAAAGTCTTTTAGAGATAAAATGCTTTTAAAATTCTGTTATTCATAAAAATTTCGTAACAGCTTATTTGTTAAAATAGGAACACTTTCAATTTGAAATGGGAACAGTTTCAAGAATGGTTTGTGAATTGGATGAATTCAATAATTGTTTTTTTATTTTTCACAATTTTATCAATATTTCGACATGCAAACAGGCAAAAAAAATGTTTAATCTATGTTCTTCTCTGAAAAAATTGTCACTTCTAATTTTTATTTTCAATATTTTGAAATGTTTGAAGTATTTTTGACAATATTTGTTCTCAGATGAGGGTAAAAATTATAAAAATGCTTTATCAAGGGCTCATTGAAGGTTACCCATTTAAAAAGCCTTTATACAAGGTTTTTGTCTGATTGGACGTTGAATATAAAAGTGTTTTGTTAATTTGTCACAATTTTATTAATATTTTGACTTTCAAATAAACAAAAAATTTTTTATCTCTGTTTTCAGAGCAAAACTTGTCTTATTATTATTATTTTCAATTTTTTGAAATGTTTTGCAATGTTTTGCAATGTTTTCATATTTTTTTAATTAGTTTGAAGCATTTTTGACAATATTTGTGCTCGATGCATGGTAAAATAATTTAAAGGTGTTCTCTCTCATCCCATGACATTTTTCAATAATTTTTTTTGACATGCTGCCTTATTTTGACAATTATAAGGGTTTCAGATAAATGTTTTTTAAGGGTGATGTTTTGAGTCCGCTAAGTACTCAAATTAAGTACTTTTTTATTTTTGGTAAGTTAACTCATTGGATATATATGAAGATGCACAAGCTGTGTGTTTATATAAAAAATGTGATCCTAGCAAAAAGTTATCACAAAAAACTTACGGCTGCATATTTTATAATATTAACCGTTTCTACTTTAATTTATAATAGGAAAATAATATTTCTGATACAAAGTTTGTAGTACCCCTAGTCATAAAATACAATACAAAAACTAACAACAATTCATACGATAGAAAGAATGCGAGTGTGCACATGGCTAACGGAACAAATTATGTTTTGCTGATTCTGAATATTAATTGAGAATGCATTGTGAATGTATGGGGAATGTTTTGAGAAAATTTTGGTATCTCTTTGATTTCTTATCAGTAGTTTTTTAATGATTTTCTACTAAGCCACGTGGCAAAGCGGTTTGTACAGAAATAAGAAAATTTATTGTTAAAAACTTTCTTTTACACAAAATTTATTTCGATATTGCATAGCCCCTAAGATTAGCAAAGTCAACTGTCCAATACGTCATCAAAAATTATGTAAATATCGCCTCAATCAAGCCACAGCAACATGGGTGAGGTAATTCGAACGCACAGGTAAGTCTCTGTTGGAATACTTAAATATCATATTGGATACTATTTATGACTATGACAGCATTCTCATTAAAAGAATTAAGATATAGTGGATAACAAGATCGATTCTCCTGAACTACTTGAACTTATTCCATGCTATGCCACAACAAGGACTCTTAAAGAAAGAACTTATTTTTTTATAAGATTTCATAGAACTAACTATGGCAATAATGAGACAATCTCTAGATGCTTAGCCTTCTGTAACATGGCAGCAGATCGGATAGACTTTTGCATGGTAAGAGATAGTTTTAAGAGAGAATTATTTATGACATCATTTTAAGTCAATAGTCATGATATGTAATCTGTAAGCACTAAGCCCAGTAGATGTAAATAAATTAATAAATAAATAAATATATTTAAACTTAATTTTAAATTCGCAGTTTTAATCATGTTTTGATATTTTAGTGTGGTTAGGTATGGTCAAATACATCACTGGCTTTAAAACTTGAAATTCTGATATTTGTTTCATACATCTTTATACAAATTACATACTCCTCCAAATACACCGTTTAGTGTGGACTTTTCGGAAACACTGCTTAACCAAAAGTTTTATGGGTTATAGCAGTTAAATTACCTTCATCGAAGCAAACAAAATCCAAATTAACTTTAGGATTTGCAGGCAAAAAACTTATCTTGTCACATAGCGTGGGCTTTGGTGAAAAGTTCTACCAATTTTGGATGATGGTTGTCTGTAAATGGTATGTTAACCTTATTCCGTGGAGCGAGAAAGCATTTAGGGAGTTCAGGTAACTCCAGAGTATCATTTGGGTAATAATGGTATTCTACAAAGAGCTGCTACTGCTCTGGAACAGCAGTCTCACTTAAAAGCAACTATTTGTTCTTGAGAAGAGTGTAGTTGTCGAAAAGACACAAAAAATACGAATTAAAAAGCAAAAGAATCTAACATTACTATGGCCTCTACAGTGTTAACAGTTAAGAAAGTTACCATGAAACTGATACAAAGCTAATAAATGGAACAATGGTGGACCGTCATATGAAATAATAATAAATGCTTCCTAGCGAAAGTTCAGAGATTTACGTGGGTGAGAAAAAGGCTAAAAAGTTCAAAGAATTCGAAATCATTGACTTCTACTTTGGCTCTGCCCTGAAGGATGTGGTTTTAAAGATATGCCTGTACAGACTCTTGCTGGTCAAAGTGCACATTTCAGGGCTTTGATAGCTTTGATTGCTATCAACAATTACAATAGCCATATTGGTTTGGGTGTTAAGTGCAGCAATAAAATTGCCATCGCTATTTGTTGTGCCATTATTTTTGCAAAATTATCGGTTGTGTCTGTACATCGTGACTGCTGGGGCAGTAAATTCGGTAAATGTCATAAAGTGCTCTGCAAAGTAAGTTACAAGTGTTGTTCTGTGTCTGTGCATCTTATTTGCCGCATTTTGTGGTACCGACATTGTGTCTGCTCCAGTATCCAAGAAACTATTGACATTGGCTGGCATTGAGGATTGTTATACGTTGACTCGTGGCTCCAACGGTACCTTGGGTACCTTGAGCTATTGCCAAGACCTTCACTAACTTGATTCTAGATTTGTGGAAAGAGATGACATCGAGTGCTACTTCCTATCAAGATTTTTCGATTTTTTTGTCGAGAACCCAGGCAACACTGTGCGTCATCATTTTGAGGCTTAATTTCTTTGCTGCAAATTATTTAATATTTAAACCATACTCATGTGAATACAAGCAAACTCAGCCAGACCCATGACTATGGTTAAATAGTCGCCAGAAGTCAGCATAGCTGTAGTTATATATCTTTATACGGAAAATAGACATTTTATTAAAAACAAAAATAAAAGACAGCCATTTTGAATTTTTCTTGAAGGTTCTCCGAAGGATATTCCAAAACTTATATTTTGTTAAGTAAGCAATAAATCTGAAAACCAGATTCTAGATGACACTTTCGCAGAACATCAAAAGAATAATTGATTTAGATGAGGTCTAAATAAGAAAGAAAAAGTTATTAACAAAACTGATTGTTGGAACAAAAGTTCTAGTATGCAGGGAACATAAAGAAAAAATGTTTATAAAAAATATCACAGTTTTGTAGTAAATAATTATTTTTATTAAATAAACTTTGTTTAGTAAAATCAAGTTGACATAAAAACTATTTTTGTTAATAAATTTTTACTAACTAGTTTGTTTAATTAACCAACTTAGACAGTTAATATATTTTTAGTTTTTCCTTCCAATCTCCCATCTCCAAAATATTTTATTAAAATCTCATTGAGTTCATATTCCATGTTAGAAATATGGGTCAAATAAATCAAATTTTGGTTAATTTGTTGAGCTTAATCTTCACTCAAACAATCATTTGTCGCTCAATAAATATGGTCTTTATTACAAAGGGATCACATTTTTATAGCTTATTCAAACCTTTTTCTTTTTTCAGCTTAAAGCGACAACCAGTCAAGGCAACAAAACAACAACCATCAAAAATATGACAAACTTTGCTGCGTTAATGTCAGTCAAACTTGTCAAAACATGATTTTTTTTATTGGCTAGAAAAAACTAACCAAACTCACCAAAAAACATTGGAGACTTATGGCAGACATTTGGGTGCTGGTCAATCAACTGGACGAAAATAACATTGATCACTGTTAATGAAATGAGCAAAACGTTGATGATATAGTGGTTAGCATCGAGCGAAACTAATCATGATCAAGTTGAATTATGAACTGACGAAAAGAGTTTTTTTTTTAGCATTTGTTGCTGTCGCTTGCAAAATGTTCCGCCATCAGCAACATCAAAGCAAATGATAGATGATGCTGCTGTATGCTTTGATATGGGTTTGATTTTCCAAATTCTGTATATGATTGACTACAATGAGTGTAACAAAGTGTGTCGTTTGTCTTTTTTTCTGTCATAATGAAACCAACAGATGTGCAAAATGTTTGTGGTTTGGTTATTTAGTAAACATTGAGATATTATAATAAATGTTGATTTTACATTTTTTGTAATGAAAATCTAAGCACTGCATATTTTTTATCAAATGTAAATAGGTATTTTTTTTCAAGCATGCAAATTGTAATTCAATGTTGGTATGTTTGTATTGATAGATTGTTAGAATATACAAATTATTTCATGACCAATTTTGTTGGTTTAACCAACAAAAAACGCAATATCCAATCATTTAAATCAAGCTATAACAAAATATAAACTTCTCAAGTGTTCTAATAGTTTAAATTTTTGTAACTTATAAAGATTTTAAATAAGTAAAAATATTATTTAGTAGATACAATAAATGAGAAAAAAATTGCTGTAACAAAACACAGAGATATACATGTTTTTAATTGAATACTGGAAGCTATCATTCAAGACCAAAAACAAAATATAAAATAAAAATAACAAATGCGAACTGAATTCATGAAAAAAAAAATTACTTTTCAAGCGATAATCAGGGCTCGGATTGTGATGACCTAAAAAACAATGAAAAATGACCGAAAAAAATGACAAAAAACCCCTCAAAAATTACCCAAAAAATTTTAAGAAGTGCCCTTAAATTATTATTTTTTTTTATTCTTTTATTTTTATTTTCTTTTTTTATTTAATTTTTGTCTTTGTTTGCGTTGCAGTAAATAACTAAATACTTTTTTAAATTATCGAATAGGACTGATCTTTGATTGTCACTTAAAATGTTTTTAAATATTGAAAAACTTCTCTCTACGTCGACACTCACAAGAGGAGCATATTTAAAACAAGTTATGTCGTGAGAATCCTTTTTTCTGCATCTTTTGCGATGCAGAAGTAATGTTTTACTAGGTTTAACTTGAGTCATTTTTATAATATAAATTTACACACGAAAATAAATTGATTCATTCAAGGAATAGCGGTAAATTGAAAACGCTCAACATCAATATCACTTTATCGCAAGTGTGACGGAATAAGAAAAATTTCAATAAACATTAATACACACGCTTGGATTGTAATATGCAAAAGCAGAACAGCATGTCATACTAACAAAACAAAAACATGTTCTTCTTCTTCTTCTTTTTATTAACAACTAGTGTAAAAGCCCGTTCTACGACGGGAAGGAACCATATAGAGTACAAAATGCGACAAAAAATTTATTGGATTTATATACAAAGGTTTTTATTTGAAAACATGTTTATCAAATTATTTTGATAACACTTCTTTATATACACATTTCTAGTAAAAAAATGCTTAGAATTTTTAACCAATTCACATTGTCCCTTGCCATCTATAATGCTTAGTTTTCCATCATCAGCCCGCTAAAACTGCCCATGACTAAATACCAGTTCTTTTAGAAAAACTCCTACTTTTTGCAATATTTAACCTTGCAATTTATTTATGGTCATTGAAAATGTCAGTTTAACTGAAAATTGTCGTCTCCAGAGAGTGAAAAGCAAATCTGTGTTTGTCGCGGCCAAATCAATTCTTGGTATGAAAACTATTTTATGTTCGCCAGTGCCAAATAATACCTGTGCGATGATTAGTTTTCTTATTAGTTTTAGAATTAGTTTTCAGATTTTTCACTACTAACCACCTTCCACTACAGATATCTCTTTTGGTATTGAAATTTCGAAGAAGTATTATAATACTTCCAATTTTGAGGTTTAACTTATGCATTCCTGAAAGATAAAATTCATTCAAAAACTCGGCAGGGTAATTTTGTTTATCGTTATCATCACTGTCTTCAATTTAATCTGTGTTCAGATCTCTCACTGTGTCACCAACTAAAATATTTAGAACTTGCTCGTTGACTTCGTTCACTTCGGAATTTTTTGGGCACAGAATAGCAATTTTGGAATAGCGGTTGATGTTATTCAACTCAAAGTATCGCCAAAAATCTATTCAACCCTTTCAATGGATTTGTCCATTATATTGGACACTTCGGAAAAATTTTTTTTTATTTTCCAATGTCTTTTTTAAAATCAAATAGGTTGGTACTATGAAATGAAGTTGTGCCAACATGACAAAAATAATTTTAGGGAGATATGTGTATAACGTTTAACTTAGTTAGATTTTCGATTTGATGCCCAACAGAAGCCTTCAATTTTTTATAACGCGTGTTAATAAATTTTGCAAAAAAGAACTGATTATTGTGATTGGTGTGCAAAGTATAATTTTTTTTTTATAATAACATTTGCATAAATAACGCATTTGTCTCCGGTTGTTTAGTTGAACTAAAATATTATAATACAACGTTATCATGGTTTTGTCCATTATATGAGACAGCCTGCCAAAAGCAAAGCAGCTCATGTAAAAATCAGAGGGATGTTTTTTAATCTTTTTATTTCTTAAATGATGGGAATATAAGCTCAAAAAAATTGTCCGCGATTATTCTAGGCAAGCCATTGAAAGGGTTAAAAAGCGAAACTTACAAACAAAATAATCTGGAATTTCTATGATATCTTCATCTCCATTTCCTAACTTGAGTAGCCAATCGCTAAAACTTGGATCAGAAGACCTAACATTGCGATTTAATTCTAGCAATTCCAATTGACACCAACGTCACTGAATGTAATAATTGCTGTTCAGTTTATGCAGACCGAATAGGTTCTGGTTCTGTTAATCAAGAAGCACTGTAATAGGAACCCTGCAGATAAATGGACCAGATTTAGAATAGTTCTAAACTAGTTCCAAAAGGAGCCAGTACTGGTCCAATTTCAATACCCCTTTACATTGAACAAACTGACGCTTTTTACGGGTTGATGTCATAGGAAAAGACAATTGTCCCCATAAACGTCCCTTTTTCCTTATATCTGTCCCACTTCCATTATGAATAGTTCTAAACTGGTCCGTTTTGATATAGTCAAAAAGTGATCAGTTGTAAGCCCTATTATTAGCCTTATTTCGAATACGGGTTCGTTCAATAGAACTTATTACATTTGGTATATAGTTTTACCTTTATATTTAGCACTTAATCATTTTCATCGAAAATGTTAGCAAAAGTTCAAAGGAGTGTGGAATCTAAATGAAGATATGAGCCACAAAACCTTTTGAAAGTGTATATTTTTTATTTTGTTTGTGCCTGCTGACAAGAAAAACAAAGAAAATAAAAATAAATTCAAACTGTTCTATTCTGAGGGTCTTTTATACTAGTTCGAAACTAACTCGAATTTCACTAGAAATAAACTAGTTGGTTCTTCCAATTGTCTCCAAAATAACTGCTGGGAAGACATGATGTTTGATGTATAGTAGTTGAGGAAAATGACGAAAGTCTTCAAGTACAAAGATTTCCAATAAATAATTTAAGAACAGGTTCTGGTCCAGGCTGAACAGGTTTTAAAAGGTTTAGTAAGTACAAACATTTCAAATGGATATAATTTTACAACAGGTTCTGGTCCAGGCTGAACATGTTTTAAAATATAGAACACGGAGCAGGACGCTTCTCTTTTACATATTAAAATTAGGGGCTTTCGCATGGTCCAACAAATTGGATAGACATGGCATGTTGTACGACATGTAGTACCATGCGTAAGTTAAAACGACGGTCGATCCAACATGTTGGATGAATATCACAAATTTTTGATTTTTCTGCCGGACCGTCCGACTTGTTGGACATGTGTATGAATGTTGGTCCAACACGCTGAATTTTTCATTTCAAAAAATTTTCAGCGAGTGAACAACGTACAGTCAATGCATATAAATAACTCACAAAAACTTAATGCACGCGTTTATGTGTTTTTAAAAAACAAATTTTATTTTTTAAAAGAAAAAAATTTTCTTTTCGTTTCCATCTCTTTCTCTTCCTTCACAACTTGATCAATTATTGACGCAGCCAAAAATTCTTAAGTCATTGCGCCGAAGTGTTCTACTTGAGAGTTTGTAATTAATGATGTCGTCCAACAAGTTGGATCATTCGAAAGATCCATCAAATGGTTCCAATAGTTTTCCATCCGACATTGTCGTCCAATATGTTAGATCATGCCCCTACCCTGCAAACATTTGGAAGACGATTGGAAGATTAGAAGATTTGGCGACGCGCTAGCGATTCGCCTTAGGGTTCTTTGGAAGATTGATCGCTTTTCGATCGCCAAAGCGATGAATACGCGATTCTCAAAAAATTTAAAAATCTTCTTTCGCTCATTCCGGCGATCGTTGGAAGATGGATCGCTTTTCGATCGCCCAAGCGATGAATGCGCGATTGACAAAAAATGTTCAAAATCTTCCTTCGCTCATTCCGGCAATCGTTGGAAGATTGATCGCTTTTTCATCGCCCAAGGGATGAATGCGCGATTCAAAAAAATTTTAAAATCTTCCTTCGCTCATTCCGGCGATCGTTGGAAGATTGCTTTTTAAAAAACTTTTCAAAATCTATCATTGTTATATGGAGCAGGCTCTGAAAAATCGTTTAAATCAATCAAAAAATTTAACTTTTAAAAAATTTCATGAAACTGGGATACAACAAACTCTGAAGAGCCCGCTAGTTCAAACATACAACAACTTGTAACATTCAACAATGATGCTCTGCAACAAACAAAAACCCCTTCTGCCATTCGTTGGCGAATCGCTTAAGACTCCTCTCAGCAAATCGTTCGCGACTCTTCCTGGCGAATCGCCTAAGACTCTTCTCGGCGATTCGTTGGCGAATCTTCCCGGCGAATCGCTTAAGACTCCTCTTGGCGATTCGCCGGCGAATCTTCCCGGCGAATCTTCCCGGCGAATCTTCCCGGCGAATCGCTTTTATGGCCTCAGCTGCTTACATTCGGCGATTCCCGGAAGACTCTCAGAAGAGCTCGCCGGCGATCGTTTCATCTTCCAAGCGATTCGCTGGAGATTCTCAGACGATTAAAAATGTTTGCAGGGTATTCACAGGCCGTGAGCTGTATTTGTCAGAATAAAAACAAATACATGTTTAATCAGCATAGCTATGTACTTGCATATAGAAATGCCACTTTTAATTTTCTATGAATTTCAATTCCGAAATCAAAGAGAGACGATCTACATAAATTTTTGTTTAGATTTTTTTCGTTTGAATTAGTATACATATATAAATATACAGTCAAATGACCGCAAATCGTTCCACGGTTGAAATAAAAAGCGGTGGTGCCAACCAAGGTGAACTATTTTAATACATAAACTTATCGTTTTTTAATAATAATTGATTAAACAACAACGATGGAAGAATAAAACAAATTAAAAGTAGAAG
Organism: Tetanocera ferruginea; assembly: GCA_958299015.1. Classification (NCBI taxonomy): domain Eukaryota; kingdom Metazoa; phylum Arthropoda; class Insecta; order Diptera; family Sciomyzidae; genus Tetanocera; species Tetanocera ferruginea. The sequence continues at coordinate 61,548,461 of OY282640.1, read as the reverse complement.
TAAAAAAAAATTCAAACAAAAAAAATTAAAAGCAGAAAATTTCAAACCGACAAATTTTAGCTGAATACTTAGACAATAAAAGCACCGCTCCTGAGTTTTAAGATTTTGAAGTTTCATATCGGGTACATTCGTTTATACATTTTCTCGCTCATAATACACTATATCTGCACTCTAATGTTGGCGAATGTACCTTGAATGTACTGCCAATATAGAAGTAATACATATAATATATTATGACTTCAACCATGAGTTGCAACAACACACACATTTTGTTTTATTTTTAATTTTTTAATATAAGCTCAAGGCCATTTCAAACCAAATTAAAATAGTTTTATTTGAAACACTGCCAAAACACTTTGACAGCCTTGAAAGCTGTTTAAGACAAGCCTTAAATGGTCGAAAGGCTGGAAGTGCCTTAAATTTTTACTGGCACTAACATTTTGTTCTATGCATATACATACAGACATATTTCCATGGCAATAACAATAAGAAGCTTCTTTCTTCTAAAGATTTTCTTAAGGCAAATAAGTTTTTTTTTTCTATGTGACTGACTTAAGTAAAAGTTTGTTTGTTTACTTTTAAACTAATTGTTACTTAAAAGTTTCTAGGTAAAATAACGTAAAAGATATAAAGTTCAAAATCCAGAAACAGTTACTATGTTATTTAATATGTATTTGTATGTTATTCAATGAATACATTAAAATTTATAGAACTTTCTATATAATTCTTAGAGTTTTCTGAGTGTTTTAAAGAATAAAGAAGAATTTCAAACTTATTGTGAAAAAAAATTACTGATTCAGAGGACTTGGTTTTCCATCTGTGTATAGTCGGGTAATATTTTACATAACAATTTTAAGAAAACATAAACAGTAGTTGCAGCATTCAGCAAGAGTTCAACACACTTCTTGCTCTTATTTAAAGTCAAGCAAAAGTTTTTAATTTAAACTCGTTACTTAGAGTCAACATAGATGTGTGTTTATTATTATTATTAGAAGGATTTATTTTAAGTTTTAAGCATTTAAATTACTACTTCACAAAAAAGTACAGTCATTTAGTTATTGCAATGAATGTTTCAATTTAAGTTGAAATAATATTAATACTTAAATATAAAAAATTAAAAGTTAGACCTTTGATGTTTGAAAAAAAGATGTTTCGAATAGCACTAAATGTCATAAAACAGTTTCGTATGTTCAATAAGGACCCACACTCTCCTCTCATCACCGATTTTCCAAAAAAAAAAATTAAAAAGAAACTTACTTATTTACTTACTAAGATGGCACTTACAACCGTTGGTCGGTTTTGGCCTGGTCTAAGAATTTGAACCAGCCTCTTTTGTTGTGCGCCAGTTGGAAACTCCAAGCGTTGTCAGGTTATCCAATGCCTGGTCTTTCCAACAGAGATGCAGTCTTCCTCGTCTGCGTTGGCCACCGCTGGGTACCGAATCCAATATTTTTTCGCTGGAGCTTTGTCATTCATTCTCTTGACATGACCTAGCCAGCGAAGCCGCTCTATTTTAATACGCTTGACTATATCGATGTCGGCATATAGCTCATGCAGCTCGTGGTTCCATCGCTCACCATTGACGTAGATTGGACCATAGATCTTACGAAAAATTTTTCTTTCGAACGCTTCCAAAGTCTTTTCATCAGTGCTGCACAACGTTCAGGTTTGTGATGCCAATAGTAGGACGGGCATGATTATTGACTTATAGAGCGTCAGTTTTGTTCGTCGAGAGAGCTCTGCTTGTAAATTGCCTACTGAGCGCAAAGTTACACCTGTTGGCAAGAGTTATCCTTCGTTTAATCTCAATACTAATATCGTTGGAGGAGTTAATGCTGGATCCCAGGTAAACAAAGTCCTTCACTACCTCAAAGGAGGTGTTGTCAACAGTGACGTGGTTTTCAAGACGCTGGGACTGTTTTTTTGTTGACACAAGATGCTTCGTTTTATCTGCGTTCACTGTAAGACTCATTCGACTCGACAGTCTAGTCTAAAGATTAGTCTAGTCTAGTCTTCTTTTTCTAGTCTAAAGAATGCTTTACTGACTTCGCGCGTATTTTGTCCAATGATGTCAATATCATCAGCATACGCCAGCAGCATAACACTCTCATAGAAAATTGTGCGGCTGCGTCTCAGGTCAGCAGCTCGGATGATCTTCTCCATGACTATATTAAAGAAGTTGCACGTTAAGGAATCACCTTGTCTGAAACGTCGCTTGGTATCGAACGGAAGGGAAGGGACCTTCCCAATTTTCACTGCGTTGCTGGTGTTCTTCAGTGTCATCCTGCAAAGACGTATAAGCTTCGCAGGAATACTAAATTCAGACATGATGGCATATAGGTGACTCCTTATTGGACTGTCGAAGGCGGCTTTGAAATCGACAAAGAGATGGTGTGTGTCGATTTGTTTTTCGAGGGTCTTTTCCAAGATTTGTTGAAGCGTGAAGATCTGGTCGATGGTGGACTTTCCAGGTCTGAAACCACACTGATAAGGTCTAATCAGTTGGTTAACGATGGGCTTCAGTCTTTCTCACAATACGCTCGACAGGACCTTATATGCGATATTAAGAAGGCTAATCCCACGGTAGTTGGCGCAAATAGTGGGATCGCCTTTTTTGTGGATTAGGCAGAGCACACTAAGGTTCCAATCATCTGTAATGCATTCTTCCGACCATATTCTGCATAGCAGTCTGTGAATGCATTTAAACAGAGCTTCGCCACCGGTCTTAAACAGCTCAGCCGGTAGGCCATCGGCTCCTGCGGCTTTGTTGTTTTTAAGCCGAGCTAAAGCTGTTCAGACCTCATTATAGTCGGGCAGCGGAACTTCAACGCTGTCATCCATAATTTGGGTTTCCGGGATATCATCTCGCCATTTAACAGACTAGAGAAGTGTTCCCTCCATAAAACCAGTTTACTCTGGGTATCTGTCACTAGATTTCCATTCTCATCTTTGCAGGAAGAGGCTCCGGTCTTAAAACCATCGGCCAGGCGTCTTTTTTGAAAAATTTTCAAGTCCCATTCCTGTCGCCATGCAACTCAATTTTCTCGAACTCACGCATTTCCGCCTCTTGTTTTTTTTTGCCTGAAAATGAGTTTCTTTTCCCTCCTCTTCTCTCGGTATCGCTCCATAACAGCATGCGGTACAACCGACTGCAGGGTGGCTTTATAGGCGGCGTCTTTCTTTGCAGTGGCGTCGCGACACTCCTGGTCATGACACTTGTTTCGGCGAGGGCGGTGGTAGCGTATCACCTCTTCGGCAGCCGTACGCATAGAGTGGGATATGTGCGTCCACTGTCCGCATATATCGTCGATCGGAGGAGTGCTTTCTTGAAGCAGAGTGAGAGTCGAGTAGCGAAGGCTTCGGCCGTTCGTTTTGACTGGATTGCGAGCATTCTTAGCTGCGCACAGACGTGTGCGGATCTTGGCTGCGACAAGATAATGATCCGAGTCTATGTTAGCACCACGGATCGTGCGTACGTTTAGTACACTGGAAGAGTGCCTTCCGTCAATCAAAACGTGATCAATTTGGTTGCATGTTTTTTGATCAGGGGACAGCCAAGTGGCCTTATGAATATTGAGATGCTTGAATCTAGTGCTTCTAACGACCATGTTTCGTGCTGCAGCGAAGTCAATCAACCTCATTCCGTTATCGAATGTGTTGTAGTGGAGGCTGAACTTTCCGACTGTTGGACCAAATATGTTTTCCTTACCCACCTTGGCGTTGAAGTCACCAAGCACGATTTTTATGTCATGACGGAAGCAGCGCTCGTATGCGTCTTCAAGGCGCTCGTAAAAACTTTCTTTGGTCTCGTCATCTTTTTCTTCTGTCGGAGCGTGCGCACATATTAGGCTTATGTTAAAAAATTTTGCCTTGAAGCGGATTATGGCAAGTCGTTCGTTCACAGGAGTGAATCGCAGGACATGATGCCGTATTCTCTTGCCAACTACAAATCCGCATCCAAACTCGTGCTTCTCCGCATGGCGGCTGTAGTAGATATCACAGGATGCTTGCCGTAAGCAACCCTGTCCCTTCCATCACATTTCTGGGATTGCATTGATACCAGCATTATATCTTTCCGAGATATCAATCAGTTGGATAGAGGCACCATCCCAATTTAGGGTTCGGACATTCTAGGTGTATATCCGTAAATCATTATCAGTTTTTCGTTTGCGGTAGTCTTCACCAGATTTGGGATAATTTTTTTATTAATTCTTAAACTTTTCATTGAAATAGTTTTATTACGTGGTGGGCTTCAGACCTAACGCACAACCTTTGCTTGGATGGCCAAAGGAAGCCCGCCGCTCAGATTCGCCGCCAAAGTATATCGGTATGATAGTTTTTTGACGTTTCCAGGAGACATCACGCGGAGGTTTGAGTCGTCGACTTGAGACTATTTCGGCATGGATAATGCTGGCCTCGCCAAGTTGAGCAGTCAGACACGTTGCCATGTGAAGATCGCCCCTTTAGAAAAAAACTCCTTTACACTGAGAAAAAAACACATACCTTGCTCCGGTAAAAAATTTCTCTATTTTTGATAGTAGCAATTTTCTCTTTTTCAAATAAAATTTTCTTCAATTAGAATAAATTTTCACATTTTCGAAGAAATATTTCTTTACTTCTAGGAAATGGAAATATTTCAATGTCTCTAATAATGATAAGTATTTTTCTCGCACAAAAAATTTCTCATTTATAGAGAAATTTTATTGAAAATGAAAAACTTTTCTTATATTTAGATAAAAAATTGACTATGAGAAGTATTTTCTTCAATAAAAACAAATATTTTCTCAAAAAAAAAGTATTTTTCTCTAAAAATGATATATTTTTCTATTTCATGGTAGCTTTTTATCATTTTTAGAGAATTTTAGTATCGCAATTAGAGAATAGCATTCTCTGGAGCAAAGTCTATACCATTTTTCTCTAAATATGATGTCATATTCCGAGACACTTTTTTCTGAGTGTAGAAACCAAAACTTAAAAGAAACTTTTTACTGTAAAAATTTTCGCTTAGTTATTAATTTAATTTTTTCGTATACAAATCATCTCAAAATCGTTCTTTAATTGTATTGATTTTTTTATTTGGTTTTCCCACTAACAAAATTAACATATAAATCTTTGAGTGGGAATAAAACCAAATCTCGATTGCTGACTTTTAATTTTGTTCATTTATATTTCGGCAATGATGGTATGCATTACGTTCTATATCAGTAATTTTCCAAGGAAACTCTGTAGCAAGAATAGTATCGAAGTGTTTGATTTATGCGTCTATTTGTTTTGTTTTCTGTTTTTTTTTTTTCTTTCCTTAAACACATCCGTTAATGTTGAGAGTTTTTTAATGCACAAAGTCATTATAAACCATTTCCAATATTTTACCACCTTGATAATAAGCTTCACACACACACACACACACACAAACACACGCACGTACATCGCCTTGTAAAAACTTTATCAAATCACAAAATGTTGACATCGCAGCTGATGTGGATAAAGTTCGCTTGAAAAAAAAATCAGCACCAACCAGCATTAAATTTCCAAACGATCAATCAATAAGCCAGGCTCAATAATCTGGGTGCGACGTAATCGTTTCGCCAGCAGCAACCACGAAATAACGCCACTTACGTGTAGCAACCACCCTTCGCACCGCACTAACCAACATTCACTCTTGTAACGCAAGCATGTCACAGACTCCTCAACCACTGCCACTTCCACCATCGAAGCCATCATAGGAATTCCATTTTGCAACCACAACAACACAACCACATAGAACAAAAAATATGCCACAGAGTCAAAAATAACATTATCCGAAAAAAGTTAAACGTAAACGCATACGTAGCATGCCACGAAACGACCTTTTGAGCCTTATCTATTTGTTGCTAAAGAAGGGGAAGGCTAGACGGCTTCAATGCCGCATACATATAAAGTCTACAATAAGTCGTTATTTTTATTATATATTTTTTTTTTTATCAGAGCAACGCTGATGAAATTGGCCAAAATGTTGTAAGTGCCACGTTGCACAAAAATATTCTGTAGCCGCAAAAAATAACCGCAACGGAAAAATTTGTGTGCGGCATGTTGTTTGATATACAACACACACAATCATAAACAAACACCGCTGCACTAAACAGATATAAAATTTATAGAAAATACCAACAGACGCGGTCATATAAACCAAAAAAAATACACATACATAAACACTAACGCATATGAAAGTATGCGGTACATAGAAGTTTGCTTATATATATATATATATATATTATGCACTACATACCACAGTTAGAGGATTGTAGCCCACTGTCGTCGTTCTACGGAATGGATTCGAGAATGGCAAATCTACATTAAGCAGCTTTCCGTTGTAAAGATCGACGACATAACGTATCTGTGAGTTTTTGTCGCTGCAGGAATCGATGGCGTATAGATGCCCGCAGACGATGAACATTTCACCGAATTTACGATGATCCAAGGTGATGTTGAAATTGTACTGCATTTTCAAATTTTCAGCATCCAGCTGTAAAGAAATTGAAATGGTTAAGAAAATGTTATGAAAGGTTGACAAAAAATAAAAAACAAAAACATTGCTTACGATAGACTGTAAAATATTTTATGAGCATTTTGTGCATGTGCAAAATTAAAATTGTGAGGCAGCTAAAAGTAAAATATGCACAGAGAATATTTATTAACACGGAAAAATTTTAAGAAGAATATACAGTTTGTGTCAGATGGGAGTGCAAGCTAAATTCAATCATTCTTATCTTAATACAAACAGTCCGAGAGGCAGCGTAGCTGTTATTTCCAGAATGTCTGAAACGGTAATTTCTATATAATTTGTTTTTTTAAGTACAATAAATGATCAGAACAAGCTTCAGCTGGTAACATTTTTATGTAGCTGGCTGTGAAAAAATGTTAAATTTGTAAAAAAAAAGTGAAAAAGAAATAATTTTTGAAGTCTTGAAAATTGTTAGGAGTTAAGTTCGAATAGTTTTGTTTGAAAAAATAAGAGTCAACTGCATTAAAAAATCGATATTACTCGTCAGCTACCGTTATGAACCGGTATTAAAAAGTGAGGTTAAATTGCTTTAAGCATATGTACATTAGGGATGTCAATTTTCAGGGTTTTGTCGATTTCCGGGATCTGAATATACAATACCAGGATCCCGGGATCATCTGGTTTAAGATAGTTTTGATTTCGTGATTTTTTTTGACAAAAAGTGTGACATCCTATTATATTATTTTATATCAAACTGCTAAAGCAATCAAATAGGATTTGTAATAATTCTTATATGTTTTTAAAGGATTTAATAATTCTTTTCAATCAACAAAAAATAAAAACAAACATGAAATATTAAGTTTTATTATTAAAAACAACTTTTAGTTTTATATTTAATCAGAGTCGTTCCTAGGGGGGACAGAGGGAACGGTCCGGACACCATTTCGATATTTTTTTTATTTCTCAAACACTTAAAAAAATGAAAAAATACTTAATGTTAAAAAATGTGTATCTCATTTTTTTAATAGCTGTTTTAAAATTTAAAATTCTACATGCAAGTCGAAACAATGATAAGAAAACATTGTGGAAACGTTTTCAAAGCTAAAATTAATTAAAACTTATTCAAGGTCTTCCAAGGGAGAGGCAAGAGTTTTCGATCTTGCTATTTTATCCATTGAAAACGAGCTTGCAAGTAATATTGATTTCGATGAGGTTATTTCGAAAGTTATTTATTTTTTAAAAGCACAATGCATCGAAATGGTACAAAAATAGAAAAAAATTTTGTTGTTGTTTTGTTTTTAAGCTATAACAAAAAAAAAAAGAAGATTATTGGATTTTAGCAAAACTTTTCTGTAATTTTATTTAAAGTATTTAGTTTTTATTTTCAAAATATTATTTGCACTTTTTTATAAACAAGAAAGATTTGCAGAAATTTACAAAGTGATTTTTTACAAAAAAATGTAAATTTTGCACAGATAAATATTAAAAATTTAGCAAATTTCAAAATTGAATTACAACAAGAAATTCTTCAATTTTAGCTAACTTTTTATTTCCAAAATATTATCTGCACCTTTTTGTAAACCAGAAAGTTAAAAAAACAAAAAACAAATTGGCCATTTCAGCCCTTTGACCGAGAGCACTTTGACCGAGCTTCTTATGATCAATTGTGTTGTGTCTGTTATTAAATGTTTGCACACAATTAACCGAGAGCTGGACCTACACGTTTTATACCGACTGCAAACGGCTAAAGTTCATGTTCTCAAGAAGCTTAACATGGCATTATTTACTCTCTGAGGTTTGCCATTGTCATGTCAGCACAAAGGTGGTGACCGATCAGAAAAATTTCTTTATTGAAAAAACTTTTCGCCGCGACTGAGGATCGAACTCGGGCTCCGAGCATGCTAAGCAACACACTTAACCTGCATGCAACGGCCACCACAAGGAAGTTATCCAGTTTTAATAAAGTGAGTTTTTGCGAAAACTAATAATTTTTGCATAGAAAAATAATTTAGCAAAGTTCAAAAAGGAATTACAAAAAAAAAGGATTCTTTCATTTTGTAGTGAATTTCACGCAGAAGTTATAGTTATGAAAGTCAGTAGTGATATGAGTGATAAAAAAAAGTTACCATATTTATTTTTCTATTATAAATAACATAAAATGTGTCTAAAATTGGATTTTTAAAAAAACAAATAATATACGTGCAAGAGTGGTACCCTTAAGGTTTTAACAATTTCTATCATTTGCAGTTCACATTTATTACTTTTCTTGTCTAGCATTCTCACTGAGTTTTGATAGGATCGGGCTACTTTTGTATGTACCTCCCAAACAAAATTGTATACAAATTTAATATAGGTCCAAAGAAGGTACCCATAAGTTCTCATCAATTTCTACTGTTTTCAGTACAAATCTATTTCTCAAATTGCCTAGCCTTTCACCAAATTTTGTTAAGATCGGCCAACTTTTGTAGGCACTCGCATACAAAATAATATAAAAAATTAATACAGGTCCAAGGAAGGTACCCCTAAGAACTAACCGATTTCAACCAGTTTTTCAATTTTGTTTATTTAGCTTAAATTATTCAACCATACAAAATTTAATAATCATCGGAGCACTCCTTCTATTTTTGTACCAATTTTGTATAGGATGAATACAGTGTGCAGCGCCATTAAAAAGCAAACTTTCAAAAATTTTTTTATGACATATTGTTATTACAGATTTATTGTGAAAAATAGTATATTATAATACAACATTTGAAGATTTTTTAAAGAAGATTGGTACAAAAATATAAAGTAATAACAGATTTATTGCAGTTCTCCGATGGTGCCTCAAAATGTTTTTTACAATAAAATCGACCTATTTTTTATTGTAAGATAGATATTAATTACACGTCATTTGAGAGTTATTTGAATGTAAAATATGTGGAGAAATTTTTGAAACGATCAGTTCAGTAGTTTTGAAGTGTTCGCGGTTTATTTTTAATGTTTGATTTTTGTTTAAAAATGTTTTGCGCGAAATTTTTATCGCTTATTTAAATTTTTGACGAGTTTTAAAACGCGGTGTGTTTTTATTAGTTTGTTATAAGGCCCTGCCTAATAATTTGCCGGCGCTTAAAAACGCCACTGGCCTATTTATTTATATTATTCAGCCTGAGCAATTGAATGCTCAAAAGGCTTTGGAATTAAAAATTAGCAGATGAATGCTTGGTACTGAATATTTATTTTTGAGGATTGCACCTCCTTAAAAAGCAAAATAACAGTATTTTGATAATGGTCAAATTGAGTTAAAAATGCTTAATATATAATAACTTAAAATAAATAAATAGAGCCTTAATTTTTACATAAATAAAAGTGTTATACTTTTTGAGTATAATCATAACATAGTGATGTGCTTAAAATTAGTGTGATAGTGCAGGCGGTTATAGGGTATTCTACACCCCCATCCTCAAGATAAAAATTATTTGATTTTATGATAATAATTTTTTTCAAAATTTTTCTTATATTATACAATTCAAAAGATAAATGTGAGTTTAAAACTTACTTACAACTAGTTATACAATTCAATAATAGTATTATGTACTATATATGTGATACTTTTACTTTGATTATTAAATTCATTAAATCCATTTTTTTAATAAATTATTATGATATTCTTTTATTTTTCCATTTACATCTATAATTGAATTTACTCCTTTTTTATCAACTATTCTATATGGACCATGATAAGGTGGTTGATTTTTCTTTCTATTCATCTTTTTTATTATTACATTATCACCGATCTTTAAATTTAACGGGTTAAAATTTTCATTATTTCTTATTCGATTTTCTTTTGATATTTTTATTAATTCTTCAGTCTTTTTTAAAGAATATGCTAATCTTGCTTTTAGTTCTTGCGCATAGTTATCTGTATTGTAATATTTTGAATTTACTGAATTATCATTTGGAAGGTTCGCTAACCTGCCAAAAATGAGTTCAAATGGCGTGTAATTTGTATCAACATGAGGTGTAGTGTTGTAAGCAAATGTGAAGTATGGTATCCATTGATCCCATTCGTCACCTTTACAAAAATTTAATAAGTATTCATTTAATACTCTATGATTACGTTCTATCGAACCAAGTGTTTCATGATGGTATGGAGTACTGAAAATTTGTTTTATCTCTAATAAGTTGCATATCTCTGATAGTAATTCGTTGGTAAACTCTGTACCTCTATCTGACTTTAAAATTTTAAAATGACCATATATTAGAATTAAGTTTTCGATAATAGTTTTTGCGACTGTTTTCGCGTCTTTTGTCTCCATTGGACAAGCAATTATATACTTTGTTAATTCACATTGCATTGTGAGTATGTATCTGTAATTATTTGTTAAACGTAAAGGGCCTACTGTATCTATCGATACGACTTCGAAACTAGTTCCTGGCGTGTTTGTTATTGTAAGTTTTTCTTTTGTATGTTTTGTTTGTTTATTTATTTTGCATTTTTCGCAATTATTTATGAACTTCTTTATCATTTTACACATATTTTTCCATATGTATCTTTGCTTTATTTTTAAAATTGTTTTTCTAATCCCCATATGACCTCCGTGGGTCGAATTATGATATTCCTCTATAATACTTTTCTGTTTTTCTATATCTTTTACTTTTTCCGGTTCTCTATAAATCAATATCTTTAAATTTTCTTTATCTCTTTTCAAACTATTATAAATCTTTTTGAATTTTTCTTTCTCTACCGTTTTAAATATTATATCATTCGCATTTAATGCTAATTCTTCTATTCCTAACTTATGCATTTTTGACGACAGTTTCTCCAGAGTCAGCTGTGTGAACAAAGGATTATCGCTGCATCTTGCAATGACTTCATTATCTTCTATATATATTTGGGTTCCCTTAAAATCTTTTTCTGTTATAAATTTAAGCTTTCTTATTTTGTTTACATCCGATATTGATGTACATTCCCAAGCAATTAGTTGATCAGACGTTTTGCTGGAAAGACATTGTTTGTTGTTAAAATCCGAGTTTTTTGTATGGTTATTTTTATCCATACTCCTTGTTATGGCTAGTATTTGTTTACTTGCATGTTCCAATCCGGGTGGAATCATTTCTTTTTGTGTGCATCTATTTAATGTTATTCGCGATAATGCGCTTTTATTGACAGTGGTTTGTTCTGCTTTATATTTATTTAAATTATTTGATTCTTTGACAATAATGGGTAAAATGAATTCTTTTTCATTTATTATCAAAGTGAGTGTAAATGTTTCAAAATCTATTTTTGACATGAATTTTTCTAGAATATCTCGCCCTACGATTCCATCTGTTGCGATTGGAAAATCGTCTTCAACTATATGAAAATTATGCCGAATTTGCCCTGTTTCTACTTCCAAATCTAAATTGGTTGTACCAATGCATTCAATTTCCTCACTCGTTATACCTGATAGTGTTGAAATATTTCTTGTATTAATATTATTTATATTATTGAATTTACAAATGGAGATATCAGCTCCTGTATCTACCAAAAATTTTAGATCTTTGTTCGTATTTTTACATTTTAAAATGATATAATTTGATAAATTTTTTGAAATTTTGTATACTAATTTTGGCCTCTGCGGGTACAATTCTCTGCTACCCGGCCTTAAATTTTTTCCCTGGTATTTTAAATTATTTTCAGTGTTTGAATATCTGTTTGAGTTACAATTCTGATTTTTGTTATTGTGATAATTGTTTTGATAATTATTATTTGGAAAATTATTGTTTCTATAAAAATTCCTGTTTGCATTATTGTTGTTATTGAAATAAGTATTTCTAAAATTTCTGTTATAGCCATTACTATTATAGTTGTAATTATTGTTTAAAAATTTATTGCGTTGATAGCCATAATTATCATTCCTTTTATTATTATAATTGTTATTATAACTATTATAATTATTATTATAGCAGTTATTATTATCATTATTGTAATTATTATTATAATAATTATTATTATTATATCGATGTATACTACAATGATTTCCTTTTCGAAAATGAAAAATTGCGTTGCTGTCTGTCTCTAGACTTCTTTCGACAGTCATGCATCTTTCTACGGCTTCATTAAACGTTTTTGGCGGATTTGCCAATAAAATATTCTGAAATTCTCTGTTTACGCCTTTTACAAAAATATTCAGAGACATACATTAACTTTATAAATTACATCTTTTTCTAATTGTTTTGGATTATTTAATGTTTTTATTTCGAAATAACTTAACTGATCGGAAAGTTCCGCTATTTTCTCTCTAAATTCTGATATATTCAGTCTATTTTGTTTAAGTGCACTGAATTCACTTAAAACTTGCTGTAAATTCTTTGGATTAGGGTAAGCTTTTTCCAATGAATTCTTCAGCTCTAAAAATGTTGCAGGCTTATTTGAGCGTCCAAGTATACCGCGAACTTGGGCTGATAATTTAAAATTATAGACATATTTGACAAAAATAGGTCTATCTTCATCTTTTACAAGATCATGCAATAACTCTGATTGCGTAATAAAATCCTCTAGTTGATTAAAATTACCCTTGAAAATTTGTAGGTTTTTACCTACCATATTAATGTCAAAATTAGACATTTTTGGCAAATTTTCTTCTTCCCAAATGTTGGATAAATCTAAATTTTCAATATTTTTTTTCGACAAAAATTTTTTTTTTCTTTAATAGTTAAACTATTTATTATTAAAATTATTTCTTTATAACAATTGTGGAATTTTTCTTTTAAAATTCGACAATTTTCTTTATTTTCAATTTTCTGTATTTTAATTTTTTAATTCTAAAAATTTTTTTAGTATATTTTTATGTGTTCATCACTGTATTTTCTATTTTTATAAATGTTTTTATTAAATTTAAATTTTTCCAACAATAAAATATTCGTTTATTGTAAATTTACCATTTTAATATTTTACTTGACCGTGTTATACATATTTTAGTATGTATGAAACACCCTCTGATTCTAGTACTAATCTATTACAAATATATATGCGAAAGATGCATAAAGCAACAGGTGATTGACTGACGTTTCAGTCAATGAATGAAAACAAATGCCGGTGTGCGTAAATTTTTCGCGAGTTGTTTTTTTTTGTAGTGTTTAAATTAAATAAAGCAAGTGCTAAAAGTGAAAAAAAAATGTCTATTACTTTTAATAAAAATGGTGTAATTTCTTAAGCTCTTTTCAATGTAAGTTTTGGTTTTTATAAATATTTTTAACAATAATAATTAACATAACAAAAATATTCATGTTCAATGCGAGTTTTTGTGTGTGCATGTGTGTGTGTGTTTATTGTCGCTGCTCCAGCAGCTTCTCGAGCTCCAGCTCATATGCAAGTTCTTCCCAGACTCGGGATGGGATTTGGAAATCTAGCGGCTTCTCCGCATTGATTTTAGATTTCAAATTTGCAAATTGTTGTTCCAATTTGAAAATTCGGTCACCGCGTCTGGACGATTGTGTTGGTGCAACGTCTTGCTGGTGCCGCTGGTATCGCCACGGTGTCAATTTTCTTCGACCCGGGTATGTCGGTATGTCTCGTCTCTCTCTGGTGCCGCCGCCTGGTTGGACGCAATCTGCTATCGCGTACAAAATTTGGTCCGTATTGAGCAGGATCGCCATGAAGTGTTCGCGGTTTATTTTTAATGTTTGATTTTTGTTTAAAAATGTTTTGCGCGAAATTTTTATCGCTTATTTAAATTTTTGACGAGTTTTAAAACGCGGTGTGTTTTTATTAGTTTGTTATAAGGCCCTGCCTAATAATTTGCCGGCGCTTAAAAACGCCACTGGCCTATTTATTTATATTATTCAGCCTGAGCAATTGAATGCTCAAAAGGCTTTGGAATTAAAAATTAGCAGATGAATGCTTGGTACTGAATATTTATTTTTGAGGATTGCACCTCCTTAAAAAGCAAAATAACAGTATTTTGATAATGGTCAAATTGAGTTAAAAATGCTTAATATATAATAACTTAAAATAAATAAATAGAGCCTTAATTTTTACATAAATAAAAGTGTTATACTTTTTGAGTATAATCATAACATAGTGATGTGCTTAAAATTAGTGTGATAGTGCAGGCGGTTATAGGGTATTCTACAGTTTTCTCCGAATCGTGGTCACCGACTTTAAAAATTAGATGTTTGGGAAAATCGATTAAAAGTTTTGTTCACTGGTATAGCTGAGTTGAAGTTAATTGTCCTCAAAATTCAAAACAATATTATTGAGATGTTCAAAACTTTACCCCGCCCTAAATAAGTTTTCTTTATTTAACTTTTTTTTTCAAAAACATAAAGATAATAATAAAAACACTAAATCACATCGAATTGGTTTCTTACAGCATTTGAAAATTTCTTATCTATAGGGGTGACATCATGAGTACCCGCCCCGGGTGACACCAAGCCCAGGAACGCCTCTGTATTTAATACAAAACTATTGAATTAAGCAACTTAAATATTCTAATGATATTATTTTTATAACGAGGAAACATTCGCTACGCTTGTATTAACAATACGAACTAATATTTTATAAAATTTATTTGATTACCTTGACGACGATTTGAAAAGTTTTAAAGTGAGCGTTGAGCTATTTTTTAATTCAGGCGTTGCCATGTTGATAACATTATATAATACAGTTTATTTAATATAACAAGAAAAGCCAATTCATTTGAGTAAAAAATAAATTGCTCAAAATTTATTCCTTCTTTTGATCCATGCAGTTGTTAAAAAATTAAAGCACAAGTTAAAGCGTTATTCTCCAACCTGAACCTCAATTTATTGCATATAAAACCTGCAGTTGAGAAGCACTTGTTGGTTGGATTGTTGATAAAAAAGGTAATGCTTTCTGAAGATAAAAAAAAAACAGACTAATTTATTTTACCAAAACTACTGATAAATTGTATATTTTCTACTAGCGGATGTAACCCGGTGTTATTCGGGGTTGTGCCTCAAGCACAGAAAAAGGGCGATTTTCAAAACTGCTCTCATTTTAACGCTTTTAAATTATCAATTCAATTTTAGAATTTTTTAAATTATCAATCCAATTTAAAAATTTTTAGATAATCGTTTTTTGGGGCTCAAATTTCCGTAAAACTGTTCCTGCCAGATATGATATAAAAAAAATGACATCTTCAACGTCTCGATCTAAAGAGAAAAATGGTCACCCACACTCAAAAAGAAACACATATCTTTCTCCGGTGAAAAATTTTTCTATTTTCGATAATAGCAATATTCTCTTTTTCAAATAAAATGTTCTTCGATTAGAATAAATTTTCACATTTTCGAAGAAGTATTTCTTCACTTCTAAAAAATGGAAATATTTCAATGTATCTTATAATGATAATTATTTTACTCGCACAAAAAAATTCTCATTTATAGAAAAAAATTTACTGAAAATTAAAAATTTTTTCTATTTTTTGATAAAAAATTCACTATGAGAAGTATTTTCTTCAATGAAAACAAATTTTTTCTCAAAAAACATAGTCTTTTTCTCTAAAACTGATATATTTTTATATATTTCTCTTTTTCATAGAAACTTTTTTTATCATTTTAAGAGAATTTTTAGGATCGCATTTAGAGAAAGGCATTCTCTGCAGCAAAGTCTAAACCATTTCTCTCTTAATATGATGCCTTTTTTATCGAAATCCGAGAAACCTTTTTCTGAGTGCAGTTTGGAAAGTCATTTCGAGAAAAATGCGCTTAAAGTTTTTCTTAGCATGCATTTAATATGCAATTTTATATCAAAAAATTCCAATTTTAAAAAATCCTATAAACATCGATTCGATTTGTGGATTGTATTTGTTCAATTTCGGTTTTGGTTATAGTTCGGTTAATTTTTTTTCATCTTTATATGGCTTCTGCTCGTATTCATTAAACTTCTTTTTTTTTCGTTAGTCTTTGGTTCTTGACTTCGTTTGCCTTCGGCTCAATACTTGATTTTTGTCGAAAGAACTTTTAAAGCATAGGATCTATTTCAGTAACAGATACAAATGCCTACCAAGTTTCACCAAAAATGGTTCACCCGTTTTGACGTGAATGAGCCAAACATAGTTGATTGAATAAAGCGCCCTCTCATGGATGTTTTCTGAAATTTGAATAGCCTCAATTCTGTTGCAGGGTTAAGCTATTTCACGTACCAAATTTAAGTAAAATCGGTCAAGTCATTTAAGAGTTATAGAGTCTTAACAATACACTACTTAAAGCGCCCTCTTGCGGAAGTCTTGGAATTTTTTATATTTTATGTTTCAAATTTCATTGAAATCGGGTCAGGCGTTTAGGAGTTATTGAGTCTTTAAAACGCACAACTTAAAGCGCCCTCTTACGGAAATCGTGTTTAGAAAGGAAATTTTGTTTAGCCTATGTTATCTTGGGCGAAGTCGAACCTTCATTCCAAATTTAATTGAAGTAGGTCCAGGTGGTTAGGAGTTATTATGGATTGCCACGCCCACTTTTTTACCTATGCTTTATATTGGGTGCAGTTGAACCTCCATACCAAATTTCATTGAAATCGGTTAAGGCGTTTAGAAGTTATTATCGAGTGCCACGCCCACATACTTCCGCCCACTTTTTACCTATGCTATATCTTGGGTGCAGTTGAATCTTCATACCAAATTTCATTGAAATCGGTCCAGGAGGTAAGGAGTTATTGAGTCTTAAAAACGGACTTCTTAAAGCGCCCTCTTGCGGAAGTTTTTGTAATTTTTTATAGCCTATGTTTTATTTTGGGAGCAGTTGAAACTCCATACCAAATTTCATTGAAATCGGTTCAGGCGTTTAGAAGTTATTATAGAGTGCCACGCCCACATACTTGCGCCCACTTTTTTACACCCCCTATGTTCTTTCTCTCTATGAAAGGTACTCGGTGTCCAAATTTCAGCTCAATCGGATAAACGGTGCGCGAGCCTATACGGAACAGACAGACAGACAGGAGGACAAACATTTGATTTTATATATAAGAAGATTAAAGAACATTTGCAAGCTGCTCATTCAAATCCAATGTAATTTGTTTTTGGGACTTGCTGAATGATCTATTTCAACTTTTTCGTCGTTATTATTATAAAGATCGCCTTACGATAAGGCTCATTTTCAACGTTTAGGAGGATGTTCTTGAGCTCTCTTCTAATGGCGGTAATACTAGGAGCTTAAGAAAAGTTATATTTAAGACAATACATATTATTTGGATTAATTAAAAAATAAGAAACAACTGATAGAATTGTTCAAAGTAATTTTCTCAAAGATTGCTCAAAGTAGATTTCTTCCTTTTTATCTCTTTCAGCATAAAATTCAAAGCGACGTCACTTTTGATGTGGCGACTACATAAGTCTTCGATAGTAACATTGACTGGGCGGTGACCACAGGCAACTTCTTAAATCAAACTCATGATCAAGCAAAGAATTAATTTTAAGATCAAAAGTGTCCTATAGTATGTATACTGTCTTCTAGTAAAATAAATCTCTAAAATGTCTAGCATACTATTCCATCTTGTCATTCAATTTTATATAAGTTTAAAATCTTTTTTTTGTGCTCAAATTTAACATGATGTTGTAAAATTTTGTTCTTAGATCTGATTTTGCTCAAACATACAGTCAGATGTTAAATTAAAAAACTGTTGCAAACGCGAAAAACACAACCAATGCAACAAATAATGATGGTTTTGCCCTCAAAAGGGAAATATTTTCGATAAGAGTTTTAAAAATTGTATTGGCTATCAAAAAAATTGTTTTTGGCAGTCCCGGGACTTAAATCAACTAATCCCGTGATTTTTGGGATTCAAAAAAGATCGGTATCCCGACATCCCGGGATCAGAACAATTTATTTAAACTACCATTTATTTTAAAGTGAAAATTGGTAATTGAAATATTTATTGAATAGCATTACAAACTCTTGTTTTTTTAGTCAAATATAAATGTATAAAGATTTGAAAATTTAATAGAAATGTACAGCAATATATTAATTTTACCAAATTTAAATATTATTAAGTTTACTGAACTAAAAATACCTGGAAAAATACTTTTTTCTTTCTTTAAATTTCGAAATTTAATTTCGTACCATCGAACATCTTCATTTAATTCTAAAAATGCAACTTCATTGTGTGTTTGTTAGAATTAAGTGTTTCGTATATCGAAAATATATCACACAAATTAATAAATAAAATAATATCTGCGCTTAACCTTACTAGAAGTCGCACTTTGTGTAATGATATTCATACACTATTTAATATTGGACGCGTATGGATCTGGCCACACCCAAAGGAATTTAAAACTATTATGCTATTATGCTATTCCCAACATAACGGAAAAAGAACCGTTGATTGTTTTAAATATTTTAAGTGAAAAATTTCATTTAAAGCTCCTTTCGTGAATTATGCACACATGGGTCGGTCTGCACAGACCCAAGACAGTGAAATATTCAGTTGATGCGTAAAATTCAGTGGATGCAATGAATTCAGTTAATCTTGCGTAGATTTAAAAAATACAAAATTTTATATAAAAAAAAGAGGAATAAAAATATCAAAGAGTAAGAAGTTTTGATTTCATAAAACATAGCAACACATTCAAGGAAAACTTTTAGTTTTGTATAAAAATCATTATTCTTTTTTCATAACTTTCAAATGTGGAATTTTTTAATGATTAAATGACTTTTGGCTGCCTAAATTTGACAAATATCCTTATGTTCAGAATCGAGGGTTTGTCTAATTGTTTTCTTTTTTTTTTAGATTAACAAGAAATGTGACTGTCATTGTTAGCAGAAAGCAAAGTGCTAGACTTTGGAGCTCCTTTGGATAGCAGAATTCTGGGCAATAGCTAAGTGAGCTCGTGCGTTAAGATAGTACTGATGACTGCTCTTGATATCCAATAAGCCTTTCATCAGTTCAACGAAGCAAAGAAGACTTCTTCTAAGTTTCTAAGTAGTAACGATTTTTCTAAAAATACATTGATTCTCATTGATTTTTCCGGTTATACAAAGAGTTATTTTTAAATTTGTTCAACCTTTGAAAATTTTAAAATCAAAAGTAAGTGAAATGTATGTCATGAAAACAACTTGTGATTCCAGGAATGAAAATATAAACAGCAGTTTTGCAATGACAGCAATAAAGATAAATATCAATCGAATCCTTTAACAAAATTATAACGCATGATAAATTATTCAACCATTTAGAAATAATATGTTAAATGCCGAATTGTTCGTTTTTGATGCCAATAAACTGAATAAAGGTCAATATTCAGACTTATTTTGTTAGTCCTTCTGCAACTTAAGCTTCATTAATTTTAATTTTATTAATAACGTCTTTAGAAAAAAAAACCTGAAAAAATTAATCAAATAAGAAATGTAGTTTTTTATATTTGACAAGAAGAGAAGAGCACATTTTGAATGACAGAATGTCTTATGTACAAGCTCATGTTTTTTATTTATTTGCAACAATAAATATTTACTTCAATAGACACATTGTTGTAGCACATAATTCAGCTTAATCATGATTAACATTGTTGAAAGCTAACCAATATGTCATCGTGTTCTTTTTTCTCTATTCTTTTTTATTTTTTTTCGTCATTCCATTAACATTCATCAACTTTTTTGTGGCCAGTTGTTTAACCAACTTGACATGCATACCATGACTTGTCAATATATTTTACAAATTTACAACATTTTTCAACTGACACAAACGCTGACAATTTTACACAACTACAAATAAAACATTCAAAAAAATATTTTGACATTTACAGGTAGGCGTTAACGTGGCGACTGAAAAAGTTGTTCATCTGTTGTGGCTAAGTCCTTTTATTGTGATTGATCATTTGATGCCAAATGAAGTTGACAAGCTATAAAGTATGTAAACGAGTATATTTGAATAGTTTATTTCCAAATAACAGTAATAAATGCATGGCAGATGAAATCTTGTTTAGAAACGTGATATATTAAAATTTAATTGTTTGTTTAATTTTAATTTATCGTTTTGCTTGACAAAATTATTTATTGTGGTTTTAAATGTTAAAAAAAAAATATTTTTTATATATTTGTTTCATTTTGCTAACGACTTTGGGTAATAAATTAGTTGTTGTTAATCATATTTATAAAATAAAAGCATAGTAAAAATTTAAAAGAATAACTTTTAAACAGATGAAAAATTGTGACTGATTCTTAAATTAAATTTATTGAACAATTTTTGCAATTGTTAGATCGTTGGTTTTTGTTTTTGACGTAAAATTACGTCTTACTGCGCGGTTTGTATGGTTTTTTTTTCAACAAATTTTTTCAAGGCCATGAAACTTTTTGACGAATACTTTATTGTATACCTACAGCCTTTAATACTAATCGTTCAAAGAAAGTATATATACTAAAATATCAGATATATCCTGCGCTGAATGAATATCTAATTTTGAATTTTGTCACTATTGTATTAAAGTCACAAAATAGTAAAATATAAGAAGAAAAATTTTATGTGTTTAGTTAAGCAAATGAATCATCAGCTGCTTATGCTGTGCCTGCTACTTTTTTGTTTTTGTTTCGTTGTTTTTGTTTGTGTTGGTTTTGTTTTGTACGAACTTGGTTCTCTACTCCACGGCATTGGCAGCATTGGTTATCTACTGAACGTTTAGAGGGTGATCCGATTAGATTTAACTCTTATTAAAAAAATTACTTGCATCATATTTCGTTTTATGCTATTGCCCAAAAAATGGCGCTATCTATTCAGCAGACATGATGTATGTATCTAACAGAGAAAGCGTTGGTTATTGCGTTTTGTAGAAAGTAGCAGAACTAAATATGTGAAATGAACAATCTATTTTTTATTCAAGAAATGAACCAGGTTTCATTCTGGATAAATTGTTGTTTTTGTTTTCAATGCAAATTAATTTGGATGTTCAACCATATACACTGCTCATTTTAGTCTTGCTCACAAACTATACATCGAACAGAGACGAAAATAGCACCCGTGCAAAGGCCATTTGCTCAGCTTGAAGTATAGCCAACACCCGGTTGGTTGAAAAATCGGGCCATTCACTTTTTTTTAAAATACGAAGTAAAATTGAGTCAGACAGAAAATTGAATTCAGAAAGAGACGAAAGTGGCACCACTGAAAATAACATTCGCTTATACTCCTTTTATTTGTTAATTTTCGGATGATAAATAAAAAATATGAGCAAAATAAACAAAACAATCGGACTAAAGAGACAAAGCAGGAAAGTTATACTACTTAAACGGAATTCTACGTTTAGACTTTCGATACTATCGAAACTGTTTTTTTTTTTGGTAGAACAAAAAGAGAAACATTTTCAAATTTTGTAAAAATATTTTTTTTATTGTCCACAAACATTATTCTAGACAAGCACTATTCTAGAAAAAATAATCAATTCTAAGTACTTTGCATTTTGAAATATTTGTATATCTTATTATTAAAAATTTACGTATTCAGAACACTTACAAAGAGAATTCGAAAATGTAGGAACTCAATATGAATAAAGTATATTGCTTTTAATTGAATCGAATTTTTTTTTTCTGTATTCATACAGGAAATTGAATTATTTAATTTTTGAAATGTTAGAATGTTCCATTGAGATGTATGGTACTTTGATTTTGAATGGAAAGCCAACGGATTGGAATTTCTCTTAATATTTTATTTCGTTGGAAAGGTCACACAATAGAATAATGTTTGAAAAATTATGTCGTGGATAGTTCACTGAGAGTATTCTGTAGAGATCTCACTCTTTCGGCCATATTTTCGATGAAATTTTGCAGTATGGCTTCCGGAATGGCCGAATCACCGATATAATTTTGCTTTTCAATCCTGAAGTTACCTTAAAATCATTTGCATATACTTAATCATTTGCTTAACCTTGCTGAAAAAAGTCTAACGGCGTCAAATCTGGGCAGCCAATTCACATCACCGCGACAAGAAACTACACGGTTCGCGAATTTGCGTCGCACAAACTCCAAATTGAGGCGAGTAATGTATGCTGTAGCGCAGTCCACCACATATCGTCCAGATGTGTGTAAAACCACATACATCCAGACCCTAAGCTTCAACCTCCGGTGCAAAATAGTCCTCAAACATAGTGTGCCCAACCAGCAAAATGAGTAGAAATTTGTTTGAGTTCCCTTTAAAGTTGTTTTAAGCGGCAAAATAAGTTCCATGGCACTTCGAAGCTGCTCTATGGTCCATTGTAGAACTCGACACACCTAAAGCTGCTTAAAGGTACGTTGTGGAACTTGCCACACCTAAAGCTTTTTTATGGTGTCAATTTCAGGCAATAGATCTTATAGTTCCAAAAGTTACAAGTTATACTTCTGTGCAGGTTTAAGATAATTAAGTTCGAAAGGAGTTCTGAAGTGCCGCTTGTGCGTCTTCTTTACATTTATTTTGAACTTAAAGCTGCTTAATGTTTCGATTGAACCTAATTTTACACCTTATGGGTACCTACGACAGAATTAGCTGTATAAATGAAAAATCTTCGTTTCGATATAAAGCTACATGGCAGAATGGCTAAGGCGTCGGACTTCAAATCGGCGAGACACGGGATCGAACCCTGGCAAAGGCAACATTTTAATAAAAAAGTTTTTCACTGCGAATCAGATGGTACAAGTTGAGAACAAAAGCGATAATGGTAGAAAAAGAAGAAAATAAAAAAATATAAAAAATAAAAAAATTAAAATCAGAAATAAAACAAGGAAAATATTTTTTTTAAAAAAAGTTTTCAAAGTTCGATTAGAAAGCTGCTTAGCAGTCTATGCAACGTTCTTGTTGATACCTCAAAGTTCGAAAAATTACTTAAATTTTGGGCTGCTTACACTGCAAAGCAGCTTAGAGAATTCGCTGTATAAGCCAAATTTAGAGCGTTTCTTGCTGGTTGGGTGGTACCGCTCAGAGTTGACATTTTCGGTGTTTCCGTCCTCATCTTAAAAAAAAAATTGTCCCGATGATGCCTCCGCATCAAACAGTCTCTCGTAGTGGATGCATTAGCTTCTCCACGATCACTGGTGATCACCCATATATGGCAGTTTTGAGGTGGAAATGAGTCGCGTTCAAAAGATGATTGTTTGAAAAAAACCATAATCTTCAGCAATAATTTATAGAGCCCAATCAGCGAATATACAGCATTGAGCATAGTCACGAGGCAACAGTATCTTAAATCTTTAATCTTAAATCTTAAATCTTAAATCTTAAATCTTAAATCTTAAATCTTAAATCTTAAATCTTAAATCTTAAATCTTAAATCTTAAATCTTAAATCTTAAATCTTAAATCTTAAATCTTAAATCTTAAATCTTAAATCTTAAATCTTAAATCTTAAATCTTAAATCTTAAATCTTAAATCTTAAATCTTAAATCTTAAATCTTAAATCTTAAATCTTAAATCTTAAATCTTAAATCTTAAATCTTAAATCTTAAATCTTATATCTTAAATCTTAAATCTTAAATCTTAAATCTTAAATCTTAAATCTTAAATCTTAAATCTTAAATCTTAAATCTTAAATCTTAAATCTTAAATCTTAAATCTTAAATCTTAAATCTTAAATCTTAAATCTTAAATCTTAAATCTTAAATCTTAAATCTTAAATCTTAAATCTTAAATCTTAAATCTTAAATCTTAAATCTTAAATCTTAAATCTTAAATCTTATATCTTAAATCTTAAATCTTAAATCTTAAATCTTAAATCTTAAATCTTAAATCTTAAATCTTAAATCTTAAATCTTAAATCTTATATCTTAAATCTTATATCTTAAATCTTAAATTTTAAATCTTAAATCTTAAATCTTAAATCTTAAATCTTAAATCTTAAATCTTAAATCTTAAATCTTAAATCTTAAATCTTAAATCTTAAATCTTAAATCTTAAATCTTAAATCTTAAATCTTAAATCTTAAATCTTAAATCTTAAATCTTAAATCTTAAATCTTAAATCTTAAATCTTAAATCTTAAATCTTAAATCTTAAATCTTAAATCTTAAATCTTAAATCTTAAATCTTAAATCTTAAATCTTAAATCTTAAATCTTAAATCTTAAATCTTAAATCTTAAATCTTAAATCTTAAATCTTAAATCTTAAATCTTAAATCTTAAATCTTAAATCTTAAATCTTAAATCTTAAATCTTAAATCTTAAATCTTAAATCTTAAATCTTAAATCTTAAATCTTAAATCTTAAATCTTAAATCTTAAATCTTAAATCTTAAATCTTAAATCTTAAATCTTAAATCTTAAATCTTAAATCTTAAATCTTAAATCTTAAATCTTAAATCTTAAATCTTAAATCTTAAATCTTAAATCTTAAATCTTAAATCTTAAATCTTAAATCTTAAATCTTAAATCTTAAATCTTAAATCTTAAATCTTAAATCTTAAATCTTAAATCTTAAATCTTAAATCTTAAATCTTAAATCTTAAATCTTAAATCTTAAATCTTAAATCTTAAATCTTAAATCTTAAATGAATTTGACATAAAATGGATATTATCGTAAATCTCTTGTTTGAACACTTACATTGTAATGGTGCAGAATTTCTAGTTTTGGCGAGTACTTTCACGGTAACAAACCTGAGTCCCACAATTATAGTTGTACTGTGTAATGAAGTTTCAGTTTTTGCGGAAATTTCTAATTTTTTAGTAAAATATGATTACTTTTGCTGTGTTGCAGTAAGCATACTATTTCTGAGCATAGAGTTGACAGATTTAGAGAACGTTTTTCAACACCAAAGTTGCAGACATATAAAAAAGGATTTTGAACTGGAAATTTTTCTCATGAGCTGTGGACGCATAAGCTTGATGTTTCAAGCAACAGCTACTTAATGCTGTTGTCCAAAGGTACTTTAATTTATGATTTAAGTTTATAACTAGCAGATGGACGCGTCAGCTAAGTTAGGAGTTACGTTCATCCATGTCTCAAAATTAAAGTGAGAAATCAACAAATCTTAGTCTATGTAAGCAAAGTTTTGAAATATTTTCTACTCAATTCTAAATCCTCTCATAAATAAATGCATATTTCTTTTTGCGTGCTATCTGTAAACAACATTTAACTGATATATACGAGTACATAATTAATAATTTATGACCAATCATAATATTTCGTAAACATTTCTTTCATTTCAATCCATTATAAAATCCTTTCGCTCCGCCAACACAAGCACTATAAAAATGCTCAACACAGCAATAAAAATGGCAATAAAATATTAAATTTCCATAAAAACCTAAATAACAGTTTTTCCTTTTTTTGTCCCCTCCTTAAAAAATTCCACTTTATTACCATTCAATAAAGTAGAAGTTGTAGATGCAGTCATTGTGAATGTCGGTCGCTCTGTCTCCAATGGCAACCCTTGTTCAGCTTCACTGCTAATAAATGCAAAACTAATGGTGGAAAATTTATAAAATTATGAGCAGAATTCAAGAATGGAACGAAATTGCAACGAATGTGCAACCAACAAGGGCGCCACATTGTTTTCAGCATCTAGCATGCAGGCGCTGTACAAAACAAGAACACTTCATCGAATTTACGAATTACACTGCAAACGTATGAACTAACGTGGTGAAGAGGATGCAAGACGAAGAAGGTAGTATAGATATAAAGAAAGAAATGTGTGCAAATGAAGTTATTATACAACCTCATACTCAACCCCATTTGAGGCAACAATTTGCTCACAGATTTTACACAGGACAATATGAACGAAAGCGAAAGGAAGCAATTGCGATTCGTTGCTACAGCTGCAGCTGCAGCTGCTGCTGGTGCTGCCGTTAGTGTCCTTCGAGATAAATCGAATTCACATTTCAATGATTGTCATCAATAACAGGGAAAGAAATGGAGCAAGCAGGGACAAAAAATTGACAATAAAGGACACCAACTCTCACACAAACACACACACTCATATACATGCATGCAAACATAAGTAGTTGCTTCTGTGCAAAATAATTCAAGCGTTTTGTTAGTTTTCAGTTTGTATGCTGCTATGAGTGTTCATGCGTATGTGTCAAGTCCTTAATATCTCTACTATAAGTGCGATTGTGTTATGCTGCTTCTGTTCGCTGTGCCTTACCTTCGCAACCAAAGTGTTGTTGGAGTCATAAGTGCTATATATCACCCACAGGCCAACTTCGTCCACATTGAAGTCCATGTAATTGTAGTCCGTCGAATACAATTTGTTGCCGTTCGCCTTGCCCGAATATGGCAGTTGAGTGGCTGCAAGGACACAAAAATAAATACAGAAAAAAAATATTTTAAATTAAATCGTCAACAAATACAAAATTTCTGCAAATAAAGCACTTAAATTTTTAAGCATAAAAATAACACACTCAGGCACTTGCATAAATCTTACACACACCCACACAATCAATCATCATTCTCTTCACAATGTCAACGCGCACATCCTTGGCATTGCGAAATATTTGTTAACTTGAAAAATTATTTCTGCTGTGCTGAAAATATTTATGCTTCATAAAGCTTTTATGGCAGAATGTCAAAAAAGTATGCCATTCGAAGTAAGAGAAGCACATAACGAGACATCCTAATTCATCACTTCTGATAAGTTTACGACTTTAGACAGTCAAATGCACACAAATGCAGCAAATAAAGGCAACATTGCATTATTGCATGCATGCAATAGCTGATGCATTCTTCACTCAGTTGCACAACCAACCCCATCACTGCCAGTCATTTAACAGTTTCTGAAGTGATGAAATGTCATGCGATACATCATCATTAGGCGTGCAACATTGTGGCATATTTTCAAGCATTTAACTTACAGGATGCTGCAACAGTGCATTTTGTTACATTTAAAGTGTGACTTAATGGATTGTTCTAGATCATTTGCATGATCCTCATCGTTGAATGGTCAAATGATCTCACGCAATAATCTTATAAAATGTTAACTACTATTCAGGTTCAGACGACCACAATAGCAATATAAAAAGACCCTATAATTGATCCTTATTTGCATAGCGTTCTACATTTTGTGTATGAGTTATGATTTTGAGCAACCTATTATGTGAAGTATAGTTATTTTATGGTCAACAAATCCATCTCTCTATTGATCTTAACTTAAAATTGAGGTTAACTTTGATTTACTGTGCCTTTGAAAAGGCTTAAGATGTAGATTTGATGATTTGATTTGATCACTATCGTGATAATGTTTAAATTATTTGTGTGCTCTGAATAATGGTGACCGTGGCATGCAGGTTAAGTGTGTGGGTTAGCATGCCCGGAGCCCAAGTTCGATCCCCAGTCGCGGCGAAAAGTTTTTTCAATAAAAAATTTTTCTGATTGGTCAGCACCTCCCTGCAGACATGACAATGGCAAACCTCAGAGATTATATAATGCCATCTAAAGCTTCTTGAGAACATGGACTTTAGTCGTTCGGAGTCGGCATAAAAGATGGAGGTTCTCGGTCAATTGTGCGCAAACATTTAATAACACACACAACCAACACAATTGATCATAAGAAGCTCGGTTAAAGTCCTTTCAAGTTCTGAAATGGCCAATTTGCTTTTTTTTTTTTTTTGCTCTGAATAGCATTCCTAACATGAATACCTTTAGGAAAACGCTCTGATATGAATCATTAGCTCGAACATTATATCAAAAAAATTTTTACAATTCGGTTTAAGAGATATTAATTTTAGTTTTGTCGTGCGCACACAAAAGGAGTTAATTTAGCCCAAAAGGACTTTAAAAGTAATTTCAAAAGTCTATAGAGCAATGTTACTCAAAAAAGGTCTCATACAAAATTTTCACAGGATCAAAAGTCTTTGAAAAAAAAGCCAAAAATTGCCAAACCTCGATATTAGTTTTTTCGCAGCAAAAAGTTATCCAAATTTCGAAAAAATTTGAGGATGGTGAGTGCTTGGTCTGGCAAATACTGTGTGACGCAGAGCTTTCGCGGTATACTTACAAGCGTTGTCAAGCAACAGTTTTTTGGTTTTACCAATTTCTCGGGTATTCAGTCGAAAGACTCCAAGTCATATCGTCGAGTTTCTTTCACTGGGATTGAATCGCATAATTTAGTAAAGCTGTGATGGGCAACTCCTGCGCTCGACCAGCATACATTTAACTAATTCGCTTGTTCTAATTCATGCCTCGTTTGGTTGACTTCCACTGTCAAAATCATTGTGATCAACGTTTGGGATTATCGGGAAGAATTATTTTTTCACGGCACGCAACAAGTCGATTCTAAAATGGTTCTGCGTATCGTTCAATTTATCAGACTCATTGGCCAGTTCAAAATTAGCGGAACAAAAGTTTCTAAATCAACGGGACAGGATCTTCTTCAAAATCAAAACACAGAATAAAAATGTATGTTATATTCGTTACTGTAGAGCTTTTATTTAATTAAAATTAAAATTTCTAAATTTTGCATCGTCACACGAAAAATCTTCTACAGAAAGAAACCATTAATATTTCCAGACAATTAACAATGGCTTTTAGAAAGCACTGATGCACCCTACGGTGGTGCCAAGACCCGAGTAGAAAGTGAAACTATTATCGATTAAATCTGCTCATGTGTTGATTCCTTCATTTCAAACTTAAAACATGACCGATCATTTATTGTTAATTTAAGTTTTCATCAAGCCCCACTCCTTCATTTTAAACGTAAAATTCTGGAAATATGTTTTTGAAAAATCTTTAATTTTGCACACACAGTGCGTTAAAATGTGAAATTTGTATTTAGTAAAGATATTATATTGGTATTGTACATGGTTTCCAAAGGAAAATTTTCCCACCAACCTACTGGATGGCTGGTCTGTGTTAATAGTTATGAGGCCTGAGAGACCCAGAAGATAACTATAATTTCCGCAGGCAATTGCATGAACATGGTTGCTTCAAACCAACTTGAGATAAAGCTGCATGGAACATTTTAAGTGAATACTCCAAACTTGTGTCTTGTCTAATAAATGGTATTTTTGACAGGGTCGGAGTTACATAATTAAATTGACAAGGTTGGGCCAATTTAAACAAATTATTTTCTTTTAATCAAGGAGGCACAGTACTGAGCACATGAAAATAGCCACTAGTGGTTCAACATCTGCCTGTTTTTCTTATACCTATCTGGTATATTAAACATGGTTATGTCAGAAGAAATATCAATGTCATAAATCGAAAAGTTTAAACTATTTCCCAATTAAAATGTTCATGACAGTTATTTGATTTGTTCGGCAATTCGAGCGAACAAAAAAATTTGATTTTATTTTATTACTCCCAAACCTTAACTCTCCCGACCTCACTCAGCCTACTGCGGCCATGGAAGAGAACCACCAGAGGAAGTGAGGCGGTTCGTGACCATGGCGACACACCAAAAAACCACCATTCTCAAGGGGTGCGACGCAATTACGAGACAGAGGCTATGGTGCAGGTCTGAAATCAACACAAGGGCTGAGTTTTAATTTGACTTTATTATTAACTCTAACCTAAACTTATGCAACCTGGGAATTACACTCACCTCTCCTAGCACCGATAATTTTTATGTTAGACAAACCGCTTCTTTCCAACAAAGAGTCTCTTAAAGTTGTTAACAGTAGAGTGTCCAGCAAAGGGTCATACTCAGACCATAGCTTGATGCACTTCC
This sequence comes from Tetanocera ferruginea, assembly GCA_958299015.1. NCBI lineage: Eukaryota > Metazoa > Arthropoda > Insecta > Diptera > Sciomyzidae > Tetanocera > Tetanocera ferruginea. Next base: position 61,518,450 of record OY282640.1, on the reverse strand, counting down.
ACTCGAACCTATAAATAAAAGCCCAAACCCACTGATTGGGTTGAATTTGCCAGAGTGGTTGGACGAAATCTTCTTAAAAAAATGAACACCCATATTTCGACAGTGGATGAATTCAGTGAAATGAATTCTTCTGTTGAGTCCCTTGAGAAAACCATTCTTTAAGGTCTCGTGTCCGCGTAATGGGAGTAGAAAGAAATATTTGCCTCAATAGAAAGATATATTTTCTTTAAACAACACTCTTTAGCGGCTTTCTTATAATAAGTATCTATAGATATAGAAGCAGCATTTAACAAAATACATACAAACGCTATTTATGATGCTCTGATTAGTTGAAATTCCTGTGAAAAATTGGTTGTTTTCAATGCTCAGCTCAAGAAAAATCCAGGCGGACTTAGGCTGCAGTCAAACCACATGGTTTGTTATCAAGGGTACACCACAGGGAAGAGTGATTTCTCCTCTTCTTGGGCTGATATGAATGAAATACATAATACTCTCAATAGAAACGCTGTTAGAGTCGAGCATTCATTGAAAACGTGGTAGTAATGGTATCTGAACTTTCTCTTCATACTCAGTAAGATTTTGCAAGGAGCTTTGGACAAATTCAGAAAATGGGTAGCCGGGTGCGGCCTTGCAATAAGTCCTAGCAAAACGGAACTGATACTTTTTACCACCAAAACCCAGGTCTTAAAACCTTTTCTTACCAAAAAAAAGACAAACTTTGGCTTAACGAAATTAAACACCAAAAACTCTCACTATTCAACAGGGCAAAAACTCTCACTATTCTGGGAGTTGTACTAGATTCAAAACTCAATTGGTACATCAGTGTTGAACATAAGGTCAAAAAGGCATGCATAATAAGGCGGATCACCAAAAATTAACATTAAAAGATACCCTTTAGAATGAAAGTTTATATCGAAAGTGGTGCTGCACTATAAAAATCTTTTTGTGTGCCGAAAAACAACCAAAATGGTGTTTTAGTTATAACATTAGTGTTTTTAGTATTTTAGTTGTGACATTAGTTATATTCATTATTTTCATTACTTTGAGATTGTCATACCTGACACGATTTTAAAAGTTTATTTATTAAAAGTAATAATGTAACTGTTGCTTACTTTAATACTACAAATCATTTCTGTTAACATCCTTTTGATCAAAAACTCATTGGATAAAATAATTTGCATTCAAGTACAGTTAGTTTCGGAGTAGGTCTTCTTTGGTATTTGCAATGGTAAAAGTGCTGTTGTCGGTCTCATAACAGTTGTCAAGAGTCAACTGTATAATCCTTCAAATTCTGGCCAGGTAACAATAAAAATAGGTGGGGGTTTTTTTAAGTGCTCGAAGCAGAGACGCCTGGCGAGAGCTAATGAAGTCGGCCGTAACCCGACAACGGATTGTCATGGCCACCTAAGTATGTAAGTTAGTAAGTCTGTCTGTCCGTCTGTCCGTTTATGCGTCTGTTCGTCTGTCGACACGATTACAGCCGTTATTTCGAAGCTATCGTACTGCAATTCGATATTGAAGTTTTTTTTCTAAAAAGCAAAGATCAAGATTGAGAATGGGCTACATCAGATGAAAACCACGCCTACCTCTCATACATCGCCAATAATGAAAACTCCTTAGAGACGCAAATATTTTAATTACAAAAATTAAATTCTGTATTTGTATTTTTAATATATGTCAAAACAGAAAAGTATTAGAAAAATGGGTGTCATCCACCCACTAACACGCCTACCTCCCATACAAACCCAAAATTGAAAACTATATAAATAGGCTTGTCTTTAATCTGCAGGAAAACAATTTGATATGAATGTATTTTAGACGTCATCAAAATAGTAAACTTTTTTGAAATCTCATACAAAAAGAGCTGCAATTTAAGATGTTGTACCCTTACGAATCGGTCGTGATGGTATTTTAACTTCCCGACCCATTATAAAGTTTTAAAAAAATAGTAATCGACATTTTTCCAAAATATTTTTCACTAGTATTCAACAGAAAAAACTATATTAAGTTTGATTATATGTAAGTCAAGAATGGTCTCAGTGCGGCAGATGGACAAAATTCCAATGTTATACTCAGAAGTTTTAGTTGCTGACATCTCATCTTGAAACTTAAATTTAAAAACATCACAACTTTAACACCACACTTTAAAACCTCAATAATCTCCAAACCTTTAACAAAAGCCTCACACAAATTTATGCCATTTAACAGCACCCTGTTTGCGCATTACAGGTCCGTTTGAAATGCCAAATGTTGCCCCGACAATTTTCTTTCAATTACTTAGATCGTTTTCGCAAACATGCAGTTAACACGCGCACTACTCACTGCGCCACATTCACGTTTAATGCACTTGCAGCATACATGTTGCATGCTTTGTGTGGCATGCAACAATTAAAACTTGCTGCTTCAACGAATCGTTGACACTCACTTATTTTCTTTAATGTGCTCAAATCCAGCTTGACGACCAGGTCCGAGTTCCGTTGGTGATAGTAGAAGGAACCGTTATAGACAACATGAGCATTACCCTGCGAAAGAAAGTGAAAGACAGAGAAAATAAAAAGAATTAAATAATGCAAAAGAATTGGTAAATAGTAGAATGAAAGAAGAAAATTAAACACACAATACAGAACAATATAAATTGCGAAATTGTAGCATTTGCTGAAAGATGGCAGCTTGTGTGAAAAAAGTGTTGGTGGTATTGTGTGTTGGCGTTGGTGAGCAACATTGTTGCTGTATGCCAGTGTGTAAATGTCTGCGTGTGCTAAGTAATTGTATGTGTGACAACTGTTGTGTGCACACTTAAACGTTAAATTGTGGCCAGAAAATGACAACAAAGTGACGTAATGTGTGTAAATTATTGTCACATGTTGGTTGCGGCAACGACTACGACGTGGACGACGTTATTAGTGGTGATGGTGATGGTGGTCAAAACGTCGTTGACCAATTAATGGTGTTGACAGTCATGGCTTGTGTGCGTCATCAGAGGTCATTAAAGCGACAAAGTGGCAGGGTTCTATAGAGGAGAAATGGTTCATTTTCCTAACAGCTACGATTCATGAATTCTTATTAACTTTTGGGATTTCATATTAGATGTGAAACCAAGTGAGTTGGTTAGAATGACGGAGTTTTGAAATTAGTTTTTGGCTCAGTTTAATGCTGCCTGAATTTGTCTATTGAATCTAATACTTCAAAGACGGTGTAGATTGCTCATTAACCTTGTACAAATCAGCAAATAATTAAAACATGATTGCAGACATAATCTTCGTTACGGATCTCTGGTTATGAGAATTTTATTGTTAACAAGCGACAATCAGATTTGAGCTTGTTTGAGACTAAGTATCATACAATAACTTGACTATCATTAACTAAGTCATACAAAAATATTCAAGGATATATCTGTGTCGACAAGGAATAACAGCTAAACTCATGTTAAAAATTGCAGAAGAGTATGTTTAAGAGTAATATCGCTACCTTATATCATAGTACCCTGACTTTTGCTGTTTAGATTTGATGGCCTTAAATATTTCATTTTCAAGGTACAACCATACAAATTTACATACTATTGTTTTTCGTTGCGAAAAAACTCAATGAATGTATTAACCTCACTTTGTCCCAAATCAACTTTAGCGGTTATTCCTTGTCGACACAGATATGTATATGAGTATTGACGTACTCGAGAAAGCTCAAGATTTGGTTTTGAAATCGATGGTGTTAGAAGAGGTTAAAAATATATATTATGAAAGATTCGAATTTGCCTTGTTTGATGATTTTTAAGTGAACGCTTTATAAGCAAAATAAGGGTCTGTCTTTAAAATATATTTTTTTTTTTTAAATTCCACCCCCTGTTTCAAACTTTATTTACGTTCTAATTTTTTCTTTAAACAACATCACATGTCATGCTTGACATACGTTTTTGTCTTTCTTTAAACTATAGAATCCACTCGCTAAATTATTTTAACTCACATTTGTATTCATATTGAAGAATATTTTTGCAAAGTTTTTTTAGTTGACTTCTGTATCATTTTTTACTTCCACAACAACAACAATTACAACAAACCAGTTTTACTTACATGAAATCCTTCTCGTATCTCGTACTTCTGTTTTGGCACGCTATTCATGCGGAATTGCATCTTTGTTGGAAATTCAAACAGATTGTAGGAATCATTTTCGTTTGTTACGAACGTTTTTTCACGGTCGCTTTCTTTGGCAGCCGCATCCTTCAGCCAACAGCCGTAGATCTCGTTGACTGCTTTATGGAATACGGGTTTGCCAACTGCATACAACAGACAGCCTGCGAATGATATTAAATAAAATATTAATTTTAATTGTTGTTTTATAAGTGAGTCAAATAAATTCGCTCAAAAAAAAAATAATGCATTCATTAGTTGAGTTATGCGCGAATGCAAGGATGTGCAAGGCAATGCATTGACATTAAAAACCTATTAAAAGTTGTATTTATCAGAGAATGTTTTTCCATGTGCCGCTTACTTACTTTTTTGTCGCTTCGGCAGACCAGGATAACTGTAATTTCCCGTTGGTTGAATTTCAAAGTTGGAATTTATTGAGTCCTTGCACTGATATAGACTGCAAAGGTACGAAGAAGTAAACATTTAAATAATATTCGGCTTAATGACAGATAATGATAATGAAAGAATTAAATGGCTTGCAGCAATTATGACTGAGCCACTTAAGTAGCGGCAGGAACAAATGATAATAATTTGAAAATTAAAAAAATTACGCAAGTGCAAAGGATAAAAGATTTATTCATGAGTTATTACTGCGGTGAAGGGAAAGGCGGAACATGGGAAGGTAGCTTTTGCAAAAATGTGGGTGGATTAACTGTGCGTGTATTTGTGTGGATTTTACTGCAGGTTTTTGTTCGAAACAGAAAAATATCGGACGGAAGTCCTTTATTCTTGCGGCAGAGATTTCCGAACGAAAGCCTGACTGTCGGAACTGCAGTGCAAATGGTGCATATGCAGGAATGAATAAAATTTAAGTGCCCGAGCATAATAATAAATTTATATCATCTCTTTTATGCGAACGAATGACCATGGCGGAGGGCGGCAAGCAAAAATGATAACAAAGAATGAGATTTTTTTCGTTGAGGCTTGAAAAAAGAGCTTTATAAATAATATATTCGTTGGGAATTCATAGATTACAGTTAGGTTTTTGTTTTTGGAATAATACAAGTAGCAGTTTTTTCATTCAACTGACTGCAAAGGATAAATCGTAAATAATATTAGTCGCTGTAGCCTGAAGCTATTCACTACACCCAATTAAAACTATTTATAGCTTTAGCAAGGGGGGCTGTCCGCCTCGACTGCTTTATTAACTTTTGAGCACATTTTTTTTTATTTCTTTTATAATAGAAATCCATTTTTATGAAAGTATAAAAACTTTGAATATCAAGAGGATGCAAAAGTGAATAAAAATATTTTTTAACATCACCAGCACTTTGCTTTCATTAAAACAAATTTTAACTTTAAATCAATTTTTACAATATAAATTTTCATACTACAACCTTGACAAGGCTCGGATTTTGATTTAACATGGATGGGTGATACAGTTTCCAAACAAATTGAATTCTATTATTTCTAGATAGAGTACAATAAGAAAATTTTAACAAAAACTATATTAAATACGTTCTATTATATTAAAGAACGTAATTCTATATTGTAGTCAGTTCTATAATCATCATGTTTTGAAAACTTGCATAATTTTCAAAGTATGTTGTATGGAGGCGTTTTAGGCTCAAAAACTTTTCATAAATACGAGTTTATGTAACGGTTTTTTGATTACTAAGTTCTGAAGCTATGCATCATGAAACAAATCATGTTCACAACTCTTAACTGTCTAGGACATAATTTTAAATAGTATATTACTTTATATAATTTATATTGAAAGAAATTTTTATTTTTACTCCGTTATATAAAAAAACCTAATTTAAAAATTATAACTTAACTTCCCAACCAGGAAATTGAGTCAAAATCTACTAAATGAGTTTCCTTTAAAGCTGTTTACATAGAAAAAATAATTTCCATGGTATTTCGAAGCTGCTTTATGATCCGTATTAGAACTTGTCGCACCTAAAAATGTTTTAAGGTCCATTGCGGAACTTGCCACTCCATAAGTTGCTTTATGGTGTCCATATCAGGCAATATACTTATAGTTCCAAAAGTTACAATTTATGCTGCTATGCATCCTTAAGATATCTAAATCTCTTCAACTGACGTGCTCCAAGTTTAACGACATACCTGAGGTGGATTCTAGCAGACCTCACTATTAAACTGATTTCTTAGGATGAAGTTTCTGACTGTAACTTTCTTGACTTTATTCCATATAACAGCTTATAATTATTAGGCTAACATTAGAATAAAATTTAACCTTTTTGTCAACAGAAACACACCTGGGTATGTTTTGCATTTTTAAATTACTATATTTTGAAAACTACCACTCGGATCGACTTGAAAATTCATGATATCCTGAAGAAAAGTATTTTACATTATATTCCCAAGTCTGAATGAGATTGGACAGCCTGAGCAAGGAATATGGTCATTTTTCGATTCCTACTCCATACGTCAACACCTGCATACCCGGGTATGTATATGAAAACACATGCAAGTATGTGGATATAACAGAAAAGTAAAGTTTATTTTTCATCAAGTTTTTAAAATGGTTCATGAAAATAATGGTAATTTAATAAAACAATAAATATGAAATAAAAAATAAATAGTTAAATCTAAATTATTTTGTTTTAAAAATATTTATTGCATTCCGGCATGTCAGTAGAAAGTTCAGCACACACGGGTCGTTTGCAAAGAGTGCAGGCTTTCCTAGTTGGGCGACGTTTGGAGCATATGTAGCAATAACCCTTTGTTTTGATTCGTCCCTTGCTGTCGGGTTCTTCCTCGCCTCCTACTACATCATACAAAATCCGCAAGCGACCGCCGTTTGTAGCTTCAACGGCGTTGCGTGTAGAAAATATTCTGGATATTCGGCTGTTATTGGCTGTGTATTTCGGTTATCAAAGCGTTTGAAGAGACTTATATCCCAAAATCATAGGACACTCATTGCAGCACGATATAATGGATGTGAGGTTCTTTCCCACAAATTTTTGTATGAACGTAACTGGAATGTGTCACGCCACTCAGCAATAGAAGACCCAAATACGCATCAAATTCACTTTTTGTAATTTTGTAAGGGGTTTCCATGTGTGCTGTTCTCTGGTTGGGTTTTCTGAACTCTCACGTTCATAGCATTGGTTTGTTTTTTTATTTGTTTTGCGAATAATGATGTCGCTCATTTCATGAGACAGTGTCAATTTGAACGTTTCTACAATTTTCAGGGCTTCTGTTCTTCGCACTGGATCAAAGTTAGCAGATCTGAGTATTTTGTGGGTACGGAATCTGCCAGCTTGTGGTGGTGCTGCAGATCAAATTGTTCCATCTTGCCAGTTTAATTTCCTCCACTTTTACATGGAGTATATCATCAAGTTCTTCGTCATATTCACTTTCGTTTTTACGTCAGGTTGTATTCTGGTAGCAGGATTTTTCTACATCAGAGTCATCTGGAGTTACATTATCTTCATTATTGTTCCGAACCTCTTCAGGACCTAACGGCTAATCATCACTATTTTCTTGTTGTTCCTCATGACCACGTGTACTAAGTTGTCGTGGAGTGAGCCATTCACCATCTGGCATTTTTGATTTTATAAGTTTTGTTTCGTTGCGTAAAATATACTTTATTAGAATCTTTTTGCTTCTTGTCACAAACTATGATTGAAAATAATGACAAAATTCACAAGCATTACTTGCGCCTGCACAGAAAAACAACGTAACTGCAGAAAACTGCAAGATATAACATGAAAATCGTACGCCCTTGCAGATAAACTTTTGTGCTTTCACTCGTGAAAGCTCTTCCACTGTCACATCAAGCAGTTACGACCAGTGATGCCACTTAAAAAATTTCATTGTACCAAATGTATTCGAATAACGTACCAAAAAGACTCTTAGCCTACCAAAAATGTAAAACACGTTAAAAGTACCTAGGATAGAGGGCTTTCGAAAGAGGGATCTTAAAGTAATAAAATATATATGGCTCAATAACGCCTGCACAACTGAACCGATTTTAAAGAAATTTGGTATGAAAAACGAACCCAAAAGAAGATGAACTGAATACTAACGAACAAAACTGAAGTTGAACGAAGTAATTCCGAAGGGATATGAAGCAAAAGTCCAAAAGCGAAGATGAAAAAAACAAACAAAACAAATTGGCCATTTCAGCCCTTGAAAGGACTTTGACCGAGCTTCTTATGATCAATTGTGTTGTGTGTGTAATTAAATGTTTGCACACAATTGACCGAGAACTGGACCTACATGTTTTATGCCGACTCCGAACGGCTCATGTTCTCAAGAAGCTTTACATGGCATTATTTACTCTCTGAGGTTTGCCATTGTCTGCAGAGAGGTGGTGACCGATCAGAAGAATTTTTTATTGAAAAAAACTTTTCGCCACGGCTGGGGATCGAACCCGGGCTCCGAGCATGCTAAGCCACACACTTAACCTGCATGCCACGGCCACCACCGAAGATGAACTTCACTGAAATTTTGATGCGCTGTAACTTTTTTTCCTACGAATGAAATTTGATAGTTCCTTGACAAAAGTCTAATGATTTTTTATGAACTTTTATTGTCTAAAAAAAAGGTTAAAGTTTTGGGGGTACTGAGGAAATACGAAGAAAAATTAAAATATTTGGTCAAATATGGATTCCTAGGTAAAAATGTTATCAAAACGGGTTATTGTACTAATTGAGACCTATTCAACGGTATACTTTTTTTAAAGATCGGGTTAAAACTGCTGAAGCTATACAAAAAAGACCATTTGGGAAAGATTTTGCGTTCACCTAAAAAAAAAATTTTTATTGTTCTGAAATCCTCTATTATCCTCCTAATAGAGGATAATCCTCCTTTCATATTAGGAGCGGTAAATGCAAACTACTCGGGTATGTACCTTAATGTGCTTTTGACGTACGTATAATTTTTCTGCTGTTGAAATGAAGGTTAAAATTTAATACGTTTTATTTACATTTAGATGTGCTTCTAAAAGTGCCTTTTCCAAGCTGTATTGAAGTCTCAAACTCTAACGCCACAGGGGGAGACTGGAAAATCCTGTCAAGAACTTCGCAGAGCTGAAGAACACCAGACAAAATCCACTGGGCAATTATTTTTCAGAATTTAAGCCCCATAACCTGACTGCATATTCACAGTCATGTTAAAAGCGACTACATTGCAATTTATTCCTTGGTTTGAGATAATATATAAGGGATTTATCAGACTAAACTACGTGCCTGTAGCCTGGAAGACAGCAAGGATGGTCTTTATACCAAAATCAGGTTGTAGTAACCACTTGTATCCCAAGGACTACAGGTCAATAACATTCTTTCTACTCAAAACATTTGAGAAACTGGTAGAAATGCATTTAAGAAAGCGTACAAACCAGCCACTCCTTGCAGCCAACCAGCATGCATATTCGAAAGGAAAATCGGTCGAGACAGCACTACATAACCTAGTAGTTCCTGTAGAGAAAGCGCTCCAGCTCAAAGAATTCGCACTAGGGGCTTTTATAGACTACAGGCATCCTTAACGGACTACGCGCGATACATGCAATCGACCTCTGGATAGACAACCTACTAAATTGTAAAAGGGTTCAAGCCGAGTGGGGCTCTACAGAAACGGTAAGCGATGTGAGTAATGGGACACCCCAAGAAGAAGTCCTCTCACCTCTTCTATGGAATCTAGATGTCAATGAACTACTCAAAAACTTTGAAGGCAGAGCCTCGAAGGTTATAGTTTATGTGGACGATATAAGCATAATTATAGTGGTAAAATGCATTTCAACATTAAGCTCTTTAATGGAGCACACACTAAAAGAGGTACTTAGATGGGAAAAGTCAGTTGGTCTTAGTGTCAAGGCAGAGAAAGCGGATCTGGTCTTGTTTTCGAATGAATACAAGATACCACCATGGATACCAAACAGCACCCGACTTATCCCGAAAACTGGGTGTTGTGCTCGACAATAAACTGACGTGGAGGCTCAATCCACGAAAGGGTTAGAATGGCTACCAATGCAATTGATGCATCCAAGAACGTGCCAAGAGAAAACTTGGCGCCTTTCACCCTCTCTAATGTAATGGATCTACGCAATGGTTGTTCGTCCAATTCTACTCTACGGAATCATCGTGGCCGGCGGTGAATAAGTCAACATATGTATCTCAAACACACTGAAAAAACGACAAGCTGCGCTATATAAATCGGGTGCGCTGAAAACAACTCCAAGCAAAGCTCTTGAAACCATTCTACGTTTGGACCCTCTAGACATATAAGCCAAAGTAACAGTACATAAACTTACAGCTAGTAAAACGGCACAGCATCTTACGGCAGCTGGCAACTTCCGCAAACAATGTTTGGGACACTGAAGAATTGACAAAGATGCAACTGGAAGCACACTACATGATCCCTAGCACAACTTTCGAACCCAAAATACCTACACTTCTAGGACCAACTTACTGGTGCGAAGGTATCAGCCAAGCCCAGCGGGCAGCAACACATTCACATATTGCTTAAAAAGGAGTACCGAATTAGGAACGGCAGTGTACTGCACAGAGCCCGATATAAGGCAGGCATACAAATTACCAGACCACTGTAGTGTCTTCCAGGCGGAGATTTGTGCCATCAAGAAATCGCAGAGATAGCTCTTAGTACAAACACTCATCACTCTTTAAGTAACATCTCTTTTACAGCCAAGCGGCAATTAAATCCATGTGCTCCGATACTTTCAAGTATAGAAATGTCCTAGCAAGTAAAGACGGACAAGATGCATTGAACACTTCAAAGAGAGTGCGCATCGTCTGGGTTTCAAGCCACCGGGGAATTAACGGAAACGAAATGGCAAATGGACTAGCAAAGAAAGGATGCCAGTTTTTTAACAAAGCTCACAGAACATGTAGCTATTCTACTAAAGGAATTGTAAAAAACCTCGACTCTAGAACCAAACAAGCAGTGAGTCGTAGGTGAAAAGATACGGAAACATGCAATATCTCCCAAACCATGTACGATGTTGCATGTGGAAAACGAACTTCTTTTATTATGATGTCCAAGAAATCCTGGAAACCGTCTTTGCACATGCCCCGCTTTACTTAGATTGAGACTCAGGCGCGGATACAAGGGGGGGTAAAGGGGGTAATTACCCCCCCCAAGAACTCTCAAATACTTTTTTTTAATACTTTATTTGGAAAAAATAGTTATGCCCACAGCTTAAGGGTACTTTTATGTATACATCAGCGTTTCTGAAGGCGTGTTTTGAAAGAATACTAAAAAAAATGGTCAGAGACATTGTTAAACTCTAGTTTTTTTATTGATTTCAACAATTATTAAAGTATATAAAAAAAATTTTTGTTTATTTTTGTTTCGTGAGGTCATTTGCGTGTAGATGACGTTTTTATGAAGCGATGCGAGAAGAGTATGACCATTTTGCTTGTAGAATCACATGATCTGTAGTCATCTGCAAAAACCAAAATATAATTATATGTAAAGCAAACACTTACGTGAAGGTAGTAACTTCGCTTTTTTAAAAAATAAGATTGAAAATAAAGTAACAGATCGTTATGTTCTCAAATTAACAGCCATTTTTTAAACAATCAACTTTAAAGACGCTTTATTTTCTTACAAATAAAAAACTTGAAGTCACTACCTTAGCGTAAGTGTTTGCTTTATAATAATTATATTTTTGCAAGACATTTACGATTAGTTTAAAAATGCCATTTATATGAAATCATTGAGCAAGCAACATTGATTTTGATTTGTTATGAGCGCAATTAAGATTTTGGCTATGCAAACCAAAGTTGCCACTTAAAATATTTTATTCTTCTGAATTTTTACTGAAAACTGCCAAACTTTTTTGCAACCTATGTGCCAACGAATTTTACCATAAAAAAACAATACGTGCATTGTACTTTCAGTTTTCACTTTATAAATTTTCAAAAAAAAAATTCAAACAATGTAAAATCCAATAGTTTTTTACTTCAATTATTTCATCATTAGTTAAATTATTTCTTAGAAATATTTCAGCTATATTCAGTCCTTATGAAAATATTATATACATCTGTAATACTTTTTGTCATATATGATATAAAGGGTGTTTTTTTCTGAGGTTTTTTTTTCAATATGGATTACTCTATTGTCTGACAGTTGTTTTGACAGTTGAAAGTGACGTCTCTACTCAGTATTATTTGGCAAATCATCATGAATAGGTTAACTCCAGAACTACGCTTCCAAATCGTGAAAATTTATTTTCAAAAACAGTGTTCAATTAAAAATGTTTATGGAGCACTTCGCGAATTTTATGGTGCACATAATCGTCCGTCTGAGACCACCATAAAGAACGTAATCACCAAATTTCGGTCTATATTCACTCTTTTGGATTCCAAGCCACCGAGAAGAATGAGAAGAGTGCGTACAGAAGAAAATATTGTTGTCGTTGAGGCCAGTGTCGAAGAAAACGTTAATTTATCGATTTGTCTCTGAAAATGAGGAAGGACGACGCATTACCGTGAATAGAAATCGATACAGAACCATGACTTTTGGGTCGAACCTCAAAGACTTTTGGGTCGAAAAGTGGACCTCCAGAATGCCCTTTGTGCAAAAAAGTCGTGGTGGTCATATGCCCAAAATTATATCTAAATGTTAAATGCCAAGAAATTATCTACCAAATAAAAATTTTTTTGGCTATTTCACAATTCGGCATGTGTTTTATTTAAATTTCAAATCACCAAGCTTTTAAAAAAACACCCTTTATAACAGGGTTGTTTTGAAGTGAATTAATGTTAGGTTAAAGTTGCTAAAATTGTATCAACTGCGCAAATAATTTGTTGCATACAATTATTTTTGTTTGAGTAAATTCTAAATTGTTTGGAATTCTGAAATTTTTCAAGCCTACCTAAACTTACTTTTTATATAAATAGGCGCAGGGAAAACAGTTAAGGACCATTTTCTCCCGTGTTTTAAGGTTAAGTTAAGGACCATTTTCTGTTTTTAAATGAATGAGAGTGCGGAGAAGAAGTGCACCAACTATTTTATACAACTATAAATAAACAAACAAAAATTGGGCGATTTGCGACCCCAGCGCGGTACTAGTAATTATATTTGCAACAAACCAACCAAATTACCACAACCGACTTTCATGAAATAAAACTGCCACTTTTAGTCCACTTTTAGTATGGAACTAATTCAAATTCAATTATTTCATGAACTTAAAATTTGGCAGTGTAAATAGGAGAGCGACACTAATGTGACAGTAATGACATTTTTCCACTAATTTCTATAACGTTTGCTATCTTTGCCACGCTTCCTATCAGTGTAGAAACAGCTGAGCGAAGTTTTTCTATACTGCGACGATTAAAAATATGGTTCCGTTCGAATTGAGAACGATTGAATGGACTCGCATTATTGCATATACTTAGAGACATTTAAATAAATATTAACGAAGTTATTGATAATTTTGCGATGATTTTGTCATATGATTTTGTCAGTTACAAAATTAAGCTTTATGAAAGGTGCAGAGATCCCGATAAACAATACCGAATGAATTTTGGCTGCTGATTTCAAATATAGACTCCGTTTTTCTCCATCAGGCAAAATTTTCTCAAATCGAAAATGTGTGTATTTGATAATTTACCCCCCCCAAAATTTTTTCCAGATCCGCCCCTGTTGAGACTTAAGTACTAACCGACGCTATCGTCAATAAAATATGCATCCAAAGTTCCTCTAGAATCCCTCCTACACGGTTAAAAATGTTGGACTAGTTTTTAATCCAAACTTTGGTTTACAGGAATTTTTAATCCTAAAAGTACTATTTTTTATTCCATATTTTAGTTTAATTTTTTTTAATCCGAAAAAGTTTAAGTTTAAGACTATTTTTGGACTACAAATTTGCTTTAAGGTAGTATTTTCAGGAAAAAGAATTTATGTTATATAAAAGCTTAATAACAATGCAGCAATGGCAGTGGCAGCCAACAGTATTCCTAAAATATCAGCTGATCAATGCCACTGCCACTGACGCTGCCAGTGCCGTTTGTAATTCAGGTATAAGATTAAAAACTACTACTACTATGAAATTTAAGCTAAATATAATTCTAAATGTTGTTAAAGCATCCGAAATTTATTTTTAATTAAATGAAACAAATTGTTTATTAAAATCTGAACCAAAATATTATTACATACATTATTACAGTAAACAGTCTTTAAACCTTTGTGGATTAAATAGTAATCCTCTTCGGGTTACAATATTTTAAACTTTTTTGGACTAAAATCTAGTCCTTTTTGCATTATAGTATTTTTAACTTTCTGAGGATTAACAATTATTCCTTTTTGGATTAAGAAATTTTAAACTTTTTGCGGATTAAAAATAAATCCTTTTTGGATTGAAAAATTTAAAACTTTTCATTGGATTAAAAAATGATCTTTTTTTGGTCGTGTCCTATATGTAATCCAAAAAAGTTTAAAATTTAGTCCAAAATTTTTAACCGTGTAAGATATGCGAATAACGCGCAAATCTTTGAAGATTTCTTATAATCTTCTCAAGGCTTTCATCAATCGGTACCACTAAAGACCATACGGTCTATGTGAGACTTCAAAGAGAGACAACTGTATCAACCTAACCTAACCGATTGATTGCCTTTGTTTCACACAAAGTTATTAATTTCTCATTTTGCATACATATTTCGTTAGTATTAATTTATTCATGCCATATTTTCTATTTAATTATTCAATAAAGCTCATTCTTCGTTGCTCACTTTTTGCTTCCAAATGTGTTATTTTTATTATCAAATGTAAATTTGGAAACATTTACCTCACGGTATGTTTATTGTCTTTTACAAAAAGAAAAATATTTGCTCACCTTGGATCCGGACATTGCTCACATATGGGACATTCGCTCTCTGGTGGACGCTGACCGTAAACTTTTATTTCCTTGCCCACGTAGGGTGTTTCACTGTTTGGATCTTGCGCTGTATGGATACCATATATATTACATCACATAAAATTAAAATAAAAAAACTTTACAAAACTTACGTGCAATTTCGAAATTAACCATGGTTGCATTCAGCTCGTTACGCGCCACGCAATGATAGTAGCCGAAATCATCTTTTCGCAGATTATTAATGGTCAGACGCATGGTAGTTTTGAAGCTGTTCAGGTAAAACCTTTATTAGTGATGGTTTTCGTTTGGAAAAATTAAGGAAAAACTAAAGAAAAAAATTAATAAAAATTAAAATTCTTTACCCATCCGGATATGTTTCAATACGATATTTCTCGCCAGGATCTAGTATTTTGCCATCGTATGCACGCTCCCAGTAACGAATGGCCTCAGGGAAGGCCTCAACCTGAAAGAAAATTAATTTAAAACTATTACCATGTTGCTGTCACCAGAAATGTGATCAAGTAATTGACATAACAACGTTACAGTAGTGGCTAAGTAAATGCACTACTCCACTATTCAGACACCCACACACGCGCACATGTTCATGTGCCAATGTAAAACCCGAATCTGTCATTTGTCGATTGTCGGTTATACAGTATTCTAGAAGAAGAAGAAACTCATTCAACATGTGCACTTCAAAGTCCTTTAAGCCAATGCCTCGTGTTGTTGTTGTTGTTGTTTTTTATGTTGCTGTCGTTCTTGTTGCTGGTAGAAACATGAAAATTTCTATTTTATGTTCTAATTGAATTTCATTTGCTTCGATGCAGTTTTCTGTGTTTTAATCAAGATTCTCAACAACTGCTGCAGTTTTTAGGCATGCAGTTTATTTCAATTTTACAAATTAAATATTTTGCTGAATTTGAAGAATATTTTTAATTAAATTCCAATGTTATTGATTTAAATTATTGATGAATATTTTAATAATGTTAACTAAAAGCCTTCAGCATAGAAAAATGTATTCTTTAATTTAAAATTTTTACTTTAATTTAGTTGGATTTTGTTTAATAATCATCATAAAGAACAATAGATGAACTGGCACAAAGAGTACTCGGCAGTGTGAAAAAAGTAAAAAAAGGTTAAAAATTGTAAAAAGTGCAGTTTTTGGATATCAAAACTTAAAACCATTGCCGATGCGAAATTTTTCAATTAATATTTTGAAAAAAATAAGCTGGATTAGAATTTTTTTTTCCATGCACTTTACGGTTTTTGGCTCATTTTCAAGAAGTTGCTGCGGTTTTTGTGAAAAAACTGTTTTAATGACCTTTTACCGGATTCATGTCTTTAGGTGAAGCATAAGTTATACATAGAGAATACTTTCGTGGGGTTCAAATTGACATCATAAATCAAAAAAAGCCTGTTTTTATTATAAAAGATTTGTTTAAATTCAGAGTTCTTGAATTAAAACAGGAATTCCAAAAAATCCTCAATTCATGTACAGTGCTATGTTTATAATAAAACCTGTGTCGTTTTATAGTAACAGCTTAAATCGACTTAAGAAGGAATTAAGTTATTGATGCAGCTTTGCTACTCGTACATTGCTCTGTATACAATTATAATATTATACATACCAAATCTGGATCTTCTAGAGTTTTTTTAGCCAAAGTAATTGTAACGAACCCTAAGAAGCTTGCATAACTTATATGCCCACCATAAACTTTAAAGCAACATTTATCAAAGCATTGAAATTGACTAGCTTACTTACTTAATGAAATTGACTTAAGATGTTATTATAAAACGCAGCAGATGTGTACAATCAAATCTTTTAAAATTCGTTTGAAGAATTCTATTGAAAAAAAAATGATTTAGCCTGTTTCAAAAGAGAAGAACATTTTCGCGCATGTTTGAGAATAAAAAAATAGTTTTGAAAGCGTTCTTCGTTCTGATTGGTCGACATTAAAAAAAAAGTTGATTATTCTCTGAGCAGAAAAATAAATGAAAAAATATTAATGCATATTCCTGAATTGTGTTGTTCATCGCAACTGCGCTGCTGAAGTACTGAATTTTATTTTTCAAAATCAACTAATCAAAATTGAAAAAAAGGGGCCGTCAAAAAAAAATTTGTTACACGGTTAAAAATCTTGGGCTAAATTTTAATCTTTTTTGGATTACATATAGGACACGACCAAAAAAGATTACTTTTTAATCCAATGAAAAGTTTTAAATTTTCCAATCCAAAATGGACTTATTTTTAATCCGCAAAAAGTTAAAAATTTTTTAATCCAAAAAGGGAAAAATTTTTAATCCGCAGAAAGTATAAAATATTATAAACCAAAAAAGATTAGATTTTCGTCCAAAAAAGTTAAAAATATAAAAGGATTACTTTTTAATCCACAAAGGTGAGAACTCGTGAGAAAAAAAGGTAAGAGATAATTCTCATATTTCATAAGCCTACGAAGAAAAGTTATCCTTTGACCTCCATAAGCATATATATATATTAAAAAAAGTTCTCAAACTTAATTTATGCTAAATTTTGCATATTTCTATACGAGCTAAAAAAAACTTATTTTTTTTTGTCGCGTACTTTGAACTAATTTGTACTAAATCTTACCAATAGTTTTATAAAATGTAGCACTCTTTAATCGCGTTAGAACACTTAAAATACATATCGGTTCTTTTTGTTTCTTTCTTGTTTTTCGAGTAATTAAAACCGTGCGAATGTCGCGTCCGTGCCAATGGCTTTTCAGCTGAAAAGCTACATAATATTCACCTTTTCGCCATAGAAGAACTGTCAAATAAAGAGCTGCTTTTCTTTGGCTTTTCAGCCATAATATTGCCACATATTGCCATAAACTTCACTATATATACATTAAGGGTATTCATGCAAAAGGGCAATGCCCTTATAAATGATATAAACAGTATAAGTTTATCAGCCTTATAAATGAAATGTATGGAGAACCGTTTACACAAACCAGATATATCACAAACCAGCAATCAGCTGTTTATATGTATGCTGAAAGTTGACTGTTAACAAGTTAACAGCTGACATATCTCTCCAAATGCACAATCGACTGATAAAAATAACTAATTGCCCAAAATACAAGCTTGCCGCTTTGCATGAATACCCTTATTATGCATTATGAAACACTGCTCAATGTAATAAGGAATATAATAATATTTTTTTTCAGATTTTAAGAAACAATTTGTTTCATTTAATTAAAAAATAAACTTCGGATGCTTTAACAACATTAACTATTATATTTAGCGTAAATTTCATAGCAGTAGTAGTTTTCAATCTTAGGTAAAATAAATAATTTTTCCTAAAAATACTACTTTAATGTAAATTTGTAGTCCAAAAATAGTCTTAAACTCAAACTTTTTTGGATTAAAAACAAATTAAACTAAAGTATGGAATAAAAAATAGTACTTTTTGGATTAAAAATTCCTTTAAACCAAAGTTTGGATTAAAAACTAGTCCAAAATTTTTAACCGTGTAGCCAAAATTTCACTTCACAATTTTTTCTTGAGAAAATAATTTATTTTTTTTGTGTAATTTGTATTTGATTTCTCTCTGCAGATGCAGGTTGCTACAGGCCGTCGGTGCAACACCGTACTTGTGCGATAATTTGTTCTGAATGTTTGCGCATTTAAATATATAGAAAAATAGTAAAAAACAATCAAAAAAGCATAAAGTTCAGCGAGCAGTACAAAAAGAGCAAGAAATTTCGCTCTGAACAATTTTCTACTTTTCAAAATAATTTCTCACTGCGCATCGAAAAATGAAGCGTAAAAATGTTCTTCTCTTTTGAAACGGGCTCGTTTCTGCAACTTTTGCAACAAATAGTCACTTTTTCTGACGTCACACTATTTCGTTCCAAAATACTCACTTTTGCGAAAGCTAGTGTTTCTGCATTAATAAGTGAGTAAATATTGTTCTGTGATGAGAAAGATGCACAAGCGATAGGGAATGTATAAAATTGAAAAAATTTACAGAATATTTTTAGTGAATTGTTTTAAAAATGTTACCTCAGCCACACGTTCCCTTTCTACTTTCATTCCTGGTAAATCTTATGCTAGTAATTTTTATTCTGGTCCACCAAATTCAAAAAGCTACTCGTCGAAAAGACCGCCCCTTATCGAAGAATTTTTAAATTTAGCCTGCTATTGCCAGGTTCCCTCCTTAACTTCTCTTGAAGAGAAAATTAAAAAATGCATTTTTACTTATAAATCACTTTCAATGGAAGAAGCCAAATCAGAGTATACTTTGCTGCTGAAAGAAGTCCTCATGAGTTATGGTCCATAGTTCACTATCCTATCTCACTTTTAATGTCAGATCTTTAATTAAAAAAAGTCGGAGAGTCGAATTACTTTCTATTCTGAATCGAAATCGGATTGATATTGCCTTCATACAAGAAACACATATCTCTTTTAAGAACAAAATCAATATGGATAATTACAATTTTATTCACCACTGCTCACCTCCGGGCATCGGTTTTTTAATTAAATCACATATGAAATATACTCCTGTTTCTATTCCTGATTTAAACTTACCTAACGTTTTTCTTATGGTTTATTTAACAGTAGACTCGGTTCCGAAAAAATTTTTAGTAGGCAGCATATATTTTTCTTTCCTGTACGCCAACTTTAAGAATGCTCCGCGCTCTTTCTTTAATCAAGAATTTCTCTCGTGATTTTGATGGCACTGTTTTTGGTGGCGATTTCAATGCCAAAAACACAGCTTGGGGAGATTTATTCGATAATATAAATGGAAAGACTCTATATCATTGGATTCAGGATTCAGCAATTGATTTTCATAGACTTTGTGATGTAAGTCCCTCATACCCAAACGGATCATCCTTTCTTGATCACTTTATTTTAAGCTCAAATCTGATTGATCTCATAAATATAAATTTCTCAATTTCAAGTCTACCTTTCTTCTCAGATCATTTTCCCTTATATCTCAAATTCTCAGTCCCCAATCTTGACTTCATCTCTTATAAAAATACTAACTGGAACATTTTTCGTAAAGATTTAAATTCTATTGTAGAAAGCATTACTCCCACCTTTATCAGAAATTTGTCAAACTCTGAAATTGATCAATCTATCGATATTCTTACGTCCTCAATTCTTACTATAACCAAAAATCACACAGAAGAATTAGTAATTAAAGATAATAATTTTCTTCTCCCAGATAATATTAAAAATCCCTACAAACTCAAGCATCAATGGCAAAAAAACTTGAAAAAAATTTACCATAGAAATTTCAATCGTAAAAGTAATGAATATCATCTTATATCAACCCAAATAAAATTATTAAACAAAATGATCAAAAATCAAGTAAATGCACATCAAGCAACATTGCTCAATCAAATCTTTCCAAAATCAAACCTGGTCCGTCCGCATATAAAAAACTGTTCAAATTCCTTAAAACAAAAAATGATAAATTTTGCAGCAAAATTCTCGTAGACAATATCATCGTCCGAGATAGTTATCAAATTGCAAATGCTTTTAAAAACAGATACACAGAAATCTACAGAGAAAACATCCCCAACACAGCTAGTTTTGAAGTCTAACAGCTAATTTCGATTCTTCTATAGATAGCATTCTTTCAAATTGTTCCAATCCTATATTTAATTTTAACAGCAACTTCACATCGATTCAAAATGACTCATAAATTTTACTAACCCTGAAAATCTCCAAAACATTGTCAAATCATCAAATTCAAAAAAGTCAGCTCCCTCAAGGAGCCATACTTGCTCCATTCCTTTATAATATCCTTATCCATGACTTTCTACATGAGATAAATGATAGCAAAAGTATCCTTTATGCCGATGACTCCTTAATATACGCTCATAACAAACTGCTTTCAGTCGAGCATCACTTAAGTATAATTAACATTTACTATCTTAGTTGGGGAATCAAAATTAAAACCTCTAAATCTCAAGCCATTTGCATCAGAAATGCTTCTGGTAAGTGTAACAGTAAAGTTGTTCCTGAAAGCAAATCACTTAATCTTACTTTTAATGGAGCAATTATCCCTTTTAGGAACAGTTTAAAGTATTTGGGTATCACTTTTAAAAAACTTTTTAAATTCAATGAGCATGCCAGACTTGTCATTAAAAAAGTCAACATGATAAAAGCCGTATTCTCAAGATTGTTTAACAGTAAATCTTTGAGTGAAAAAACTAAACTTCTAATTTATAAAGTAAGTATTTGCTCGGCGCTCTTATACGCATTCCCAATCTGGTTTACGATTTCGTCAACTAGATTCGCCAAAGAACTAGAAAGGCTTGAAAGAAAGGTCCTTAGACTTTGTATCAACAGAAATTTTGAATCAAGTTTTCGTTCTTATAATTACATTTATAGGAAAGCCCTCATAACTCCTCTTTGCCATTATGCCATGCAGCTTCAAAAAAGATTTGTTGACAGTTTATAATATCACGAAAACACTCTCATGAATGATATTTATAGGCGAGAATTAGATTTTAATATTAGCATTGTTGGTTTTATATACTTTGTTACAATACACTTGTTAATTACGAATTGTTTATTATATATGTTTCATTGATTTATGTTTTATGTATTTGTTCGAAAAATAAAATATTTTTTCATTCTCGATTTCAACATTCAAACTGCCTGTTCATTTTTTAACTGCTAAAAGGTTATGGGCCCAGGCATTTAGTCGAGAATCACAATAAATTCTAGTATATTATTTTACATTTAATGGCTGGAGCTACATCATTAGAAAAATTTGAGAAACTCGTTGGTTCAGCTAACTGGATGACATGGAGTTTTGCCATAGAAGCGCAATTAAGACTTGAAGGGCTTTGGAAATATGTGGCTGATTCTGAAACGGAAATCAGTGCATCCCTAGCGAGTTCATCTGGAGGAAATCCATCTGCATCCGCAGTTAGTACATCAGAAGAAGAAAAGGCAAGATGCCGCTTGATTTTATCGTTGGATAAATCGTTATATGTGTATGTGAGAGACTGCACATCGGCGAGGCATGTATGGAACACGCTGAAAGACCTTTTCGAGGATTCTGGTCTGGACAGAAAAGTGGGTTTGCTGCAAAAATTATGTTCCATTCAACTGGAGGATTGTAGTTCAATAGAAGATTATGTATCGCAGATTGTGACTACTTCTCAGAAGCTTGGATCGATAGGGTTCATGGTGAATGACGAATGGCTAGGTTGTTTGCTGCTTAAAGGACTTCCAGAAACATATCGTCCAATGATTATGTCTCTAGGAAGTTGTGGTACAAAAATAACGGCAGATTCCTTAAAAATGAAACTTTTGCAAGATGTTCGTATGGAGAACTCAAGTCAAGCATTAGTAAGCAAGAAGACTTTCAATAAGAAAAAATATGGAAATCAGGGAGGAACAAAGCGCAGATGTTTCGCGTGCAATGGCGTTGGCCATTTTGCATCGGATTGTCCTACAAAAAGAGGGAAAGAGCAACAAAAGTCTGGGAAGAAAGGTTCTTCTTTATATGCTGCATACTCAGCGAAAAATCTACGCAGCAGCGATTGGTATATCGACAGTGGCGCGTCGGCGCACATGACAAAAGACCTAAATTTGATTCGGGATCCGAAACCATATGATGGGGATGTAAAGATTGCAGATGACAATGTTTTGAAAGCAGTTTCCCGTGGAGATATCCAGGTGAGCGTGAGGAAGAATGGCGATGTATGTACTATTCCAATACGAAATGTTTTGTATGTGTCTGGAGTTGCTGAAAACTTACTATCGGTAAGTCAGATGGTCAAACGAGGAAATAGAGTCGTATTCGATGAGTCAGGGTGCAAAGTCTTTAATGGCGACAATCAACTACTTGTAACTGCTTCAAGTATTGGTGGCATGTACAAGTTGGATACGTTAAAAGCCGATGAACTTTTTATAGCTAAGTCAGAGGACTTGTTTGAGACATGGCACAAACGGTTTGGACATTTGCATAATGAAGGTCTAAAAATGCTCAAGAATGGTCTCGTTACTGGAGTTAACTTTCAAGAAGCTGTGGCAAAAACATTATGTGAAGGTTGTGCGCAAGGAAAACACATTCGAGGAAGTTTTTCTAACGATGGACACAGAGCTACGAGGGTTCTAGAGATCATACATAGTGACGTATGTGGTCCAATGGAGGTAAAATCGTTGGGTGGAAGCAAATATTTTGTTATATTTGTTGATGACTTTACTAGGAAAATATTCGTTTACTTCATAAAAGCAAAATCTGAAGTATACGAAAAGTTTAAAGAGTTTAAAACTATGGCAGAAACTCAATCTGGAGTCAAAATCAAGATGCTTAGGAGTGACAATGGCAATGAGTACGTGAACAAGAATATGCAGTGTTTCATGAAAACCTTCAGAATAGTTCACCAAACATCAATCGCATATAATCCAGAACAAAACGGTTTATCAGAGCGAGTTAACAGAACCTTGACGGAAAAAGCAAGGTGCATGCTATATGATGCAAAGCTACCGAAGCGATTTTGGGCAGAAGCAGTACAGACAGCAGCCTACATAGCGAACAGAAGTCCCCACAAATCTTTGAAACATACTCCTGAAGAAATGTGGTCTGGACGGAAGCCGGATGTTAGCCATATGAAGATTTTTGGATGTCTAGCAATGGCATTCGTACCAAAACAAAAGCGTCAAAAATGGGATCCTAAATCTGAAAAATGCATTTTTGTTGGCTATAGCATAAGATCGAAAGGTTATCGAGTGTACAATATCAAAAGCAAAGAAATCATTGAGCGAAGAGACGTACAGTTTGAAGAAAATACCAAGGGTTTTTCAATGATTAATGAGTCTGAAAATGATTTTTACTTCTTTCGTTATCCTTCGATAAAAGATACAAATAGTGTAAGTAATGGTAATAATGTAGATTTCATAAATGATTCTAATGCTGAAGAGTTGGATTCTAGTTCATTGTCATTTAATTCATTGCCTGAAAATAACAATGAAGTGGGGGAAATATATCCAATTGATGAGAGAGATGATGAAGTGATTGCATCAGTTCCCGAAAATCCGGCAGCAGCAGTTCCTGAAGTCTCTGGGCTTAGGCGGAGTGAGCGAATAGCGAAAAAGAAACACCAAAATTTAGTTGGGTTTAAAGCAATTTTACCTGAAGAAGAGCCATATACCATTGAGGAAGCTTTGTCTGGTGAAGAATGCAACAAATGGAGAGAAGCCGTTGACAGTGAATTGGCGTCATTAGAAGAAAATAACACGTGGTTTTCAGTTCCAAAACCGCCGGGTTGCAATGTTATAAAAACGAAGTGGGTTTTCAAAAAGAAACGGGAGCCTGATGATTCCATCCGGTATAAAGCGAGGCTCGTTGTAAAGGGATATACGCAGTGTAAAGGGGTTGATTATGAAGAAACTTTTTCCCCTGTCGTTCGATATACATCAATCAGATACTTGTTTGCGTTGGCTGCGCGTTATCAACTTCAAATCGAGCAAATGGATGCTGTGACTGCATTCCTGCAAGGAGATCTGAGCGAAGATATCTATGTTGAACCACCATCTGTTATCAACTTACAGAACGGACATGTTCTAAAGCTCAAAAAGGCGCTTTACGGTTTGAAACAAGCAAGTTTGGTCTGGAATCAGAAGTTGGATGCAGCGTTACAGGAATATGGTTTACGTCGATCAAAAGTTGATCCGTGCATATATTATCACATCAAAAAGGATAAAATGACCTTTTTGGCACTATATGTTGATGACATGCTATTTTTCAGCAATGACATAAAGTTCCGTGAAATCATAAAGGATAAATTAATGAAGAACTTTAAAATGAAGTACATCGGAAAAGCAAAACAGTGCTTAGGAATGCGAATTACTCAAAACAAAAATGTAATTTATCTAGATCAACAAGATTATATAGAAAGGATGCTACGAAAATACAATATGGAGAACTGTAACATCATATCAACGCCAGTTGACAACAATCAAAAGTTAGAAAAGCAAGACGAGATAGATGAGTCAATGAAAGACGTTCCATACCAGCAGGCCATTGGAAGTTTATTGTTCGCAGCACAATGCACACGACCTGACATATGTCAAGCAGTCAATTTCTTGAGTCGATTTAATAAAAATCCATGTAGAAGACATTGGGAGGCTGTTAAGCGTATTTTTCGATACCTGAAGGGGACACTTGGAATGAAATTATGTTTTTCCAAATCGGGAAATCAAGACATAATCACCTATTCAGATGCTGATTGGGCGAATGATAAGGAAGAGCGTAAGTCAGTGACAGGATATGTGAACATATTGCAAGGAGGTGCAATATCATGGAATAGCAAACGTCAACCAACGGTCGCTTTGTCAACTACGGAAGCTGAATATATGGCTTTATCTGCAGCTACACAGGAGGTGATTTGGTTGCGCGAATTGGAGAAAGAAATCAATATTAGATTTAAACAAGATCAGCCAACCAAGATATATTGTGACAACCAAAGTGCAGTTCATTTGGCATCAAATGATGTATATCATCCGCGATCAAAGCATATCGATATTCGGCATCATTTTATAAGAGAGAAGATGAAGATGAATGACGTAATATTCTGTGGAGTATCAACTAATGAAATGCTTGCAGATTTTTTAACAAAACCAGTTTGTGTTGATAAACATAAATATTTTTCAAAACAAATAGGTTTGCAAATTATATAAACTCAATTCGAGTGGGGGTGTTGGTTTTATATACTTTGTTACAATACACTTGTTAATTACGAATTGTTTATTATATATGTTTCATTGATTTATGTTTTATGTATTTGTTCGAAAAATAAAATATTTTTTCATTCTCGATTTCAACATTCAAACTGCCTGTTCATTTTTTAACTGCTAAAAAGCATTAATTAAACCAATTTTCTATTGTAGCACGAAGCTTTGTATCTCTTATAATCATGTTATTTTAGATAAAACATTATAGTCTAAAACATATTACTATGTCTATCATAATACATTGTACCTGATAACACTTATGTCATTATTAAGCAAAGACTCAATAAATTGAAATTGAAATTGTAATTGTTTTAAAAATTTTTCATGTTTTGACACTTAGTGATGTTGATATTTATAAAAAAAACCCTTTCCATGTTTTGAGATCCGAGTATTCTTTTCATGAGGTTGCTTAATACAGTGATAAAAATTTCATCAGACAATAAATCTCATTAATAAAATATTTAAGTTTAATAATTTAATAATTTATACATTGTAATACTTATAATATTGTGTATATTTATATATATTTATTTATAGTCTAAATGAAAAAATTCAAATTGATACCTTGTACCGGGTAGAAGTATTAGTAACCACTTCGTAACCAAGAAAGTTGCACGATCAAGCAAAAATTGTTCTCAACTAATGAGAACATAGTGAGAACATGAGAACGAATTCTTATTGAATTCCTACGAAAATAGAATGGAAACAAGCGAGATGAGTAACCCACTTTTCTCATTTTATTACAGAGACGGTGCAAGTGAGAATGACGGCATTATGACGTCAAAGTGAGAAAATATTGTGAGAACTGCGATGACAAAAGTTGTAGAAACGATATACAGATGTGATTTTCGCGAGAATCATTTGTCATGATGAAAACACCACGAAGAACAAAAGACGTTTTTCTCTATTTTCCAGAAAATGACGTAAACTATGCATAGCTCGAAAATAGTATTGAAGATCTATAAACTTCTATGCAAATCGTTTTTTGAAAAAAAAGTCAATTTCTCCTTAAATTAACATATTCCTAGAGAATATCTGTATTTTAACATCTCTTTAATATATAACTTTATTATAAGGTTTATTCGTTCAATTTCGGTGATTCCCAGCAAAAAAAAAAAAACAACTAATATTAAAATATTATACCCACATGTCTGTAGATTTTTGAGCACCCTGCTTGTTTCTTTTCAAAACATTTTAACATTTATTTTTGTCTGATGAAAAGTCGTGTAGTTTTATTCTTGTTTTTGCTTTTTTTATTTACTTCGTGTATTTTTTTTATTTTTCTACAAAATGGAAGTGCAAGAAATTCAATTGGAAAAACTCTTACCAGTCTACAGCACTGATGTGCTCGTTGGCAATTGGTATGAGGATCGCATTTCGAAAAGAATCGATAAACATGCTATAACGCCTGGCATTTATGGTAAAAGCGGCTGTATTTCAGATATCAGCGCATATAAAGATAACTTTAGAAATCCGAAGCCGGATGTTGGAAAAGCTGCAGAGGATTTTCTGGACTGGAATCAGGTGGCATTCAGAAATAAATTGCACGGTGGTGAGACAAGCATTTTGCTTAATAACGGCGAACAATTTGAGAAGAACATGACCACCATGACTGATATACTATATCGCATAAAACCAGCTGCTCACAATGTAGAAGACTTTGATATTACAAAAAAGAAACCTAAAGAGGATCTGATGAAGAGTTATGGTAATGCTACAGTGACTGGTTATCGTAGATGGAAAGGACTGCAGAACTGTTGCGATGCAAACATACCCATTGGTACGACATTTAGGAGAGAATTCAAGCCGAAGCAATGTGGCCGCAGAAAGTAAGAGCCAACACGTTTCGAAATTCAAAGTGAACACAAGATTATTGATCATTTTTGAACAAAAAACCAGCATTTTGACGCATTTTGAAAAACAAAAAATTAATACCTAATATTTTTTTAAACATAAAAAAAAGTAAACAATGATAATTTGAAATTATCATTTTGAAATAAAGAAACGTTAATTTGATCAAAACTTCACTTTTTTGCTTTTGATGTAACCGGTAGAATAGCCCAGTAGCGATTATAATATAGAAGCATAATTGATGGAATTACAGAGTCTTTTCAAGTTGAAGTTATTTTCATAATTTTCAATCAAGTACTAATCTTAGCATACTTGTTAAGGCTGGACCACAGAAAATTCTTCACTTAGATCTATAGTATTTGCTTGTGTGTTGATATAACACAAAATTGCTTGCGTTTAAAAACAATTGAGTTTTTTGTGAAGAAGTGATTTCTTGGTAATGATGTATCTGGAATAAAACCGTGGGTCTGGTATCGGTTGCATTTGTCAAATGTTATTTTTTCTTTACGTTTTAAAATTTATTAAATTTGTAACTTAACAACAACACAATCATGAGTGCAAACAAAGGAAACACATTTGTTCAAAGTAAACAAATTAAATTGAGTTATCATCTGATTTATATGTATATTTTATAATAAACATTATAATTAATTAATATTAATTAATATTAATGCACATTTGTGTCATTTGTTAGTTTGCGTTGGTGTGGTGCATGTATATTTGTGTACGACTATGACACAGTTACAGGATATCATATTACATATTATTTAAATACAACAACTGCCTGTTATGTTTGTGTTGTTGATGGTTTCCGCTATTGTTGCTGACTTTGTTGCTGACTTTGTTGTATGTGTCTTTGTTATTGTTTTGCTATTGGCAATGCATTTATGCTGTTGATTAATAGTTGCAATACAACAATAACTACCTGGCATTGATTAATTATAATTAATACTTTTTATTATCTCTGATTTCAATGGTTACGGTTATTCTATTTTTGTGAAATAATCTCAATAATAGCTCGCAGTAACGCTGTAAAAACCACAAATTAAAATTTAAAATTCGTTTAAAAAATATTTTCAGTATCTATTGGTTTGTTAATAAAACAAAAAATTCATAAATATTTTAATTAATGCAGTCAGTGTTGATTTGCTGCGCATTTTAAAAGCCTCAGATTTTTATGACTAACCAGAAACATGTTCGGTCATCATGTTTTCATATTTTATACAATCCAAAATATGATTGTGCTTAATATTCACTTAAATGAACACAAAGCTTACATCATGTTAATAATTCAAGTATTTTTTATTTTTTCCAAAAAAATCACTTGAATATTAAAGTAACACAAAATGTTGCACTTCCTCTAAAAAATGTAAAAAAAAACTCGAAACAAATAAGTGCAAAAAATGCGTATTTTTCAGCGCTTTTCACAATGTTGTTTCAAATGTTTCAACAGTTCTGCTGCACACCCCAAAAACATGGTATTGCTACAGAAGTGGGCAACGCCTAAATATGCCGCACTACATTCTTTTTTCTTTGTGGTCGCAGCATTGCGCCCATTTTTTATTTATAACGTGTATTCATTTCCTCATTTTTTTTTTTTTAATATTTGCTCCTTTTTGCAAACTTACCAAACACTCCAGTGTTGCGCTCTGTCCGTATTCCGCGTAAATCATTTGTCTGTAAACTGAAATCATTGGCGAAACTGCAAATGTACAAAAAAAAGTAGAAAAATAAGAAGAATAAATATAAGTGAGCGAAAAAAATTGTGATATACGAGCATGCAGGAATGGAAAATAAGTTTATGCTAAAATTTTTGAAAATTAAGGCAGAACACGACATTTTCGACATAAATATGCAAAATGATAGCATTAAAATATCTTTTGCTGCCCAACGTTTGGAAGAGATAGTCTGTTGCACAGCAAAGAATTTCAGAATTTATTTTTTTTTTTCATAAAACGCGCATAATAATATAATTTTTAAACACTTGTACTGAATGTTCGAATCTATTATGAAAAAAGTTATATATCAAACAGAATAATGACCATTTTTAAATAAAACACTTGGTATTCAATTTTCAATGGTTTAAAGTTGGTTAAGTTAAGTCAGAAGAAAAAAACTTGCATTCTTGCAAACTATGTTTCAAACTCTGTTGATTGAATTCTTCTACGGTGGAGTGCTTAAACGTATGTTTTTCAACAACAAAATCAATTTTTTCCAAAATAACAAGGTTACGCCAACGGATTCTGATAGAAGGGGCAACAAAAATACACGTGTATCGGCGTTTTAGGCGGGATTTAAATTTCCCTCTTTTTGAACATTCTTATAATTAATCGGCATACGAAATCATGCTATCTAACACTGAGTTTTGTGGGACATTTTTGAACCAACTCTGAATAAGTTCGAAATTAACCCTTAAACACATTGTAAGTTTTCACTTAATTCTGGCGTTCAAGTTAATTCTTGAGCTTTGATGTATTCAGAGACTTATAGTAGAATTTTATGGTAAATATTTTTGTAATACATTTTAACCCGTTATATTCCTGTTTAATGGGTCTTTTTTGTCCTTTATCACAAATGGGTCAAAAAAGACCCACAAAGTGACAAGTTAGAGGGTTAAAATATGCTACAAAAATATTGCCCATGGTATTTTACATGAATCTTCAGAACATATCTTATACCCAAAATGAAAAAATAGCATGATTTCGTATACCGATTAATCATAAGAATGTTCAAAAAGGGGGAAATTGAATCCCTTCTAAAATAAAACTCAGAAGTAAACTTTTAAAATCTGTTGTCAGAACCTTGTTATTTTTCTTTGTGTTGAAGAGTGTTATCAAAGTCACATTTTCAAAGCCAACTGCTGTCCAACACGTTGTTAAAAATAAATTTTACAAGGAGTTGTTTCACTTTAGCAAGGACTTTTGTAAAGTCTAGAAATGGATTAGATTGGAGTTTTAGTTTGATGAAGTTCACTTCATCATTTTGTTTTAAGTTCGGAAATATTAAATGAACAATAAAATAATGGCAAGACAGATAGAAAATATTGTAAGAATGAATAGCAAATATAAATTCAATCATTAAAAATACCTTCTAATTGGAATTAATCAGTATGTTTTTATCAGTAAGTATTTACCATGTTGTAATAAACGCAAAATAAAAATCGAAATTACTTTTAAGCTTAAACAGAGTTTGAAATTCAACATTTTAATTAAAACAAAATTATAGACTCTGAATACATAAGCGACAAACGTGATGCTCTGCACCTTATATCTTTGCTTTTCAATATTTTAAACTTATACTATTCTAAAAAATATTCATTCTAAAAGTAATCAGAGAAAATTTGTTTCAAGTAAAAAGTGTTGTGCTTAAAGTTTATAAATTGTATTTCCATTTTTTTACTCTAAGAGGTTCCAAACCGTTACACTATCGTTTTAAGCCGGCAAAATAATTTTTCTGGGTAAATAGTTTTTAATCATATGTGCTTTTAATTTTTTTAAATTATTAATCCTGTACGATAATTGAGGTGTACCAGGGCAAGAAGGATGATCGAAAATTCCACAAATAGGTAAAGCGTCTAACCCAAGGTCTCTAACTAGGAGAATCCAGATGAAAATAGTGATCTGAGATTATGGAGGCAAAATTCATCCAATCTGCTTGCGGGCGATGATCCTAACAATACCGCAGTGGGAAAATGCTGTGCAACACCACTAACCGACGAAAATGGAGTGGAAATTCCACTATCTAGCCATGACGAGGATAAAGTTGCTATTCAGCGACTCAAAAACAACAACGCAGCAGGTGCTGATGGGCTGGCAAATGAATTGTTAAAAATCGGCGGTGATGAATTGATAACGTCATCCATTCATCAGCAAAATATAGCTAATAAAAATCTTGGACTACGATTTTAATCTCAGTCCTATATTAAGGAAAGGTGGCTCGACAATCTGTGGCAACTACCGAGGCATCAGTCTTATATAAAACGCATAAAAGATTCTTTCGTGAGTACTGTGTGAAAGATAATAGCCACATACATAACAGTAATGATATTTGATTTGGAGGGAATTTTTTTTTACTCTATTGAAAGTACTTTTTCGGTTAAGAACAATTTTTTCCCGTGTTTCTCAACCGATTTTGATAATTTTTTTTTTAATGAATAAGAGTACGAAGAAGAAGTGCACCAAATATTTTGTATCTATAATTATTAAAAGGCAAACATAAAATTGGTCGAATTTTGACCCAAGGCGGTTTTGTTTTATGATTAAATAAGCTTTTGTTTTGTTGCTAAGGCACTAGGGCTGGGACATCTTTAGATATATGCAGATACCCAGAAACCCCAAATTTTGTGAGGTTTGACAAAAATTGCTTTTGAAAAAAAAACCAAATTCTTGGTTTGCGTATGCTAAAGTTGTGCAGCATCGGTGTTAAAGGTTAGTGAAAAGTTTAAAAATTAGATAACTACCCAAGTGTTGTCCCTAGAGGCGCGAAATGTTCCTCCGACCCCCATTAAATTTTTTTCCCCGAAATTACTCGAAATACCTGCCTCAATATCCACCCCGTAAGGGGGTTTCCAAAGAAAATTGATATTTTAGGAAATTTGACCCCATCGCTCCCAGGGTGTGCCTGTAGGGTAATATGTGTGCCTGTCCATCATTGGTTTTTTCTTTCCAACATTTTATCGTAAAATACCTACCCTCTATTTCAAACCCTTAAAGGGGCTCTTTTACATATTGCATCATTAACATACATATGTTGGTGCCTTCCAAAAGGCCCACATTAACTTTTCTTCTCCAAATTAGAAATAAGAATTTTTTTAATTACACTGTTGTAGTTTTTGACACGAAATTTTTGGTTCTGCGATAAGACCTACCTTTTCGGATTTGGGGGAGTCCTCCGAGCACAACTGTGTCTTTGGTTTAGTTAGATTGGCTCAAATTTTTAAGAAAACCGTGTTTTTCCAAATGGTCGATTTTGGCCTTTTGCCAAGTCTATTTCTAGAGATATCTCGCAAACAAGTTGTACGATCTTTACAACCAATAGAGAAAACTAAAGGTATTGAAATAAAGGTATCTTCGTCAATTGTTCTCATGCTACTTTCGGATCCGAGGATTAGTTTTTATGTAATTAATCAATTTTTGAGAACTTGTTGTTTTTTTTAAAAGAAAATTGGAAATTTAATTCATGGAATAAAATTTGCTTGCCTGTTCTGGCCTATTCTGGTACAGGGTCCAAAAGTGTAAACTTTTAACCTACCTAAAAACTAATTAACATGTAAACTTTCAAAACGATAACACACGTGTAATTGTTTTTTTGTATCTTCTAACAGCATATTTTTAAAAATTCTTTAAAAATTCTTTAAAAATTATAGAAAACGTATAAAATTGTCGTACCGTAAAATTAATTTGAATTGTTCGTAAGAAAACAATAATTTATGGAAAAAATTATTAATTACGCAAGAACTACTCCTCGGTTCCGAAAGTAGTATAGGAACTATTGACATAGAATTTCATGACCTTTTGTTTTCTTCATTGGCTGGTATGACCGTGCAACTGGTTTGCCAGATATATTTATAAATAGACATGGCAAAAGGCATAGAATAGATAAAAATCGACTATTTGGAAAAACATGGTTTTCTCAAAATTTTGAGCCAATCTAACTAAACCAAGGACGCAGTTATACTCAGGGGACTTCCCCAAATCCGAAAAAGTTGGTCTTATCGCAGAACCAAAATTGAACTACAACAGTGTTATAATTGTAAGAAAATTTGAATCAAATTAATTTCTTTTTGTCATGGGATAAATATGTATTTCTTTCGATTTTGCTACATTTCATTTTAAACAAAAATATTCTTTCCCAATATTACGCCTCTTTTGGTGGCGTCCTTGACAAAGTGAAGATAACGAAATATTTCTTGCGCTTGTTGGTAATCTTTGCGCTCAGTCTATGTTTTTGGATCGGTAGCAATCAAATCAGTTGATAATCCGAAGCTCGCGAAAAATGTTGCTATCTCAGGAATGACGTAATGCCTCAAATCTTTTTATAATTCCTGATTCACTTTCTCCGATGCCAATTGAATCTTTTTTACGCCTCTTTTAAGCCAACAATGTTTACTGGATGAGCACGTACTTGATTTCCGTTGCTGGCGATATCCTCGCTATCATCTTCCTCGTCTTCTTCGTTGACATCAACTACATTATCTGCTTCTTTAACTTCTATCATCTCGCTCTGTTCATTGTCAGACGATTAGTTCATTTGAAAATTTGTTGATAAAGTAATCCAAATAAATACTGTTCAACTTTTTTTGTGAATGTTTCTCAAGAGAACAATTTTTTCGGTCTCAATTTTGAAAACAATATCTTAATCATGCGTGACGTTTACTTTTTTTGATGGTTAGTGTTTCCGAAATAATTTTTTTTTTTTGCTAAAAGGAGTTGGGGACATTCGAAAATCGATAGGAGGTAAAAAAGTGGATATCCACTACAAATATCTTCGCTGATACATAAACACT
Organism: Tetanocera ferruginea; assembly: GCA_958299015.1. Taxonomy (NCBI): domain Eukaryota; kingdom Metazoa; phylum Arthropoda; class Insecta; order Diptera; family Sciomyzidae; genus Tetanocera; species Tetanocera ferruginea. Next base: position 61,484,399 of record OY282640.1, on the reverse strand, counting down.
GATTCGATCTCGTCAGTGTGGATTTCTTCCTGGCAAGTTCACCATCAACTAAATTTATACACTAAACGAAATCCTGAAAAAAGACCCACGAAAATCAGAGTGACACCCACCATCTCTACATTGATTATAAATATGCGTACGATAGCCCGATTCGGGATTGCCTGTGAGTATTGAAATTTCTGTTGTAAAGTACTATCTGTTAAAAAATTTGACGAAGAAGAGAGCGCTCACAGTTCTCCCTTGCATATATGTAATTAATTTTCATTGGTCACATTCAGCGTATTCAAGAGTTGGCAACTGTTAAATAATGCACATAAAAATGAAGTTGCGCATCAAAATGCCTTTGAAAATATAAAATTTTGTGTTTGTCGGCAAGGTTTTCATTGGTTTTTTATACAATGGTTAACATTTCATCAACTTGACAACTTTTCTGACACTTCCGTAGCGATAACATCGCTCCTTGATGTTTTGCTATTAGAACAGTTGACACAGCTGAATGTGGCCAATGCATATTGCATATTTTTGACAGCATCAAGTTTGCTCTTATGAAAAAATAAGTTACTGTCAATACTACGACCTATATTTCGGTATCATGGTATGCAAGAATGTCTGAAACCTTCAAAACTATATTTCAAATAAGACGACCCGCTATCATGCGATCTCTTCAATACCATCATGGAGGGAATCCTACGAAAGGCATGTGTACATCGCAATGGCACTAATTCCACAAAAGTTTCCAGCTCCTTGCGTACGCTGATGATATCGATATTAACGGCCAAGCCAAGAGAGGTAAGAGAGATGTGCTTTCCCGAGTAATAGTGAACATTTTTTAGCCATACTGTACAACGTTCGCCAATGTGTACAGCCAAATTAACCTCAGTGGATTCGCCAATAAGCAGAATTGCCGCATTTGGTCGAATGGTATTCCAAGAGTGATTGTCGAAAAACAAATGCACCCACAAAGAGTGACTGATTAGTGTGGTTTATGGGCTAGCGGCATCATCGGGCCGTATTTTTTCCAAAATGAGACCGGTCAGGCAGTCACTGTGAATGGTGTTCGCTATCGTGAGATGATAACGAACTTTTTATGGCCCGCATTGGTAGATATGGATGTGGACAATATGTAGTTTCAACAGGACAGCGCCACTTGCAACACAGCTAACGAAGCAATGACTCTTTTGTGTGACAAATTCAATGGTCGTGTTATCTCACGTGGTGGCGATGTCAATTGGCCGCCGAGATCATGTGATTTGATACCATTGGACTTCTTTCTTTGGGGTTATTTGAAAGAAAAGGTGTACGTCGAAAAGCCAGCAACAATTCAAGAGCTAAAGAATGAGATAATTCGGCACATTAACGATAAAAAACCTCAATTATGCCTCAGCGTCAACGAAAATTTGGTCCTTCGGATGGATGTCGCGGCGGCCACATGGCCGATTTTTTGTTTCATACATAATTGAACCATACCAATATTATCATAATAAACAGAAATGACAATAATTTCTTAAATAATTTGTGTTTTATTCAAACTCAACATCGGCTCTTAAAATTTAATCACCCTTTGTTTCCAAGTTTACAAGAACTGATTGTGGGTAAATTATGTTGTCTAGTTAAGATCACAAACTCAGTTTTGTCTGGGTTAATGCTGAGTCCATAGCTTGAAACACAATTTATCAGGGGTGTTTAGACAATTTTGCATAATATCTCTAAGAGTAGATATCTATTTGCCTGTGGTGATACTAGCAACGTCATTAGCATAGACTAACACTTTGTATCATTGAATATTCCTTCTGTTGAAGGATTTTTTTCAATGGTTGAGTCTATGGAGTGAAGAACTGTTTCCACGGATTTGCCTTTAGTGCAAGCACGTAGCGCTGAAAATCTAATCTCAAGTGAATATCTTTTAATCTCTCGAGAGTTTTAAGAAGGAAAGATGAGAGACCGATTGGTCTAAGGTCTTGGGATGTGATTCAGGTCAAGACAGCTTTAGTAGATATTTGGCTTAGGATGCTGTAAGTTCTTAGCCCATTTTAGCTTCGATTTTGTGATAATGTCTAAAAAGTTGTCAACAGCGTGTAGATCCTCTTCTTGTGTTGGAAAATTTCCTATCTTTAAACAGCCTGTTGAGTGAGTGTCTTCTAATATATTAAGAGATTTTTGACTGATGGTAGCCCATGTTGCCCTGACCGTGGCATGCAAGTTAAGTGTGTGGCTTAGCATGCTGGGAGCCCGAGTTCGATCCCCAGTCGCGGCGAAAAGTTTTTTCAATAAAAAATTTTTCTGATCGGTCACCACCTCTCTGCAGACAATGACAAACCTCAGAGAGTAAATAATGCCATGTAAAACTTCTTGAGAACATGAGCCGTTTGGAGTCGGCACAAAACATGTAGGTCCAGTTCTCGGTCAATTGTGTGCAAACATTTAATAACACACACAACACAATTGATCATAAGCAGCTCGGTCAAAGTCCTTTCTAGGGCTGAAATGGCCAATTTGTTTTTTTTTTTGTTTTTTGTGGTAACCCATGTTCCGTCCTCTTTTTCATAAAGCTCGGATTAGGAAGACTGGTTGCGAAAATTTTCCTAAGTCTTGACACCTCAGAGGTTTGTAATATTTCTTCACAAAAATATCTCCAAGATTACTGTTTTCCGTTTCTTAATTCTTTCTTGTATTCTTTTAGAGCCACATTATAGGTTAGCCACGCATTGGTGTATACAGAGGCTTTTGCTTTGTTGAAGAGCATATGGCTCTTATGTCGAAGCTCTTTTAGCTCAGTGTCCCACCACGGTGGCTTTTTCTTCCTTTTTGATATTTTCAGTCGACACGTGGTGTCAAGAACTTTATTCGTTGATATAGTAAGATTATCTAAAAGATCGTCTAAGGATTTTTTGCAGGCAGGAGGACATGGTGGTCCAATACTAAAATCTGTTTTTAATGTAGCTTTGTAGAGACCGCAATTGGATAAAGCGCACAGTTCACCCCCTAAAAAAAGTTCAAAAGTCAAAACAGTCATGCATTTCGGTATTCATTATTTTCACTTTTCAACTAACAGTGAAAATTAACAGTAAACACCAATAACTATGTCAGCCTGAAGATTAATAGCAATTGCTTATAGGTGCTTACGTTGGAATTAGGTTTTTATTCTAAAATACTACAAACAGGTTTTTATTCTAAATTTTTTCTGTTTAAAAACTATTTTATTTTTATTTTATGAAAAAAACTCGTAAAGAAATAAAATTTCATTAAAAATTAAGTTAATTTTCATTGGTTTTAGCATTTTTTCTGAGTGTAGGATTGCGAACATATTTGTTTTATTTTGAGTTCATTCCAATTAATAACAGTTGTTCAAGTCACAATCAAATAAGTGCAAATTTTTTATAATTACTTGTATGAAGAAGCTTATCATTAACTAACTTTTAAATTGATGCAAACAAAAAATACAATCTCCCTTTAAGAGAATTAAGGGGATGTCTGGATGCTTAAGTGAACACTTTTAAAGCATTTTAAAAACAATCCTTACAATCTTTTTATAACGCTTTGAATTGTTGGATTTCAAATTAATTTTCTTTGGTTGCATTAAAAAATAAAACTTATGCAGTGGTGACCTATGAACTCAATTCATGAATTTTTTAATTTTATGGAATTTTTAAAACCAAATGCAAGCATATTCCTTTGAATATAAAATATATGTTTCAGTCATCTTATTGAACTTCACTGTACAAAAAGCTCTTCATTAAATGTTTTATTATTGTGCATCAACAAATATTGTATCGTCTATCACTTCACTGGTATATTCAAATTAAAAGCACGCACACCAACGCATAAATAAAAAAAAAATATTATAAAAAAGCATATAAAATAACGCAAAATAAAAACGCATGTCTCATAACAAATAATTCTGTATTTAAAAAGTATTTCGAAAAATACTTCTTTATGTGCGCCATAAATATTATGAAGTCATCCTCGTAGGAATTCAAGAATTTTATAAAACAACATCAACAACAAAAATAACTCCCAAATGGCTTTCAACCAGACTGCAATTATTGTCAATTCCATCAATACTGGGCACAGCGGCAAAAAAGTAATTTACGTTTTTAATTAAAAAAAATTATATTGAAAGCAAAACGAACGAATGTCGAGGTAATAAACGCATTTTAACGGCATAAAACTGGCGACTGCTGAAAATTTATGGCAGAAAAATACCAAAGGATTAACAGCAAATGTTCAAAGAAATCGAGCAAAAAAACATGCAGTCATAAATCTTACGATTAAGCAAAAATATGTAGAACTTAACACGGTAAGCAAGTGCAAGTACAGACTACAGCCAAACACCCGGCGAGAAAAGTTTAATTTATAGTCTAACAGGCAGGAATAACAACTTTTTATATTTGAATAATTTGAGCGTAATGAATTGGGAGTAACAGTTCTGCGTTATTTTTTTATAAGTAATTTTTCAATCAAAACTTATAAGGAATTATATGAAGCAGAAATTTTTTTAAATTCTATCAAATTCTATAATTTATAAGATTTAAAAATTCACTATTGAAGGTGAAAAAAGTTTTGTAAGAAAGCCGTCATCTATTATTCTTTATATTTAAAAATATTTTGTGAGTTCAAGCCCAAACAGTTCAAATATTTTTTTTGAAGTGAAACTTCTTTGGCGGTGAGTGAAATTTCAAGGTCTCTTATTCGTGACGCTAGGCTAACGTTTTCAATTCATATGAAAATTTAAAAAGATTATATCCGCTGCCGAGAATTGAACCCCGAACATCGTTGCTTAAGAGTCGGAATCTATACCATTACGCCATGTAGGCACATGATACACAACCAAACAAAATGTAATTAAAACTGAACGCGTAACATACTGAAAATAACATAATTAACATTAACATTACATTAACATTAACATTAACATTAACATTAACATTAACATTAACATTAACATTAACATTAACATTAACATTAACATTAACATTAACATTAACATTAACATTAACATTAACATTAACATTAACATTAACATTAACATTAACATTAACATTAACATTAACATTAACATTAACATTAACATTAACATTAACATTAACATTAACATTAACATTAACATTAACATTAACATTAACATTAACATTAACATTAACATTAACATTAACATTAACATTAACATTAACATTAACATTAACATTAACATTAACATTAACATTAACATTAACATTAACATTAACATTAACATTAACATTAACATTAACATTAACATTAACATTAACATTAACATTAACATTAACATTAACATTAACATTAACATTAACATTAACATTAACATTAACATTAACATTAACATTAACATTAACATTAACATTAACATTAACATTAACATTAACATTAACATTAACATTAACATTAACATTAACATTAACATTAACATTAACATTAACATTAACATTAACATTAACATTAACATTAACATTAACATTAACATTAACATTAACATTAACATTAACATTAACATTAACATTAACATTAACATTAACATTAACATTAACATTAACATTAACATTAACATTAACATTAACATTAACATTAACATTAATATTAACATTAACATTAACATTAACATTAACATTAACATTAACATTAACATTAACATTAACATTAACATTAACATTAACATTAACATTAACATTAACATTAACATTAACATTAACATTAACATTAACATTAACATTAACATTAACATTAACATTAACATTAACATTAACATTAACATTAACATTAACATTAACATTAACATTAACATTAACATTAACATTAACATTAACGAAAAGACAAAATCTACAACGCCGCACAGTAAGCCGGATCGATTTTGTATGGAGAAAAAAAAGTCCTCTAGACACCGACTCAAAAGTAAGAGGAACTCTTTAAAACAATTTTTGAATCATTTTTTTATCAGAGAAATCCCCTATGAAGCAGTTTTAAATCTCCTGAACCCTTTTTTTGACCAAAAAATTAAGTTCTTTGTTTATAAATTTTGTTTTTCTTCAGATAAGCAAACAATTAAAGATTTTGATACTTAACAAATATTGCCTAAAACAAATTTTTTAAATTTGTTGTTTTTTTTACAAACTCTTTCGAAACCCAAAAAAAAAACGATAATTTTTCATTTTTTAAAATATGTTTTTTAAACGCTTATAAACTATATATTTTTGATGAGCACTATGAGTACTTGAATCACTGTAAATACTAAGAAAAATACATATTTTATAGGTGTTTAAAAAAAACATATCTTGGAAAAGAAGAATTATTGAAAGAGTTTGTAGAGACAACAAATTTCAACATTTTTTTAAAAAATATTTGTATACTATTAAAATCTTAACTTATATGCTAACCTTGGGTATGCATTCTGCAGAAAAAAAGTTATATGCAAATCCATTTCATGGCCAAAGAAGGGGTTCAGGAGAACCAAAAACGCTCCATGGGAATTTTTCCAATTCAAAAAAAAAAAAAGTGATGCAGAAATAGTTTTTAAAAGTCCCTCTTACTTTTGATTCGGTGCCATGTAATATTTAAATTTCGATCCGGGTTATCGTTCAAGTCCCTTATTTAAGAGGGTTTCATGGAACGCCATTTGGAGCATAATTCAAAAGTTTTTTATATCTGAAAAGTTAAAATATAGATAGTTGTTTATTTTAACCTTAAAAAATTCTTAATATATAAACAACAAATTTTCGAACACTAGAACACAGGCGTGGACTGCCTTAACTTCACTTTTAACACTTTTACCCATTTATTACTTGTTTGTTTCACGAAAAATTTAGTCAAATTTAACTAACATTTCATTCAAGGAACTAAAAAACTAAAACTCTGCATCAGCAATACTCACAATGTACTTCGACCAGGAATGTGGCGTTTGCCACCGGTGCTATTCCATTATCGGCGAAGCACGTGTAAGCCGCCATCTGATTCCGGGTGATATTGCTGAACTTCAAAAATGGACCACCGACCGAAGACACTGCAACGAAAAGAGAAAACAGAAAAAAAAACAAAAAGAAATGCATTGATGAAAATTTGTAGCGCCAGGCATGCAGAAATAAGGTGACCAAGAGCATAAAACAAAGCAAAAGCAATAAAAGCCGAAAGGACTTCATTTGCGATACTCACTCTCGACGCCATGAACGTTGATGGTGCGACCGTCATCGCGGCGCCATTCAATATGCGGCAAAGGATAACCAGTGGCGGCGCAGCTCAAATTCAGCGTCTTGCCTTCTTCGACAATCACAGTGCGTTGAATGTGCGGCGCATTAATATCTGCGAATGACAAAGAATGGAATGAAAATTAAGGAGAAGAAAAAGGATAAAAAATAATCAACAACAACAAACACACATCAAGGTGGGCGACGAATACTAGCCAGTGCATCGTTGCCGCGTGCCGTCGCATCGTTAACAATCTCGTTAAAGTTTGTCTGTCGATCTAGTCCGTCGGGTCGGTTTGTCTGTTACGCTAATGGCGGAATAAACTCATTTAATGGCTGCTGAACACTCTCATGAACCTTACAATATTTTCTAATTAAACTCTTATGTTTTGCTACGCTGTTTCCAGCTAGACGTGCTTGCATTCGCGTTTTCACTAAATTGGCTTTAAATGTCCTGGCTTATTGTTGCGTTGTCTGTTCGTTACCGATAGTATGTTGGCGACTTCCAATTTGTGGGTGGAGATAGGGCAGGAGGCAAAGGCGAATGCTTGTTTCTGAGATTTTTAATGGTTGCAATTGCAAGTTGCAAGTATTTTGCTCATTAGCAATTAGCTGGAAATATGGTCGGTGATGAGGTTTTTATTCGTTGTCTGATATATGTACGCGTAGCCATTGAAAATAAAACTTTGTTGTCTATAATTGATTAGCACTTGCTTTTTAATTAAGAAACTTTAAATTAAACTTGTTATTTGGCTTAAGCAGCAGTTAGCTCGTTACCTTAAGTGTCTGAAGTGATTCCTTGATAGAATTGAGTTTCTCTTAAGTGGACGGTTTTAAAAGTACATAACTAATTGAACTTTGATACAAGTTTGAAATGTAAATGTGTTTGATTAAATGGCTCTGGCAGCGAAGAACGGACAGTTAATTTTATGTCAAGAATATTAAGAAAAGATTGAGTTAGAATATTAATATTATGCAGGAATATAAAGTCGTAGTATTGCTGCTACTCCGCCTTAAAAGAGTTAAAAAAGGTTTTAGTTTTTTAGGGTTCACTTTGTCTTGTAAATTTTAAATGAACTAAAACACGGTTCACTTAAAATCTGGACGCAATAAATTGTTTATAACTTTTAAACGAAAATATTTACGAAAAAAATTATTGCACTGTTTTAAAGGTTGAACATGTTTTATTTGAGACATTAAAAAAAAATTCAAGATTTGTTTTTATAGACAAAATTTCGCAGGTTTCTTTTGATAGGCGCCATTACATTTTGCACATCATTTCTTGTCACTTTTACAGCAAACCGAATCCACTTAATAATAATTTCTTTGAAATTTTTCGTTGGATGAGCAATCCTCTTAAGTTTTGCCTTCACATTTGCCCAGTATTTTTCGATTGGTCAAAATTGGGGACAATTCAGTGGATTGATTTCTTTTGGTACAAATGATACATTGTTTCTTTGATACCATTGCATCATTTCCCTGAAATAATGGCAGGAGGCCAAGTCAGGCCAAAACAAAGGAGGTGAAGTATTATGTCTTATAAATAGTATTAGACGTTTTTCCAGACGTTCTTTTTGATATCGCGGTGACGACATTGTTGAGTTCTTAACAAAAACAAGCCTTTCCAACCCAAACTACATATTGCCTGCCAAATCATTACTTATCAGAATATTTGTCCAGCATGGTGCTGCAACGTCATCTCGTTTTTTTACAGTGTAACATTTTTGACCAGGGTACTGCTTTACATCAAGTTTGACGTACATTTCATCGCCCATTATATCACAATTTTAAAATTTTGTTAAATAATTGTATAGCCGACATGCTCTCTGCTTACCAACTAAATTTAGCTTTTCGAACCGATTAGGGTATTTTATTGCATGGTTCGACTTATACTGTGCCTTTAACCGCATTCACCTCGCAGTGCTCTTGCTCTTGTTGTATTTTTTTGCCCAACAAGCATCAGAAAGTCCTGAATTATTTTCGATTGATATTCAAATTTTTTTTTTTGGTAGATTCGTTTCTAGTTTCAAATTTTCCACCTTATTTTTTTTGCTCTTTCAATAGTTAATCGGTCATTTAATCGTTTTACAACACTACATACCGTTGATTTTGCCATATTCAATTTTTTTGCAATTTTCGAACCGGATCTAAGGGATTTGTGCGATACGTGTGAAAAATCGTCCAATGTTGTTGAAGTTTCATCGCGAACTGAGCAGCGACCAGACTTCATACGAAACAATAATTTATATGCAATAACGGTACATTCATTAGGAGTGCATATATGAAAGAATCATATAAAACAATATGAGTTACAACTGCAAACGTGCGTCCAGATTTTTAGTGAACCGTGCTTTATAGCACAATTTTAAAATATTTGTAATAAATTTGCTGAAAACGATATCAGAGTTAAAACTGTTCATGAAAAAATATTTCGAATATTGATTTACTACTTTAAAAGTTGCATTTAATACTACCTTAAATTAAAAATAAATGTGTAATACTATCATAGGACCATCATAACATTTGAAAATGTTGTAAAGCAAATAAATTTACAATCTTATGTTTTGAAATAAAGATATTATTCACAATACGTCAGACATTCAAATATTGATACAATATTTCCTTATAATATGTGCAAAAACCGACGAACCATGAGCATTTGTGTCATAACATGGGCCCGGATTTGGTGGAATTTGCTGTGGAATAAGATCTGATTTGGCATGATTTAAATTAAAGTTGAAATGTAAATGTAAACGCAAAAAAATCGTTCATTTTTTGCAAACGTTTGAACATTTGTTATAATAAAAGCCAGTTGAGGGAAAAGCGTTGTTTAAGTAGTTACAAAAAATTTAATTCTTTTGCCAAAAACGTAAGTTCTTTTTAAATTGCAGTAACCGAAAAATTTGTTTTGTTCAACTGAAAACTTCATTTGTAAAAAAAATATCCATTTCTTACGACACACAAATTTGGAATCTAAAAACATTCATTTTTCACAATTACTCACAATAGCTCAATGGAAGCGTGCTAGACTGTCATGCGGCAGAAGTGGGTTTGAATCCTGGCTGTGTGTGTTACTTATACAAATATTTTAATACTAGTTCTTTCCCGTCAAAAATGACGGGCCCGTTTCCACTTATTCGATTTTAAATTATTCAAATAATAATTTGAAGTTTCAAATACTTATAAAATGCATCAAAGTAAATACGGAAACCATAGTAGGTACGACGAAATATGCTTAAAAATTTTTTGTAAAATGGAATCTTTCAAAATGAAAAAAAAAATATAAATTTTTTGAAGTTTCAATAAATCACAAAACAGAAAATGCCTAAAAATATGCTCTGAAATTTTTAAAAAAAAATCAAGCGTTCCGCACTCACATTTTACGGAATTATGTTATAGTAATAATTACACTGTGTGACGAAATCCACAAACAAAAGCACAAGCAAACCTTGTAAAAATTTTTAAAGAGGGAGATGTTGCGAGTCCATTGCACTTTGACTGACCTATCAATGTCGTCACAGTTTTTTTTGTAATTAGTTTTTTAATTTGAAGTATTCAAATTTTGCTGTGCCGACTATCATTAAATTTGTAAAGTTATTTGCCTTGTCGGAAATAAAAAACTAAATTGCACTTCTTTTCAGTAGAATTTCACGTAGAACAAGGCTGTATTTAAAATTAATTTGATTGAATACAAAATGAATCGTGTAGCGAAGCAAATTCGTTGCTTTTTCGTTCATTTCAGAAAAAAGGTAATGTTCCTATGAATTGTAATGACATAATGTTGCATGAATAACATTATTATTTTCACAAAAACTCATTGCGCGTAGATTAACCTTTCATTGAATTCAAAAATATTGAAATCGGATTAGAATTGGCTGAATGGCGGCAATTTTAACCTTTTTTTTTCGTCGTCAAATACCGATTCCCATAGGCTTGGTATCATACAAAGTGTTGCCATTTCGTCAAATCTTAACCGATTTTGGTCATCTTTAACTCGTTGGAAAGAAGGTGGCATGTGACAATTTAGAACTTAATAAATAAAAAATAAGTTTTCACTTAATATAAAAAAAATCTTTGGTGTTCTTGTCGGTGATTAAACCCAGGTCAATCAAGTTCTAGAATCGAACGCCAGCACACTCAGCTAAGCTTTAATTTCCAAAACAGTAAGATAAAACAAAAGATATATTTTTAAGTTGATACAGTTCGCAAACAAAGTATAGTTTGTGAATTTTTCAGTTGTGGTAAACGAAGAATTTCTTTGCGTGTATAAAATATTTAACCACCTTTGGGCTTGTCAAGTTGTTGTGCGCTGTTTGTTGAAAACTCTGCTTTGGTTAAACGTATTTTTTGCAGTTATTTTTTTGCGGATAGCTTGTGGTGAAAAACGTATTAATATTGAGTTTTATGTTTTTTTTTTTTAAGTAGTCTTCAGTGAAAGCTAATTAATTAATTCATTAAATTAATCAAATTGAGTAAAAAAAATTAACAAATTTTGCTTTAATTTATTTGTTTAAAATCACTAAAGCTTGCACTGAACTATTCTGCTCTCTACCTGCCAACCCCTTTCCGCCTGTCTACTTTCATTAGGCCCAGCAACAACCTGCTTCTTCACGCATTGAACATTTAATTTTGCTGCAAAACAGTGAAAATGCATGTTTCACGCTTTGTTGCCACCGCAAATAGCTGGCCATTCTGCCATGTTGACTAGCCAAAAGCATTGCACACACACACACACACACATACAAACACGAATAGAAACACACACCACACAGCTTGAAACAAAATCCTACAAACAGCTACGCTTGTGTGCGAGTATACCTTGAATGCATGGATCTGGCAATGCTGATTAAATTGAGACTTACCCGCTATGGATGGCGGTACGAGGAGATCATTTGAAAAGCTGCCATTGAGAAGCTGCACTTTCCAGGCATTAATGCCGGGTATGCCAGGAGTACCATTGGTTCCGGACTTTCCAACACGACCGCGTGGTCCAGCAATGCCTGCAAAAGTACAAAAACAATACACATAGATATAAATGAAACATATGTAAGTAGATATAGAACATGTAGCCACAAAGCAATTTTTCAGAAACCTATGCAAAGCAATCAATTTCAAATGCCAGCATCAGCTGTACCTCTTAGTTGTGGCTTAAAACTCACTGATTTGCTTGCCATTTACTGGTTTAATTGTTCTTTGCAAAAAAAAAAAAATACTTAAATTTAATTGAATTCGCTTAAATTACATTAAGTTAATTTAGCTATCAAGCCATGAACGCAGTTAATAGAATAGAGCAAATAATTAAAAAAGCTATCCATTTAAATAATTAACATGTTATCACATCTGCGCTTTGTTTGTTGTTTTTTTTTTTTTTTTTTTTTGGTTTTGTGTTGTTATTTTTGCACCCTCCTTTGTTGTCGTTGTCAAACATTCGAATCTACCCAAGTGCAACGCACACCCTAACCATTCATTCTCATTTGACAGTTTCCAACCCACTTTCGTGATTTGTTTTTAGCATTGCATTCCCATGACAACGATACGCTCTTCCGGTTGTTGTCACTTGCAGCAATTGACAGTCTGTCATAATTAATTCAACTCCCATGGCTGCAATCTAATATCCTTCCATAGCTAATTAAAGTCCTGCAGTGTTTTAAGGATTATAAAATGAACTGACTGCACTGCAATGGTTTTATTTTACAATTCAAATAACTATAAATGATAGTTGTTGTTGTTGTTGGTGTGTATGGGTCTGTGTGAGTGTAATTACGTTTGTGCAGATAAATTAAAATCACGCCAACTGTACATATTTCATTCTTATCACAAATAATTTCGATCAGAACGTGATTTAAGGACACTAAGATAACCTTTAGACTTTAACTCTCGATAGATTAGAAGAATAAGTTTCAACCAATATTTTTAGATATGTGCTTATCACGACAAGTCACAGAAAAAGAGGAGTAGATTCAGCATGGTCACGCGAATGAATGAACCTTGGATTGTTAAAATTAAAATACTTCACTAAAAAATACTTACATTAAAACTCTTTTCAGTTTGCTAAAATGTACATTTTGCTCTGTGAAAACAAATCATATGCTATGGCAAGGGTGACAGTTTTGAGCTTATACGAACATTTTTAAAATAAGGACATATTTAAACCATTTTCAGACTGATCGATTTTGATATCCATCAGAGAAATATTTAACTGATATTTAACAAACCAATATCAATGAAGTTCTACACCATTTCCAAATGTAATTCAGAAAAAATCAAATGCAATTGAGACATTAAATTTGGCATTCAAACAAGTAAGAACATTTTAAAGTCGGACTAGCCCGACCATGAAAACTCATGGCGATTCTCGAAAAATTTCAAAATCTTCCTTGGCTCATTCCGGCAATCATTGAAAGTTGGATAGCTTTTTGATCGCCCAAGCAATGAATGCGCGATTGACGAACATATTCCAAAATGGTGCTGAGAAAGTGCGAAAAAGCTGTAGTAGCTGAACTCTTTTTTTGTTGTTCGGATAGGACAACGTCTGTGGATTGTTTCTACTGATTCGTGTGAGACTCATCCCGCGAATCGCACTTCTCAGCGATTCGTTGGCGAATCTTTCCGGTGAATTTTATGGCCTAATCTACTTACATTCAGCGACACCCGGATGACTTTCATAAGAGCTAGGCGATTGAGGATTATAAGCTTTTAATAATACATATGTGGTGCTCTCACAAGACACACAATCACACACATATAGAAATACACTTACACTTTATACACTTGTTTTAAAATACTTATTATTAATTAAGTTAGCCAAAAATTGTAAATCAAAAAATATTAAAAAATATTTTATAAAAAATAAAAATTGTTCATCAACATAAGATCACAAAAATAAATTGTTCTATAATATAAAAAAAAATATATAAAATACGTAATACTCTCCAACCTACACATACATATACATTAGACTGGGTCAGATTTATATTGAAAATGCTAAAGTATTTGGTATTCTGCGTTCCCCCGGACTTATAAACGCTGGCTGCGATTGAAATAATTTGCGCTATTAAAAGTTCAAGAATTTTCGAAACCCGGTTCTGCTCAAAAAACCGATTTTTTTATACATTTTTAAAAATAAAATTATGCATATGATATTTGCGAAACAAATTACAAAACCCATATATTTTGATGTAAAATTTGGTAATAAATCTGATTCTGAACTTGAAATAACCGAATAATTTAGTCCGGTGCCGCCAAACTCACTCAAAGCTGAAATTTAATATTTGTTTCCTACAATTTTTTATTTCTTGCTTACTAGTTTGGGTGATCCTGATGATTTTTTCAAAATTTTTGTATGCACTACTGAAGGCCATTTTGTGAAGACAGTAAATTACAAAAAACATAAAATTTTGACCATTTTTACAGAAGTTAAAATTGTTTTTATAAATTGACTTTTGAAAGAAGAACATTGAAAAACGATGTTTCACCCTTGCTATAGAGTAGATCGCTTGCATATTCCCAGTTCAATCAAAATAAATAAGTGAAGTGATCAGTTTGTTTAAAGATCCGTACAAAACATCCGGTTAAAATGTAAATTTTGCGCGGATCTTATTATTTAATCGGTGAAAGTTGGCGGCATTTTTCGAAAACCAAACTGCCTTTCTAATTATTTCAGGTTAGAAGGTTTGTGCAACGTTGAGTTGCTTCCGTGGGTTGTTCTTTCTTTAATGTTGAACCCTTTACTTGTGGTTTCAAATAAGCCTGACTACTTTTTATTTATATCTTTAAAAATATATTTCCTGTGTATCGTTATCGACGATTCTGTAGATTTAGGCTTTCACACAGAAGGTTGGTGATTGTTTGAAAAAGTCTAGTGCTTGAAAGTTAATCCTATTGGCCATCTCACCCATAGCGCAGTGACCTGTTAGGATTCCCACCAGTATCCGAATTTCTCGTTTTGACAAGAGCAGATCGCTTTTAGTTCTGTTCTCGTTTAGTTCTGACTAGAGCATTCTAGATAAATTACAGTCACTTCTGTTAGCATTTTCTCAGGCATTGATATCGATACTTTTGACGACACGTCTTGGAAGTACACGTCTGTAATTGTTCTGTTTGTCTCCATCGTAACTTCACTTGCCAGCTCATCTGCTTTGTCATTCTCTTCAAAATTGCTCTGTCCGGACCCAGCAGAGAATGACATAGCGGATATAACAGACACTGTTCATTACTTGTTTACAGTTTAGTACCGTTGGCTTTGGTTGTTTTGAATTTCAGCACTTTGGTAGCCGCTTGGCTAAAAACACCTGATCCTGTTTCGTTCTCTATTTTGGAGCCATTGGTGTAGCACTGAAGATTACCGTGGGGTTCCCTGGTGGTATCTTTCCATTTTTGTTTGCTGGGAATAGATGTGGTGTTTTTTGACACAAAGTCGTTGTAGTCGGTTGTTATTTTTGATTCCTCAGTTCCATAGTAATAACGACGGATGCATGACCGAGAGCGTTGTTGTGACGATGGTTCTGATGATCAAGTGAATGTATTAAACGTATTTTCAAACAAACTAATCACTTCACTTGTTTATTCTGAACCTGCAATTCGAAAGCGATCTACTCTATAGCAAGGATGAAACAACGTTTTTTAATGTACTTCTTTCAAAAGTCAATTTATAAAAAAAAATGTTAACTTCTCCAAAAATGGTCAACATTTTATGTTTTTTCTAAGTTACTGTCTTCACAAAATGGCCTTCAATAGTGCATAAAAAAGTATTGAAAAAATCATCAGGATCACCCAAAGGGGTAAACATGAATAAAAACTAGTATGAAAAAAATTTTAAATTTCAGCTTTGTGTGAGCCTGGTGGCATCGGACTAAATTATTCGGTAATTTCAAGTTCAGAATAAGATTTTTCACAAAATTTTACATCAAAGTAGGTAGATGAAGTTAATTTTGCGCAAATTTCAAATGCATATTTTTTTCAAAAATGTAATATATATAATCGCCAAAAAACCGGTTTTTTAAGCAGAACAGGGCCGGTTTCGACAATTCTTGAAATTTGAATAGCTCAAATTATTTCATTCGCAACCAACGTTTATAATTCCGCACGCTTTGGTAAAACCATTTTGTGTAGTTAAGCAGCAATGATGTAGCGATGATGTAGTTAATGCGTCCGATATTTGCACTATTGGTTCCTTGTTCAAACTTATCACAGCATAATTTTCAGCAATATTCAAACAAAGCCTATGTTTCCTTATGTTTCCTAAACCTGAAAGGTCAGGGTATATTAACTTTGTGCAAACGTTTGTAACGCATAGAACGAAGCGAGTCCGGTATAGAAAAGTATATATATTCTTGATCAGCGTCACCACGTGAGCCGAGCTATCCATGTCCGTCCGTCCGTCTGTGTGTTGTCCGTATACACAGGATAAGAAGAAGGAGTTGAGATAATTGGATGAAACTTAGTACACATGGTCACATGAACCCAAGGATCTGCACTATTGAATATTTTTGGAATCCGACCACGGACACGCCTACCTCCCATACAACGCAAAAATGTAAAACTGCATAACTCAGCTCATAATAAGCCTACAACAAAAAAATTTGGTATGTATGTGTTTTATACAAACACAAAGATGTTTTCGAAAAATGAACGTCATCCGCTCACGGAAACGCCCACCTCCCATACAACCCAAAAATTGAAAAAGCAATAAATAATCCTTTGTTTAACCTACAGAGCTAAAATTTAGCACATATGTTTTTTGTAACAAAAGAAAGGTGGTTTTGAAAAGTGGACATCATCCGCCCACGCACACGCCTACCTCCCAAACAACGTGAAAATTGAAAACTGCATAACTCAGCTCATAGTTCGCCTACAACAATAAAATTTTATGTGTATGTGTTTTATACAAACACAAAGATGTTTTCGAAAAATGGATGTCATCCGCTCACGGACACGCCCACCTCCCATACAACCCAAAAATTGAAAACGCAAAAAATAAGCCTCTGTTTAACCTACAGAGCTAAAATTTGGCACGTATGTTTTTTATGACAAGACAAAGATGGTTTTAAAAAATAGACGTCATCCGCCTACGGACACGCCTATTTCCCATACAACCCAAAAATATACACACAATACAATACAAAAAAGTTTTAAACTCAATAAATAAGGTTATGTTTGTCATAGAGAAATTAAATTTGGTATGCATGTATTTAATACCAAAACTAAGGTGTGTTCAAAAATTGGAAGCAATCCGTCTATGAACACGCTCACCTCCCATAGGGAAAGCACAATAAAGGCATTAACTGTGAGCTCTAGGAATAAAACTTGGGATGTGCAAAATTTTCGTAAACATTTAAATGCATATAAAATATAGGCTTCATCCGCCCTTGGAGACGCCCATTTACAATACAAATTTTTTGTTTTTGAAAAGTGGGTTTGGGGTATTTCATAGTCGGCCTAGACCGACTTTAGACTTTCTTTACTTGTTTTTTTTTCTAAATAAAGGGTGATTTTTTGGTAGTTTTTCAGGGTACATTTTTTGACACCTCACGCGTGATGAGTAACATTTGACAAAGCCAAAAATATTCTATAAGGTTTTCCTTTTCACCATAAATAGATTGATAAACGAACAGCTTTTGCAAATCAATGAAATTTTTTATTAGAATAAATAAATAAATGTGTTTCTCTAATTCTTCTATTTTATGGCTGTCATAATCAATCCACTGAAATGCGGTATCGGTCAGTGTCAATGAATATCGCGATTTGCAATTCGTTGGCCGTTCTCAACAATTAGGCTTGTGTTATTCGAAAACCTGGAACATTTTAAGTAAGGACCTCGGTATGAAACCATACAAAAGTGCTTACTACTGGTGCTAGAACTTTAGCCGAGTGACTTATAAAAACGTCGTTTGTTTGGTGAATGGGGCTTAGAAAAGTTGAACGAAGATCCACTTTTTTATCCAAGAATTGTCTTCAGTGGCGAAGCTATTTTTTGGCTCAATGGCTACGAATTTGATAAATTAAAAATTAAAATTAAGGCCGGCGGCATTATTGAACCGTTCTTTTTCAAAATAATGAAAATTGCAACGTTACAGCCAATGCAGCTAGGTACCATGCGATGATTACCGACTTCTTTTGCCCCCAAAATGGAAGAGTTGGACTTATTGTTAGTTGACATGTGATGCCAATAAAACGGTGCCACATATCTCCCGGCACGCGATACCATAAATCTAGTTCGAAGCGAGCTTGGTGAGAAATAAGTCTCACGCCAAGATCATGCGATTTTATCCACTTTGGGGTATTTTTGGTTGGGCTACGTGAATTCTTTCGTATACAGATAAAAACCAACTACAATTTCAGCCCTGGAAGACAACATTACAAATGCCATTTGAATAGAATTGAAATATACATTTGGGGTTTTCACTCATTTGATAAGATGTGTGATTAGTTTTTATGTGACTCACTTTGATTGAATTCTATTTTGCTTGGAACTACAATAATTTTTGAGGGGGGTTTCAGCCGGGAAACACCCCTTTGGTTTCGCTAATGTAATACATACACATCAAATTTGATTTATGTAGCTTTAATACAACCCACTGTATAAAACAAAAAGCAAATTGGCCATTTCAGCCCTTGAAAGGACTTTGACCGAGCTTCTAATGATCAATTGTGTTGTGTGTGTTATTAAATATTTGCACACAATTGATCGAGAACTGAACCTACATGTTTTATGCCGACTCCAAACAGCTAAAGTTCATGTTCTCAAAAAGCTTTGCATAGCATTATTTACTCTTTGAGGTTTGCTGCAGAGAGGTGGTGACCGATCAGAAAAATTTTTTGCCAACTATTGAGCAAATAAAAGCAAAATGAGTAGACTTTTTCACAAGCGTATTGAGCACTGGCAAATCGAACGTAGCTAATGTTCTCATTGAGTAAAAAATTTAGTTTTTCTTATAAAAAATTTTCTAGATATCCTCAAAACAAAATTTGTAGTAAATTTTTTAGTTAATGGATCATATCTACATCTATTTTTATCCGTTCTGTAGTACTTCTTTCAGTTAGATGACCATATCTCCACAAATTTTCATCCGACCTGCTTATTGAAAGATAATTGTGCTCTCTTCCTAACGGTATGTAAATGAAGCAATGTTATTTGAGTGAGTTGCAGTAGTTCACAGACAGAAAAAGTATATTTTTCGTTATTTATTAAAAATAACAAAAGTGAAATTGAACCGCTTATTCAAAAAATTTTTCATATTTTTAAGATTTATGCTATGCCTACACAGAGAGTTAAGTTAATTTAAACTAATATTTAACCGAAGTTGTCCACACAGAAATACCGATGCAGAATTGAGTGAAATTTGCCGACAATGCTGCTGGTATCTCTGCGTACACATGCGTTTTTTTCTTGCTGTGCGAAAACTCTGCTTTTTTCATTCCCTATTTGGATGAACACTTCATTCTCTACTACTGCCTAATACCTTTTTCGAAGTTTTTTTGCTCATTTTTAAAGAAAATAACAACACATAGTTAAAAAAATAAATTGTTTAATTAACGAATCAGCTGTTTTGTTTTTATAAAAAACTTTTCTTTCGTCCAAAATACCACTTTAAGCACTTTTTACATTGAGTTATAAAAAACTCAGAATATATAATGAGTTAAGCTAAGTTAACGCAAGAAAACTCAGCTTTGTACTGGTAACTAAAATTTAACTCATTGTGTAGACATAGTATTACATATTATGAAAGCTCATTATTTCACAAAAAATGTTAAGAATAATTTTGATCAAACCATATTTATTTTGAAATCGTAATTCGTATTTTTACCATAACCACCAAAAAAAAAATGAAATGATTTTTTTTTCAACCAAAATCAACCAAATACTATATATATAAATATGATCTTTCTTCAACAATTTTTGAAAATTTATTAAATATTTTATACGATTTGGGAAAATTTATGCTAAAAAATTCTTTATGAAATAATGATCTTTCATAATATATCTTAAAAATGATAATAATTTTTGTTTTTGGAATTAAGCAGATTACAATTAAATCATTGGACAACTTTCATCAGTTGGAAACTGACGAAGAGGACACAACTTTATTTTAAATTGTTGTGCAATTTTTAAAAGTCGGATGCAAAATTTATGAAGTTACTAGTGTAAAAGCCCGTCCTACGACGGGAAGGAACCATTTAGAGTACAATATGCGACGAAAAATTTATTGGATTTATATACAAAGGTTTTTATTTGAAAACATGTTTATTAAATTATTTTTATAAAACTTCCTTATATACAACATTTCAGGTAAAAACATTCTTAGAATTTTAACCAATTAACCTTGTCCCTTGCCATCTATAATGCTTAGTTTTACATCGTCATCAGCCCACTAAAACTGCCCATGAATAAATAACAGTTCTTTAAGAAAAACTCCTACTTTTTGCAATATTTAACCTTGCAATTTATTAATGGTCATTGAAAATGTCAGTTTAACTGGAAATTGTCGCCTACGGAGACTGAAAGGCAAATCTGTGTTTGTCGGGGCCAAATCAATTGTAGGTATGAAAACTATTCCATGTTCGCCAGTGCGCCTGTCAATACCTGTGCGATGATTAATTAAGTTTTTAGGTTTTTCAAAACTAACCACCTTCCATTACAGATATCTCTTTTGGTATTGAAATTTCGAAGAAGTATTATAATACTCCAATTTCGAGGTTTAACTTATGCAGTTGCATTCCTGAAGAATAAAATTCATTCAAAAACTCGGCAGGGTAATTTTGTTTATCGTTATCATCACTGTCTTCAATTTAATCCGTGCTCAGATCTCTCACTGTGTCACCAACTAAAATATTTAGAACTTGCTCGTTGACTTCGTTCACATCGGAATTTTTTGAGCACAGGATAGAAATTTTGGAATAACGGTTGATGTTATTCGGACTCAAAGTATCGCCAAAAATCTATTTAACCCTTTCAATGGATTTGTCCATTATATTGGACACTTCGGAAATTTTTTTTTTTTATTTTCCAACGTCTTTTCTAAAACCAAATAGGTTGGTACTATGAAATGAAGTTGCAAACATGACAAAAATAATTTTAGGGAGATATATAACGTTTAACTTAGTTAGATTTTCGATTTTATGCCCAACAGTAGACTTCAATTTTTTTATATCGTGTGTTAATAAATTTTGCAAATAAAGTGAGTATTGTGATTGGTGTACAAAGTATAATTTTTTTTTGTATAATAAAAAAAAAACAAATTGGCCATTTCAGCCCTTGAAAGGACTTTGACCGAGCTTCTTATCATCAATTGTATTATGTGTGTTATTAAATGTTTGCACACAATTAACCGAGAACTGGACCTACACGTTTTATGCCGACTCCGAACGGCTAAAGTTCATGTTCTCAAGAAGCTTCATGGCATTATTTACTCTCTGAGGTTTGCCATTGTCTGCAGAGAGGTGGTGACCGATCTGAAAAATTTTTTATTGAAAAAACTTTTCGCCGCGACTGGGGATCGAACTCGGGCTCCGAGCGTACTAAGCCACACACTTAACCTGCACGCCACGATCACCATACTTGTTTTTATAATAACATTTGCATAAATAACCCATTTGCATTTGTCTTCGGTTGTTTTAGTTGAACTAAAATATTAAAATACAACGTTATCGTGGTTTTGTCCATTATATTAGACAGCTTGCCAAAAGCAAAGCAGCTCATGTAAAAATCAGAGGGATGTTTTTTAATATTTTTATTGCTTAAATGATGGGACTATAAGCTCAAAAAATTGTCCACGATTATTCTAGGCAAGCCATTGAAAGGATTAATAAGCAAGCCTTTACAAACAAAATAATCTGGAATTTCTATGACATTTCATCTCCATTTCCTAACTTGAGTAGCCAATCGCTAAAACTTTGATCAGAAGACCGAAGATTGTGATTTAATTCTAGCAATTCCAATTGACACCAACGTCACTGAATGTAATTATTGCTGTTCAGTTTATGCAGACCGAATAGGTTGCGGTTCTGTTAATTAAGAAGCACTGTAATAGCAAGACATGATGTTTGACGTATAGTAGTTGAGGAAAATGACGATAGTCTTCAAGTTCAAAGATTAACAATACATAATTTAATAACAGGTTCTGGTCCATTCTGAACAGGTCTTAAAAGGTTAGTAGGTACAAACATTTCAAATGGATAATTTTACTACAGGTTCTGGTACAGGCTGAACAGGTTTCACGATATAGAGGAAAAGGTTAAGTAAGTATAAACATTTCATATGGATAATTTTACAACAGGTTCTGGTACAGGCTGAACAGCTTTTACGATATAGAACAAAAGGTTTAGTAAGTACAAAAATTTCAAATGGATAATTTTACAACAGGTTCTGGTCCAGGCTGAACATGTTTTACGATATAGGGCACGGAGCAGGACGCTTGTCTTATATATATTAAGATGGTCAAATCACAAAAAATGTGTCAAGAAACGTGTTTTTGATGATATCTCTAAAACTATTCTTTAGAAAAAAAACTTTTTCTGTATACTTGTAGTGTTAGCTAGTGAAATCCTTGATTAAATAAGTCGATTTTTACATTTTTTACATCCTCTATTATAAATAAGAAATGAAAAATTCAGTGATATTCAAATGTAATGATTATTTTTGTTAAAAAAAAAATATTGTAAGAAATATTTGTGAGCCAGTAAAAGTCAGAAGAAATTGGTCCTTTGCTTTCATTTTGCTCTATTTTTTTTAATTACTTTTGGTCCCGAATAAAAATTTTGAGTGACAACCGTGTATATGAATATGTTATGTCAAAACTTATATGTGTACAACAAACGTCATCCGCCCACGCACACATCCATCTCGCATACACCACACACCAATGGAAATCTATAAAGTGGATGAAGTCATTTTTCTCTATGCAACAAAACCATAAAATTTTTCTCTGTCACTTCGTCATAAACTATGTCATTTCGTTGCATTAATATTGCAATACGTTTTTCTTAATTAAAAAAGAAACCTTAATTGTTTCGACAAAGCTGTAAAAAAACAGCAGCATCAATAAAACTCTTTGAATGCAGTTTGAAGCAATCATATTAGGACTCTGCCAACTCCACAGCAAATCAGTCAAACTTGTATGAACACATGGTTATATACCTACACATGTATGTATGTTCACAAATGTAGGTGTGCTGTCCATCAATGTAAGCAAAACTCAGTTACAGCCAAATTCAACAAAATCAAAGGATGAAAACTTAAAATGCTTAAGGATATAACAAAAAAAAAAACAAGTTGGCATAATAGTAGATCTTGCTGAAAATTTGTAAATGATGACGATGATGAATTTGGTGAAATACCTAAAGCACAATTTATAGTACATGCCGTCAGCAGTCACCTTTCAGGTTCATGTTAACTAAGCGGATTTCATTTTACAATTTAGTACACTGCACAAGAAGCAGTACTTTTGAGACTTTGTGCGCTTGAACATTGGCGAAACTTGTAGAAAGTGAATTCATACGACTGTTTGCTATGGAGAGCACTTCAACAAGTTGGCACAACTTTTAATGGAGTATTGATTAGAAGCCATGTTTAGCCAAGCGTGGCCACAACGCTTAATTGTAGAGACATCAAGATGTACTGCATCCATTTGAAACCGAAGCTGTTAATTAAGATTGAGTTATGTATCCGATTTATTGCGTTCATGCATCAAATGTACGGTTACTAAGCGAGAAAAAATAAATCAACAACGACAGCTAGTTCAAAATCTAGTCGCACCTCCTCCACTCTCGACCACTTCAATTGCTAAAAACCATGGGCAAAGAATGAACTGTTACAAAGTACAACGCTTGAAAATGAAGGAAAAATGAAAATGAAATTGAAGATAACATTTAGTTGCGGTGGCAGCTACACCCTCTTATCCTTTTACCCAGCAGTGCCCTCGTTGGCCATAAATCACGCCGAAAAGTTGCAAAGTAATTTAAATGGCAGCCAACAATGGCCAGTAGTTGAGAGTTGAAGCTTCAGCTGCCCTTAGCTGCAGAAAATGTATCAAAAGAAAACGTTCAGCCGACCGCAGCGAGTTCAAAGAAGCAGCAACAAAAAATATCTACGAAGCTAAATCAAGGATGAACCCCCCATGGTATGTAGGGAAGAGCAACAAACTGAAATAACAAACACTCAAAAGAAGAAAAAAGGCAAGACATGAACAAGAATAAAATAAGGTGTCCAAAAAAGAAAACGATAAATTGAATAGCAGAGCTGTAACAAAGTAGAGAGTGGGGGTTTGGGACAATGCCTGTCACAGTGTTGGAAAATCAAAATGTAGGCAAAACAGCAGAACGTGCAGGCATTTTTTTTTTTTTTTTGTTGCTGCCACTACTTTAAACTAGATTCAAAAGTTTCTGCTTTTGATCCAACCTGCAAACATAGGGTTGACATTGCATTGACAATGAATGTTGTTGAGGTCAATGTTGCGGCATTCTTTCTGCGTTGGCTCAATTCTACAAAAGTCAACCTTTTGTCAACAGACCAGGCAAGCAACTCAGCCAGCAGGAGTCAAATTGTTGTTTTATGTAAAACAAAATCTGTAGAGAAGAATGTCAAAAGAATGTCAAAGAGTAAAAAAACTTTGAATTTTAAAAAAAAAATCCGCCCAAGATGCTTTGTTGGTATTAAGTTATTTCACTTTGAGGGAGCATAAATTTATGTTTATGTTTATAGAAAAGACCAACAAGAAAGTAAGTAAGAAAAAAGTTTGCACAGTATCCGCGATGAAGATCATATGTTAGTTCTATTCACAACATCAAAATAACCTCACAGAGAAGGCAAATTTTGTACACTGGTTTTAAGAAAATATAGGGATGTTGGCATTGAAAAAATATAAATCGACTCAATGTGGCTGTGTCAGCTGTATGTGGTAGCCTGGGAACATATCGAGCCATAACCGCGAAAAAGATATAATCATAAAAACTACAATTTTAAAGGAGAAGATTTCTTTCAATTATTTTCAACTTATAATTTTAAGTTGCGACAATATTTTTACACAATCCTAACATATAAATAATTATATTATTATAATTACTGTTATTTTATTGTTATAGATTATTGATAATGAAATAAATTTTAAGTTTCGAAAAGAAAATAAATTTTTATAAATTTCTAGTTACATCTTTTTCTCGGTTATGGCTCGATATGATAGACATTTTTTTCAATTGAAACAAATCGAGAAATTTTTTCCAGATATAGAGGTCCCAGGGGGACAAGGGGGTGATATATACGTGTCTGAACGTGTCTGATTGCCTCAACTAGGCGAGGTCAGCATTATCCATGCCGAAATCGTCTCAAGTCGACTCAAAGCCTCCACGTAGTGTCTCCTGGAAACGGCAAAATAACACCCGTTTAGTTGACGGCTAATTTGAGTGACGATGTCTTCTCTAAACTATAAACTAGGCCTGTGCGAGTAGTTAAATTTTCGAGTAACTCGGCTCGAGTCGAGTCGAGTTACTCGACTCGAAACTCGTATCGAATAACTCGTGTGTTCGAGTAACTCGAATTCTCGAGTAACTCGAAGTTTTTCGAGTTTTTGAGTGCTTTTACTTATTAGTGGAAATACCCAGTAGAAAATTTGTCTAACAGCAAGTCGTTTTTCACCGTAGGTATATTTGGTAATAATGGTTGTTTTGTGCTTTGATGTGTTGTTGTAAGGGAGGAAGGCGGAATTTTTTTGGATTATGCCAAATTGCAAGATTAGAGTGCATATTCAAAATCAAGAATTATGCGCATAATTTCAAGTCGCAGTATAATTTTTTTTTTTTTATATTTTGAAGTTATTTTACTGTTTTGGAGGGGAGCTAGGCGTGGTCATCAACGGATTTGGGTCATTCGCGAACGTGATTTTTATAAAAACTTATATCGAAAAGCTATAACTATATCAATAAAGCTAATTTTATTGCTATAGTTTCAAACTTCACCTGTTATCATGATTACAAACAGACGAACGGAAAAGGCTCAATCGAATAAGGAGGGGATGCTGGTGTAAAATTCCATAGAGCGTTAGCTAACGCTCTATAGAAAAAATGCCGCATATAAGAAACCTCTGTGTACGTTATGGTAGTTTATAATTACATTATTAAATTTTTATTTTATTTAATCCTAAAGCACTTCCCTTGCTTGAATTTCCATATTCCATTTCCATTTCCTAGTGGGTTTCAATATTGAAACACTCATAAATCAAAGCTGATTACAGTGTAACAATTTACAAATTAATCATGTAGATTTCATTTCCATGCCTTCAAGGAGTTCTTTGTATTAATAAAATAAAGTTTATGGCTTAGCTATCATAAAATATCATATATAATGAAGAGCAGAAAATTAAAAATTGACATATATAAATGTCATAAATAAGCCATCACTCTCAGATTATATATATATATATTGATTTACACAGTAAAACACCTTCCAAGTACTTCGTTACATTAAAAAATAAAGCATAAAAATATGTGCATAATTTTTCCGTATTGAAGTAAACATTGTAAGCTTATTAGAATATTTTAACATTAAAATAAATTACATGTATATATATTGAACATATATTTTTTTATTCTACTGGTATATTCATATGTATTTGACACACAGTGCAATGCGTTCAAGGTTAACATCAAACTCATCCAATGAATAACGTTATATGTGCTGAGTTATTTTTGAACAGAGTTGCCATGTTTATTAGAAACATTACACTTTTACATTGAAATAAATTCAGGATTTCACTCATGCTTCAACTTTTTCCGTTATTCTGAAAAAAATTGATTTGAGATAAAGAACTCATTTCGAACAAAGTTTTGCCAGATAAAGGTTGAAATTAGTTCAGTTTCATAAAAGTTTTGCAATGGCAGAGTTTGAAAATAACGCTCGTGCTGGCGAAAACTGCAATGAAACCTGTGGAATTGCAAATGAGCAATTGCATTGTAAACGAAGCATTGCTTGGGATTATTTTACATTGTGTTTGATTGAAAACAAAAAAGCAATTTGTAATTTGTGCTCAGCTATTTTAAAATTGCCCACAGGTAAAATAAGCGTTGAGAGATAATCGAAATTTTTATTAAATGCTTTTTAAAATACAGGATCTACTACAGCATTGTTCAACCATATTAAATCGAAGCACCTCGAGGTCTGGAAAGAATGCTCAGAAAAGATTGAGAAAAGAAGAAGCACAAATGAAGTAAAAAACAGCGAGATAAAGCGGCAGAAAAATGCTTTATCTGAATTAGAAAAAAATGAAATTGATGAACTTGTGATGGAGATGATAGCAAAAGATTTGAGACCGTTTTCTCTCTACCTCTCTCTATCATTCTTTTGACTGGTTGACTTAATATAATTCTCAGAGTAAACAACAATATCCTGGGATGCCTTGACCTAAATTCTCTATACAAATTATAAGTACTTCCAGAGATATGGCAACCCTTTTTCATTCTTTGAGTCATTCTTATGATGTCGTTCTGAGAAGATAGAGGAAAGCCCCAGTTGAAAATACGTTAATGAATCCAAACACTAACTACCTCAATGTTTCTTTCCTGAGTTATCCTTGCATTTTTTATTAAAATATTTTTATTATATTCAACATACTTTTTGAAAAATTTTTGGGAAAAAAAAAAATTCAACATAATTTTTGAAAAATTGTTGGAAAAAAAAAATTCCAAATTTCCATGCATATTTTTTTTTTTGTAACTTTTTTGGCTCACTTGAAAAAAAATTAAACTTAAACTGATAAAAATTATGGGTATTAAAGCTTTTTGTTTCTTCTGTAAAGTTTTTAAAATTGCATTTACAATGTTTTAACGTTTGGCCTTTGATAAATAGCCTTTGATGTTTGTTAAGCTTGATTTCCATCCTTTGATACAATAAAAATATAAATTTATTGCCCTATTTTCGCTAACCAAACCAGTTTGAAATATGAGTACAATTTCTTGCATAAAAATTAAAGTTTTTGGAGTTTAAGTCGTTAAAATAATATCACTCTAGGATTGAGAGATGGAGATAATGAGGTTGCGGTTAAGATATTAAAAAGATATTAAAAAATTGTAAGCAATCATTTATATAATTTTATGCATTTCTTGAAGATTGTACATGTCGTCAATGTTCCATTACTTTTATCTTCTTGTATACTTATTATGCCATAATTGCTACTGGGTATGTATTATTGAGAGTGAAATTGAGAACGTGCAAAAAAAAAAAGAACTCGAGTAACTCGATTATTCTTCGAGTTCACTCGAGTAACTCGTAATTTCGAGTTATTCGAAAAACCGAGTTACTCGACTCGAAAATCGAGTCGAGTTGCACTACTCGACTCGACTCGAACTCGAAGCAACTCGCACAGGCCTACTATAAACTTAACTATAAACTTAAGACCTTAGAAATGGACTGTGCGTAGGGTTTGGGTCCCAACCACATTATTAATTAACAATAACGCTTACAACCACCGCAAACGAAAAACGTACATTGATTTACGGATCACTCTAAAAAGTGAAGCGTATTTTAAAGACTGCCTTTAAATCAACTTGTGCCTCAATTTAACCATGATTTGCATTTTACTATTCTAAATGCTTAAAAACTCAAAGAAGTATGTTTGAAGTCAGCTTTTGGAAGTTGATTTCAAGACAAGCTAGCGTAATTTAAACAAATTTATGGGTTTTAATATTAAAAATGGCTACAATTCATCATATCAGTCTTAATTTAAGATAAGTTGCATTGCTATACTAGCCAGTTTGTTATGATAAGGACTGTAATTCAGCGAGGTAAAGCTGCATTTACCATTTAACTGCCTTTAAGTAAGATATTATTCAATGCTGTTTTACAGTATAAAAAGGCAAAAGTTATTTCAGCAAAAGCTGTTTTAATGCTGTTGCAGCTTATTTTGAGACAGTTTTTTCACCAAATATGAAGATTTACTTTTTACTGTGAACAGCTGCCATGCGGAGAAGTGCGAATTTGAATGCGGACTCGACGTAAGTCGGAAACTTCGCCATCTTGTTTCCTGGTTAACATCTGTGAACACTGTAAAAAGTAAATCTTCATATTAGGTGAAAAACTGTCTTAAAATAAGCTGCAACATCATTAAGACAGCCTTTGCTGAAATTACTTTTGCCTTTTTATACTGTAAAACAGCATTCAATGATGTCTTACTTAAAGACAGTTAAATGGTAAATGCAGCCTTACCTTCGCTGAATTTCAGCCCTTATCGTAAACAAACTGGCCTGAATAGCAATGCAAACTATCTTAAATTAAGACTCATATGATGAATTGTAGATATTTTTAATATTAGAACAAATAAATTTGTTTAAATTAAGCTAGCTTGTCTTAAAATCAACTACCAAAAGCTGACTTCAAATATGCTTCATTCACTGTAAAAAGTAAATCTTCATATAAGGTGAAAAAACTGTCTTAAATTAAGCTGCAACAGCATTAAGACGGCTTTTGCTGAAATTACTTTTGCCTTTTTATACTGTAAAACAGCATTCAATGATGTCTCACTTAAAGGCAGTTAAATGATAAATTCAGTATTACCTTCGCTGAATTTCAGCCTTTATCGTTAACAAACTGGCCTGAATAGCAATGCAAACTATCTTAAATTAAGACCGATGTGATGAATTGTAGCCATTTTTAATATAAAAACCCATGTATTTGTTTAAATTAAGCTAGCTTGTCTTGAAATCAACTTCCAAAAGCTGACTTCAAATATGCTTCTTTGGGTTTTTAAGCATTTAGAATATTAAAATGCAAATCAAGCTTAAATTCAGGCACAAGATGATTTAAAGGCGGTCTTTAAAATACGCTTTACTTTTTAGAGTGTTGGGTTTTTAAGCATTTAGAATATTGCAATTCATAACATGCTTAAATTCAGGCACAAGTTCATTTAAAGGCAGTCTTTAAAATACGCTTTTCTTTTTAGAGTGAACGAAAGGCTGGCGACAATCCACACAAGCCTGATTGGCGCGTACGCTGTCAAAAACGCCTTCCACGCAACCATGACCATGACGTGAAAATAGTTCTCGGTGATTTAAGCGCGAAGGTCGGAAAAGAAGGCATCTTTCGGTCTGTCAGACTGGTCGGTCAGACTGTCGGTCAGTTCAGTCTCTATAAGACCACTTCGAACAACAGTCTAAGATTGATCGACTTCGCCGCTGCGTGAAACATGGTAGTTAGTAGCACCAGATTCGAGCACCTTGATATCCAAAAGGCAACCTGGCTGTCCCCACATCAAAAAACGCGAAACCAAATTAATCATGTCGTGATCGACGGAAGGCACGCTTCAAGTGAACTGGTTGTGTGCACATTTCGGGGGGACAATATTGACTCCGACCATTATCTTGTCGAAGCCAAGATTCGCATGCAATTGTGCAAGCGAAGAATATCACACAGATAAGCAACGAAAGCTTGATGTCAATAAACTTCTATCACAATGGACTGCCGAAGCCTACTCCGCTCAACTCCGCTGGCGGACTTTGGGCGCATATATCCCACTCCATGCGCACTGCTGCTGAAGAAATCATTGGTTTTCGGCGCCCACAACCTCGGAAGCAATAGAACACTCAGAAGAAATGCAAATTAACGGTAGCAAAAACCGCCACATATAAAAAAACGGCTGTAAAGCGAGCCATGCGAGAAAACTATCGCGAAAAGTGCAAGAAAGAAATGTGTCTTTTCAGGATGCTCGAAAATTCTACCAACAGGCAAAGCGTCTAGCCCAAGGTTTAACACCTGGAGCATCCACTTGTAAAGATGAAAATTATGATCTTGTTACAGATACGCAATTCATACTAAGATTATGGAGACAGCATTTTTCCAAGGTGCTTGCGGATGACGATCCTTGGACAACGAAAATCTGGCCCTGGTCCTGACCTGATCCTGTTTTAAAGTAATCGGCTGGTTACCATCTGATCAGGAACAGATCAGGACCAGGATCAGATCAGGACCAGGACCAGATCAGAACCACAAAAAACCACAAAACATGAATCATCAAAATGAGATATTTCGGTGAATTTTTAGAACAATGAGACATTTTGTTGAATTTCATCAAAAATGGGACATTTTGTCGAATTAAGACCCCCCTTCAAAATACACGTGATTTTGCGCCAGAACTCTCATACCTTATCTACAACAGTGATTGGACTTTATCAGTGTGGCTTTCGTCCTGGAAAGTCCACCATAGACCAGATTTTTACACTACGCCAAATTCTGGAGAAAACCCACGAAAATCATATTGACACCCAACATCTCTTTGTAGATTATAAAGATGCGTTCGATAGCCCCATTCGGTATTTCCTGTACGCGAAATGTCTGAGTTCGGTATACGTGCAAAGTTGATAAGGCTCTGCAGGATGACGTTGAGAAATACATGCAGCTCCGCCAAGGTAGGAAATGACCTCTCCGAAACCTTTAATACAGAACGAGGTTTCAAATAAGGCGACTCGCTATCATGCGATCTCATCAATTTTATCATGGAGAGGATCCTACGAAAGGCAGGTGTACATCGAAATGGTATCATTTTCTACAAAGGTGTCCAGCTCCTTACGTATGCTGATGATATCGATATTATCGGCAGAATCAAGAGAGATGTCACTGCTGCTTTCGCCGCTATCGAAAAGGAATCAGCCAAAGTGGGTTTGACGGTGAACGAGGGCAAAACGAAGTATATGCTGTCTGCAAATAGGGAAGTGCGGCGACTAGGCTCCCATGTTACAGCAGGCAAATATAACTTTGAAGTTGTCAAGGAGTTTCCATACCTTGGCACCGCCGTAAACAGCAACAACAATGTCAGCCTGGAGATAAATCGAAGAATAACAATTGCTAATAGGTGCTACTACGGGCTAAGTAAGCAATTAGCAATCTCAATCGACAAAACTAACACTCTAGAAGACGCTCATGATACCTGTGCTTTTTTTGGCGCTGAGGCATGGTTGTATCGCAAGCAGATGCAGCTACTCTTGGGGTGTTCGAGAGGAAAGTTCTGCTCAAAAAATGTATTCCTGTTCGAGTTGGCGACGACTATCGCATTCGAACGAACCACGGACTGTACGAGCTCTACGACGATATTGACTAAGTCCAACGTATAACAATTCAAGCTCCAGCGAAAAAAGATGTTTGAGGCGAAAGCCGAGGGTCGACGACGAAAAGGAAGACCATGCCTCCGATGGATTAACCTGGCGAGATGATGAAGTCAGCTGTAACCCGATCACGGGTTTGCATGGCCGCCTTAGTTAGTAGTAACCTTATTGCACCTTTCCAATGATACCCTATTTACGAAAACAGGATTTCAGTGGATAGAAACCCTACGTTGCCTCAAAATGGACTTTTTGTTGACCGCGAAAAATGATTGCAAATATTTATAACTTCGGATATGGTGTTCTACTCACTAAGCCAATCCAAGAAAAAAATCGGAGCCAATATTGAAATCAAATTCAATATAAAATGGGCGATACCCGTAAATAAAACAGTATACTAGTAAAAAAGTACTTCCAAAAGAAGGTAAAGTGGAAAGGAAAGTCATAAGTTTCATCCCTTCTACTTTCATACCCAGAAGGAATTCTTTTAACACATGCATGTCATTGTGAGGAATGCTTTCCTTAGTCTTCTCGAGAAGTGTTTCTAAAATTTTTCAATGGAAGTTTTCTTTGATGCCTTCAATGGAACTGTTCTAGTAGGTATTTTCTAGGAACACTTTAAGAAGATAGCGCAGAAGGCATAAGACAAAATAATTCTAAGAAAATGTTTATTCACTGGCTTGTACAAGCCATGCCATGGAAGCATTCTTGGAAGCTACTCAAATAGCCTTTTAGAAGCTTGTGAGAATGCCTCTCAAGGGACTTTTCTCGTTGAAGATTTATGTTGCAGGTTAAACGAAGATTTAGATGCAGTTTCTAAGTGGGCTTCAAGGAATGATCTCTGTCTCAACGCCAATAAATCATACGTTCTGCCAATTTTTAGAAATAACTTAGAACTTCTTGACATTCCGCCTGTACATTTAAATGGTAGTCAACTTAAGATTGTTGATAAGGTCAAAAACTTAGGTTTTTATGTAAACTCTAAGCTGTCGTGCCCAGATCATATAAATAGTGTTCTTAGAAAAATTTATTGCACATTACGCTGCCTCCGACTATCTGCAAAGTAAAATCCTGTAGAAATTAAAAAGAGACTCGTCCTCCAACTAATAATTCCGCTTATATCTTATTCGAAACTAATCTACAGTGATCTTGATTATCATTCTGCTCACAAAATACAGGTCGCTTTTAATGATGCAACAAGGTATGTTTACAACATGAGACGCTTTGAACACATATCGATATTAAGTATCAACATTTTAGGATGCACCATAATGCAATATCTTAAAGTTAGAAACTGCCTGTTCTTACATAAGTTGATAAATTCTAAGACTCCCAACTATTTATATCAAAAACTTCAATTTAGCACTTCTTCACGGACATGTAATTTAACTATCCCCAAATTCTCCTGTCTTCACACTAAACGTTTGTTCTTCATCAACGCCATTAAACTTTGGAATTCATTACCTCACTTCATTAAATTTACTGTCAGTACGAATAAATTTAAATCCACCGTTATTTCATTTTTTTCAAACACCTAAGCATAGTATTAAATCAATCTATTCCTACTCTATCACATAATGCTTCTTGATCTATTTCTGTTTACTTATTTATTTTACTTCCTGGTTTACTTTTAAGTTATTATAATTTAGTTTAATATCATTCAGTTGTTTTTATAACCCTTATATTAAGCATGTTAATTATTAAGGTCTGATAACTCATTCTTTTAATGCGTTTGCAAAAATGTTTAATTAAAATATGTTTTATATGTATATTGTTGACCATGTATTGTTATTTGTTTTTTTTTTTATTTGCTTCCTTTTACTTTTTGTAATTTAACCATACTCATAAAGTTTTAATTTATCAATTGTTGACTATATATATATTGATTGTACTTAAAAAGATCTAGAATCTTACTGTATTAATGTTAATTATTTATTAAATTAAATTAAATTAAATATTTTATTGTCCTAAGGCGAAATTGTAAGGATCGCGAGCAGCTTGGAAAAAAGCTGTCTCCATAATTTTTATTGTTCTAGTTTTTTAGGAATCCTAAACACGATAGTTTTTTATGGATGGATGGATTCACCAGGCCGAGGAAGCCCTTACCGCGCTTGGTGAAAGAGATTGGAGCCGGCGCGCGTGGAGCCGAGACACCTGGCGAGAGCTAATCAAGTCGGCCGTAACCCGTCAACGGGTTGTCATGACCACCTAAGTAAGTACACTCAGAAAAATATCAACTGTAATATTAACAGTCGGCCGCTGTTATTTCAAAACACTGTTCGATTGAATGATTTGCGTTTAAGTAAACAATTTTCTTTGTTGAATGAACGTTTCAAAGTATTTTTGTGCTGTTAAAATCATCTGTTGAAATATTTTTGTGCTTATATTGAATTGTCAATTTTTTCTAAACAATAGTTTTCATATGTGTTTTGCTATATCTATATTATCGTTGCCAGTAGCTCAGTGGATGTGCACCAGACTGTCATGCGGGAGACGTGGGTTCAAACCCTAGCTGTGTAAGTATCAACAATTGTAATTTATTAATTGAAATAATAATAATTCTGTTTAATTAATTGTTTAGTCAAAAAAAACCTTCAAAATAAAGTGCTTACAATCTTGCAAAAAAAAAAATTGCAAATTTCATTTTTTATTTAAAAAAAAATATTTTAAATAATAAAAAAAAATTTTTTTTGCCTTGCCGGATTTGAACCGTGGACACTCGAGTACTAGACGCATACGTTAGCACACTCGGCCATACATGAACTTTCAAAACTGTGATCAAATTTCAATGAATAAGTTTTTATATGGGTTTCGTGTTCCATAGACCAACAGTCAACCGACTGTTGATTTGAAAGTTTCATTTGTTGGATGGTATTTAACAGTGAAATCTGTTATTTCAACCCATGATTTGTTTGATAAAACAGTATTTTTTCCCTGAGTGTAAGTAAGTAACCACGATAGTTTTGCTTGTTAATAACCCCGGCTAGATGAAAATGAGCCTAATAACTCAGATTAGTTTTTTCGAGATATCATGATCTTAGGTAAACATATCCAGCTCACAAAAGCGGATGTATGGCGTTATAAGTTACCTTCAGGCTGAAATTCTTATTTCAGCTGGATGCCAAGATCCTTATACAAAATGATTTTGATTTATTTGGCGTGTCTTGAAATAACCGTAATTCCTATGTTTTGATACAAAGTAAAAAACATGTTTTCAACTGCACTTTCTCACTCTAAGCTGTACTTTCAATTGAAATTACACCGTGAATATAGTAAAAAAAAGTAATAGAAATAATAAAAATAAACAACAAAAATAACACGAAATTTAAAATTCTTCTTACTCTACCACTTAGAATGCTCACTTCAGTATTCACTTCACTACCTCTTAGCTCTTTCATGAGTTGAAATATAATAATACACAAAGTAAAACTTAAATACACACCTTTGAGACCTCGCTCGCCGGGTGGGCCTTGCATTCCTTTTGGTCCCTGTGCGCCATCCTTGCCATCTTTACCATTCATACCATCACGCCCATCCCGTCCTGGCATACCATCCTTGCCAGGTATGCCATCAGCACCGGCACGTCCAGGTACGCCATCCAAACCAGGTTCACCAGGCACACCATCACGTCCATCTAGCCCCATACGACCCGGTATGCCAATATCACCTTTTGGTCCACGAGGTCCTGGAGCACCTGGAGCTCCATCCACGCCAGGAGGTCCTGGTAGACCAACATCTCCACGATTTCCTTTTGGTCCGGGTATTCCAGGCAAACCAGGTGGACCTGTAGAGCCCTTGGGTCCAATAGGTCCTTGTGGTCCTTGCGGACTGGGTGGACAATAGTCTTGAGTGCCTTTACAGAAGCCAGTGATTATTTTTTCCTTAAATAGAAAAATTAATTAGAGCCTGATAAAAATAAAAAAATAAAAAGTATTCAAACAATAAATATTGCTACAACTCTAAAGCTGACCAGCTGTAACAAACTAAAACGCATTTAAAATGCTGGCACAAATAAAACAACGTTGCTGTTACTCACCGGCACACGGCAATAGGTATTCAAGTAAATCCATTCATCACCACCCGGAGCCGCACCCTTCAGTCCGGTTCGCTTACGTATTTCGACATCTTGTTCATCGAGCACCTTGCGATGGTTTGGATTGAAAAACTCAATAAATGGATCGGCTGCAAATACGGAAGAGAAAAAGTTAGTTAATAGTTAAAATAAAATAAGTGATGAAAAAATAGAGACGAAGGCAACTCCGGTCAAAGGAAAAGGAAAGCGAAAAAACTAGTGTGGGAGAGGAACAGCTCAGCGCAGATGTTGCTGCTAGCAAAAAGGACGAAATACTTGAAATTAATAAAGAACAGCTGGCAAGGAAATCACGCTGCCAGAACTGCAACGACAGGCATGGCCAGTCATGAATTTGAAATTTCAATGAATGAAAAATGTGCAGCCAATTCTTTTTTTCTATTTATTCTATTTGGTGTGTTTCCTTTTTTGTTTTTTGCTTAAAGCTCATGCAGTGCAAAGAAAATGAATAACAGCAGCGCGCCCAACTGCCTTCTTATTAACTGATGATGACGTTGTTGTTGTTGTTGCTAGTGCTGATAAAATAGTATTGCTGTCGGTACACAGCATATTCCAAAAGACGATTAGCATTTGAAAGGACTGCAAGGACTTGCACTGGAAGTATTGCAAGCACTGAATAGCGTAGCGAAGTCGTCAAATAGTTGAATAACTAGAGCTTGTAACTGGAGGTTGAAGCTGTAGATAGTGGATTGAGTTGCTGCATTTTGGCAACAGAACAAATGGTTTCAGGGAATTGCTTTTCATTTAGTTTTTTTTTTTTCATGCTCCCCATTCACAACATTTTTTAATGCTGCTTCTTCATTGTTTCTCGTTGTTGCTGCTTGTACGATGCAGATTTTCAACTTGAGGTGCTCGACTTTTGTTTCGATTTCTTTTTGTTAAGGTTTTTTGCTTCTATTCTATTTTAGTGAATGATATTTTGGTTTATGGCAAAGATTTTTCAGTTATTAAAAAAAATAGGAACATCATATTTTTACGTTGCTGTAACTTTTTGACGTAGAATTACGTCTTACAGCGCGGTTTGTATGGGGTCGTTTTAACAGATTTTTTGAAGGTCATGCAACGTTTTTGGCGAATACTTTAGGGTATACCTACAGCCTTTAATACTTATCGTTCAAAGATAATATATATACTTAAATATCAGATATATCCTACGCTGAATGAATATCTAACTTTGGATTTTGTCACTATTATATGAAAGTCAGAAAATAGTAAAATATAAGAAGAAAAATGCATGTTTTTATATAAGAAAATCAATCATCAGCTGCTTATGTGCCTGCTGCTTTCTTTGTTTTTGTTTCGTTCTTTATGCTTGTATTGTTTTTATTTTGCACGAACTGATTGGTTCGTATTCAGCTTCAGAATGATTCTATGGCCAATCGGATGCAGTGGGATTATCTGAGGTCATAGGCGGGTCATTGGTACTATGATGGGTTCCATGGAACATTTGGACCAAAATGGATGATTCTATAGCCAATAGGATGCAGTGGTATTATCTGAGGTCATAGGCGGGTCATTGGTACTATGATGGGTTCCATGGAACATTTGGACCAAAATGGATGATTCTATGGCCAATCGGATGCAGTGGGATTATCTGAGGTCACAGGTGGGTCATTGGCACATTTATGGGTTCCATGGAACATTTGGACCAAAATGGATGATTCTATGGCCAATCGGATGCAGTGGGATTATCTGAGGTCACAGGTGGGTCATTGGCACATTTATGGGTTCCATGGAACATTTGGACCAAAATGAATGATTCTATGGCCAATCGGATGCAGTGGGATTATCTGAGGTCACAGGTGGGTCACTGGCACATTTATGGGTTCCATGGAACATTTGGACCAAAATGGATGATTCTATAGCCAATAGGATGCAGTGGTATTATCTGAGGTCATAGGCGGGTCATTGGTACTATGATGGGTTCCATGGAACATTTGGACCAAAATGGATGATTCTATGGCCAATCGGATGCAGTGGGATTATCTGAGGTCACAGGTGGGTCATTGGTACTTTGATGGGTTCCATGGAACATTTGGACCAAAATGGATGATTCTATGGCCAATCGGATGCAGTGGGATTATCTGAGGTCACAGGTGGGTCATTGGTACTTTGATGGGTTCCATGGAACATTTGGACCAAAATGGATGATTCTATGACCAATCGGATGCAGTGGGATTATCTGAGGTCACAGGTGTGTCTTTGGCACATTTATGGCTTCCATGGAACATTTAGACCAAAATGGATGATTCTATGGCCAATCGGATGCAGTGGGATTATCTGAGGTCACAGGTGGGTCATTGGTACTTTGATGGGTTCCATGGAACATTTGGACCAAAATGGATGATTCTATGGCCAATCGGATGCAGTGGGATTATCTGAGGTCACAGGTGGGTCATTGGTACTTTGATGGGTTCCATGGAACATTTGGACCAAAATGGATGATTCTATGGCCAATCGGATGCATTGGGATTATCTGAGGTCACAGGTGGGTCATTGGCACATTTATGGCTTCCATGCAACATTTGGACCAAAATGGATGATTCTATGGCCAATCGGATGCAGTGGGATTATCTGAGGTCACAGGTGGGTCATTGGTACTTTGATGGGTTCCATGGAACATTTGGACCAAAATGGATGATTCTATGGCCAATCGGATGCAGTGGGATTATCTGAGGTCACAGGTGGGTCATTGGTACTTTGATGGGTTCCATGGAACATTTGGACCAAAATGGATGATTCTATGGCCAATCGGATGCAGTGGGATTATCTGAGGTCACAGGTGGGTCATTGGCACTTTTATGGGTTCCATGGAACATTTGGACATAATTGGATGATTCTTTGGCCAATCGGATGCAGTGGGATTATCTGAGGTCACAGGTGGGTCATTGGCACTTTAATGGGTTCCATGGAACATTTGGACATAATTGGATGATTCTATGGCCAATCGGATGCAGTGGGATTATCTGAGGTCACAGGCAGGTCATTGGTACTATGATGGGTTCCATGGAACATTTGGACCAAAATGGATGATTCTATGGCCAATCGGATGCAGTGGGATTATCTGAGGTCACAGGTGGGTCATTGGTACTTTGATGGGTTCCATGGAACATTTGGACCAAAATGGATGATTCTATGGCCAATCGGATGCAGTGGGATTATCTGAGGTCACAGGTGGGTCATTGGCACTTTTATGGGTTCCATGGAACATTTGGACATAATTGGATGATTCTTTGGCCAATCGGATGCAGTGGGATTATCTGAGGTCACAGGTGGGTCATTGGCACTTTAATGGGTTCCATGGAACATTTGGACATAATTGGATGATTCTATGGCCAATCGGATGCAGTGGGATTATCTGAGGTCACAGGTGGGTCATTGGCACATTTATGGCTTCCATGCAACATTTGGACCAAAATGGATGATTCTATGGCCAATCGGATGCAGTGGGATTATCTGAGGTCACAGGTGGGTCATTGGTACTTTGATGGGTTCCATGGAACATTTGGACCAAAATGGATGATTCTATGACCAATCGGATGCAGTGGGATTATCTGAGGTCACAGGCAGGTCATTGGTACTTTGATGGGTTCCATGGAACATTTGTACAAAAATGGATGATTCTATGGCCAATCGGATGCAGTGGGATTATCTGAGGTCACAGGTGGGTCATTGGTACTTTGATGGGTTCCATGGAACATTTGGACCAAAATGGATGATTCTATGGCCAATCGGATGCAGTGGGATTATCTGAGGTCACAGGTGGGTCATTGGTACTTTGATGGGTTCCATGGAAGATTTGGACCAAAATGGATGATTCTATAGCCAATCGGATGCAGTGGGATTATCTGAGGTCACATGTGGGTCATTGGCACATTTATGGGTTACATGGAACATTTGGACCAAAATGGATGATTCTATGGCCAATCGGATGCAGTGGGATTATCTGAGGTCACAGGCAGGTCATTGGTACTTTGATGGGTTCCATGGAACATTTGGACCAAAATGAATGATTCTATGGCCAATCGGATGCAGTGGGATTATCTGAGGTCACAGGTGGGTCATTGGTACTTTGATGGGTTCCATGGAACATTTGGACCAAAATGGATGATTCTATGGCCAATCGGATGCAGTGGGATTATCTGAGGTCACAGGTGGGTCATTGGTACTTTGATGGGTTCCATGGAACATTTGGACCAAAATGGATGATTCTAGGACCAATCGGATGCAGTGGGATTATCTGAGGTCACAGGTGGTTCATTGGCACATTTATGGGTTCCATGGAACATTTGGACCAAAATGGATGATTCTATGGCCAATCGGATGCAGTGGGATTATCTGAGGTCACAGGTGGGTCATTGGTACTTTGATGGGTTACATGGAACATTTGGACCAAAATGGATGATTATATGGCCAATCGGATGCAGTGGGATTATCTGAGGTCACAGGTGGGTCATTGGCACATTTATGGGTTCCATGGAACATTTGGACCAAAATGGATGATTCTATAGCCAATCGGATGCAGTGGGATTATTTGAGGTCAAAGGTGGTTCATTGACACATTTATGGGTTCCATGGAACGTTCGGACCAAAATGGATGATTCTATGGCCAATCGGATGCAGTGGGATTATCTGAGGTCACAGGTGGGTCATTGGCACATTTATGGGTTCCATGGAACGTTTGGACCAAAATGGATGATTCTAGGACCAATCGGATGCAGTGGGATTATCTGAGGTCACAGGCGGGTCATTGGTAGGTACTATAATGGGTTCCATGAAACATTTGGACCAAACTGGATGATTCTATGGCCAATCGGATGCAGTGGGATTATCTGAGTTCACAGGTGAGTCATTGGCACTTTTATGGTTTCCATGGAACTTTTGGACCAAAGTGGATGATTCTATGGCCAATCGGATGCAGTGGGATTTTCTGAGGTCACAAGTGGGTCATTGGCACTTTCACGTGAATACGAACTTCACGTGTAGTTCGTGAATAAAAGACACGTATAGTTGAGTTTTGTGTTTTTACTTGATTTTTTTAAAAACACGTGAACACGTGCTTCCGTGAAACTGGAAGTTCTAGTTCGTATTGGTAATATTGTAATCGTTGGTTCGCATTGGGTGTATTTATGCACTTCTGTTCTAGTTTACTAAGTGCTCTATTTTGAAACCAGAGGTCATGAATCTCTTTTCAACTCAGTCAATGAACTCGAACTGTTAAATTTAACGAAATGGGTCTGTGATCCGGTTAGATTTAACTCTTATGTAAAAAAACGAGTTGGATCATATTTCGTTTTATGCTTTTACCCAATAGATGGCGTAAAATTTTAATTTTTGTTTTTATGTGTTTAATTTTTATACAGTGTAGTTCGCAAACTATACATCGAACGGAGAGGAAAGGGTAGCTCGCAAACTCAATATCGGACAGTGACGAGAGTGGCACTAATTGAAAAGGCATGTGCTCAGCGTGAAATATAGTTACCATACAATTTTTAAAAATCGGGATCTTAATTTTAATTTGAAATTAGTAGTTAAACTGACTGTAGCTCGCAAACTAAATATATATCGGACAGAGACGAAAGTGGCACCAATGGAAAGTGCATTTGCTTCGCCTTCTTTTCAACTAAGTCAATGAACTCAACCTATCAAACTTAACGAAATGATCGAAAAAATTTGTAATTTTGCTTGTTTCTTTTTGCTTGCCCATTTAATCATACTTACTTTTTAACTTTTTCTTTGTTTTGGCATCGATAAGTAGTCCATAACTGAGTGTTATTCATTTATTTTTTAATTTTTGGAAGATCAATAAAAATACGTGCAAAATGAACAAAACAATCGGACCAAAGAGACAAAGTAGAAGAGGTTACAACTTAAACGGAATTCTGCGTCTACACTTACGATACTTTCGAAACTGTTTCTTTTAATACGAGATGAAATTTTTTCTTTTATTTTCTGGCTTTGTTTTATTTTGCACCACAAGATTTTCAATTCAAATTTTTGACTTAAATCAGAAATCTGCTGTTGATATCAAATTCTGTTGCTCTTAGGTGGTTTTGTAGAAGAAATATTAATTCGGTTGATCAATCATTTAAGAAACACAAAGAAATGAACTAAAGCAAGTTAATGTCAGAAACCAAAGTTCATTAACCTTTGTTGGAAAAAAACTTAAACTTGTCTTTATAGGACTGTGATTTTTTATAATGCACAACAAGCTAATTTTAAATTCCTTAAGGAATCGTAAGATTTCTCTATATTAAGTCTGACTTGAAATTTCACATCCCAAAAGAAATCCAATATAAATTGATTTCGTGTTGTTTTCAAAGCAAATAAAGAATGAGTTCATTTTTAAACTGTTTTGTTTTTAATGCTATGTTACAATAAAACTTCCACCTGGTTTAATTTTTGGAATTTAATACTAGATTAAGGCTTTTATTATACCCAAAACCATAACCGTAACCATAACCAAAACCATAACCATAACCGTAACCATAACCATAACCGTAACCATAACCATAACCATAACCATAACCATAACCATAACCATAACCATAACCATAACCATAACCATAACCATAACCATAACCATAACCATAACCATAACCATAACCATAACCATAACCATAACCATAACCATAACCATAACCATAACCATAACCATAACCATAACCATAACCATAACCATAACCATAACCATAACCATAACCATAACCATAACCATAACCATAACCATAACCATAACCATAACCATAACCATAACCATAACCATAACCATAACCATAACCATAACCATAACCATAACCATAACCATAACCATAACCATAACCATAACCATAACCATAACCATAACCATAACCATAACCATAACCATAACCATAACCATAACCATAACCATAACCATAACCATAACCATAACCATAACCATAACCATAACCATAACCATAACCATAACCATAACCATAACCATAACCATAACCATAACCATAACCATAACCATAACCATAACCATAACCATAACCATAACCATAACCATAACCATAACCATAACCATAACCATAACCATAACCATAACCATAACCATAACCATAACCATAACCATAACCATAACCATAACCATAACCATAACCATAACCATAACCATAACCATAACCATAACCATAACCATAACCATAACCATAACCATAACCATAACCATAACCATAACCATAACCATAACCATAACCATAACCATAACCATAACCATAACCATAACCATAACCATAACCATAACCATAACCATAACCATAACCATAACCATAACCATAACCATAACCATAACCATAACCATAACCATAACCATAACCATAACCATAACCATAACCATAACCATAACCATAACCATAACCATAACCATAACCATAACCATAACCATAACCATAACCATAACCATAACCATAACCATAACCATAACCATAACCATAACCATAACCATAACCATAACCATAACCATAACCATAACCATAACCATAACCATAACCATAACCATAACCATAACCATAACCATAAACTTATTAACTTTTAGTCCTTTCCACCTGTCACAACAACAATTTTTAAATATTTTCATGTCACAAAAGTGTGCAGTTTGGTTTGGAATGGCCGATGATTGCTTTTTATGCTAAAGTATTCGAACATTGACAATTTTCAGAACAAAGATTACAATAAATACTGTTGTATCTTTAAGAATATGTTCAGTATTTATTGCCTGAATAAAATTTTTTATTTAGTGAGTCTCACGTTCCTTCAAGTTCCTATCTAATAAACTTGATTTTTATATGAGAAAATAGTGAACTGACTATTTTTATTCACAAATTTTTATTATCTTTAAATCTTAAATTTAAAAAGTTGTTTAAATAAAAAGTTTCCTACATCGCAAAAAGAAGCCCAATTTTAATCGTATGCCATAAAAACTTTAGCTTATCGCCAACAGAATCTGTTATATATTTATATAAAAAACTTTAAATCTCTTTTTTGATAGCATTAAAGCAACATTCCTGCCACCCAGTTCAACTTTAACTTCCACACTGTTTATTCGTATGAACTTTGACAGTTTGACGTCTCCAGCCTAGAAACCCAAAATTACAAAATTAGCAAAATTAAAAATAAACCCTTAATTACGCATTTGCACAAATAAACCCGCTAATTCCAGAACATAAAAAATACATTCACTGTCATCAAGAGTTTTGGATTTTATGCGGGCAACTCATTTAAATGCCAGACCAAGGCGGCACTCTAAGACGGGCCACAACCGCAGCATGGCTTCATTTAAATGGGTTGCCAACTTAACATTTACACCGCACACATTTGCAGTTCTATTAAATTTTATGGCATTCACTTTGCATGCTAAGAGTTTTGTGTGCAGGGCCGCAACCAAGCACAGCTGTGGTCGATAAGAATGAGCAGAATGTCGCGACAGCTAGATTTTTTTTTTTTTAATTTATTGACAAGGACACATTCTTTTCAGAAATACTCATGAATATCTTAGCATTGTATTATTTGTGAAGGATTTGCTTCTT
The DNA here is from genome assembly GCA_958299015.1 of Tetanocera ferruginea. Lineage (NCBI taxonomy): Eukaryota > Metazoa > Arthropoda > Insecta > Diptera > Sciomyzidae > Tetanocera > Tetanocera ferruginea. Next base: position 61,439,496 of record OY282640.1, on the reverse strand, counting down.
ATCCAAGTAAAGGCTCCAAATTCATTGGAACGCGCCTCTGTACACGTTTACACAGTTGATGTTTATTGTTGCTGGTTGTGGCGCGTCTCACGCAATTGCCATGTGGGTGTGAGTGTATCTGTGTTTTTTTTTTTTGTACTGTGGTTCAGGCTACTCTCTGGCGTATGAGTGATGATTTGGGTTTGTTGCTGCCTCTTGGCGGCATTGTTTGCTTTACTTTTTTTGTTATTGTTGTTTTTGTTGTTGTTATTTCTTTTGTTGTAACCATTTTACCCAACTAACGTAAATAGCAATTGAAATTCGTTTTGAATTGAATTGTATTTGTATTTGTATTTGAATCTGTGTGTTGCGACTTTTTGCACAGTTTGGGTTGTGTTTATTATGGCGTTATCCTGTTTGGCAGCATGTTTGTCTCGAAAGGTTACCATTTGACTTTTTCAATGGAAAAATACGGTGAAAATGTAGACCATAGAAATCTAAAAATTTACATACACAACGTTTTTTGCCGAATTTGAAAGAAAATATCTGATTATTTGTTAGGCATAATTTTTCGATTAGGTTGATGAAAAATTCGTTTCTTTTTTTTTCATGAAACGTTGAAGGAAAATCAGGATTGTTGCCACTTATCCAAATCAATATTTTGTTTTGACGTAGAATTACGTCTTACAGCGCGGTTTGTATGGGGTCGTTTTAACAGATTTTTTCAAGGTCATTATGCAACGTTTTTGGCGAATACTTTAGGGTTTACCTACAGCCTTTAATACTCTTCGTTCAAAGATAATATATATACTTAAATATCAGATATATCCTGCGCTGAATGAATATCTAACTTTGGATTTTGTCACTATTATATTAAAGTCACAAAATAGTAAAATATAAGAAGAAAAATGCATGTTTTATATAAGAAAATCAATCATCAGCTGCTTATGTGCCTGCTGCTTTCTTTGTTTTTCTTTCGATGTTTATGCTTGCATGCTTTGGTTTTGCACGAACTGATTGGTTCGCTTTGGCAGCATTGTAAGCATTAGTTCGCATTGGGTTTATGTATGCACTACTGTTCTAGTATACTATTTTGAAACCAGAGTTCATGAACCTCTTTTCAACTCAGTCAATGAACTCAAACTGTCAAATTTAACGAAACGGGTCTGTGATCCAGTTAGATTTAGCTCTTATGAAAAAAAAACGAGTTGGATCATATTTCTTTTTATGCTTTTACCCAATAGATGGCATCAAATTTTAATTTTTGCTTATAATGCAAATTAATTTGGATTCCACATCCCACTAGCACTAGCGAGTGTAGTTTGCAAACTATACATCGAACAGAAATTGTAGCGAGCAAACTTAATATCAGACAGAGACGAGAGGAAAGGACATGTGCTCAGCGTGAAATATAGTAACCATACGATTTTTTAAAAATCAGGGTCTTAATTTTAATTTAAAATTAGTAGCTAAACTGACTGTAGCTCGCAAACTATATATCGGGCAGAGACGAAAGTGGCACCAATGGAAAGTGCATTTGCTTCGCCTTCTTTTCAACTAAGTCAATGAACTCAACCTGCCAAACTTAACAAAATGATCGAAAAAATTTGAAATTTTGCTTGTTTTTTTTTGCTTGCTCATTTAATCATACTTACTATTTAACTTTTTCTTTGTTTTGGCATCGATAAGTAGTCCATAATTGAGTGTTATTAATTTATTTTTTAATTTTTGGAAGATCAATAAAAATACGTGCAAAATGAACAAAACAATCGGGCCAAAGAGACAAAGTAGAAGAGGTAACAACTTAAACGGAATTCTACGTCTACACTTACGATACTATCGAAACTGTTTCTATTTTTTTTTTCTGTTTTGACCAAAAAAGGCTTAGAGAACAGTTACCCACGAGTTTAAAAAGGCTGCTTCGTGGGCTATCATTTTATTTGTTGCTCTAAAAATGTTCATAAATTATTAAAGAATATTTCTTTAAACTTTAGAAATAATTTTGCCAGAAATTTGTTTCGCTCATTCATAGTGTTAGCAAGCCTTCATCATGGCAAATAGTTGATTGCGAAGCTCAAAAATGTGCAGATTTTGTTCGTTTGTGTGACTCAAAAGCATCGTAGTGCTGAAAATAACTATAAATTTCCGTTTAAAATAGCACTACAAAGATTTTTCAAATCATTTAATTTTTTTAATTTGAAATAACAAAAGTCTATGTAAAGACAGAATTCTTCTATTTACAGAATAGTTTTAACATTTCTAGCTAAGACATGCCACTAGTGGAAATGTAGAAAATAAAATAGAGCTTTGCAACAAACTGAATGTCGCTTTTTGCGCACCAATTTAGAAAATTAGCTCTCAGCTGCAAATGTAACTGCTTTGAATAAAAAGAATATTTTTGAAGTGAAAAAATGCTAAAAAATGCAATAACATAAAATGACAAAAAATATCAACTTTCAAATCTATTTTTTTCTTTATGTTTTTCCTGTAATTTTACATGGTTTTTCTAACCTAACCCTACTTTGAACAATGTAAAAGAGGATAGTTTTGGAATTGTTGAGTCAGAATAGTAAAAATGTATTATTATCAAAGGAATGGCGGCTCAAATATATAATCTTCTAATATATAAAATCAAATGTTTGTCTGTTTGTCTGCCTGTTTGACTGTCTGTTTGTCTGTCTTCTAATATAATCTTCTAATATATAAAATCAAATGTTTGTCTGTCTGTCTGCCTGTTTGACTGTCTGTTTGTCTGTCTGTCTGTCTGTCTGTTCCATATAGGCTCACGCAACGTTTATTGAGCTGAAATTTGGACACCGAGTACCTTTTATAGTACGAAAGAACATAGGGGGTGTACAAAAGTGGGCGGAAGTATGTGGGCGTGGCAATCTATAATAACTTCTAAACGTCTGGACCGATTTAAATGAAATTTGGTATGAAGGTTCAACTGCTCCCAAAATAAAACATAAGCCATAAAAAATTCCAAAGATTTACGCAAGAGGGCGCTTTAAGTAGTGCATTTTTAAGACTCAATAACTCCTGAACGCCTGTACCTTTTTCAATACAATTTGGTATGAAGGTTCATCTGCAACCAATATAAAGCATAGGTAAAAAGTGGACGGAAGTATGTGGGCGTGGCACTCTGTAATAACTTCTAAGCGCCTGAACCGATTTCCATGAAATTTGGTATGAAGGTTCAACTGCTCCCAAAATAAAACATAGGCATTAAAGAATTCCAAAGACTTCCGCAAGAGGGCGCTTTAAGTAATGAATTGTTAAGATTCAATAACTCCTAAATGACTTAATCAATTTTAATAAAATTTGGTACGTGAAATAACACTGACTCTGCAACAGAATTAAGGCTATTTAAATTTCAGAAAACTTCCGTGAGACGGCACTTTATTCAATCAACTATGTTCGGCTCATTCACGTCAAAGCCGATGAACCAATTTTGATGAAACTTGCCAAGCAATTCCCAATAGGCAATTAAGCCAGCGCTCTTCAAACGAAGGCCTGCATTGACTGCTACTTTTGATGACCAAACACATCCTTTTCTCGCTGCTCTTATGAGCCTTTCTTGAAGGCCTTCTATTTCTGCACAAAAGTCAGCAGAACAAACTTTTTTCCCTTCAAAGACTAACTTTTCATATACTTCAGGGCAACTTTTTCGTTTAAAGTCAAAATATATATCAATTTTAAAATATGATATAATTCTTACTGCTGTATAAAAGTTTATAGATTGAAATTAAACTAACATAAAAAAACATAGATAAAGGTTTAAAAGAAAACAATTTTTTTTCAATACTTTTTGTGTACCCCTTCTTTTAGCCATTCTTAAAAAGTGCATCTATCAGGCCTCTTTTGAGCTATCGGAGCGGAAGGCCTGCGAAATTTTCCCATTTCATATAAAAAAGAAAGTATACTTGGATATGATTGTGGAAGCACTTCGAAATCTATATGAAGGCCTGCTAGTAGCGCTTCGAAGTGCTGCCATTGCCGACTGGGTTGTATCTGTTACTGAAATAGATCCTATGCTTTTAAAAGTTCTTTCGACAAAAAGCAAGGAATGAGCCGAAGGCAAACGAAGTCAAGAACCAAAGACGAACGAACAAAAAGAAGTTTAACGAATACCAGCAGAAGCTATATAAAGATGAAAAAAAATTAACTGAACAGTATCGACCAAAACCGAAGTTGAACGAAAACAATCCAAAAAGCGAATGGAATTTATTTGAGATAAAATTGCATATTAAATGCATGCTTAGAAAAACTTTAAACGCATTTTTCTCGAAATGACTTTTCAAACTGCACTCAGAAAATAGTTTCTTAGAATATGATAAAATAGGCATCATATTTAGAGAAAATTGGTATTGCGATCCTAAAATTCTCTAGAAATGATAAAATCCTTCTATGAAAAAGAGAAATACATAAAAATAATTCGATTTTAGAGAAAAAGACTCTTTATTTTTGAGAAAAAATTTGTTTTTATTGAATAAAATACTCCTCATAGTGAATTTTTTATCAAAATACAGGAACAAATTTTCATTTTCAAAAAATTTTTCTGTATAAATGAGAACTTTTTTGTGTGAGAAATATATATGTCATTATAAGAAACATTGAAATATTTTCATTTCCTAGAAGTATATTTCTTCGAAAATGTAAAAATTTATACTAATTGAAGAAAATTTTATTTGAAAAGAGAAAATTGCTTTTATCGAAAATAGAGAAATTTTTCACCGGAGGAAGATATGTGTTTTTTTTCTGAGTGCGGGTGTCCATTTTCCTCCGAAACCAGACGTCAGATCGAGACGTTGTAGATGTCATTTTTTGTTTTAATCATGTCTGGCAGGTAGAGTTTACGGAAATTTGACTAAAAACTTTCGACTGAAGGAGGGGGCAAAACACCAAAAAACAATAATTTAAAAAATTTTAAAATTGAATTATTAATTTTAAAAACTTTAAAATGAGAGCAGTTTTGACAATCGTCCTCTTTCTGTGCTCGAGAAACAACCCCGAGTAACACCGGGTTACATCCTATTGTAATACAATAATATAATCTCTAGCTCTAGAAATTAAGCTCTAAATTATTTGTAAAATATTTTTTCGCAAACTATTATTGTATGAAAATTGACAATATGACAGTTTAAAGGATTTTTATATATAATTGTAATAAATTATAGATTTCCATTTTTTTTCTCATATTTTCCATAGGTTTTTAACAAATATTTAGCTATTGAGGGTGTGAAGCTGACTTCCTTCAGCCATCTTTTCTTTAATCTTTCACATGTTAACTGTTCCATGCAACTGTTTGATGCGTGTACTGTGAGCGTCAAAATAAAGTGTACACTTTTTGTAAATGAGTTACAACACATACACAAAAGTCTTCAATACTGTAATAAGTCTTAAAACTTATTATATTTTGAATTATTGTTAAAGTCTCTCTTAATATTAGTCTACTCTTAATATTAAAAGTCTTCCATATAATTTACCACAATAACAAAATATTTCATACAAACAAAAATAGTCCATATTTTTCGCGTCAAAACAAAGTGTACACCTGCATAGTTTATTTATTTATTTATTTATTGGCCAAACAAGGCAATTTACTTAATCTAATAGTTTTAGTAATTTTTTTTTTGTTTTAATTATTTTTTTCTCTCTCTCCTTTCCTTGTTTTTGTGTTCAACGATATGCAATTCGATGTAGGCGTAATCCGCCCACCTGAACGACATGATTACAAGAACATGACAAAAAGAAAAGGCAAGAAGAAAAGAACAATTAGGGGTAATATTATAATGCTAAGGTCTATGTTTTAAACATTATAATATAATTTATACAGTTATTCTACACCTGCTGAAACAAGGAGATAGAAAAGGGACTAGAGAGGGTTCACTTAGATGTGACATTCAGAGATGGTAAATGAATATTTAGGGTGAGAAAAACTATTTGGATCCTTGGGTCTATGTGACCATGTGTACCAAGTTTCATGCAACTATCTCAACTCCTTCTTCTTATCCTGTGTTTACGTACAACACACAGATGGACGGACGGACGGACGGACAGACGGACGGATGGACGTACGGACGGACGAACAGACGGACAAGGCTTAATCGACTCACGAGGTGACTCTGATTAAGAATATATACACTTCTCTATACCGGACTCGCTTATTTCTAGGTATTACAAACGTTTGCACAAAGTTTATATACCTTGACCTTTCAGGTTAAGGGTATAAACATGACAAATAAAAGATACGTACAGTATTATTATTATTAAATAAACATTAAATAATACTGTACGTATCTTTTATTTGTCATGTTTATACCCTTAACCTGAAAGGTCAAGGTATATAAACTTTGTGCAAACGTTTGTAATACCTAGAAATAAGCGAGTCCGGTATAGAGAAGTGTATATATTCTTGATCAGAGTCACCTCGTGAGTCGATTAAGCCTTGTCCGTCTGTTCGTCCGTCCGTACGTCCATCCGTCCGTCTGTCCGTCCGTCCGTCCGTCCATCTGTGTGTTGTACGTAAACACAGGATAAGAAGAAGGAGTTGAGATAGTTGCATGAAACTAATAATAATATTATATTACTAATATTACTTATTTCTAGGTATTACAAACGTTTGCACAAAGTTTATATACCTTGACCTTTCAGGTTAAGGGTATAAACATGACAAATAAAAGATACGTACAGTATTATTATTACATAAATATCATATTTAATTATCTGCCAGATGACACACAAATGATTGCTTTACATATAACAGTTTGGTTGCTGCATTAAAAAAACTAGATCAAAGTCCAACAAATACAAATCACCCTGTATCTCAAAAAATCGACTTATAAGGGAAAAACTGAGTATACATAGGCGAAGAATCAGCGTAAAAATTTCTTATAGAAATGTAATTCAGGTCTCTGAATAAACAATGTTCCTGAATTTGTAGATAAGTGTAATAATTACTTTTTATAATAAGACTACAGGGAGAGAAAAAAATTGGGCTAAAATCAAGCTCAAAGTGTTCGTAACTGAAATCAGCTCAATAGAGCTCAAAACCATTTCGTTTTTTGAAAAACATTTGTACTTAATAAGTGAAATCTTAGGCTTGTTTGTAAAAAAATTAATTTTGTTGTTGTTGTTTTTGCTCATCAAGCAAAAATATCAACTGAGTACGTAATTTTCAGTTGGTTTTTGTGCCTGTTAGTATAAAAGTGCAGAAAATAAATTAAAAAATTCTATTTTCCTGGCCGAATGTGATCAAATATATCTAATTTTAACAATGAAAATATAATATATATTATTCTTGCTTGTCATCCTTTTTTGGTTTTTTTTTTTTTTTTTTAATAAAATGTCTTGCAGTCATACCTAAATTGGAGCGTAGACTGTTTAACGCTTCTCAAAAAAGGTAAGCGCCATACCGTAATTGAAGCGTTTCGTAAAAATGTCAAAATCTTATTTTAATGCCAAATATTTATGAAGTGTCTAAAAAAAATTAAAAAAAAAACTGTTTTCATTCATGAAAACTTCATGATTAGCTCCAAGATGACTTATGTGCACTTTTATGGTTTCTGTTCTGTGGCGAAAACACGCTGCATCTATTTTTGATGAGGCCTTCACAACTCTTTTCGGTTTCGTGGTCTTGTTGGACATAAGCAGGTGGTTAAGAGAATTGTTACCAAAGCGCCAACAGGTCCCATAAGATTTCTTGCTGCCAATATTGACGATATGTTGCTTTTGAAACCTATTGCCCGTAGATTCATTGATCAGAAATTTTATAAAATGTGAAAAAAACAATTCCGATTTATTTATGTTTGTGACTTACTGACAATTAGTTCTTAACGCTCTGTCAAAATTGGAAATTCAGATGGGTTGGCCTTAGCGCGTTGTTTATTTCGGTATGCTTCATACAAAATATTCGAACATGAGAAAACTTTGACAGTTAAACAACGCTAACGCTCCAATTTAGGTATGACTGTTAAATTGTGTATTTTGTATTTGTATTTATTTTTTGGCTTTGGATATATTTTGACATAAATTGGGCTTAAGTGAGCATATTAATTTTTTAATAAACAATCCAAAAATTGCTTATTTGGACACATGTGGGCATATTAATTTTTCGATAAATGATCCAAAAATCACATTTATTGTGCTTGAATGGGCGTGTTAATTGTTTGATAAACAATCACGTTATGGCAAAATTAATTGGTTTGGTATTGTTTGTAGCTCAAATTTCTCCCCACGATTACTGCGTAGGTGGTATATTAATTTTTTCACAACGTTTGTAACGCCTATAAGAAGGCGTGGTCTATATAAAAAGTGCATATATTCTTGATCAACATCACCACCTGAGTTGATTAAGCCATGTCCGTCTGTCCAACTGTGGACATGATTGCAGCCGTAATATTGAAACTATCGTACTGAAATTCAATATTTGAACTTTTTTCTAAAAACCAAAGATCAAGTTCTAGAATGGGCTAAATTTGATGAAAACCACGCCTACCTTAAATACAACCTCAATAATGAAATTTTTTTAAAGAAGCTAATATTTAAGGTAAAAATCTTAAATTCAGTAGCTGTGTATTTCATGCAAAAACTGAGGTGTTTTTGCACACACCCACCTCCCATACAACCCTAAAATTGAAAACTTTATAAAGAGGCTTATGTCGAACATAAATAAATAAAATAAGGTATTTATTGAGTATATATCAAAACTAAGGCGTGCTCGAAAATGGGCATCATCCAGCAACAAACACGCCCACCTCCCATACAACACCAAAATTGAAAAACTTTATAATAGGCTAATATTTAAACTAAAGAACTGAAATTGGGTATTTTGTATTTTATAGCAAAACTGAAGCATGTTAGAAAAATTGGCGAAAAAAACTACCCAAAAACACGCCTTCATCCCATACAACCCCAAAATTTAAAACTTTATAAAGAGGCTTGTCTTTACTCTATAGTAAAAAAATTTGATATGCATGTATTTTAGACCTCATTAAAATAGTCAAATTTTTACAAATATCTAAATAATTAATAGGCTAAGGTTTTTTTGTGACTTCAACTCCTCCCAGACCAATGGACCGATTTTATTGATTCAGATGTCCACTAAGGGAAAAAGTTATGTAGTCAGTACAGAGACAGCTATGTAAAATCTATGCACTGCAACTTGTATGAGAACGCAACGAGAGCAGTATTTACTGAGTAAAGGGAGCGTGTACTGACTACATATCAATTTATTCACTTTTTAAAATGAATAAAAAATGTATTCAATACATCATGTTATGTGTTGAATACATAGCAGACTTCAATAGATACAAGCAACGTGTACTCAATCAACGTGTTATGTAATTTTTTACAAAAACTTTACTCAACACATAAAATATAGACTCAGTACACGTCCCCTTTAAACAATTGAAGTGACACATTTATTCAGTACATAACATATGGACTCAGTACACGTATCTGTTGCACATCGGCACACGATTTTGCTGTTTTATGTCATTCGTTTCTTGATTTTCAAATAAGCAACACCTCTAAAGTATGTAGAAAGTCAGAGCGTTGTTTATCCACTGTACTCTAGAACAAAAGCGATGATTGGATAAGATTTAAATGGCTGGGTTCCTATAAGTAATTGTCAATTATTTTGTGAAATCTAGTCATTTCTTTATTAAGTTATTTATTGCATGTGTTGAGAGGGTGATTTACGCACAGACATTATGCATGTACTCATTGCATAAAATTATGTTTTTAACATGTGTAATGAGTAAATGATGTATGTACTCATTATATAAATGTATGCACTAAAATATGTAATGAGTAAATTATGTATGTACTCATTACATAAAATTATGCATTTAAAATATGTAATGAGTAAATAATGTATGTACTCATTGCATAAAATTATGTACTCCAAATATGTAATGAGTAAATTATGTATGTACTGAGTCAATAATCTATGTAATACGTACATAAGATCTTTACTCATTACATAAAATTATTTGTAACAGTTTGTGATGAGTACAGTGTGCATGTACTCACCACATACATCCATGAATTCACGACAAATATTTATGCGTTGAGTACATAAAATTCTTTATTGACTACATAATCGCTTAAAGCATTATGTAGTCAATAGAGATTTCAACATGTACTCAACACATGAAAAATGTAAAATTTTTGTGTGCAGAAAACTATGCGATGAGTACATAAATTTATGTATTGTGTCCATAGGTTTTTCCCTCTGTGTCATTAAATCAGGTTTAGGCTGTAGATGTGCAAACCACTTTTAAAAATTGTGATTTCGCTTCAGAGGGTTCCTAACCTTTTAAAACAGAAATACAATTTTTGTACAAATAATCCCTATTCAACCAATTTGAAATTCAGTTTGAGGAGAGCTTATGAATTTATCGAATTTGAATTTTTTTCAAAACTAAAAATGTTTTACCAAAATTATCCTTTATGCATTCCTCAAATGTCAATTGTCAATTGTCCGAAAAATGCAGTTCCAAAATCAAAAGTTCCACTTTCCGAGCAAACAACTCAGTCAAATTTTAACGGTTTTTAAAATTTTTTTTGTTTTTCTTAATTTTTGTTCAATTTTCTTTGAAATGTGTTGACAATTAAAGTAATTATCTTACCAGATATATTCTTAATGAATTTTCTTAATATTGCCTGTAGTTGTTTAACGTGTATTTTTACCAAACGCCAATACAGAGAAAAAAAAACTATCTGAAATTTAACGTTTTATATTTGGAAGCGAATATCTCTGTCAGTTTATAAAAAATTTAATTTATTTCTTCTTTGTATTTAAATGTATTTAAATTGACTTAAATAAAATTTTAACATTTTTAACGTAACTTTATTATTTATTTTTTAATCATTGCCTTTAAAAAGAGTCCACTTAATTGAATGTTTTCTCAAAAAATTGTATAAAAATTGTTTTTGTTGTAAAAATAAAATAAATTCAAATTTGCATTTTTGATTATCTTTAATTATTTTGAGTTTTTTTAAGGCGAATTTGTTTTTGTATGGCAAAAAAATTAATAAATACTATGCGTCATCGAAAAAATTTTTTTTGAGTTTTTTGTCATTTTTTCATCGGAATATGCTATAAATTGATGTTGTTGGTGTTCTGTAAGTATTTTTAATTAATTTTTTAATTATATCTTAGTAGTATTTTTTTTTCTAAAATCTATTTTATAATTCGTTTTTATTTAATTTAGTTATGTTTTATAGCATTAAAAGTTAAGCAGCGATGTTGTTGAATAGTAATAATATTTATCTCGGTTACATTTAAAATTTTAGTGTCAGATCATAAGTTTAAAGCATTCAGATGTTGATCTTTTATATCATTATTGAGACTGAATATATCGTTATTGAGGAAAAAGCTGCTTGAATAGAATATCATAAATTAAGCGTCTATTATGTTGCTAACATTTAATTTTTATTGAATTGCTCGAATTCGGGCAACAGGTTTACTAGTAATTAATGCGCATAATAAATTTTTTACAAACAACACTGTCAGGCTTTCGACGTTTTAATACCAACAAAATTATCAAACTTAGATGAAAATCGTGACTAAGAAGTAAACAATCGCAAAATCAAATCTTTACAGAATTACTAAAATAACTTTTTCAAAATTTTGCAATTTGCAAAAGAAAAGATAATTACTGCTTTGATAAAGTGAGGAGCACATGTAGTTCCAATTTGGTTTTGTGGCATTTGTGCGTAACAGTTACCGTTCAAAGATTAATAGATTTAATGGCGTTCTTTTAAAAATAAACCTAAAACAATAGAGCTAAGACAAAATTAGCTGCACTTATGTCAGGACTGAGAATTTAATTTAAGACGTAGACAGAGATTTTAATTTAAATGCCAGAGCATAAAACTGAAGAAGGTTTATTTTATACATGTTTGTTTTCTCATCTGAATAATCAAAAAAGGTCAAGTATTTGGGTGTAACATGCAAAAAATGAGTGAGTTGAAACTGCCATCTAAATAATGTCAAAAGTTGTGACCTATAATCAATTTGGGCATTATAACTTGAAGGTCAAAGCAAGCTTTAAATATACTGCTTCTGTGCTTTACTTTGGTTGCACGAAATGGTGCTTTTCACAGTTGCGATAAACTTAACGACTTGCTTACTTAACTTAAGCAAAAGCAATTAGAAATTGTCCATGAAGACTTAACATCGACACGACATTGTAACGACCTTGAATATTAAGAAAGTTGACGCTGTCTATTGTTTCGTATGACAATTCATGTGAATACTAACCTCAAGTATGAGGTTTGAGCAGAAAACTTTTTATTTCCTTACTTAGCAAATAAAGAATTGCATAAATTTAACAGAAAACTCGTTGAAAAACTAAGTTAAACAATCAGTATAATCGTATAATACAAATAATAGTTGTAATATATTTGTTTCCACTTATTAGTTTTGCAAATATTTACTTCAACATCGCTGTGTGCAAAAATATTATTAAAATATAACGCTTTCAATGCTTTGCTTTGACTTTCCTACTGGGTCATAATCGCACATAGCAAAGCTTAGACAAACACACATATGTAAACTGACATGCACACAAGTAACTAATTTAATGTTCCAATTTATTATCGTCATTTTATATGCAGCGCTTTGCATGTAGCAACAACAAAATCACACGCAAGATATTCAACACACAACAACACTAACTTTAACAACAAAATACATCCTGCAACTTTGTATGCAAGAAAGAAATTGTTGGCAAAAATGCACAAAAAGTTTATTTGCACAGCAACAACAGCGTCAGAAAATCACTGCAGGACAAAAGTAACAATAAGTGCAAAAAAAAAAAAAAAAAAAACATGCTACAACTTTTTAAGAAAGAAAGAAAATCATATTTTCTAAAAAAAGCTAGATGTTTTATTTTGCTGCTTATTGTTGCTTTCTTGCATCTTCTTCAAGTTGCTGCTTCTACTTGTTATACTTCTTCATCTACGGAACGAAGTAATGCAAACAGATTAATATTAATTTTTTTTTCTTCTTTTTCATTTTCTTAAACTATGAAAAAATTTCCCACCACAAAACTTGAACATAACTGAAAGAAGAAAAAAACCACAACAACAAAGAAATAAACTGAGCAAATAAATAAGATAAGCAACATAGAAATAAAAATAAAAATAGAAGCTAAATATTTTTCATGCTTATTGTGAGCAGCTTTTACAGCATGAAAACACACACACACACACTTACACATGCACAGACACATACAAAACATAATGTTTGCAGTTAGACGCTCTTACCGTGCATCGAAGATGGTGAAGAGATATCGCGACGCTTCCTCTGCTGCAGTTTGTTGTAGCTGCCACTTCCGCTTGCATTACCGTCTGCATCGTCGTCGCCGTTTTCTTTGCTGTTGCGGCTGCTTCTTGTAAACTTTCGTTCATTCTTAACAATTTCGCTATCGTCGTAAGGCAACGTTGTGCTGCAATAGAAGAAAAGAAAACCAAAATATGATGAAGAGCAGCATAACAACAATAACAACTTAGTTAGAACTAGTGCATTTAAAGAAGGTACGTTCCATAAAAAACCTAAAGAAACAAAATTGAAATAGAAATAAACTTAAAACATTGTAAGAAACCAACATAAATACAACAACAACAAAAAAGACAACAAAAATAACAATTTTCTTACATATTTAAGAAACATGAGAAAATTAATGTTTATTTGCTTATTTTTGGCTTTCAAGTTGTTTGTGTCTTTTCTTAAAATGCTTTAAGTGCACTTAGTTAAGCGGTTTTTGTGTAGCTAGCATAACGACGTTATTTTAAAAATTATTGTTCATTTATAATTGGTTTTTGAAGAAAGTTGTTTGTTTGAGCTGGGAAAATAACGAACAACATACGATATATAATGCTCTTTATGCGTCTCTATCATGTTGGTGCATCGGTGCGTATGAGTGATTTTAATTAAGTTGAAATTGCTACGCAATAGCTTAGCTTTGGGCTTAACAGCTTTGGAATAGCTTGTATTAAAGTATGTCTTTCTTGATTTGTGTTTTATGTTTGTGCCAAAAAGATAACCACCTCCATCTAAAAGAAGTTTCATTTTGATTCAAAGACATCAGTATCAGCAGCTAAAGCTATGCATACTATACATTGATATAAAATGAGAAGAAAAAAAATAATTTTTTACTAAATGCTTTGAACTTTAAGCATGTTCAAACAGATTTCCGTATCCACTTTGTTTTCTTAACAATGTTTGCTATGCTTTGTTATTCTTGTTGAATATGTTATGTGAGAGCACAACGTGGCGTATGAGTGATTTTAATTAATGTGCATGAGGTAAATGCCTAGAATACCAGTTGTTCTCATTAAGTTTAAGGGATCGAATTAACTACCGCTAGGCACTTAAAGTCATTCGAGAAGAAACATTAACATTTTTCCAATCTACCCAACCTTGTAGGCATTGCTGAATGCTTGATACATTGAATCTTAAAAATGTGCGACACAAGCATGTCGTCACCAAAAAACCAAAACATTGCTGCAAAAATTTCAAGTCGAATTTTTGTTTGATGATGATGAATCAATGCCAAATGTTGCTAAACAATTTTAGTTTCTATTCTATTGAAGCAATTTGAAAGAAAGAATTCTTCTAAGTCTTTGTAATTTTAAAACGTTTTTGGCTTCTTCTAAGGAGGACTTCTTGGATTTTACCTGATTTGAACCTAGTTTATAGCATTATCACAGGAATGAATGTGCTGTCCTGCAACATCTTGACTTAAAATCCATTTTTCTGCAGGTATACTTTTTTACTATCATTCACGTGAGACGAAATACCTGATAAGGTCGTTAGTGAAATTGTTGACAGCCAAATTTTAGAAACTGTGCTCGCAGGTTTGATTTCTGGAATACTATTTCGGTTATATTTATCAAGAAAATGACTACCTGCCGTTCTATGATATGACCCTGCAAGACTTCTTTAACCGAAACTCCAACACATTTATACAATTTTCGATGAACACCAATACAAACAAACATACTTGTCCCGTTTTTGTGTTACAATGATGTTTATGGGAAAGTAAAGATTCAAAAAACTTATTTTTTTGAACTTAGCTAAGTTGTGTATGTGAGAAAGAGTTTTTAGCGGCCATAGTATTAAGCAGATGTCTTTAAAGACCTTAAAGAGGTTAAATTGGTCGACCAAACACTAGGAGGTAATTTTTAGCCACATAGTTTATAAATGTTAATTTATTTCATTGCTTTTTTTAATAATCTTAATATGTAATAAAAATAACCTAAAAGTAAAAAATAATTTTATAAAAACAAAATTAACGTTAATTTATCTTTTATGACTCACAGTATTTTAATTAGCTATAACCGATATTCTAGTTACAACTAACTAATAATTTAGTTATATAACTGGTCTGAACTAAATGCATTTTTTGTCACAGCTGACATGAGTAAGCAAGAGAACTAATTTTGTAAGACATTAAAATACTTGCATTAGAAGTTGATAAGAATTCACGCGTATGCACGAGTTTTGTTTAGATTTCTCGCATTGCCCTTAACAAACTAATAGAAACTTCTTTCTACAGAACGACCACAGTTCCCAGCTTTACGGGTTAAATAACGAATAATTTAAGCAGTACTTGTCTTACAGAGTAGTAGAGCCCAATTTCGAATAAAGAAAAACTAAAAAAAAAAGAATTGGCCATTTCAGGCCGTGAAAGCACTTTGACAGATCACGTTCACAATTGACTCGAGAAGGACTTAAAAGTTTTACGAATTTAAAATAGCTAAAATGCATGTCCTCAAGAACATTAACAAGGCATTATTTAATCTCTGAAATTTGCCATTGACTGCAGAGCGGTGGCGGCCAATCAGTTAAATCATTTCTATTGTATTAACATTCTACGTGATTTCAATCCGGGTCTGCTGAGATTCGTTGGCCTGCATGGCCATGGCTTCCATTAAGAAAAACTAAAACTCTAATTCATAGAGCACAGATAACTGAACCATCAACATTAAGTTGATTGTAACACAAACGCGTGAAATGAAAACAATCAAGCAATGTCTGGTATCGGGCACTAGTCTTAAAAACTATACCCTCTACGGAAAGCATTATAATCCAGCTAGAAAACAAATTTATTGTTGTTCAATTTATATTTTAAATGGAATTATTAGATTACCAAACAAAATTTTTTTCAGAAAAATAGGTCCGTTTTCTGGACATTTTTCTTAACATCAATCAAAACAAGTTAAAAAGTCTACAGTCGGTTTAGCCCGACTATGAAATACCCTAAACCTACTTTTTCAAAATACTATAATAGAATTGAAAATGGACGTGCCCGTGGAATGATGAAGCTCTTATTTTATATGCATTTCCGTTTTGATGAAAAATTTACAAATACCAATTTTCCATCCCCTGTAGCTCACATGTTAATGTTTACACCGTAAACCTGAAAGGTCAGGTTATATTAACTTTGTACCAACGTTTGTAACGCATAGAACGAAGCGAGTCCGGTACAAAATAGCATATATATTCTTGATCAGGGTTACATCGTGAGTCGAGTTATCTATGTCCGTTCGTCCGTCCGTTCGTCCGTCCGTCTGTGTGTTGCCCGTAAACACAGGATAAAAAGAAGGAGTTGAGATAATCGAATGAAACTTGGTACACATGGTCACATGAACCCAATGATCTACACCATTGAATATTTTTGGAATCCGCCCACGGACACGTCTACCTCTCATACAACACAAAAATTTAAAACTGCATAAATGAGCACATAATAAACCTACAACAATTAAATTAAGTATGTATGTATTTTATATCAAAATCAAAATGTTTTCGAAAAATGGGTGTCATCCGCCCACGGACATGCCCACCTCCCATACAACCAAAAAGTAAAAACTCAATAAATAAGCTCGTGTCTAACCTACAGAGATAAAATTTGGAACGTATGTATCTTATATGAAAACAGAGTATCTTTATCAAAACAAAGATTTTTTCGAAAAATGGATCTCATCCATCTACGGCCACGCTCACCTTCCATACAACCAAATATTGAAAACTCAATAAATAACCTCATGTTTAACGTACAGAGATAAAATTTGGTACGTATGTATTTTATATCAAATCAAAGACGTCTTCGAAAAATGGATGTCATCCACTTAAGGCCACGCCCACCTCCCATACAACCCAAAAATTTCAAACTTTATAAATAAGCTCGCTTTTAACCTACTGAGATACAATTTGATACGCATGTTTTTTATATAAAAACAAAAAATGTCTGCAAAAAATGGGTGTCATCCGCACACGGACACGCCCATCTTCTATACTACCCAAATATTTAAAACTCAATAAATAAGCTTATGTTTAATCAACAAAGATAAAATTTGGTACGCATGTTTTTCACAACAATTTGGACGTCATTTGCCTACGGACACGCCCACTTCCCATATATTCCAAAAATTGAAAACGCAATCAATAAGATTATGTTTGACGTACAGAGATAAAATTTGGTACGTTTGTATGTAATAACAAAACCAAGATGGCTTTGAAAAATGGATGTCATCCAAACACTGCCACGACCACCTCCCATACAACCCACAAAAACGAAAACAGTATAAAAGCGTTAACTGTGAGCTACTGGAATAAAACTTGGCATGAGTAAATTTTTCAACAATATTTAGGCTTCATCTGCCCACGGACATGTCCATTTTCAATAATATTATTGTATTTTGGAAAAGTAGGTTTAGGGTATTTGATAATCGGGCTAGACCGACTCTAAACTTTCTGTACTTGTTTTATAGTGTTTTCGCTATTGTTGGTTGTATCGAAGGTGGGCGTGTTCGTTGATGGATAACGCCCAGTTTTTGCATACATCTTTGCTTTGTTTTAAAATATGTGCATACAAAATTTTATCTCTATTTAGACAAACATACGCTATTTATGCAATTTTAAATTTTTTGTTAGTATGGGAGGTAAACGTGTCTGTGGGTGGATGACGTTCATTTTTCAAAAATTTCCTTTGGTTTTCTATAAAAAACATACGTACCAAATCATCTCTGTTACATAATCTGATTTATGGACTTTTCAATATTTGGGTTGTTTGTAATGTTTGTAGGTAATGGTCTATTTTGTCCATATAAATTACAAGATTTATTATGAAATATCTTAATATATAAAAGACAAGCGTCCTGCTCCGTGCCCTATATCGTAAAACATGTTAAGCCTGGACCAGAACCTATATCGTAAAACCTGTTCAGCCTGTACCAGAACCTGTTAGAAAATTATTCATATGAAATGTTTGTACTTACTAAACCTTTTGCTCTATATCGTAAAACATGTTTAGGCTGGACCAGAACCTGTTGTAAAATTATCCATTTGAAATGTTTGTACTTACTAAACCTTTTAAGACCTGTTCACAATGGACCAGAACCTGTTATTAAATTATGTATTGGAAATCTTTGTACTTTAAGACTATCGTCATTTTCCTCAACTACTATACATCAGACATCATGTCTTGCTATTACAGTGCTTCTTAATTAACAGAACCGCAACCTATTCGGTCTGCATAAACTGAACAGCAATTATTATATTCAGTGACGTTGGTGTCAATTGGAATTGCTAGAATTAAATCACAATGTTCGGTCTTCTGATCCAAGTTTTAGCGATTGGCTACTCAAGTTAGGAAATGGAGATGAAGATATCATAGAAATTCCAGATTATTTTGTTTGTAAAGGTTCGCTTATTAACCCTTTCAATGGCTTGCCTAGAATAATCGTGGACAATTTTTTTGAGCTTATATTCCCATCATTTAAGCAATAAAAAGATTAAAAAACTTCCCTCTGATTTTTACATGAGCTGCTTTGCTTTTGGCAGGCTGTCTAATATAATGGAAAAAACCACGATAACGTTGTATTATAATATTTTAGTTCAACTAAAACAACCGGAGACAAATGCAAATGCGTTATTTATGCAAATGTTATTATAAAAAAAAAAATTATGGTGATCGTGGCGTGCAGGTTAAGTGTATGGCTTAGTACGCTCGGAGCCCGAGTTCGATCCCCAGTCGCGGCGAAAAGTTTTTTCAATAAAAAATTTTCCAGATCGGTCACCACCTCAATGCAGACAATGGCAAACCTCAGAGAATAAATAATGCCATGTAAAGCTTCTTGAGAACATGAACTTTAGCCGTTCGGAGTCGGCATAAAACGTGTAGGTCCAGTTATCGGTTAATTGTGTGCAAACATTTAATAACACACATAACACAATTGATGATAAGAAGCTCGGTCAAAGTCCTTTCAAGGGCTGAAATGGCCAATTTGTTTTTTTTTTATTATAATAAAAAAATTATACTTTGCACACCAATCACAATACTCACTTTATTTGCAAAATTTATTAACATGCGATATAAAAAAATTGAAGGCTACTGTTGGGCATAAAATCGAAAATCTAACTAAGTTAAACGTTATATATCTCCCTAAAATTATTTTTGTCATGTTGGCACAACTTCACTTCATAGCACCAACCTATTTGATTTTAGAAAAAAACTTTGGAAAATAAAAAAAAAAAAAGAGTGCGTGTCAGCTCCGACGCGCGATTGGAGTTTACTTCTCATCGATTGTCTTGGAATTAAATATAACCATGTACAATAGGCAAAGTGGGGAAATATATAAGCTCATCATGTATAAACAGTTAAAATAATAAATTTCATTACCAATATGAAATGTCGTTACCAAAAACTGAGGAAATAAAATTGAAATAACTTAAACTCGAAACGTGAAAGAATGAAGTAAAATTTTTTACAAATCGTGAGGATTGAACCAAATCTAGAAGTCCCAGTGTTCTTCCAAAACTAAATCTATATTATGCTTATGACTCAAAAATTTTAAGACCAAATGGTCCAAATGTTCCATGGAACCCATAAAAGTTCCAATGACCCGCCTGTGACCTCAGATAATCCCATTGCATCCGATTGGCCATAGAATCACCCATTTTGGTCCAAATGTTCCATGGAACCCATAAAAGTTCCAATGACCCGTCTGTGACCTCAGATAATCCCATTGCATCCGATTGGCCATAGAATCATCTTTTTTGTTCCAAATGTTCCATGGAACCCATAAAAGTTCCAATGACCCGCCTGTGACCTCAGATAATCCCATTGCATCCGATTGGCCATAGAATTATCTTTTTTGTTCCAAATGTTCCATGGAACCCATACAAGTTCCACTGACCCGCCTGTGACTTCAGGTAATCCCATTGCATCCGATTGGCCATAGAATCACCCATTTTGTTCCAAATGTTCCATGGAACCCATAAAAGTTCCAATGACCCGCCTGTGACCTCAGATAATCCCATTGCATCCGATTGGCCATAGAATCATCTTTTTTGGTCCAAATGTTCCATGGAACCCATAAAAGTTCCAATGACCCGCCTGTGACCTCAGATAATCCCATTGCATCCGATTGGCCATAGAATCACCCATTTTGGTCCAAATGTTCCATGGAACCCATAAAAGTTCCAATGACCCGCCTGTGACCTCAGATAATCCCATTGCATCCGATTGGCCATAGAATCACCCATTTTGGTCCAAATGTTCCATGGAACCCATAAAAGTTCCAATGACCCGTCTGTGACCTCAGATAATCTCATTGCATCCGATTGGCCATAGAATCACCCATTTTGGTCCAAATGTTCCATGGAACCCATAAAAGTTCCAATGACCCGCCTGTGACCTCAGATAATCCCATTGCATCCGATTGGCCATAGAATCATCTTTTTTGGTCCAAATGTTCCAAGGAACCCGTAAAAGTTCCAATGACCCGCCTGTGACCTCAGATAATCCCATTGCATCCGATTGGCCAAAGAATCACCCATTTTGGTCCAAATGTTCCATGGAACCCATAAAAGTTCCAATGACCCGTCTGTGACCTCAGATAATCCCATTGCATCCGATTGGCCATAGAATCACCCATTTTGGTCCAAATGTTCCATGGAACCCATAAAAGTTCCAATGACCCGCCTGTGACCTCAGGTAATCCCATTGCATCCGATTGGCCATAGAATCATCCATTTTGGTCCAAATGTTCCATGGATCCCATAAAAGTTCCAATGACCTTCCTGTGACCTCAGATAATCCCATTGCATCCGATTGGCCATAGAATCATCTCTTTTGGTCCAAATGTTCCATGGAACCCATAAAAGTTCCAATGACCCGCCTGTGACCTCAGATAATCCCATTGCATCCGATTGGCCATAGAATCACCCATTTTGGTCCAAATGTTCCATGGAACCTATAAAAGTTCCAATGACCCGCCTGTGACCTCAGGTAATCCCATTGCATCCGATTGGCCATAGAATCATCCATTTTGGTCCAAATGTTCCATGGATCCCATAAAAGATCCAATGACCTTCCTGTGACCTCAGATAATCCCATTGCATCCGATTGGCCATAGAATCATCTTTTTTGATCCAAATGTTCCATGGAACCCATAAAAGTTCCAATGACCCGCCTGTGACCTCAGATAATCCCATTGCATCCGATTGGCCATAGAATAACCCATTTTGGTCCAAATGTTCCATGGAACCCATAAAAGTTCCAATGACCCGCCTGTGACCTCAGATAATCCCATTGTATCCGATTGGCCATAGAATCATCTTTTTTGGTCCAAATGTTTCATGGAACCCATAAAAGTTCCAATGACCCGCCTGTGACCTCAGATAATCCCATTGCATCCGATTGGCCATAGAATCACCCATTTTGGTCCAAATGTTCCATGGAACCCATAAAAGTTCCAATGACCCACCTGTGACCTCAGGCAATCCCATAGCATCCGATTGGCCATAGAATCATCTTTTTTGTTCCAAATGTTCCATGGAACCCATACAAGTTCCAATGACCCGCCTGTGACCTCAAATAATCCCATTGCATCCGATTGGTCATAGAATCATCCATTTTGGTCCAAATGTTCCATGGAACCCATAAAAGTTCCAATGACCCGTCTGTGACCTCAGATAATCCCATTGCATCCGATTGGCCATAGAATCATCTTTTTTGGTCCAAATGTTCCATGGATCCCATAAAAGTTCCAATGACCTTCCTGTGACCTCAGATAATCCCATTGCATCCGATTGGCCATAGAATCATCTTTTTTGGTCCAAACGTTCCATGGAACCCATACAAGTTCCAATGACCCGCCTGTGACCTCAGATAATCCCATTGCATCCGATTGGCCATTGAATCACCCATTTTGTTCCAAATATACTATGGAACCCATAAAAGTTTCAATGACCCGTCTGTGACCTCAGGTAATCCCATTGCATCCGATTGGCCATAGAATCATCCATTTTGGTCCAAATGTTCCATGAAACCCATAAAAGTTCCAATGACCCGTCTGTGACCTCAGATAATCCCATTGCATCCGATTGGCCATAGAATCACCCATTTTGGTCCAAATGTTCCATGGAACCCATAAAAGTTCCAATGACCCGCCTGTGACCTCAGGTAATCCCATTGCATCCGATTGGCCATAGAATCATCCATTTTGGTCCAAATGTTCCATGGATCCCATAAAAGTTCCAATGACCTTCCTGTGACCTCAGATAATCCCATTGCATCCGATTGGCCATAGAATCATCCATTTTGGTCCAAATGTTCCATGGATCCTATAAAAGTTCCAATGACCCGCCTGTGACCTCAGGTAATCCCATTGCATCCGATTGGCCATAGAATCATCCATTTTGGTCCAAATGTTCCATGGATCCCATAAAAGTTCCAATGACCTTCCTGTGACCTCAGATAATCCCATTGCATCCGATTGGCCATAGAATCATCTTTTTTGGTCCAAATGTTCCATGGAACCCATAAAAGTTCCAATGACCCGCCTGTGACCTCAGATAATCCCATTGCATCCGATTGGCCATAGAATCACCCATTTTGGTACAAATGTTCCATGGAACCCATAAAAGTTCCAATGACCCGCCTGTGACCTCAGATAATCCCATTGCATCCGATTGGCCATAGAATCACCCATTTTGGTCCAAATGTTCCATGGAACCCATAAAAGTTCCAATGACCCGCCTGTGACCTCAGGTAATCCCATTGCATCCGATTGGCCATAGAATCATCCATTTTGGTCCAAATGTTCCATGGAACCCATGAAAGTTCCAATGACCCGTCTGTGACCTCAGATAATCCCATTGCATCCGATTGGCCATAGAATCACCCATTTTGGTCCAAATGTTCCATGGAACCCATAAAAGTTCCAATGACCCGCCTGTGACCTCAGGTAATCCCATTGCATCCGATTGGCCATAGAATCATCCATTTTGGTCCAAATGTTTCATGGATCCCATAAAAGTTCCAATGACCTTCCTGTGACCTCAGATAATCCCATTGCATCCGATTGGCCATAGAATCATCTTTTTTGGTCCAAATGTTCCATGGAACCCATAAAAGTTCCAATGACCCGCCTGTGACCTCAGATAATCCCATTGGATCCGATTGGCCATTGAATCACCCATTTTGTTCCAAATATTCTATGGAACCCATAAAAGTTAAAATGACCCGCCTGTGACCGCAGATAATCCCATTGCATCCGATTGGCCATTGAATCACCCATTTTGGTCCAAACGTTCCATGGAACCCATACAAGTTCCAATGACCCGCCTGTGACCTCAGATAATCCCATTGCATCCGATTGGCTATTGAATCACCCATTTTGTTCCAAATATACTATGGAACCCATAAAAGTTTCAATGACCCGTCTGTGACCTCAGGTAATCCCATTGCATCCGATTGGCCATAGAATCATCCATTTTGGTCCAAATGTTCCATTGAACCCATAAAAGTTCCAATGACCCGTCTGTGACCTCAGATAATCCCATTGCATCCGATTGGCCATAGAATCACCCATTTTGGTCCAAATGTTCCATGGAACCTATAAAAGTTCCAATGACCCGCCTGTGACCTCAGGTAATCCCATTGCATCCGATTGGCCATAGAATCATCCATTTTGGTCCAAATGTTTCATGGATCCCATAAAAGTTCCAATGACCTTCCTGTGACCTCAGATAATCCCATTGCATCCGATTGGCCATAGAATCATCTTTTTTGGTCCAAATGTTCCATGGAACCCATAAAAGTTCCAATGACCCGCCTGTGACCTCAGATAATCCCATTGGATCCGATTGGCCATTGAATCACCCATTTTGTTCCAAATATTCTATGGAACCCATAAAAGTTAAAATGACCCGCCTGTGACCACAGATAATCCCATTGCATCCGATTGGCCATAGAATCATCCATTTTGGTCCAAGTGTTCCATGGAATCCATTAAAGTGCCAATGACCAGCCTGTGCCCTCAGATAATCCCATTGCATCCGAATGGCCATAGAATCATCCATTTTGGTCCAAATTCTCCATTGAATCCATTTAAGTGCCAATGACCTGCCTGTGACCTTAGATAATTCCATTGCATTCGATTGGCCATAGAGTCATAGAATCAAAGTTGAAAATTCAAGCATAACGCAAAAAAAGTTGAAAATTCAAGCATAACGCAAAAATAGTTGAAAATTCAAACGTAACGAAAAAAAGTTGAAAATTCAAGCATAACGCAAAAAATAGTTGAAAATTCAAACGTAACGAAAAATAGTTGAAAATTTGACTTTACCCCCTAATATAATTTCTTTATATGCAAATCGATTCTAAAGGAGTAAACTCCAAAAACTTTTCCGAAGTGTCCAATATAATGGACAAGTCCATTGAAAGGGTTAAATAGATTTTTGGCGATACTTTGAGTCCGAATATCATCAACCATTATTCCAAAATTGCTATCCTGTACCCAAAAAATTCCGAAGTGAACGAAGTCAACGAGCAAGTTCTAAATATTGAGTGATGATAGCGATAAACAAAATTGCCCTGCCGAGTTTTTGAATAAATTTTATCCTTCAGGAATGCCACTGCATAAGTTAAACCTCAAAATTGGAAGTATTATAATACTTCTTCGAAATTTCCATACCAAAAGAGATATCTGTAATGGAAGGTGGTTAGTTTTGAAAAACCTAAAAACTTAATTTATCACCGCACAAGTATTGACAGGTGCACTGGCGAACATTAAATAGTTTTCATACCTAGAATTGATTTGGCCCCGACAAACACAGATTTGCCTTTCACTCTCCGAAGCCGTCAATTTCCAGTTAAACTGACATTTTCAATGACCATAAATAAATTGCAAGGTTAAATATTGCAAAAAGTAGGAGTTGTTCTAAAAGAACTGGTATTTAGTCATGGGCAGTTTTAGCGGGCTGATGATGTAAAACTAAGCATTATAGATGGCAAGGTACAAGGTTAATTGGTTAAAATTCTAAAGCATGATTTTCACTATGTCAATTTCAATGGTCAGTTGTTGTCAGTCACATGAAAAATGCCAACACGTAGTCATTTTTTTCTGTTTGACAATGGCGAAAAATAGGAAAAACTGATCCCTTCACATGTTTATAGGAAAAATTGCAAAAAAAAGATGTTATTTATGTGATTTTTTAAACTTTTAAATTTCCTGTCAAACAAAAATGACTAAGGGCCAGTTTTTCAGTGCGGGCTTAAACTCGAGTCAAATTAAACTGAGATTAATTCACCAAAAAGAGATGTGAAAATCTGTTTAACTAGATATTGTAGCATTCGTTTAAGTTGAATTGACTTAAATTATCATATGATGTATTGTTTTTTGCTTAAACCGAGCTTAAACGTCCAATTTTGGTGAGTTAACCTTGGTTTAATTTGACTAGAGTTTACACCCGCACTGAAAAACTGGCCCTAAGTGAAAACCAAGCATAAGAATTTTTTTACTAGAAATGTTGTATGTACGGAAGTTTTATAAAAATAATTTAATAAACATGTTTTCAAATAAAAACCTTTGTATATAAATCCAATAAATTTTTTTGTCGCATTTTGTACTCTAAATGGTTCCTTCCCGTCGTAGGACGGGCTTTTACACTAGTAATATAATAACTCCAAAGTAGTATTGACGTTTCTGTTGGAAACGGCCTTCTATCAAAATATATAACAAGAAATAGAGCGCTCACAATCCGTCATTGCATACAATTAATTTTTAATGGTTACATTCAGTTGTCAACTGTTAAGTCAAAACTTGATGCACATAAATAAAATTTTTTATTTGTGTGCAAAATTCCCGTTGGTATTTGATACAAAGCTTGACTTTTCATAAACTTGACAACTTTTCTGAAACTTCAATTTCGATAACAGCGCTCCCCGATGTCACAACAGTTGACACAGCTGAATGTGACCAACGCATATAACAACGAACAGCTGTTTTTGACAAGAGGTCGTTTAGTTGTAGCTGAGAGAATCAACACTTGTCAATACTACGTGATAAATTATTATATCATGATTATGAAAAAAAATTTAATTTATTACGTGAAATTCTGAGAAATTTGGACTTAAAGTTGAAATGTAGTAGTTTCCACCGATTGATTTCATCTTCAGACGAGCACAGGTCAGGAACGGTTAACTCGGTGATGTTTGTTGATACACTGTTAGAAAGGTGATTTTATTACCTTTATGAGCTCACAAAAAAGTCTCAGCTTCTGTCAGTTAGTTTTTGTGCTAAAATTAATAATTTGAATCAAAATCGTGAAACACTTATTAATTCTGTACCTCTTTAGAACGTGAAAATAACCCCCTTCCCAACCCATACAATTTCTCGCTCAACTCAACATTACCTTTCACCTCTGGCTGATTCCACACTAATTAGGAACGGAAACATGAATCCTAAAATGCCTTCAATTGAAATAATTTTTGGTTCTCGCATTAAAATGAAGTCTTAAGTTACTCTTGTTGCAAAATTATTTTTAGTTTAAATGCTTTTTTATGATTTTTTGACAATTTTACTAAACAAACTCCGAGTTGAGAAAAACTTAAAATATTTTGTTAAGATTTAAAACGTTAAAAACAAACATCTCTTGATGCACATTCAAAAAACTTAGGTAAGCAATGTTAAAAAAGATAACAATGTTATCCAAGAACAGATTATAACAAGGATTGGTTACTGCGTTAACAAAGAAAAATTATTTAAACTGAGTGTTTTTTCAGTGTCACACCCGTCACAGAAAAATGCTATAGTTTTCCTAAGAAGCAACATGGGCTTATGATAAGAATGAAACTTTCCTAAAGTAAGGATGTTGATGTTTTGCATAAATTTTTTAACTTTTTTCATTCAATAAATTATTTATATTCTTCATTTACGTTACAAGAAGTTGTCACACCCGGAACGGTTTTCAAAATTTTTTTCTAATAATGAAATTTTTGCAAGTATATGAATAAATTCTTTGATTAAAACAAGTTTTGTAAATTCATGTATAGCGAGCAAGTACAAAAAGAGCAAGAAATTACGCTCTCAAAATTTTTCTAGCTTTAAAAATAATTTCTCTCTGCGCATCGAAAAATGAAACTAAAAAATGTTCTTCTCTTTTGAAACGGGCTATACAAATATTTTTCACATGTAATATTTTTCAACCGTAAAGAAGAAAAACAATTGATAAATGTGTTTAATTCTGAAATTGCATTAAAAAGACTAAAATTATAAACCAACGTTGCATTTCGTTTAAATATGATCCATTATAATTTCATTGAAGAGTTGAATACGAATCAATTTATTCTGAATATAACATCATAAAGGTGCTCCAAAAACGCTTCTAACAAAGCAAGCAATACAAGCTCGCTCGTTCATAAAAATTTAAAACTTACCTTCACAAGAATCTCCAAAACGTCATCAATATTCAGAGAGGCTTCTTGTTTCAGCTGAACCACAAAAATATTTACCAGCCTTATTCGAGATTTTACTCCGAACAAAAATACAAAATATTTAAGCTCAGGCACACGGCTGTTTTTCAACGGCCGAATAAGAAAAAACTTGAGGAAAAGGCCTTAAAATTACTGAATATGGGTGCTTTCAGGATAATTCAGTTCTGTACAAAGAACTTGATTTGGCTGCTACGGAGGTTGTACAGCAATAGGAGCAAAATATCCTGCCCGTCATAGAGTCATTCTTCAAAGATTTAATATATTATTTCCTTGTTCGTCAGTTGTTTAGTTAAAAAATACTCATTTGTACCCGGGCTTGCAAGAGCGGATTCGAAAGCTTGCTGTAAACTTAAATAAAAACTGAAAAATGACTCACCCTACAATCGTTCAATATCTTACTTAATTTTAAATTCATAATCAGTGATGTTCAAGTTTAAATATAAAAAATTAATTCAATGTGTCATTAATAAGATATATTAAAAAACATGATATTTGTCTTTCAATTTACATGTTAACTGATAAAAACTCGTTGGCCTTTCAAGTATAGAGAAACAATTTAAAAGTAGGATTTGAAACCAGCTATTCAAAGGCTGACAAAAATCTGCAAATTGCAGATATATAAATTAATACAAAAACTAGCTTGCATTTCTCATAAGTTCTAATAATAATATATTAAAAAATCTTTTTGCAACGCAAATTGCAGAAAAGCTAACAGCGCTTGCCGTAGCCAACAACTAGCCCGTGGACAAAAAGGGCTCCTCAGCCCTTTCCCTTTTTGCTTCTTTGCATTGTTCCTTTTCTTCTCTAAGAAAGCCATTATCCGGTATTACCAGCGGAACAAAAAAAAAAAACAGTGTCTAATCGAGCGTGCTTCAAAAGATTTATGATACAAAAACCGCCTTATTTGGGTTAAAAATATTGTGTGCTGGTTAGGAAATATGTTAATAAATTAAAGCAGCTGCCATATTCCATGGGGCTGTTATTAACCCATATCAGCTTGAAAAAAAAATATATTAAGGTTTAGAATATTAAGTTTTAAACGTGCGCTTTTTTATATGTAATAAAATTTTAATTTAAAATATTATAAATAGTTGCCTAAGAAACCTTAAGAGTCTTAACCAACACTTTAATTAAAAACAAAAAAAATACAAAATAACAAAAGTTTTGAATCACCCTTTGTGCGAAGACATAACTTTTGCGTTCTTTTAATGAGAACAATTTCTCACTTCAATTCAACGGTATTCAATGGACGTCTATCATAAATCTACATGCAATAATACATGAATCATACATATTTGTTTGTTTGTGTTTTTGTAAGAACCAACATAAAAGTTTCTATTATGTTTTATGTAAAATTAATATAACAGTCCTTAAAAAAACAGCTTAAAAGCATTCAAACTTTTCACGCGTTCATCTATCGGCATTATTTATAAGAAAAGAGGATTAGACAAGAAGATAAAACTTAGAGATGGCTAACTGTGTGCCACTTCCCTCTCTTCTTATTATCCTCCTCACTGGGTTAAATAAAATTTTAAAAATTCAAAAATTGATTCTAACTTGCAAACATCTTGACAGACGCACCACTTAAAGCTACTTTTAAGCTTAAGTGAAACTTGGTGCAACTCCTTTTGCTATATAATTCTTTTATGCGAAGATGAAGATGAAGCAAATGAAGCAGAAATTGCTGTAGAGGCATAATAAGGAGCACGTCTTGCTTGTTTGCAGTTCCTGAAATTGCTGCACACTGATTGCTTCTTACTTGTCTTTCGCTGTCTTCTTGCCTTTCAATGGTTTTGGCTTTAATACGCTTTTCTATAGAAGCCACCTTTACTGGTGTTTGTTGCCCTGTAGACTGTTTAACCTGTTCCATTTTGGAATTTATTGCTTATGACCCACAAATCGACATGGACTGCAAATAGCAATTTTAGTTCATACATCATAGAGCAGAGCACTTTGTGACAGGGTTGCCAACGTTTATTGTGCTACATAGCATGAGTGGAAATAGCAAAAATTGAAATTTAAGTTAGCAGCAAAAACTAGCAATTTTTTAAATTTTTTATTTATTATTGTTGCCTTATTGATGTGGCCATTTTATTTAAATGCATGCACAAGTAGCTCGTTGGTGACTAGCACGTTATACTGTGTCAATTGTTGTCTGAGAAATGGCGTGTGGAAGACGCTTGCTTTATGCTGCGATTAAGTAATTTTCTGGAAACAATAATTCTTTTTTTATGGGTCAAATTTTAACTTTACCGCTTTTTCATGCAAAAATTATTGCAATAAATTATCAATGACTTCAATTTTTTTCCGCTACATAAAAGTGAGAGCCTCTTAATATTGAGCTATGAAGCAGTTTTTTCTTAGATATGAATAAGTTCTTTCTGAAAGGTGTAAAAAATGCTGTTAAGACGTATTCGAAATCATCGTTTTGGTGTTAGTTGTTCATAATTTTATTGTATTTTAGTGTCTGTCTCCAAATGTCCAGCTGATTTGTATATAATTAAAAAACAAACTTAAAGTCAGCCCCTCACATTAGGTTTAAGCTTTTACCAAATTTTGTTTTATTTTTCAGATACGACAAACTAGCAATATCCTGCACACCATTTTATACATTTATTTTTTTTAATGCTTCATTTAAGCACGTATGACGCGGAAATGACATAACGAGCAAAACAAAAAAAAAATTTTTCGTTTATTTTAATGCTTTCGTAAAACAATAAAAAAAAATATTTACTCAAATATCAGTTAACATTTTTTCACAATCTTGTCTTTAAAACTCCTAAAATTTTGATAAAATTAGGTAAACTGTATTTTAATAATACAATTTCCCTCAATGTCCCTTAATTGTTCCCATTAAGGGAACAACAAGCAATATTTCAGTACTTTTACATTCTCTTTTCTTTAGATACTGGAATAATTTTTTTTCGAAAAAACAGATTTCTTGAATATTTTCTCGAAAAATTGGAACCACATCATGTTAAAACTGCTGCTAGAATTGAATTGGGTCCATCGCTTTAATCTTTATTGATTAAAAAAATCCTCTTAAACATATCCTCTGAACTAAAGAGTATGCATAGGTTCCAAGCAAACCTTTTTGTGCAGAATTTATTTATTTGCACTTTATCTATGCATTCTAATGCATTTTAATTATATTATTTTGATTGACAAATGTCAACGCATTTTCGATAGTTGTGTTGGTCTTGACATACGTTCACTGTACTTGACTGATCAAAACTAAATGAAATTTTATATCGTAACTTATTTCTGTAACTCTCACTTACAGCCTTATTCTGGTGATTGACAATTGTTAATTTATTGACAACCGCAAAAAATTCCTCATTCTTAAATAAAATTGAAAGCTAATAATTGAAAATAACTCTCAACATCACAAATGGTATTTGTTTAGTCGGGCAGCGGAACTTCAACGCTTTTCGAAGAATTTTCGAGTCTCATTCCTGTCACCATGCATCTAATTATACCCTAAATTATACCCTAAATTTTTATACCCTAAACCTGAAAGGTCAGGGTATATTAACTTTGTGCAAACGTTTGTAACGCATAGAACGAAGCGAGTCCGGTATAGAAAAGTATATATATTCTTGATCAGCGTCACCACGTGAGTCGAGCTATCCATGTCCGTCCGTCTGTGTGTTGTCCGTATCAGAGAACTACATGAGACCATTCGTAATTTTTTGGCACTCGAATAACAATCGTCGTCAGCCACAATCGCACAAAAAAAACATGCATGCATACCACTCGAGTTCGTATACAACGATTGCTGCTTAGCACAGTGTGTGACGACTGCGAATCGATACAAAGGCGGCATCCAGACAATGCTGACATTCGAATAATTCGCTGGAAGCTCGAGTGTTTGCTGCTGGACTCGAGCTCGAGTGGAATTTTATTTTTGTTTTCTTTATTTTTTTTTCCTGGCGTTTTGTTGTGCGCAGTGTTTTTTGTATGCTTTCAACAACAATTACAACACAAAGCCAACACCAACAACAAATCGTTGGATACCTGGCACAGTAAGCAAGTACCAACAACAACAAAAAAATACAAAAACCACACAACGCCAGAGATTGTGCAAAAGCTAAAATCATGTTTGTATTCTAACAATAAAAAAGACAGAAACAACAACACGCATGTTAGCACGACAAGTTTAAATTGTTGAACACACAAAAAAAAACAACAAGCATCGATCGCCAGGACGCAATTACAACAATAAAACATTAAGAAGTAAGAGTGAAGCTGAACACTGAATTCGGCGAATTACAACAATCATGAAAATATCAAAGTTGTTGTAAAAGAGTGGAAAGAGTTAGGAGCTGGTGAGCGCTGCTGCAGACTTTAGTTAACATTTTTTTCCTGCTGCGAATAAACATAAAAGCATGAATATTCGTTGCTTTTGGCGAATGTTGCGAATGTCTGGCTTCATCGGACATTCATGTTTCGCAGGCATTCGTATTCGTCATCGCTCTTACTCTACGGCATTCGTACCACAGCGATTGGTGCATGTCTTTGCGCATTAATTTTAATGCAGAAGGCACATTCGTAGCTCGTATTTTGACGACACATTCAAAATGCCATTTGAATGCACTCAAGTTATTCTCTGGTCCGTATACACAGGATAAGAAGAAGGAGTTGAGATAATTGAATGAAACTTGGTACACATGGTCACATAAACCCAAGGATCTGCACTATTGAATATTTTTGGAATCCGCCCACGGACACGCCTACCGCCCATACAACGCAAAAATTTAAAACTACATAACTCAGCTCATAACTAGCCTACAACAATAAAATTTGGTACGTATGTATTCTATATCAACACAAAGATGTTTTTGAAAAATTCACGGACACGCCTACCTTCCATACAACCCAAAAATTGAAAACGCAGTAAATAAGCCTCTGTTTCACCTACAGAGATAAAATTTGGGACATATGTTTTTTATAATAAAAAAAAGATGCTTTTGAAAAATGGACATCATCAGCCCACGGACACGCCTACCTCCCATACAACGCGAAAATTTAAAATGCATAACTCAGCTTATAATAAGCCTACAACAATAATATTTGACATGTGTGTGTTTTATACCAAAAAAAATATGTTTTGGAAAAATTAACGTCATCCGCTTACGGACACGCCTACCTTCCATACAACCCAAAAATTGAAAACGCAATAAATAAGCCTCTGTTTAACCTACAGAGCTAAAATTTGGCACGTATGTTTTTTATGACAAGACAAAAATGGTTTTGAAAAATAGACGTTATCCGCTTACAGACACGCCTACCTCCCATACAACCCAAAAAGTTTAAAACTTAATAAATAAGGTTATGTTTGTCATAGAGAAATTATATTTGGTATGTACATATGTATGTATTTTATACCAAAACTAAGGTGTGTTCAAAAATTGGAAGTAATCCGTTCATGAACACGCCCATCTCCCATAGCGAAAGCACAATAAAGGCATTAACTGTGAGCTACAGGAATACAATTTGGTATGTGTACATTTTTCATCAACATTTAAATGCATATAAAATATATATATGCATTCATCCGCTCACGGACACGCCCATTTACAATAAAAATTTTTTTGTTTTTGAAAAGTGCTTTTAGGGTATTTCATAGTCGGCCTAGACCGACTTTAGACTTTCCTTACTTGTTTTCAATTTGATACTACTTTTTACAATACTACTTTCATACGGAGAGAAAAAATGGGCTTAAGTCTAGCTCAAAGCGTTCGAAAACGAAATTAGGTCAATAGAGCTCAAATCATCTCACAACTTGTAAACTTGGACTAGACAATTTTTTTGGTAAAGACGTCAATATTGGGCTTTTTTTAAAAAAATTAATTTTATTGTTTTTATTTTTTCACATCAAAAAATTCTCAGTTGATTTTTGTTCATGTAAGTGATAAAAGTGCAGAAAATAAATTAATAAATTATATTTTCCTGTCCGAATCGTAAATACCATTAATGTATCAAACACAAATGAGATGTTTTTTTTTTTTGTTTGGTAAACAACACTAAAATGACTTAAATTTGGCACAAGTGAGCATATTATTTTTTTATAAACAATCCAAAAATCACATACATAATACATAAATGAGCGTATTTATTTTTGGATAAGCAATCACATTTGGGCTTGATATCTAGAACAGAGGTGCACATAAGAGCTTCGGGGAGCCCTCGGCTTTCACAGACAAGTCGTGTGTGCGAAGCTGCCGAACTTCTTCGACGATAGCATTGAATCAGTTTGCGTTTGATCTTCACGGAGTAAGGCTGCGGTTATAGTGAGCGCCGAGTCAGACAGGCAGGCAGGCAGGCAATGTGAACAAGCGAGATAGATAGCTATCTGCATCTTGTTTTTTCACACACATTTCAGCCTGCCTGCCTGTCTGACTCGGCGCTCACTATAATCGCAGCCTAAGCATCTTATGCGCAAATTGTTATGTTGAATTTTTGTCTTGTACACACATACTTAGACAAAAATGTTGCGTTTGTGTTGGAAGCTCTGCCAACGCTGTGCATCACTGATCTAGAATCATCCCAATTAGCCAAACAAGCTTGGAATAAGCTTTAAACAAGCTTACAAACCGTAAGCCTCAAGATTGGATAACACTTTCATTTACTATTGTAGAACGCTTACATGTAATTGTAGGATAAACGAAAGTGAACCCTTGGAATAATATTCCTTACTTCAAGCTTAATCCAAGTGTTGCTTTTGCAATTGGATATAAGTGTTTTAATAAGCTTTTTCCAAGTGTGCTACATTCAACAAATCAATTAGCACTCGCGAAAAATTTTTATTCCGTGGCTCAGTTGGTAAGCCACTTGTTTATTTGATTTGTTGTGATTTGGACATCCAAGGTTCAATTCCCAACCGGAACATTTTTATTTATTTTCTATTTTCGTTTGTTAAAATTTAAGCATATATTTATATGAAAAATTGCATGCCTTCAAAAATTTTTGTGTTTGCTACACCAGGGATCGAACGCGCGAACCACCGCATATGAGTCGGACACTCTAATAGCTTGCCGTAAGCCTTATGACTGCTGAGCGAACAAAATGAAAATAAAATACATTTATGTATGTATACATGAGAGCATCACAACTTTGAACAGTTGTACAACTATTACTGTTGTCAGCGTTATAAGTTAAGTATGATTGCAAAACACTTACTTAATGCAAGCCTTTTCAAGTATTATTGTACATCACTTGCTTTTTGAGTTTTACGCTATAGTTATACAAAGCAACTTGGAAATTTATTACCCGGGCAAGTGTTTTTCAAGCGTGCTTGGATAAGGCTTGCTTTTTGTATTGCATGTAAGCTTAATCCAAGCACTATTCCTAAATGGTTGATTGGGATCGTTTGAATTTGCTGTAAAACTATTGCAGTCGATAGTCAGCAATTGCTGCCTGCTACGTAAATTTCCGAAGCCACAGCCATAGTTCACGAAGACCTATCACAGTCAATGATCGGCTGCTGCTGGCTGCTGTGTAAAATACGACAGTCAAAGCAGCAGTTCACGACCGACTGTCGTAGTCGATATTAGGCTGCTGCTGTCTGCTGCGTAAAATTACACAGTTAGAGCACAGTTCATGAATGAGCTGTAGTAGTTGATATGCAGCTGCTGCTGTCGTAGTCGATAGTCGACTGCTGAAGTCCTGCTGCGTAAAATCTAACAGTCGCGCTATATATCGCGACTATATATCGCGACTATAGCCACAGGATTTATGAAAAAAACTGGACACTGGTGCAGATGTGAGGTCGAAAGGGTAACATCATCAAATGGATTAAATATTATGATATAACATTAATATAACATAATTCCGTAAAATGTGAGTGCGGAACGCTTGATTTTTTTTAAAAAATTTATTAGCATATTTTTAGGCATTTTTGTTTTGAATAATTGAAACTTCAAAAATTTTTTATATTTTTTCATTTTGAAATTTTCAGTTTTATGAAAATTTTTTTAAACATATTTCATCGCACCTGCTATGGTTTCCGTTTAAACTTTAAGGTATTTTATAAAAACTTGGAACTTTTGCACAATTTAAAATCGAATATGTGACCAACGCTGATTACTAATTCAGCTTAAAGATAGTCGATATTTCAGGTTTTTTGCTTCCGGATAACTGGGCCCGTCATTTTTGACGGGAAAGAACTAGTATAAACCATAAAAACCGAAGTACAAAACTTTTTTAGAAAGCATCCAATGAAAATTTTTTTTCTACCATAGTTTTAAAAACTTTTATTTGCATGAAACGCAAATACTTTGTATGAATTTTAGGCAAATATTTACCATGAAGTGCAAATTAGAATTGTATTTTTTACTTTTAAAGTAATCAAAAACTTTTGCCCAATGGAAAGAAACTTAGTAAAGTGTTGGAATCATTGCGAATGATTTTATTGGAGCGAGCGAGCGAAGCGAGCGAAGCTCCCATGGAACAGGTTGTTTGAAGCTGTTTAGAGACCTTAAACTCTCGAACGGATTGACCGATCTTAAAAATTCTTTTTCTGTACTGTTCTACGCTTCCTAACGAAGGTTGTTTTCTTAGAAAGTTTTTTCAAATTCCATTTAGTTTAAAAGTTAATTGAAAATAATATTTCCGTGAGTTTTGTTGTTGTTATTCGCTGAAATAGTTTTCTTCTAACATGCTTGTGTGTGTATGTATCAGTCAATGAAAAAACCGAACAACATGAAACGACGGCAAAAATCTAGCCGCGAATGTTTTTCGCTGCAACAGCTATTTATCAATAAATAGTAAAATATAAAATAAAATATAATATAAAATATAATATAAAATAAGAGTACGAATTTTATTTATGAAGGAAAATAGTTAGAAAATAAAACACAAAACATGAAATCTGTTTATATTTGCATATGTAGGAGAACCCTGTTAAATAAAATAAATTTGCAGTTTTAAATCTTATTTTAGGCTTATTTTCTTTCATATACAACATTTGTTGTTGTTTGACAGACATTTGTAGTTTCATAAATTTCAGCTCAGCGCTGCAGTTTTGCTGCTAAAGAAACTTGCAGCGCATGCAAATCAATTTTTGTTCTTTACTTTAACAACTATAAAATATTAAAAAATTCTAAGTGGGCAAGGAACAAAGATAGCCTTTAAGTCTTTTTTAAACATTTTTGATTTGAGTGTTCACTTAAATCACTTAAATAACATATTTCTGAAGCTTTGAGCAGTTCAGAAGTAAAATAAGTTAAAGTATTATTTTTTTTTTAGATTTAGTTGAAAAAAAAAATGATAGTAGTGTTAGTCTGTCAACTTGTGAAAACGTGATATTATGAAATTGTTATATGGAAGTGTTTTTGTTTTAAATTATAGTATTCATTGCAGCAAAAAATATATGGCCATTTCAAGCCTAATGCAAGTTTTTTCTAAAAATTTATCACATGCTCTTAAATTTACTTGAAATTTTGTCTATAGGTTCCTTTTCCACTTATAAGAACATAAATAATTTGTTTTTTATAGCAATTTTTTCAAAAATTATGGAGATACCAATTTTTTATTAAAGAAACGATCTTAAAAATAATTTGAAAATCAGTCATTTCCGATTAATCATATCTCCGTCATCTGTTACCTTATGTTCGTAAATGAAGTATCATTAAAAAGCTATAAGAAATCGATTTAGAAAAAATTTAATTTTTGTGAAATTTTCATGCTTTCCAACTTTTCAAAAAGAAAACTTTATTTTGGTTTTATCTCAAAATGATTTTTTTTTTGTTTAATTTTAAAAACAAAATAAACTTTTCACCAACATAGAATTACGATGGCCAAATGACACGTTTTTTCGCAATTTCTTTTTCTGACATACTTTATCGTTCATAACTTTTGTACCGTTTGAGATATTTATAC
This sequence comes from Tetanocera ferruginea, assembly GCA_958299015.1. Taxonomy (NCBI): domain Eukaryota; kingdom Metazoa; phylum Arthropoda; class Insecta; order Diptera; family Sciomyzidae; genus Tetanocera; species Tetanocera ferruginea. The sequence continues at coordinate 61,401,832 of OY282640.1, read as the reverse complement.
AAAATCTTTAACAAAACTTTTTTCCTTTTTAGAGCCAATACTTGTTTTATATATAGTAATGACCTCACACGCCCATAATGACGACTTTGGCCCATAATACTGAAAAAAAACTGGAATAATTAAAAAAATTATAATGTTTTTCGTTTAAGATAATCGGAATAGATATTAGGGGTATTCACACCGACTTGGATAGTTGGGTACGGGTAGATTGAGTACTTTTGATTACTGCGAGCACCCTTAACTGCAATTGAGTACTTTGTGAAATAACGGCTGATGAGAGATGAGTGACAGCTAGAAAAGAGTTGCCACCATATTATTTTTCTCAGTTTATGAGCGCAAAATTAAGGCCATTGTACGGGCGTAAAAAAGCTATTTTATGTAGCAGTAATTTTTAACGTGAACTTTGCTGCATTTAATACTTTTTATCTCAAAATTCACTCATAATTTGTGTACTTTCTTTAAGTTTTTTGTAAATTCAATTATTGCCTATTTTTGGAAAAGGTGGTAGCCCATAAAAAAGCACTCAATCAATCTACCCAACAAGTCAGGGGGTCAGCTAGAGTAGATCGGTAGATGGGCAAGGCATATTTATCCAGGTAGTATAAAACGCAACTGCGCTGCCGACTTTTGGGAGTCTAATGTCAAAATCAAATAATGCCCACTCTTACAAACGTGTTGGGGGAAGTTTTTGTTTTTTAGAGAAAAACTTTATGCTAGCCTTTTTCGAATTTTCTTATGTGTAAGTTTGCATTTTTTTAATGTTCTAATTATTGAATTTTGTGTTTGATGTTTTAATTGTATTTTGTAGATATTTTGAAGAACAATTTTAATCTTTTGATATTAGGTGTAAATTAATTGTTACTAAAAAAATCCCCTTTTGTTTTGTTTTTGGTGCAGAAGCAACATTGCTCATTCTCATTTCTGATTTTGATATTATACTCCCATCCAGTTTTTTCTTATTATAGTACCTGGATTAATATGCCTTGGTAGATGGGTACTTGAGTAGAATGGCACTTTTACAAAAACAAAATGTATGGCATTTTGCCAATCTACCCAACTTCCCAAGGCAGTGTGTTATACTCTTAATATCTATTCTTTTATAGTTTTAAGAAAAAATTTTTCAAAGCGAGCGACCCAACTAATTTGTATCCTCAACGTACCTATTTATGTGGCCAGCTTATGCATTTGCTAAGCGATTGCTACGACCTAGTTTAATTCGGCATTATGATGAAGTTGTATGCATCTTTCTAGATTTGTACCAGTTTAAGACCAGAGCTCTGGACAAAATTATGATTCTGAAATATTCTTGTGACACAAAATTATGTTTCTGATATGTTGTGGCAATCCTCAGAACTAATGCATTTTTAAATACTACTTGTGCATGTATATAACGTTAAGACAAACATTAACCAAAACACACTCACACCAACTCAACCAAGACATACAACTCTACTCTGATCATCACAAATTAAGCATAAACAATAACTAACGGTACTCCCAAGTCAGAACAATTAATTATGTCGCATGCAAACTTTGCTAGCTGACTGCAACACCAACAACTGCAGGAGGTACACTGCAAACAATGCTGCCAATGCAAAATGGCACAAACTTCCGGCATAAAGTAAAAATAATTGCAGCAGAGATGTGATAGTGTGTGTGTGTGTGTGTGTGTTTGTGTTTGTTGTTTTTGTTGCTTACCAGTTGCTTTCAGAAGCTTTGTTCAAGCCTTAAGTTGAATACACATAAGTAAGAACTTGAAAATTTTACGAAAATTAAATTTGTTGCCAGCACAAAAATAATTTAAAATTGCAGTTTTGCCAAGATGTCGATATAAATTTCATGCAAGAGCTGTTATTCTATCCATAGAATAGTTAGGAAAAATTAATCGAAGCAAAGCTTGGTAAATTATTTCCTGTTAACAGATAAAATAATTGAGACAAAATAAATAAATCTAAAAAAAAAGAAGAAACACAAGCATAACAACAGAGCTTAAAAGCATCAAGACAAAGAAAAACAAGGAGAAAACCTAGAGAAAATAATTATATTCAAGTTTGGAAGCATTTTTCAAGCAACCGCAGGCGTATAAAAAGTACAACAAAAGTTTTTGGTATGAAATCATGACTTTCAGAGCACAGCAAATAACAACAACAACAACGAATAATAAGTACCAAATAAGTAAATCCGGAAATACTTAACAAAAATATTTTGTCGCATCTTTTGTCAGCTTGGACATGTTGTACAGACAAGGAACACGTACAGCAAAAGCAGCAACGTCCTAGTGTTGTCCAACATAGCCGACAAACTTTCTGTGGCAAGAAATTTTAAGTCAAACAGCAGTACAAGACATACAAAACTTAAAAAGTTTCCACATTTTAGCCAAGAAAAACTGATGTTGTTGCCATTGTTGCTTTCAACCAACTTTACAGAGCAGATACTTAAAGCCACTTTCTTGCAAAATATAAAAAACAAAACTTTTAATTCACACCCCGTCAAAGCTTTTGCGAGCCATAAATCATCAATAAACGTATTTTTCTCAATCCATTTGTAGATTGTTATACAAAGTTTGTGCAAGTTTAAACTTTAAAAGAAGCCTTGAGACATTTGAAGTTTATGGAATAAGCTTATTTCTCGACCTCTTGGAGGAAGCTCCTATGATGTCGAAAGTAAATTAAGTTATTGGATAAAGCTTCTGTTGATTTCATAATTATTTCTCTTAACATATATAACTGTAACCTAACGAGTACAAGCCCATTGACAATTACCAAAAGATCTTTCAATAGCATAGCTTGTATATGTTGTGATACCGTTATTGGTAGTGGAATATTTCTTTGTGAATCATACATAACACACTTAAGGCCAATCACATAAAAAGTGCTCCTAGCATTGCAACACCTGCCTTGCTAAAATTACGGAAGTTCCTGTTTTAATATGCAGCAACATATTTTTCCGTATTAAACACTCACTCAACTTTTTTCTTATTAATACCAAAAACCTACAAAAGCCCAAAAACAAGCAATTGAAAGTTTTTTAATCAATTGCGTTTCAGTTGTGCAAACAGCAAGTATTCGATAGGCAAAAAGAGAACAATTTATAAAAATATTGTCAACAGCTGCTATCATTCACACTCCCAAACGTATTACAACTGTCAGTTATCGGCGTTTGTGATGTGGACATGGGTTGGAGGTTGCCACAAGGATGAATTGAAATAAATCTGTTATTGAACCTGAGCCTTAAACTGATGCGCTCTCATTTATAATAACTTGTTTCTTTCGTCTATGAGCAGACATATCGGTTTCTCTGCGCACAAGTATCATTTGGATTTAGCAGAATTTTATGTATTGTTTGTCCCATCTATATCACGCAGCTCAATAAGCTTAATGTCAGCTTTAAAAAGTTTACACACATAAATTTTCACAAAATTTTTATGTGAAAAGTGCGACCCAAAGACTTAAAGTTTGGAAACATGAGCCGTTGTGATACTTTCAAAGTAATCTCAAACATTCGTGACAACTAATTTTTATAAATTGTTGTTGCAAGCACTCAAATTAACTTTTCATAGTTCTAAGTAGGCAAGCCCAAAATACATCGATGTATTGGTTCGATGCATCGAAAAATTCCGATGTTTTTTTTCACAAAATTTTTACGTCGATGTATCGATGCTTTTTTATTTCGATGAGTTAAAGTTTTCGATGTATCGATGTATTTTTTCAATGTATTGAAAATTCGTTCGTATTCGGCCACATACAATACGCTATTAACTTATTAAGTGTAGTTAGTATGTACAAAAAAAAAAAAAAAATCAGCCCTTGAAGGCATCTTATGCTCAATTGTGTTGTGTGTGTTATTAAATGTTTGCACACAAATGATCGAGAACTGGACCTACATGTTTGATGCCGACTCCGAACGGCTAAATTTCATGTTCTGAAAAAGCTTTACATGGCATTATTTACTCTCTGAGGTTTGCCATAGTCTGCCGAGAGGTGGTGACCGATCACAAAAATTTTTTTAGTGAAAAAACTTTTCGCCACGACTGGGGATCGAACTGAGGCTCCGAGCATGCTAAGCCACACACTTCACCTGCATGCCACGGTCAGCACTTTGAAATTATACTTTTATAAATTTACAAGCTGACCCAAGAAACGCCGTCCTGTTCAAAGTTCAATATATTTGATGGTGTTCGTTTTGTGAATTTATAAAAGCTATTCGAAATTTTTAAGCTAATTTAAGGTTTATAAAGCCTAGGGTTACATATTAGGCTAGGTTGATTTTTAAACCAATGTTGCCTGGGTGATTTTCGGTTCGGGCCTGAAAAGTTCTTAAACAAAAAAAAAAAAAAAAGGGGGCTCGAGGTACACTTTACCTCGGGTGTGGTAAAGCAACAGTGGTTCAGCCGTGACGGTCACAATTACATACGCACCAACGATAAGATTATACTTTAAATTAAGTGAAATTTTTTCTTTAGGAATTTGTTACGGTAAATTTTTGTATGACAACGAATATATGTTAGACCATTTTTTGGATGAATCGGGTGTGAGGATTTCATATCTGGCATAAGTTTTGCCCTAGCTGTGACCGTTTTAAAAAAAAAAACAATTTAAAGAATTCCTTTAGAATAAATTCACAAAATTGAGGGTGCGATGGGGTAAAGTGTACCTCCAACCCCCGTTTTTATTTTTTTTGTTTTTTTTGTTTAATAACTTTTCATGCCCGAACCGAAAATCGCCCAGGCAACATCAAATTTTTTGCCTCCATACAAATCGACCCACCTTAGTACATAAACATAATTTAAATTATTTAAAAGAATGTTTCGTATTCCAAATTGATCCTTGTTTAATTCCCTGTTCAAATATAATAAGATTTTTATTTTTTTAAATTTTATTTAAAATTTCGGAAATAAAAATTATTTTTTTTTTAATATTATTTTTTTTTTCGCTGTGAAATAAAACTTATTTTTTAAGTTTTATATTTTTAATTAGAAAATAAGACTTATTTTTGAGTTTTATTTTTACTCTTTAAAATAACATTAATTTTTTTAACTTATAAAACATAACTTATTTTTGAGTTTTATTTTTTTACTCTGCACTCAATCTTATTTTTGAGTTTTATTTTTTTACTCAGAAAATAAAACTTGATTTTTGAGCATTATATTTTTACTCGGAAAATTTAACTTATTTTTTGAAAAATAAGAGACACAAAAAGAGTCATCAATAAACGAGAGTCCAATGTAATAGTTGTTATAAAAATTACAAGAGCCTTATTTTGTGAGTAAAAGAATTAAGGCGGTCTTCTCATTCAAAACCCGTTTTTTGGACCCTTTTTAAAAAAATTCTTATTTGAAAACGCAAAGAATAATTGAAAACTTTTTTTATTTATTGTATTACAAAAGTTTCAAAGTAAATAAAAAAATTTTTCTTGCCTCGATACGTGGGCTGTTCAAAAAGTAATGAGACTTCAAAGTTGGTGGTGAAAAAAAAGGAGTCGTCACGGCGGCCACGATTCCGGGTCTCCGGAGCGTCTGAAATGAAAAAAAAACGGGGTTATAATCAGTATAGATGTAATTCTCGGGTGAACCTCAAGCTTAATTTTGTGATTTTTTTTGACATAATAGCGGCAATTCAAAAAAAAAAAATTCAATTTCGGGCTTTTTTTTGTAGTTTAGTGTAAAAAAAAAATAGTAAAAAATTTTTTAAAATTATGGTCGAGGTTCACCCGAGAATGGTGACAATTCTGCGTCGATTCCACTCTATTTCATGAACATCGGTTCAGTTGAACTGGAGATATCATGGCCGCCAGTTCGAAAAACGTGGTTTCGAGATAAACGCGTTTAAAGTTTTTAAAGAAATAAAAATAGCTCATTTTGACGAAGACAAAAAAGGCTGTATCTTCTAAAGTATTCCGAATTTCTAAAAATCCTTTTAGGGGCAGATTCACAACTACCCAAAAATGCAAAAAAAAGTCGAAAAAAAAAGTTGCTCAATGAGAAGACCCCCTTAAACTAAAAAAATTAGTGTTGTTTTCTGAGTACAAAATAAAACTCAAAAAATTAGTATTTTATTTGAGGTAAAAAAATGTAACTCAAGAGTAAGTTTTATTTTCTGAGTAAAACAAAAAACTTAAAAAATAAATTTTATTTCAGAGCGACAAAATAAAACTCGATAAATAGTGTTATTTCCTGAGTAAAAAATAAAACTCAAAAAATAAGTTTTATTTCAGAGCGAACAAATAAGTGTTGTTAAAATATATAAGAGTAGAAAAATAAAACTCGAAACTTGAGTTTTATTTTAGAGCGAAAAAAATAAAGCGAAAAAAAGAATATGTTATTTTGTGAGTACAAAATAAAACTCAAAAATTAGTTTTATTTTAGATAAAAATAAAACTCAAAAATAAGTATTATTTTGTGACTAAAAAATAAAACTCGAAAATAAGTATTATTTTCTGAGTAAAAAAATAAAGCTCGAAAAATAAATGTTAAAAACATATTTGTTTTAATAAAACTCATAACAGTTACGGTCCCTGGTTCTGAGTGATCATTTTATATTCAGAAGTACTTTTATTTACATACAAAGATGAACTCTATCGGCATTACAATGCTAAAATATTGAAAATATGGGCATTTCCATCGTCGCGAACCCGACATTCGGAGTACAAATTTCGTAAACCTTTGAGCAGCAAAACAGTAAAGAAACCTCAAAACAAATTTCTTTTTTTCAAGTTTTTAAGAGCATTTTATTAGTAGGGGAGGATGCCCACCTGCTGAACAGGCCCACCTACTGAACACTGTCAGTTCTGAAGTATCTATAGATAAAATATTTTGCGTCATGTCATGATGGAGTCACTGCCCACCTACTGAACAAAAAGTGGGCCCACGTACTGTACAGTGTTTAGGACGGTTATATATAATTTTAAATTACCTACTAAACAATTTCAGCATGGCCTCGTGTAAAAAAGTTAAATAAACTAGAATTGACTTATCAACATTATGAGTAGGATGCTGAAGACATCAAAGAATAATTTTTATTTAATTTAACTTAATTTTGTTTACTTATTTTTATTGTTTTTCTAATCAAAATGAATTTTCTTCTGTGTTAATTTTAGCAAGTCTCTGCAAACCACTGAAAGACTTCATGTTTCATAAAATCTAAAAACTAATGGTTTAACCATAATTTTTTTAGTTTTAACAGCGATGTGTTAAAGGTTTTTTCAGTAGCTGAGCCGATTTTTTTGGGGGTCGATTTTTAAGACTTTTGCCAGATTGACCGCCACGATTATCTATATAATTAATAGGCTAAGGTTTTTTTGTGACTTCAACTCCTCCCAGACCAATGGACCGATCCTATCGATTTAGATGTCATTAAATCAGGTTTAGGCTGTAGATGTGCAAACCACTTTTAAAAATTGTGATTTCACTTCAGGGGGTTCCCAACCTTTTAAAACAGAAATAAAATTTTTGCACAAAAATCCGTTATTTTATCGATTTGAAATTTAGTTTGAGAAGAGCTTATGAATTGTTCGAATTTGAATTTTTTTCAAAACTAAAAATTTTTAACCAAAATTATCTTTTATGCATTCCTCAAATGTCAATTGTCCTAAAAATGCAGTTCCAAAATCAAAAAATTCCACTTTCCGAGCAAACAAGTCAGTCAAATTTTAACGGTTTTCAAATTTTTTTTGTTTTTCTAAATTTTTGTTTAATTTTCTTTGAAATATGTTGGCAATTACGGTAATTATCTTGCCAAAAGTATTTTTAAAGAATTTTCTAAATATTTTCTTTAGTTGTTTAACGTGTATTTTTATCAAACGCCAAGACAGAGAAAAAAACTCTCTGAAATTTAAAGTTCTGTATTTGGAAGCGAATATCTCTGCCACTTTTTAAAAAATTTAATTTATTTCTTTTTTGTATTTAATTGCAATTAATTGACTTTAAAATAATAACAAAGTTTTTACCGTTACTTTATTATTTATATTTTAATCATTGCCTTTAAAAAGAGTCCAATAAAATGAATGTTTCCTCAAAAAATGTATTAAAAATTGTTTTTGTTGTAAAAATAAAAAAATTTCAAATTTGCATTTTTGATTTTCTTTCATTGTATGTAGTCTATTTAAGACGAATTTGTTTTTGTTTGACAGAAAAATTAATAAATACTATGTGTCATCGAAAAAACAAGACTACCCCCTATGGTTTTTTGCTCGAAATTTTTTTTTTTTAAATGTTGTTCTTATAATTTTTAAATCTTCAATAAGCTTCAAAAACAATATATTTGAAAAAAATTTCATTATAGCTACAACCAATTAAAAGTTATAGCCACGAATCTGTTTTAATCATCCTGCTTATCTATATAATTAATAGGCTAAGGTTTTTTTTGTGACTTCAACTCCTCCCAATGGACCGATCCTATCGATTTAGATGTCATTAAATCAGGTTTAGGCTGTGTATGTGCAAACCACTTTTAAAAATTGTGATTTCACTTCAGGGGGTTCCCAACCTTTTAAAACAGAAATAAAATTTTTGTACAAAAATCCGTTATTTTATCGATTTGAAATTTAGTTTGAGAAGAGCTTATGAATTGATCGAATTTGAATTTTTTTCAAAACTAAAAATTTTTAACCAAAATTATCTTTTATGCATTCCTCAAATGTCAATTGTCCGAAAAATGCAGTTCCAAAATCAAAAAATTCCACTTTCCGAGCAAACAAGTCAGTCAAATTTTAGCAGTTTTCAAAAAAAAATGAAATTTTTTTTCATCAAAAATGATTTTTTTTTGGGTTTTTTGGTGTTTTTTCATCTAAATGTGTCATAAATGGATGTTGTAGGTGTTCTGTAAGTACCTTTTATTAATTTCTGAAATATATCTTAGTATTATTTCTTAAATCTATTTTTTAATGCGTTTTTTTTTTTAACATTAGTTATTTTTTATAGCTGGAAGAGTTAAGCTGCGATGTTTTCGAATATTAATAATGTTTTTCTCAGTTGTTATATTAGTGTAAGTCCGTCTTCGTATTTTGACAGTAACATTAAAAAATTTTGTTCAGATCAAACGTTTCAAGTCAAACCATTCAGATAATGATCTTTTATAACATTATTGAGACTCAATATATCGTTATTCGCTATAACTTATTGAATAGAATATCATATATTAAACGTCTATAATGTTTCTAACAATTAATTTTTATTGAATTGCTCGAATTCGGGCAACAGGTTTACTAGTAATTATTAAAATTTTAAAATTCATTAAACTTAGCTTTCAAACGAAACTAAAGTCTCCGAAAAATTATGTTTCAAACCAAAGTTATGGCCTCTAAACGAAACGTCTTTAGCAGATGGACATCCTCTCCTACTTAAGGGGGGACATGACATTGGCCGTTTTTTAAATCTACTTTTGACGCAGAATTACGTCTTACAACGCGGTTTGTATGGGGTCGTTTTAACAGATTTTTTGAAGGTCATGCAACTTTTTGGCTAATACTTTAGGGTATACCTACAGCCGTTAATACTTATCCTTCAAAGATAATATGTGTACTAAAATATCAGATATATCCTGCGCTGAATGAATATTTAATTTTGGATTTTGTCACTATTATATTAAAATCACAAAATAGTAAAATATAAGAAAAAAAATACATGTTTTTATATAAGAAAATCAATCATCATCTGCCGTGCCTGCTGCTTTCTTTGTTTTTCTTTCGTTGTTTATGCTTGTATTGCTTTGGTTTTGCACGAACTGATTGGTTCTTCTTGGCAGCATTGTAAGCATTGGTTCGCATTGGGTTTATGTATGCACTACTGTTCTAGTATACTAAGAGTTTTTTTTTTGAAACCAGAGGTCATGAACCTCAGTCAATGATCTCAAACTGTCAAATTTAACAAAATGGGTCTGTGATCCGGTTAGATTTAACTCTTATGAAAAAAACGAGTTGGATCATATTTCGTTTTATGCTTTTACCCAATAGATGGCGTAAAATTTTAATTTTTTCTTTTAATGCAAATTAATTTGGATTCCACATCCCACTAGCACTAGCGAGTGTAGTTTGCAAACTATACATCGAACAGAGACGAAAGTGTAGCTCGCAAACTAAACATCAGACAGAGATGAGAGTGTCACTAATGGAAAGGGACATGTGCTCAACGTGAAATATAGCAACCATACGATTTTTTAAAAATCGGGGTCTTAATTTTAATTTGAAATCAGTAGTTAAACTGACTGTAGCTCGCAAACTATACATCGGGCAGAGACGAAAGTGGCACCAAAAAACTAAGTCAATGAACTCAACATGTCAAATTTAACGAAATGATCGAAAAAATTTAACATTTTGCTTGTTTCTTTTTGCTTGCTCTATTTATCATACCTACCTTGAACTTTTTCTGTGTTCTGGTCTCGACAAGAAGTCCATAACTTGAGTGTAGTTAATTTATTTGTTTTCGAAAGATAAATAAAAAATACGTGCAAAATGGACAAAACAATCGGACAAAACAATAGACACAGTAGAAGAGGTTACAACTTAAACGAAATTGTACGTTTACACTTACGATACTATCGAAACTGTTTCTTTTTTTTATAATTTTGTTTTAGTAAATATTCTTAAGATTCTACGAAAAAAAAATGGAAAAATTCCTACGGGTTTAAAAGTTACAGAAGGATTAGTGAGCGCATATTTTTATTTTTCTTTACAGTTTTCTTTGTTCACAAACTATGAATGGTACTGTTTTTAATGTCAATATTTTTTTCGAAAAAAACACACTTTCAAATTTGGAACATCACCAAAAATTGAAAATAAATTTAAAAAAAGATTCTGTCATACGATAACCAATTTTGTTACGATTTAAAAAAATTTTTTTCCAGATCGGACAATTTTTGCGATTCCCAGCACTGCAACCACGAGGCCCCGTTTTTTTTTCGCTGCCTCCAGTTTGGAGCTCTGTAAAACCATTTAGGAGAGAAAATATAATTTTTTGAATTTTTTTTCTTGTAATTTGTTCTATTCCTACACTCATTAATACATTATACATACAATAAAAAAATTTGGATAAATGTTTGTTTTTGACTGACAATAAGTTATGAATTTTTAAAAAAAAGTCTGTTTTCTCTGTCGTGAATGTTATGTCCCACCTTAAGTTAGAAAAAAAGTTTAGTTCTCTAAATATTATATTTTCAAAATACATTAGCAATAAACATGGCATCGCGAACGCTCAACCACTCAACGTGAAAGTGTTTTTAAAAAAATCCAGTGAAAATGCGAACCTCAACTACACGTGTATTTTATTCACGAACTACTACGTGAACACAACATCACGTATTCACGTGACTCACGTGAAGATCACTGGACATAGACATCATTAAACACTGAACAAGTAGAAAGCGAAACAACTGAACTTATTTTCGAATAGTGTCAATAACGTGTATGATAACACCCAACTTTCACAGATAGGTTTTTGAAATTTGAGTTTTTTTTTTTTAAATATGTTATACTTATTCTTATTTTTCATTTATAACTCTATAATCGAGAAGTAGAGAACATTTTCCTTTTTCAAATTGAATAAGCTTGAAACATTCAAGTTTGCTGGAAAACAGCCGCGACAAAAACTTTAAAACTGAGCAAACAAGTTGCTGATAATATAATTCAATAATTAAACTGTGAGACATTTCCTACGATCGTGAATTGACTAGCGTTCTTTGCAATCAAAGTTTCTCAAAAAAAAATTGTTGGGAGTAAAGATTATAAAATATTCCATTGTAGTAGACTTAACTGCAATACAGTTAAACATAGATTTTCAATTTATTTTTTTAATAAGTGTTCCTTTAAATGCATTTCTTATTCATAATATAAACGCCAATTTTGACGGGGTCAATTCTAATTGACATCATTTTTTTACTTTTCTTATAAATTACTGAAGTTTTATACCAAAAAAAAACAAAATATCACACGTTGTCGTGTAAAATTTATCCATGGGTTCTCATGAAAGTCACTATTTTGCACTCGAAAAATTTAAGGTAAATAAAAACAAACTAATTCAAAACCGCTTGGTGACCGTGGCATGCAGGTTAAGTGTGTGGTTAGCATGCTCAGAGCCCGGGTTCTATCCCCGGCCGTGGCGAAAAGTTTTTTTCAATAAAAAATTTTTCTGATCGGTCACCACCTCTCTGCAGACAATGGCAATCCTCAGAGAGTAAATAATGCCATGTAAAGCTTCTTGAGAACATGAACTTTAGCTGTTCGGAGTCGGCATAAGACATGAAGGTACAGTTCTCGGTCAATTGTGTGCAAACATTTAATAACACACACAACACAATTGATCATTACAAGCTCGGTCAAAGTCCTTTCAAGGGCTGAATGACCAATTTGTTTTTTGTTTTTGTTTTTTTTAATTCAAAACCGCACCGCGTTGTGAGTTCGGATTCATTGCAATCCCAAAAGATGTTCTAATTAAAAACAAAATAACAAGCCACAAAAAACTGTCGCGCTACTGAAATTATCTAGATTACTGGATTTAGAAATCGTTGCAATTTTACAATTGCTGCTAGCGTGTATTTGATGTGGCACCTACAATTATTTTTAGCTGTTTTTGCACTTACCTTCGATATCTAAAATTCTCTAAAGGCTCATAACTGAAGCTGCTGCTGCTGCTGCTACTGCTAGTGCTGTCAATGCCAACAGGATTGCCAGCCTTAGTTGCCGTCGATCGCAACACTAGATGCTGCTGCAACATTTTAGCCACAATTGAACGCAACACGTCGTCGCTCGCGTGCAATTCACGGCGAAATTGTTCCCTAAATGGTACAACCTCAGCGTCCGTCGAGTGTAACGACTGTGCGAATGCGGCGGATGAAGTACTGCTGACATGTGAGTAGAAAAGTATGGCCAGTGTTGTCAATGCTAGTGCTAGAGTACCCAGACACAAGTACACCGCATGCAGTGTGGGAGGCGCCTCTTGTTGCTGGCAACTGTTGGTGTTATGTCTGTTCTGTTTGTTGTTGTAGTTGTTGTTGTTGCTATTATTATTGAACAATTTATATACACATTCACAGCTGCAGCGACACACGATGCGATTCGTGGGGAAAACGTTGTGCAGGAAATCCGTTCCAGTCTCTAGCGGCAAGTTTTGTTTTTCAACTTGTTGTTGTTGTTGTTGATGTTTGTGAAGTTGTGAAACATTTTGTAGTTCATGTTGGCAATTTTTACATTTTGTTGTTGGTGCTCTTTCGCTTGTAGACTCCATCAACATTTTATCAACAAAATTCGTCGTTGTCATTTTGGTTGTTGGTGTTGTTGTTGGCGCTGCTATCGCTTCCGTTTGGCACGTTGGCAATTCTGGGTTTTTTCTATGTTCCGCTCCACTCAATTCGAGCTGCCGCTGCTGCTGCAAATATTTTTGTTCTTTTTCTTTTTTTCGCTTTTTGGAACTGAATCCATTTTGATTTATTGCCAGAAACATTTTTGCCGCCTTTTCTACTACAACTGCCACTTGTTGTTGTTGTTGGTGTTGTTGATGTCGGAGTGGTTTCTTTGTTGATTTGTTTTTTGTTTTAATAGTAGCTGCTGTTGATTTTCTTTTTATTTTATTTTATTTTACTTTGTTGTTTGCTGTTGTAGTCAGTCTGTTTTTCAGGTTTTAATCAGTGCATGTATAAAATAACTGTAAATAGAGTGAAAATGCAAGAACATTACAAAAAAATCTACAGCCAGTTGCAGCCAAAAAGTTAAACAATAACGTAAACACAAACACAGACACACACACACACATACAAAACACACACACACTGGACAAACATTCTCAACCACATACAAACACACACAAATACATTACATCTGCCAACAGAAGTCAAAATTAATTTTCTTTTTTCATTTTGCGTACTGGTTGGGCGCATTCCTTAGTAACACAGCCGAAGGGCCAAGTTTTGACTAGGCTGAAGACTGACGACTGACGTCTGTCTGTTGGCTGCAATGAAATTTCATATCTTTCTCTTCTTCTGTACCATTCATAGCCAACCCATTGGCCAGGCGCCATACAAACCCATCGCCCACACCCACTCACCCACTCATTCAACAGTGCATATAATTGAAATTTTCTACTTCTTTATGTTTTCTCCAACGCGTGCTGGTTCTTTGAAATATGTTTGAACAAAGTCCAGGTTTGGTATTTACTAGAATATCATCCGAGACAAATGGATTGCCAATACATTAACTTCTTCTTTTCTTCTGCAATGTTAGCAGTCCGGGAGTATTTCATATAGTTCGAAATAACCAACACTGAGAGACAATATCAACAATGCAAGCTTTTAACTCTAGGATTAAAAAAAAATATTTTGGTTGAAAAAAATGTTTTTTAATAAAGAAAGTAGAATATCGCTTTCATTTTGTATCAAGCCAGAAACGCATCTTCAGCGAATGTAAAAAATTGTCTTTTTAAATACATTTTTAACTTTCATACATTTTTAATTTCAATTGAATGAGTTCTAAAGTAATCAAACTATTCAAAGGAGAAAACTTTGCAAAGAAAATTAAAAAGAACAAAACCTGTTAGAATAATTTGATTGCCTTGTTTGGCAAATTAAAAAATTAATATTGTTTAATTAAAGAGACGCATCAATTGACCAAAACAATGAGATTTTTAGTCGCATGAGAGTATAAAAAATCGGTGGGAAAGGATTAAAACGTAGCAAACCTGTACCGAAAGTGCTCTCCAGAGTAGTTTTTGAATTAAGTTTCAATTAGATGAATTAAGTTGAAACTAGGTGCTCGCAAAACCTTATAAATTAGAATTCATAAGGTGTTCGGAAGGAAAAAAATTATCAAACAATGGTTTGAGTCCGAACTAATAGATGAATTAATCAACAAAGTTTTACACCGTAATTTTTGAAAAAATGCATGATTCTATGGCCAATCGGATGCAATGGGATTTTCTGAGGTCATTCGGAGGTTGTTATTGAAACTTTAATGGATTCCATTTTTAAGTACATTTTTTTACAAGACGAACTCAATTTATAATGATGATGATGAGAAATGGGTTCATAGTTGAACCCATGGGTTCAAAGTTTAAACGCTGAAATGAGAAGTCTTACCCTACTATTTGCTTTCTTTGATGACGCATGACCTTGAAGATCAGCACTTTCGCTCTTTTAAAATAAACTTAATCTGCTCATGGCTTTATGTGAAATGAGGCTTTTTTTAGTAAGGCTAAATTAAAAACTCTCTACATTTTTGGGTTAAAGTTTCACTTGTACTGTGCGTGGCGGCCACACACATATTTTTTTATTAATCGCTATATTCACATTCGTGATAGAAGTCATGAACTTCATATATCTTATTTGATTCTGCATTTTCTATTTTTCTGTTTTAACTTTTCATCACTAGTGCTGTCACTTCTCTTGACAAGTGTAACGTAATGAATGTCAAAATTCTCAAATAGCAACAAAGTTAACTTATGACATTTATTATTGTTACTCAGAAACTGTCATTTCATTATCCAAAAATCTAGTTGTAAGTTGACTTGTTTTTGCTTGTTTACAAAAACTTTTATACTTGGGAATGTATATAATATAGAACATTGTAGCATATACATAGTTAACTATACGTTCATGCATACACAAATTCAACATTATTTTTTGACACTATCAAATTCAAGAAATTTGAATTAAAATATGTTTCAATAACCCAGGTAGTATTGATGTGTCTGTCGTCTATCTAAATCTATCAAACAAATATAGAAAACAAAAGAGCAGTCATTAACAGATGATATGATTTAAGTCATGATATAATTACTCCAAGGTAGTATTGACGCTTCTGTTGGAAACGGACTTCTATCAAAATATATAACAAGAAAGAGAGCGCTCACAGTCCGTCATTGCATACAATTAATTTTCACTGGTCACATTCAGCGAACTCAACAATTAGCAACTGTTAAGTCAAAACTTGATGCACATAAATAAGAAGTTGCGCATTAAAATGCATTTAAAAATAGAAAATTTTTTATTTGTCGGTAAAATTGCCGTTGGTATTTGATACAAAGCTTGACTTTTCATAAGCTTGACTCCCCGATGTGTTGTTGTTGACACAGCTGAATGTGACCAACGCATATAACAACGAACAGCTGTTTTTAACAAGAGTTCGTTTACTTTTTGCTGAGAGAATCAACACTTCTCAATACTACCTGATAAAATTATTATATCATGGTTTTAAGTACTTAAAAATGTACACATGAAATATGCACCTGAAATATGCATAAAAAAATTTGAGCATAATTGACCGAGAACTGGAACTTCATTTTTTATGCCGACTCCGAACGGCTAAAGTTCATGTTCGCCATTCATATCTAGGGTACATGTTCTGAAGAAAAAAAAGTTATATGCGAAAAACTTTAGCCAAAAAAAGGGTTCAGGAGAACCAAAACCGCTCCATGGGGATTTTACCTATTAAAACAAAAATGATGAAGCAATAGTTTTTAAGAGTCCCTCTAACTTTTGAGACGGTTGACTTTTTTTTTTCTTCATACAAAATCGATCCGACTTATCTATCTTCTAATATATGAAATAAAATGCTTGTCCTTCTGTCTGTCTATCTGTCTGTCTTTTTGTCTGTCTGTCTGTCTGTTCCGTATAAGCTCGTGCACCGTTTATCCGATTGAGGTGAAATTTTGACACCGAGTACGTTTTATAGGGTGACCGTGGCATGCAGGTTAAGTGTGTGGCTTAGCATGCTCGGAGCCCGATTTCGATCCCCAGTCGCGGCGAAAAGTTTTTATCAATAACAAAATTTTTCTGATCGATCACCACCTCTCTGCAGACAATGGCACACTTCAGAGAGTAAATAATGCCATGTAACACTTCTTGAGAACATGAACTTTAGCCGTTCGGAGTCGACATAAAACATGTAGGTCCAGTTCTCGTTCAATTGTGTGCAAACATTTATTAACACACACAACACAATTGATCATAAGAAGCTCGGTCAAAGTCCTTTCAAGGGCTGAAATGGCCAATTTGTTTTTTTTTTGTTTACGTTTTATAGGGAGGAAGATCATATCGCACACTAAATACAAAACAGTCACAACTCAAAATTTTTTTATATAGACTATTTGTTATAAATCAATTCACAACACACAAATCTCACTATCTTTTTCATAATTTTCTTCATTAACTGGAAGAATGAAGTTTGTGTGTTTAAATCATAATTGCTTTTTTTCTGCAGTTTCAACCAAAAGGTTTTATTTTTCGCTTCTCCTGAAAAGTCAAGTTTTTTGAGTTGTGACTGTTTTGTATTTAGTGTGCGATATCATAGGGGATATGGAAAAGTGGGCTCAAGTCTGTGGCCTGGTACTCCATAATAACTTCTAAACGCCTGGACTAATTTCAATGAAATTTGGTATGAAGGTTCAAGTGCTCTCAAAATCAAACATAGGCTATACAAAATTCCAAAGACTTTCGCAAGAGGGCGCTTTAAGTAGTGCCTTTTTAAGACATAATAACTCATAAACGCCTGAACCGATTTCAATGAAATTTGGAATGAACGTTCAACTCCACCCAAGATAAAACATGAAATATAAAAAAAGCCTATGACTACCGCAACGGCGCTTTCAGTAGGGCATTTTTAAGACTCAATAACTCCTAAACGCCATGCCCGATTTCAATGAAACTCGGCATATTTTTTTGAAAGCAAGTCGAGTTTGAAAGCGAAACAAGAAGACGAGAGATGACGGGGTACAGCCTTGCTTCTACCGGAAAGTTTTCTATTGTGCTGTTCTTTCTGTAAAGTTTCGTTTTATTTTTATTTGCGAACTTAAAATTTCTGCGTATTAAACATAAAAATTTTAGATCAGAATTACTCAAGAAGAAAACTTGCTGAGTGGAAAAACAAGGGACAATTCTAAAATAATATTGAAAATTTGCTTTCAAGAAAACTTTTCGAGTGGAAAAGGGGTCTCATGAAGCTGCCGTTCATTTAATTTTGTATGTATAATGTTTTGGACATGTTCCTAAGGTTCATTATCGGTTGATTTTGAAAGGCATGTACAATAACTAACAAAACTTTATTCAAAGCGTTGTGGAAGATAACGGTATTCATGAAAAATGACAAGATATAGTATATAATGTTTTAAAAAGTTTTTGTCTCAATCTCAAAATATCTTAATCCACAATCCTGACGACTACCAGGAATTCTTTGAACATGCTCTTGAACATTGGTGTGTAGACATAAGCGAGTTCGGTATAGAAAAACATATAAACAGTTAACCAAAAAAACTTGTACAGTATGCTTACTAATGTTTATGCTGCATTATCTCTGAAAATATATCCACCAACCATCTTAATATATAAAAGGCAAGCGTCCTGCTCCGTGCCTATATCGTAAAACATGTTTAGCCTGGACCAGAACCTATATCGTAAAACCTGTTCAGCCTGTACCAGAACCTGTTAGAAAATTATCCATATGAAATGTTTGTACTGACTAAACCTTTTTCTCTATATCGTAAAACATGTTTAGGCTGGACCAGAACCTGTTGTAAAATTATCCATTTGAAATGTTTGTACTTACTAAACCTTTTAAGACCTGTTCACAATGGACCAGAACCTGTTATTAAATTATGTATTGGAAATCTTTGTACTTTAAGACTATCGTCATTTTCCTCAACTACTATACATCAAACATCATGTCTTGCTATTACAGTGCTTCTTAATTAACAGAACCGCAACCTATTCGGTCTGCATAAACTGAACAACAATTATTACATTCAGTGACGTTGGTGTCAATTGGAATTGCTAGAATTAAATCACAATGTTCGGTCTTCTGATCCAAGTTTTAGCGATTGGCTACTCAAGTAAGGAAATGGAAATGAAGATATCATAGAAATTCCAGATTATTTTGTTTGTAAAGGTTCGCTTATTAACCCTTTCAATGGCTTGCCTAGAATAATCGTGGACAATTTTTTTGAGCTTATATTCCCATCATTTAAGCAATAAAAAGATTAAAAAACTTCCCTCTGATTTTTACATGAGCTGCTTTGCTTTTGGCAGGCTGTCTAATATAATGGAAAAAACCACGATAACGTTGTATTATAATATTTTAGTTCAACTAAAACAACCGGAGACAAATGCAAATGCGTTATTTATGCAAATGTTATTATAAAAAAAAAAATTATGGTGATCGTGGCGTGCAGGTTAAGTGTCTGGCTTAGTACGCTCGGAGCCCGAGTTCGATCCCCAGTCGCGGCGAAAAGTTTTTTCAATAAAAAATTTTTCAGATCGGTCACCACCTCTCTGCAGACAATGGCAAGCCTCAGAGAATAAATAATGCCATGTAAAGCTTCTTGAGAACATGAACTTTAGCCGTTCGGATTCGGCATAAAACGTGTAGGTCCAGTTCTCGGTTAATTGTGTGCAAACATTTAATAACACACATAACACAATTGATGATAAGAAGCTCGGTCAAAGTCCTTTCAAGGGCTGCAATGGCCAATTTTTTTTTTTTTTTTTATTATAAAAAAAAATTATACTTTGCACACCAATCACAATACTCACTTTATTTGCAAAATTTATTAACACGCGATATAAAAAAATTGAAGGCTACTGTTGGGCATAAAATCGAAAATCTAACTAAGTTAAACGTTATATATCTCCCTAAAATTATTTTTGTCATGTTGGTACAACTTCACTTCATAGCACTAACCTATTTGATTTTAGAAAAAAACTTTGGAAAATAAAAAAAAAACAATTTTCCGAAGTGTTCAATATAATGGACAAGTCCATTGAAAGGGTTAAATAGATTTTTGGCGATACTTTGAGTCCGAATATCATCAACCATTATTCCAAAATTGCTATCCTGTACCCAAAAAGTTCCGAAGTGAAGTCAACGAGCAAGTTCTAAATATTTTAGTTGGTGACACAGTGAGAGATTTGAGCACGGATTAAATTGAAGACAGTGATGATAGCGATAAACAAAATTGCCCTGCCGAGTTTTTGAATAAATTTTATCCTTCAGGAATGCCACTGCATAAGTTAAACCTCAAAATTGGAAGTATTATAATACTTCTTCGAAATTTCCATACCAAAAGAGATATCTGTAATGGAAGGTGGTTAGTTTTGAAAAACCTAAAAACTTAATTTATCATCGCACAGGTATTGACAGGCGTACTGGCGAACATTAAATAGTTTTCATACCTACAATTGATTTGGCCCCAACAAACACAGATTTGCCTTTCACTCTCCGGAGGCGACAATTTCCAGTTAAACTGACATTTTCAATGACCATAAATAAATTGCAAGGTCAAATATTGCAAAAAGTAGGAGTTTTTTTAAAAGAACTGGTTTAGTCATGGCAGTTTTAGCGGGCTGGTGATGTAAAACTAAGCATTATAGATGGCAAGGGACAAGGTTAATATTTCAAGAATTTTTTTACTAGAAATGTTGTATATAAAGAAGTTTTATAAAAATAATTTAATAAACATGTTTTCAAATAAAAACCTTTGTATATAAATCCAATAAATTTTTTTGTCGCATTTTGTACTCTAAATAGTTGCTTCCCGTCGTAGGACGGGCTTTTACACTAGTATATAATAAAATGATAAAATATTTTTTTATCTTATTCACTTTTCGAATAGATTTAACAAAAATTATAAAAATATTATGTATGTAAATAAAATTAACAAAACAGGCACATTTCAATAAGCCAAAAAAAAAAACTTGTACACTCTTCATATAACACAGAAACCTTACCATCTCTTCATATTAGAGCAAGAAACTGTTAACAAATCCAGTTTTTTTTGTAGACGCCACTTGCAGATTGTTCGTAGTATTTTAAAAGAGCATATGTAAGTTAATACGAAAGAAAATAAAAAGATAAATTCAAAGAAATCTTCAATAGAAATGAAGCAATTAATTATAAAACATTGGAAAAAGAAGAGAGATTGAAGAATATTGGTAAAAGTAAGAAATTTAATATTTTAGCAGATGTGGGCATTAGTTCTGTGGAAAATAAAAATATACAAGCAAAAAACATGTTTTTTTTACCAAAAAGAACCTTCAGGAGAATCAAAATTGCTTCGGCGGTTTTTCTCCGATTTGAAAAAAAAGTATACAGAAATCATTTTAATGAGTTCCTCTAACTTTTGAGACCCCGACCAGCGAAATCTAAATTTCGATCCGGTCTATCGTACACTCTTCATATAACAGAGGAACCTTACCATCTCTGCATATTAAGGTAAGTTACCGTTATCAAATCTATGTTTTTTTTTTCATTTGGAGACTTCACTTGCAGTTTGTTCATAGTATTTTAAAAGTGTACATGGAAGTTTAAACGAAAGAAAAGCAAAACATGAACTCAAAGAAATCTTCAATAGAAATGAAGAAATTAATTATAAAACTTTGGGAAAGGAAGAAAAAATTGAAAATATTGGTGAAATGGTACAAAACCCGTACTCTACGTACTCGGTTTAATATATTATTGATATGTACACGGAGAGAAATTGGAGCTGAAAAAAATCCCAAATCAATTTATTTTGGGAGTGATTCTGATAATAATTCTAACCCTTATAAGATTGTTTATCAAAAAAATTATCACGCTCATTTGTGCTCAATTGTTAACATTTTGGTATTGATTTTTTTTTTAAAAATATGCTCATTTGTGTCCAATGCATGTCATTTATGGGTTGTGAATAAAACAAGTTAACATGCTCTATATGTCTTACCTAAGAAATTTTGGAAAGTGACATTTTATGAATTTTAATAATACAAGGCAAAAGACGACAAATGTAAGGGGCTCAGGCATCAAAGGAACCGAACAAAAATAAAAAACGATGACCAGACGCAATTTCAAAATTATATTTACATTGGCTTAATCAGATATTTCATGCAATTCGGACAGCAAATATAATTTTTTATTTGTGTTTTGCACTTGTACACACTTTTATACTAACAGCAACAAAAACCAACAGAGAATTATGTCGTTCGGTTGCTAATTTTTTTGATGAGCAAAAACAACAACAACAAAAATGTATTTTATGATCAATCCCAAGAATACACGTATTAAGCACAAATTGAAGTGTTTATCAAAAAAAATGTTCAAGGCCAATTTCTGGCATAAACTGCAAAAATGAATAGCATGTTTTAAGATGGTTTTGAGCTCTATTGAGCTGATTTCAGTTATGAACGTTTTCAGCTTGATTTTGCCCATGTTTTTCTCTCCGTGTACCAGAAAAATGGACTCTTAAGTAGAACAACTGGAATTGGAAGGCCAAAACAAAATGCATCTCTTTAACCGCAAAGGAAAAAGGTCGAATAATCAACGAAAATTCAAAAATATCTGCAGTAGAATAGCAAAATAATTGAATGAACTCGGTATTATTGTTCAGGTACATCCACAAATAGTACGAAATTGTTCGTATTCGAAAGGTTTAAGAGGGTATACACCCTGAAACAAGCCACTGTTATCAGCACAAAATATTAAAAAGCGGAAGGAGTAAGCCAAAGAGTATGATTGGAAGCCAGTACAGTTTTGGCTTTAACTTAAATTTACATAGCAAATGAGTCAAAATTCAATTAATTTGGATCCAATGGACGAGGTTTTGTGTGAAGAAAGAAACCCACAGCATTGCATCCCAAAAATGTTAATAAAGCTGTCAAACACGCGGCGGTAATATTATGGTATGTTATGGTTGGAAACTTTCAGTACAACCCAAAAATGTAAAATTCTATCAATAAACTTATATCAAAGCAACTGGGATAAAATTTGGCATTTTATAAATTTAAGATGTCAACAAAAAACGGGCGCCATCCAGTACATATTTCATATCCACCCACAGATACGCCTACCTTCCATACAACCTACATAGTGCACACACACGTGAACTACAGGAATTACACTTGATAAGTGTTTCATCAAAACTAACAACCTGCAAAAAAGAAAACCCTATGCATAGGTTTATGTTTAAGCAATAGATTTCAAACTTGATAGACCGACTTTACACTTTCTTTACTTGTTTTTTTTTTTACTTTTTTCTAGGATTATATTGTTCATACCAACAAAATGTTTGAATCTAAATCAAAATTTGATTATAAAGTAAAGTAACTACAAGTGCAACAATTTTTCTTTGAAGAATTAATGCAGTCATTTTATTGAGATTTTGCGACTGCCAAAAAAGTAGCAAAACACTACTTCAGTAAAGCGAGAAGTACACCCATAACCCAACATTCATCAGCAACAATCTAAAAGTTTTTTAGATGGAGGGATGATGTTAATTGCTTTATATATCTGTTTCATTATGACATCTTATATTTATTTCTTGTAAATAAGCTTCTTTGTCTGAATGATAGTAAATTCTAAAGCCAGCTGATATCACCTCTGTTATAGATTAATATTTTAAAGCCGAGTTAAAGGCTCAAATTATAAACTGTAAATAATGTTTGAAGTATTGTGTTATAACTCTATGTCAATTTCTATGTGGCAACAAACTATCAAAATAAGCCATCAGAGTACAAACAATGTCTTTCTTAGCTGCAGACAACAAAATATCAATACGATATAAATACTTAAATGGCGATTAATTAACTAAAACAATTTGAAAATTTTATTTGATAATTAAATTTCATTAAGCTAATGAAAGTGTTTCATTCCAGCTAGTACTTAAGTGAGGTGTGCCACAATTACACAAAATTAGTTAATTGAAAACACGTTAACACATTAAATTTAATAAGTGCATGTTAAATAACTAATTTAATTTATTTAGAAGTGAATATAAATGTGATCCTGAAAAGCAAAAAGGTGCCAGGAGATGTAAAATATGTCATTAACAAATTGTATAAGTGGGATGTAAATTATTCGAAACTTAACTGAAAATATTTATAAAAGTTTTCATCTTAGCCTCTTTTGCAATTTTTTTTTAATGATTGGATTTTCCAATATTTTTGAAAAGTCTTTGAAAGTCTTATGATTCAAAATTGATCATAGCAAGCTCGTTATCAGGTCGTTTCAAGAGACGACAGCAAATTCGTTTTTCTCCTCGATAAAGCCGACCAATAGATAAACCAAAACCTTATCAAATCATCGAAATTTCATTAATTTTTCAAAAACACCCAATGAATACCTGATATTCTGATGAAAACTGCCAACGGCACAGAACCTCAAACAGCCACAACAACACTTTCAGCGGCTACTCAACAATTTATTATCACGCTGCTTTGATTTGCCGCTAAAACTTTTCACCTACGGACAGTATTGAATGTGGGTATATCTAAAGTTGACGGTTTTTTTTTTTGTGATTTAAATAAAGTTAAAATGTTTGCTCAAACGCAAGGACAGCCGGTCAAATTCTTTGCGCTCATTAACAAGGCTTTAAAAAACTTGTAGAACTGGCTAGAATAACAATTAATTGACAAACAAGACAACCCTTTTTTTGCTGATTTTGTGTGTTTGACCAGCAGTTTGTGTTGTGAAAAACTTTGACCTTGAGTGAAAAATTTATTTATTATTTCGTAGAATGGTGTGGCAAAAACTTGAACTGCCTCAAATAAGCACTGATAGATATATTAGATTTATCTTCAAAGTCTTAAAATTCAGCACGTATTAATTTATAATGATTATAATAACATCATCCAATTAAAAATTTCAAGTCTTTTACGCCTGAAGTCATAATGTAGGTCATAATTAGAAGAGCTGCAGCATTATTGCTTTGAACTTAATTTTTTATATTTTCGTAATTATCTTTTGAAAACATCTTTATAAGAAGCCACATTTTTTACTATCTTAAGAAATACTTTCTTGTTCAGATTTTTTAAAGTACAGTTGATTACAAAAATTTACTTTTTTTTAAGCGAGCAAAGGTAGCACAGCCATTGAACAATTTTAAATGAAATGGTTTTAATTTTGTTTTTCTAAATTGTTTCTTATTTCTAAAGTTAGATTCTATTTAGTTAAGAAATTTATTGCAAATAAGATTTCGAGTTTATATTCGTTGAATTGAGTTGGCTTCTTGCCTACTTCTGTATGAATTCGTCAATGAAAAAACTAAGCGTCATACAACAGATGTTTATTATGTATAAGTTAAATAACAAATGTGATGTTATAATCGGCAATTACCGGGATTAACCGTCATCCGCCCATGAACATGCTTACCTCCCATACAACCCACAACATTAAAAACACTATTAAAAGGTTCATATTTGACCTAGAGAGATGACACTTGGTATGAGAGCATTTTATATCAAAACTAAGGTGTGCCCAAAAAATTGGCCAACATCTACACGCCCACTTACCATACAACCCACTATGGTAAAAACTCTATAAAGAGTTTTATATATGAGCTTCAAAGATAAAACTTGGTATGTGAGAACATTGTATCAAAATTAAGATGCGTTCACAAAATGTGCGTCATCCACCCATTAACACGCCCACAACCCACTGTATTAAAAACACTGTTAAAAGGTTTATATTTGACCTAAAGTGATAAAACTTGATTTGGGAGCATTTTATATAAAAACTCTAAAACGTTCGCTTGATTTTCTAAAATAAACATTTTAAAATAAGCTTTAGAACGTTCATTTTATATTTTAAAATTAACATTTTAGAAGAATTACAAGCAATTTTAAAATGTTCATTTTAAAATATCAAACAAACTTTTTAAAAGCTCATGTTGAAATGTTTATTGTAGAAAATCACACAAACGTTTTAGAAGCTCATTTTTAAATGTCGGTTATTAAAAAAAAATATAATTTTTGAATTTATTTTATATACAAAAACCAACTGAGAATTACGTCGTTTGATTGCTCATATTTTGATGTGCAAAAACAACAACAACAAAATTAATTTTTTTCAAACAGTACCAAGATTACACGTATTTAATACAAATTAAAGTGTTCATCAAAATAATGTTCAAGCCCTAATTTTGGCATAAACTGCGAACGTTAATAGCATGTGTTGAGATGGTTTTGAACTCTATTGAGCTGATTTCAGTTACGAACGATTTAAGCCCATTTTTTCTCTCCGTGTAATTTCTAACTTTGGGATTGTATGAGAAGTGTGCGTCTTCTTGGATGGATGACGCCCATTTTTCTAGCACGTCTTAGTTTTGATATAAAATGAATAAATACCTAATTTAATTTTTGTAGCTTCGACAGAAGCCTCTTTATAGTCAGGGGTGAAACTAGTGAGTGGGTAAGGAGGGTAAGCTATCCCCTAATTTTTTTAAGAGTCGGCCAAATTTTTATTTTTTACTGAAATTTGTTTAAAATGTTGACTTTTATTTAGAATAACTATGAACGGATCAAAATCAGTCGAACTATTTGTTTCCATGTTCACCATCAGCCATACCAAACACCAACTTTAGACGGCTCCTTCATTTCAAGACATATCCAGAAAAATCTTCAGTCAGCCAATTCACTTCCATTCGTACCTAAAATGATCTTCAGTCGGCCAAATTTGCATCCACCTATGCGCAACACCAACTGCATTTAATCCCAAACCCCAAATGCCATTATATTTTCTTTTTCAGTCGGAATAATTCTCAAGAGCAATTCAGTCGGCCAAATCTTTTTAAACGGCTTTTAGTCGTTCCTTGGTAGGTTTGTTTACGACATAAAGTCGTGCCTCAAACCAACTTCAGGGGGTCTTCTCATTGAGCAACTTTTTTTCGACTTTTTTTCATTTATTTATAGCTTGGGTAGTTGTGAATATGCCCCTAAAAGGATTTTTAGAAATTCGAAATACTTTAGAAGATACAGCCTTTTTTGTGAAGCAAGGTCTTCGTCAAAATGAGCTATTTTTTTTCGCCTCATTTTCGAACGAAGCGGCATAAAGTAACCACCGAATTCTGTTGAAAATGTTTATTGTTAGGAATGTTTATTGTTAAAACGTGTTTGCACCAGGGTTGCCAGAGACTCTTCACTTAAAAACGTCAATAAGCTTTTCAAAAATCGTCATTTAACTATAAAAATCGTCATTTGCGCTTCGCAAAAAGCGTTTTTTAAGTTCTAAAATCGTCATACAGTATAGAAGATTAACATTTTATTTGAAGTAAGAAAACTTATAAAACTCTTTAATTATAAAAAAATATTAAAGTTAATTAAAATTATGAGATCAAATTCATTTACATATGGTTTATATAAGATATATTTTTTGTACAGAGATATTGAATAGAACTATATACTAATGGGGAGTTCCATCGTTCTACATATGTGGGACATTTATAAGATATTTATAAGTTTAAAAAGATGCTACTAGTATACCTTAGATTGAAATTAAGAAAATATATCTATTATATATTAAAGCAAGGTTTATTTAAACAATTATGTAATGTTTTTTTTTTAAGATGGTACACTGAGAAAAAAAACATACTTTAAAATTAAACAAAAAATTTTAAAATAGAAATTTAACGCCTTTGCGTTTCTACAAAACAAAATTTAAAACAAGTGTGTTTAATTTCGAACAGCTTAAAAACTTCTTTCTTTTTTTTAATTTTCTTTCATTATTCTTTGAAAAAATAAACAAAAATTTAAACACAATGAAAATTTTTGAATTTTTTGAATTGGTTTGACAAATGTCGAACATATAATAAAATAAAAACTAATTAATAATAAATTAATTTAATAAATTATTTCAATGGAAACTTCATCGAATGGAGCTAACAGTTGGCATTCGGAGCGTCCCGGACGTAGCTGGTTGTGATTCTGATGCTAAGAATTCGGAAAAGGTAAAAGAATGCCACCGAAAAAATATGCGTTGAAATCTTTATTTTAAATTTTAAAATTTTTGTTTCATATTTGTTTTTCATAACAAAAACATTGTTTTAAAAACAAAAACTTTTGTTTTGAATGTAACATAAAAAACAGTTGTGTTTAATTTTAATGAATTTGTTTCAAGCTCTATTTCAAAAACAAATTCGTTAGATATGAACACAATTTCATTTAATTTTAACACATTTTTCCCTCAGTGTAAGAGTTTAATGATAGCTATCAATTTATGTTCTTAACTTTTAATAGAAATTTCAATAAGCATGGCGTTATATTTCAGCCACACATATTTTACCGTCTGCAAGAAGAATTGAAGAAAATATAGATATAACTTTTTTTAAAATTTTAGTGGCAGTTATTTATAAAATAATAATTATAAAAACGTTTCGTGCGGGACTCGTATGGATTAACTGCCTAAAACAAGTTCTTTTCAGCCTACATTTTTTTCTAACGCGTGCAGATGATGACGTTTTCAATCATTTCAATCATTGAGCACATTTTTTGGCCAAAACTATAAGAAATCATTGTACGAGATGGAAATCGATACAAACAGGGTTGCTGATAACAAATCTGGTGTCAAATTTTGAAAATTCAAAACGGCGGATCCAATATGGCGACCAAAAATATTCTGATTTGCATGAAAATTGGTATTCGGGTTCAATATACTTACAGAGTATCGGTTTCTAAAGGATTTCTAAATTTATTTATATTAATCGTTATTAATTAATTAACAATGTAATCAATTTTAAAAAATTTTGACAATTTTGGAAAAACTGTAGAAGGATAGCCTCGTTTGGTGTTTGAAATTGTTTTCTTACAAAATCTTTGCTGTTCTTTGTTCTTTATTAGGTGTTAAATGTTTTCAACATTCAAACGTTTTAGTTCTCTAAATTCTTTTAACATTGAATTTTATTGGTTTTCATTATTAGTTGCGAATTTATAATATTTAAGTTTTTCAAAATTATATTATTGAAATCGAAACTTTTTTAATTAGGTCACACAACTCAATGTTAGAAAATACAATTTTCTAATTTCATCTATTTTAAAAAATGATAATTATTTTTGTAAACGATACCAGCAATGTCGTTAGAATTTATGTACAATAGTTTTAAAAAATTATTTCCAATGTTGTTAGAGTTGAAATTTTAAGTTTTGTTAACACAAAAAAAAAAATCCATATGGGCATCTCCCAAAAAAGGTCCACCAAAAGTGGAGAAAAACATTAAAATAAAGCACTCTAACAGCTTTTAACTTTATTTTTTTATTTTGATTAGTACTACTGCTAGGTAATTTGAATTTAACTTATTATAATTTATTTTTATTTAAATTTATAATGAATATCTTTACTGTATTTTACTACTGTCGGACAAATTTGTCGCGTCCATGATGTCGCGTCCGTATTCGTGCTATATCTATTTAAAAGAAGGTAAGGAATAATTCTCATATTTCATAAGTCTACGAAGAAATGTTATCCTTTGACCTCCATTAACATGTATATTATATATAAAAAAAAGTTCTCAAAATTAGCTAAATTTTGCATATTTCTATACCAGCTTAAAAAACTTCTGTTTTTTGTCGCGTTCGTTCCATTGTATGATTGCTTATTACTTTGTACTCATTTGTACTACATCTTGTCAATATTTTTATAAAATGTAGCACTCTTTTATCGCGTTAGAACACTTAAAATACATATCGGCTCATTTTGTTTCTTTCTTGTTTTTCGAGTAATTAAAACCGTAAGAATGTCGCGTCCGTGCCACTGGGAGATGCCCATATGTAAATAGTTATTTGAGCTCTTAAATCGTCATTTGTGATCTCAAATCGTCCAATCGTCATTTTGGTCTTAAATCGTCAAAATGACGATGCCATCGTCCATCTGGCAACGCTGGTTTGCACACATATTCATACAAACATACGAATACACACTTCTGCTTATTTTAGGGGTTGAAGCATTTTTTGAGTCCAGGTGTTCAACTGAAAGCATCATTTAGTTCAGTTTGTATCGAGTTGAGCAACAGACGAGTGCGCTTCAGTGAACGGAAAAGTAAATTTTTCATAAATTTATTGTGATTTTTGTAAAATGGATCGGAAAAGTAATAAAGAAAAAAAATAACGCCCAAGTGAGCGTCAGAATCGTGCTAAAAAACGCGGGTTTAGTGGAAATCAGCATCTTAGACCAGAGGATTCTGAATATACCAGTACATCGGCCAAGAAATTCAAGAATAACGAAGACGACGATGTATCAATCAAAAACAATTTGAAGTATTGCATTCTCGAGTTCCAAAAAAATTACAAAAAAATTACTTCAAACTTTAAACGCGTTTATCTCGAAACCACGTTTTTCGAACTGGCGGCCATGATATCTCCAGTTCAACTGAACCGATTTTCATGAAACAAAGTGGAATCGACGCAGAATTGTCACTATTCTCGGGTGAACCTCGACCATAATTTTAAAAAATTTTTTACTATTTTTTTTTTACACTAAACTACAAAAAAAAGCCCGAAATTGAATTTTTTTTTTTGAATGGCCGCCATTTTGTCAAAAAAAATCACAAAATTAAGCTTGAGGTTGACCCGAGAATTACATCTATACTGATTATAACCCCGTTTTTCTTTTTCATTTCAGACGCTCCGGAGACCCGGAACCGTGGCCGCCGTGACGACACCTTTTTTTTCGCCACCAACTTTGAAGTCTCATTACTTTTTGAACAGCCCACGTATCGAGGCAAAAAAAATTTTTTTAATTACTTTGAAACTTTTGTAATACAATAAATAAAAAAAGTTTTCAATTATTCTTTGCGTTTTCAAAAAAGAATTTTTTTAAGAAGGGTCCAAAAAACGGATTTTGAATGAGAAGACCGCCTTCAGTCAGTTAATTTTAATATTTTGCTCGGAAATACATATCGTCGACCTAATTCTAATAAGACGTAGTTCAAAATTATCTAATGTTGAGGAGCCGAAAAAAACTGTTTATTTTATGTATAAAGTTCATACTCGAACTATAATATATTATTTTAAACGTTCTATAGCCATTTTGTTCATACAAACGTACACAACTAAATAAAGGCATAGATGCAGTTTGTTGAATCTATCCAAATTGCTAATAACCATTTTTTTCAAATGTTGACTTACCTCGTATTAGAATTAGGCCGATATATAACTTCTGAATGCAAAGATAAAAACGACAATTCCTTCATTGGATATTTGTGAACGAATCTAGACAATTTAAGCAGTTTCTTAGAAGCAATAAAGCCTTTGAATGAACTCTTAAATCCAATTCTATCAGTTTATTACATTTACCTTTAATGCTCTATAGACTTTGAAAGAAAATCAAAAATGCAAATTTGAGTTTTTCTCCTTTTACAACAAAAATCATTTTACCTTGTATTTTGAGAAAAAATTTAATTTTGTGGTCTCTTTCAAAAAGGTATTATTTAAATATTAACAAAAAAGGAATGTTAAAATTTTTCTAAATTTTTTTTTAGTTAACTGATCAGCCTATTCTTCCCAATTAAGAACATTCAATTTGAGAGAGTTTTTTATTCTTTCGTAGCATTTTTTAAAAATTCACTCTTAATAACTTACGATAATATTAAAAAAATTCATTAAAAATACTTTTGGTTAGAGCTTCACAGTGATTTCTTTCACATTTGAAGGAAAATTTAACAAACTTTTAAAAATAATTAGAAAAATTGAAAAACCGTTATTTATTCGACCAAGATATTGACATGGAGAGAATATTTTAAAAAATTTGACAATTGATGAATGAATTAAACTCAAAAATCTTTACTATTGAAAACAACTCAAATTCAACCAATTTATAAGCTCTATCCTAACGAAATTGCATTTTGATCAAAGTGTGAGTTTTTTCTTAAAAAGTTAATTTTTCTCTTCGAAGGTTGGGAGGAGGAGGTTAAGTTCTTATTAATACTAAAAAAGCGTAACACAAAGTATATGTGCACACATACTAAAACATAAAATTGATCGAAAGAATAAGTAATTTTGGTTAATTTAACTATGTTGTATTTAAAAAAATCGGGACTTAAGAGTATTCAGTCGGCCAAAATACTATAATACCCCCCAACCAACATGGTCTCGGTACGCCCCTGTATATAGTTTTCAATTTGTGGGTTGTATTGGAATTTTTTTGACATAGATTAAACAAATACAGTTTTTTTTTTCATTTTATAGCTTAAATATTAGTCTATTTGTAGAGTTTTCATTATAGTGGTTGTATTGGAAGTAGGTGTGGTTTTTATCCACTTTAGCCCATTTTCGAACTTGATCTTTGAAAGTTAATATACCCCTTACTCAGTAGGCGTGGTGGTATAAAAATGAATGTGTGTATGTTACAAGTAGACTTAACCAATCGTTGTGAAATTTTAAGAGAACTGTAGCAAAGTCTTGACAGTGTTTCTGTGAAGTTTGGTACCGATAGAACATGGCGCGTGGCACCTGTCATCTAAATCAGATTTACAATATCGAATAGCTTTGGAATTACATGTTGCACAGCCTCAAAACTCGGTATTCGAGCTCAATTTACACGTGCACCTCAAAACACAACGCGTGCCTGCTATCGCTAGTAATTTCATAAAGTTCAACTCAGTTATGCTACTTATTTGCTGCTAATGAAAATCAATTTATAATCTTTTCTATTGCAACGATAAGACAAAAACAGTTTAAAGTATCCAATTAATTTGGCGGCCTCGGTATTTTAATGGTAAGCAAGCTTAACTGCCAACCCAGAGGTCCCAAGTTCAAATCTTGGTCAGGCCATGGTCCTACGCCATTACATTTCTTTAAATCTTTCCTCATATCTAATGAACTGAAATTAAAAATTCATCAACACTTACGACTTTGAAAGTTGTTGTTGATGGTAGAAAAGTTTGTGGATTGAATTTCTTGAATAACTGAGGTAAAGACATAGACTTGACTTAGATTCAAATTCGTACGTTGATATAGCTTTCTTCCACACATATAACATTCTTCACTTGTTAACACTTTCGAACCAAAGCAGACTTAACTGAATAGGTTTGACACCTGAAATCTTTGCTTCAAAGCTAAAAAAGTTCATTATGAACAAATCATCAAATTCTGTTTTGTATGTGTTACACAATTTATCGAAAAAGTAGCCTAGATACTTTATGCCGATTTCGAAAGTCTACTTTTCATGTTCTCAAGAAACTTTTTGCAGATTGATTATGCTCGAACAGAAAAATATATTTCTATTGAAAAAACTTTTGTGTGAGACGATGATTGAGCTCGGGAGTCGTTGACTTAAACACTTAGCACGCACGACCACGGCCAGCACTAACTGACCTAACTTAAACTACGTCACCTTATTTCTCGGTTTCATGGCGCAATTCTTTTTTTTTGCCGTGAAAGTAATCCTCAGTGATTTCAACGCTAAGGTCCCAATAGAGGGCATATTTAGCTCCTTTATTGGACAGTTCAGTCTCCACGAGACCACTTCAAATAACGATCTAAGACTGATCGACTTCGCTATGACACAAAACATGGAATTCAGATTCAAATGTCCTGATACCCACAAGCCCACCTGTCTGGAATGTATAATCATCTTGCGCACATTTCAGGGGGTCAATATTGACTCCGATCACTATCCTGTTACAGCCAAGATCTTCATGCGACTGTGCAATGTGAAGAATGTGCACACAGGAATGCAAGGAAAGGTAGGTGTCGTTAACACCTCTCGGTTTCCGCTTATGGTTAAGCTCTTGACTCGATGACGCTGGTAGACTTTGGGTGAACATAACCCGCACTGGGATTTTGGAGACAGTATTCTCCGTCTTTACAGAATGCAGTAGGACACCACCCATCAACGCAAATTCCACCATATAGCCATGACGAAATTTGAATTGCTATCCAGCGACTCAAAAACAACAAAGCAGTAGGTGCTGCCGCTCTGACAGTGGAAAAACCGACTCATTAGCAAAATATGGCTATTGCTTTTTCTTACACTGAGCTAAAAAACAACGTAAAATCAAAGAAAACCACTTCGATTCAAATATTTTTCGGAACAATTTGGCACCAAACACGAAAATATTCAATTCGAAGTGTTTCCACTTCGAAAAACACAAATCCAGTTTGATGTTATTTTCACTTTAAACTAAAGTTTTAAGCAATTTGAAATGAAAAGCATTCCACTTCAATTTAACGTGGATTGAGATTTAATTCAATAAGGAATCATATTCAATTCAAATACTTACATCTTTATTTTAAATGCACTATAGCTTTGATTCCAAATCGTTATATTAATGAATCAAAGTGAAAATAGCTTTGAATCAAATCCTCAAAATTTTTGATATCACATGGATACATACAAATAAGTAAAACAATATTATTTTTTTCAGAAATTTTCTTTTATTGACACATAAAAAACATTTGGTAAATTACTTTAACTAATTAATTATTTGGAAATACTAAAATATATTAATCTAAATAAGTATTGTATTTAGTACAGATTGTATTATGTCGAGCTCAAGCAATAACTTGTAGGTACCTTAAATATTAAAAAAATGCCGTCTTGTTTCCTCCATAAAAAGAACTTCTCTCAGAATTCAGTCCAGAGCCCAATGTTAGCAATTACTTATTAATATCGTCTTTATTTGAATTTACTGCTTTTGTTTACACATTAACTTAACATGAACTTAAGCAGGATTTACTTTCCAGCTTCCGCACTTTATTTCAGAAAACTAAAACTATTTTTATATTTTATTTTGACACATGAAAGTATGCAACTTCAAATTGAAGTGTCTTCCACTTCGTTTTCACTTTTGACGACTTCAACTGTAAACAATGTAATTTTTCAACTTATTTTCGAATTTGATATACTTCATTGAAAATAAGAGTAAGTGTATTCATCATTATTTTGAATTTTTTCTACTTCTTTTTGAATAACAAAATGATTTCATATTTGATTTGAAGGCTTTCATGGTGAATTTAAAGATGATTTTTTAAAAATGGAACAACGTAAAATTGATACGATATTATTTAATTTTAAGTTGCGATTTTTCCCTGAGTGTATATTAGAGAAAGGAGACTTTATAATCTGCACCAACATCCGAGGTATCACTCTTATTTCCAACGGATATAAGGTTCTATTGAGCATACTGTGTGGAAGGTTGAACACTGATTGGACCTTATCAGCGCAACTTTCGCCCTACAAAGGCCACCGTACACCAGAGTTTTAGACTATGCCACGACAAGTCCTAACGCCAAAAACCCAAAAAAATCAAAGTCCAAACGCCAAAAAACCAAAAATATCAAATCGATATCCAACATCTCTTTGTCACCTGTACACAACAATGTCTAAGTTCGATATACCTGTAAAGTTGATAAGACTCTGCACGATGACGTTGAGTAATACATGTAGCTCCGTCAAGGTACGAAATAACCTCTCCGAAACATTCATTACTGAACGAAGTTTCAGATAAAGTGACTCTCTATCCTCCAAACTCTTCAATTTCAACATGAAAGGGATTCTACGAAAGGCAGGTGTACATCGCAAAGGCACCATATTTTACAAATAAAACAAAAAATAAAAAAACAAATTAGCCATTTCAGTCATTGAAAGGACTTTGACCGAGCTTCTTATGATCAATTGTGTTGTGTGTGTTACTAAATGTTTGCACACAATTGACCGAGAACTGGACCTACATGTTTTATGCCGACTCCATTCATGTTCTCAAGAAGCTTCACATGGCATTATTTACTCTCTGAGGTTTGCCATTGTCTGCAAACATTTGTAGGCTCCTATTCTACAAATATTCTACAATATTCGGCTGAACCAAGAGTGATGTTTCTGCTGTTAATGAAAAGGAATAAGCTAAAGTGGGTTTGATGATAGGCGAGGGCAAAACAAAGTTTACGTATCTCGGCACAGTCGCATGCAGATCTTGGCATTCGTCGGTACCTCCTTAAACAGCAACAACAATATCAGCCTGAAGATTAAACAAGTATAAATTTAGAAACAACAATTTAATAACAATTACTAATAGGCGCTACTACGGGCTCAGGATACAATAAGGTTGTATAGCCCTCTCGTGATCTACAATTCTGATACTCCACAAGACGCTCGTCATACCCTGTGCTTCTCTATGGCGCTGAGGCATGGGTGGTATCGCAAACAGATGCAGCCGTTTTTGGGATGTTCGAGAGGAAAGTTCTTCGCAAAATCGTTGGTCCTGTTCGAGTTCGTGACGACTACCGCATTCGAATGAATCACGACTTGTGCAAGCTCTAAGACGACATTGACTAAGTTTGGCGTATAACAACTCAGCGACTACGCTGGCTGGGTCATGTCTTTCGTATGGATGAGGAAGCTCTAGAGAAAAAGGGTTTTGAGGCTAAAGCCGTAGGTCAACGACGAAAAGGAAGACCATGCCTGCGATGGATTGACCAGGCTGATACACCGCGTTCTGCGAAACAAATTGCAGAAGGTGCACATGAAGTAAAGGCACCTGGCGAGAGCTGATGAAGTCGGCCGTAGTTCGACCGACGGATTATAATGTTGCAGATTGGACGAACTTTTTCAGGCCTATAATTTGAGACAATTTATTTGCTTACAACTATTACAATAGTTAATATATACATATACGGAAAACATGATTTTTGGAGATTTTTACAAAATGGTTTAGCTCACTGACGGATTTCGGCAAAGCCAAAATATTTTGGGAATCATCATAAAATACATCAAGGTTCATTTTAGGATGGGTACAAATGAAACTTTTTTTTCAAGGCACCTTACTGTACATAAATGAAAAATCAAAAGTCAATTTCATGCTGTTGCTCTGCAAACAATCAATACACTTTTAATGGCATGAAAAGAATTCTGTTCCACACTGTTACGTGCGTCACGGCTACTTTCAACTTTGGCCTCAAAGTGGACAATTGCGTGTGCTGTAAAAGTAAAGTTTCATTTGATGTCGTGTGATATTAAATGGATATGTAAGTATTAATTTAACGATCATGGACGAGCATATGTGTCCTTGCGTGAGTATGTGTGCGTGTGCGTTTGAGGTGCCACATGCAAAGTGATTTAATTTGGTTACGATTAAAAATGATGACAGCAGAATCACGTCAAATAACTCATGTTTTAATTGCAGTTTTGCTTGATTTGTTACATTCACTATCGTATCAAGCAGCACTAGATTTTGTGCAGCTTAATTGTTCATTCTTCTATTTAGTTTCTAATTAAAATTTCTGCGTGCGACAAAAAAAGAAATTTATCGCCGCCAAAAGTTGCTATGCCTTTCAACTTAATCCATTTTGAATCAATGAGTTATAGCTGACTGCTTTTCATTCTTTTTTTTTTTTTGTCGAAATGCATTTCGCCAAAATAGTAGCAGATTTATGCAAATTTGCCTGCACTGTTTAAGTCAGTGCATTTTGATGTGTGTGTGTGTGAGTGTGTGTGTGTGTTTGTATCTACACTTTTCCAAATATACACAATTGAGTCAAAATTATTTCCATGCCATAACATGCAATTTATATAAATTAGCAATTGTTCGATGATTGTTTGCAGGCAATGTATTTCTGTTATTTATGCGAACAATTTAATTGAAAATATTCAAACAGAAAATGAACGAATTAGCACACATATTAGTGCCGGTATTGTCCGGGAAATATACAATAGCTACCCCAAATAATGCAAGTACTTTGATAAAGTTAAGAAATTTTAATATTCAACAACTGCAATTTTGATCTATAAAATTTTCTATTTCGAAATCTATTCTTATCTTTTCTAATCTATTTTGAAATTTTGATATATAATTTCTTATGCACACGTTTGAAACTACTTTTTTTCAGTATAAAAGAACCCTTAACCTATTTCACAAGGCGTATAACCGTCATTCCTAAATTCATATCAACCCACTCAGCAGCTTATGTCTGAAACACAAACAAACACAAAGAATATATTTGCAGCAATATTATAATGTACAATATTAACAAAACACAAATGTTGGTGAAAAGCACTCAATGTGGCAACGCTAATTTTCACTATCGTCCATCAAGTGCTACTTTTACAAATTTCCACATTTATGGCTATCGTGCATTTGTTTATGACACTAATGATCATTCATTTTCAAAAAACTGCTAAAATTATTTGCCAGATATTTTGAATAATAGCCGTTATATTGAATTAAGGTAATGAAAACAAAAAAAAAGCAAATTCTCTAATTATATAAATTTACCCTTTTTCCTGGTATTCTAAATAAGCAAACCATTTGGTACAATAAATAAAATTTTGTGTGAAAAAAAACAAACGAAAGCGGAAAAATGTGGCAAATGTAAGTTTTTTTTCGGCGAAATAAAAAAACACTCATTGTTTCGAACCAAAAACAATTTAATGTTAATTCATGAACCATTGTTAGGAAATAAAACCGACCCTTGCGTTGATGAAAGCAACGGCTTAAGCCACGTAAAAGAAAAAATACAAAAAAAGTACCTTTTTGTTAATTGAATTTTTCGAAAAAACTGTCTGCTTTTCATTTAACGACGCATAGCTTAGCAATTGTAGACTCCAGCTGTTTGTTAGCAGATTGTTTTTTTTTTTGTATTATTACAATAACATAAAACCCAACGCCAAAACAAAAAACATTTCCACTCAGGTTTATTTTTTTTTTTTGTGTGTTTTATGTAAAAAAACAAATACTGTTTTATTGAAATTAAAACCATTTGCAGATGTTTGATATTATCTTATAACCTAAATTAAGACTATTAAGCAAACACATACCAACCAACAATTTCATAATCAAATGAACGACCAATCGACCATTTCAGGCCACATGAAAATCCAACTAGCACACAAAGATTGCGAGAAGCTTTAGAGTAACTTATTATAAGATCTACGTTACTCATTAGAGAACGCGTATTGCCGTCTATGCGGACAGAAAGGCGAACTTCAATGTTCACCTTTTATTTATTCACCTTTTGAAGACTATTTGCGCGTCGTGGGCCGTGCAGTGATGCGTAGAAAGCATCCTTGACAATATCGACTTTTCCTACGTCGCACAGAGGGGCCAAACCCTGAATTCGCACGATTAATTTAAAAACGAAAATTAAATTTAACACAGATTCAACACAGTCTTTAATATTATAAAATTTTAACAATACTGGTTAAAAAATTACTTCTTCATCTGCTTTGCTTTACCTTACACACCTTTTTTTTAAAGTTTGCTGTTTTTGCTGTATTCTTATGCAAAGCACAAAAAGTGAGTTCTAAACAACATTCAAACTAAAATTTTGGTATGAAAATTGAAACAAAATTAATTTTACTAATGAATCATCAACTTCTGGTATTTTGAAATCTGAAATAAAAAAACAAATTTGAAAAAGTGTTTAGTTTTTTATATTATTAGTTTTTTTTAAAGTGGCTTTTGTGCTAGACATGGGTAACGCAGTAAAAATTGCAGCGCTGATACACTAACTCAAGCGCAGCGAAACTGTATCAGCGAATTGCCTTAACGCAATTGCGTCATGCCGCTGTTCAAAATGTTATGGTATCTGTATCAACAAGATGCGTATCAGCACAGAAGGTCCCACCGTAAAACATTGCATAGTGCGTTGAGTCATGCATATACCACATAGAAAGACACTAGCTCACACATAGAGAGTAAAAAAAAAATCCAAATCCTTTTACAATATTTAATTTTATGTCTTTATTCATTAATAAGAATATAACTAGGTCGCAGCAATCGCTTAGCAAATGCATAAGCTGGCCACATAAATAGGTACGTTGAGGATAGAAATTAGTTGGGTCGCTCGCTTTGAAAAATGTTCCTTTAAACTATAAAAGAAAAGATATTAATGGTATTCACACTGCCTTGGGTTGTTGGGTAGATTGGCAAATGTCATACATTTTGTTTTTGTAAAAGTGCCATTCTACACAAGTTCCCATCTACCAATCCACTCTTGCTGACCCCCTGACTTATTTGGGTAGATTGATTGAGTACTTTTTTCATGGGTTACCACCTCTTCCAAAAGTAGGCAATAATTGAATTGACAAAAAACTAAAACAAAGCAAATAAATTATAAGTGAACAAAAAAGACAAATGTGTTAAAATCAGTTATTTTAAAATTTTTGAGATAAAAATTATTACATGCCACAAAGTTCACGTTAAAAATTACTCCTACATAAAATAACTTTTTTACGCCCGTAGAATGGCCTAAATTTTGCGCTCATTAAATGACATACATAATATGGTGGCAACTCTTTTCTAGCTGTCACTCATCTCTTATCAGCTGTTATTCTACAAAGTACTCAATTGCAGTTAAGGATGCTCGAAGTTATCAAAAGTACTCAATCTACCCGTACCCAACTACCCATGTTAGTGTGCATACCCCTATATCTCTTAGGATTATCTTAAACGAAAAAATTAAAATTTTTTAATTTATTCCAGTTTTTTTCCAGTATTATGGGCCAAAGTCACGTGTCAATACTATATATATAAAACAAGTATATATATTTTGAATAAATATCTCAAACGGTACAAAAGTTATGAACGATAAAGTGAAATGTATGTCAGAAAAAGATATTGCGAAAAAACGTGTAATTTAGCCATCGTAATTCCGTCATAACAGATGACGGAGATATGATTTATCGGAAATGACTGATTTTCAAATGATTTTTAAGATTGTTTCTTTTATAAAAAAATTGGTATCTCCATAATTTTTGAAAGAATTGACAAAATTTCAAGTAAATAAGTCTATGATCATGTGATAAATTTTTGGACAAAAACGTGCATTAGGCTTGAAAAGGCCGTATATTTTTTGCTGCAATGAATATGATAATTTAAAACAAAACACTTACATATAACAATTTCATTATATAACGTCCCAATAAACCACACGAATTTGCCTCGAATTCGAGGTGAATCTGAGTGCGAAAATGTTTTGCTAATGAACCCGATGACGTGAGAAATGCACATTTCATTCTCGAAACGAGATTTTTTATCATAATTCGCACTACCGAAGCGAGAATTTCAACATTAGCAAATCGTTTTCGAATAATTTTAGCAATTTTTTTTTTAAATTAAATTCTTTTAATTTATATTCGTGTCTTACGCAAATCGATTATTATGATAAAAGATAATAAGATTATTATCGTTATAAAGAAAAAAAAAAACTATACATGTTCAGGATTCGTACCCACGTCCCCGGATGCCAGTCTCCTACGCTATCCACTAGCCTATCGCATTTGTTGTTTAGAAGCGGCGTAATTTGCTTCATTATGAAAACAAAAATTTGAAGGATTTTCATCCATACCATTTTTTAAAAAATCTGAAAGGATCACGAATTTAAAAACAAAAAAATCAATGTTGCGATGATTAATTGCAGATGTATAAAAATTTATTTTATATTACGAGATTGCGGACTCGATTCGAATACGAGATATCTAATCCGAGTTCTGGGTTTCATTACTAATTGGAAACCAAACCGAGTCCGCTATGTGGTTTGTTGGGTTATTGGGGTTTTCACAAGTTGACAGACTAACACTACTATATTTTTTTATGCGATCAGCGTGAGATATAGCCGCCATACGATTTTTTTAAAAATCGGGGTCTTAATTTTATTTTGAAATAAGTAGTTAAACTGACTGTAGCTCGCAAACTATATACCGAGCAGAGACGAAAGTGGCACCAATGGAAAGTGCATTTGCT
Source organism: Tetanocera ferruginea (assembly GCA_958299015.1). Lineage (NCBI taxonomy): Eukaryota > Metazoa > Arthropoda > Insecta > Diptera > Sciomyzidae > Tetanocera > Tetanocera ferruginea. The sequence goes on along the minus strand of OY282640.1, from coordinate 61,360,449 downwards.
TCTTCGCCTTCTTTTCAACTAAGTCAATGAACTGAACCTGTCAAACTTAAGGAAATGATCGAAAATTTTGACATTTTGCTTGTTTTTTTTTTTTGCTTTCTCATTTTATCATGCATACTTTCAACGTTCTGTTTGTGGTGGTCTCAATAATTTCGTTATTTTCGGAAGATCAATAAAAAATACGTGCTAAATTGACAAATCAATCAAACCAAAGAGACAAAATAGAAGAGGTTACAACTAAAACCGAATTCTACGTCTGCACTTACGATACTATTGAAACTGTTTTTGTAATTTTTTAAAAATTACATAAATTTTTTATTAAAAATTTTGCTTGCAACATTCATTTTTTTGTTGCGTAAAAATTCTGACAATCTCTTTATTATTATCCAGTATTTTTTTTATTTTTTGTTGTCTCTTTGGTAATTAGGCTGCAATACATGTGTTATATATATTTAAACCAATTGTAGCTCTCACCTCGCAAAGGGTGACATCAGCATTTCGTCAAAGGATGTCGCCATTTAAAATTGTGAACAACCATGTTTTTAGCCCAAAAGTAATAACAACATAATGCCGAAATATGCTAAATTTTTATTCATACCGCAGTGTCACTCCAACTCAACGCCTAGAAGCCAACTTTATAAAGGTAAAAGCTAACAACGAAAAAAAAATTATATGCCAGCACGTTTCAAGGCTTTGACGTTTTACACAACTTTGGCGTATATTTATAACAACAAGACGTGCAAATTAAACTTTAACATTATTATTGATGGCATTATTAAATAAATTATTTTGTCCTTGTTGTTTTTGTTGTTGTTGTTGTTGTTGCTGTTGTTGTTGGTGTTGTTGTTGTTGCTGTTGTTGTTGTTGTTTTTGTTGCTGCTTTTTATGCTTTTGCTGTTAACTGGCCTAATCTTCATTAACTGAAATGCTTGGCGAACCTTTTTATTTGCCAGATCCTTGAATACCATAAACTCTGAGATTTTATTTTTATTGGGTATTTTTTTTTTGTTTCTTTTTTTTTTTTTGTTTGGTGGTGTTGTTAAATTTTTTGTTGTTCTTGTTTATTGCGCAGTTTGTCATTACAGCTCATTTTGTGCAGATTTGCGCTGTTTAGAAGCAAGATTTCAGGCTGGCTACCACAACAACAACATCAACTACTGAGACAAGTTTGCCACCAGCTGTAGAGCTGCGAAAATAATAGGAAACATTTTTTTTTTAAATAAAAAAAGAAGCGTACAACTTAGATAAACCAAAAAAAAAAGACTATTTTATGTGTAGAGCTTGTTTTAAATTTTGAGCAAAAAAATAGTTGAACAAAACACGTATTGTTTAGTTAAGCGCTTGAAGCGGAATTTTGTAAAAATTTGTCGAAATTTGTAGAGCTGCGCTATTCACCTCTGTTGCATGTTTCACGTTTTTGGAGGTTGCGTTCCACCCACGCAAATAGCCATCATCCTTATTTACAACCTGTGCACTGTCTGTTGAGTTGCTTCAGGGCACAAAAAACATTTGTCAACAATTTTGAAATGTGATTTTCTGTTTTGCTATTATTGTTGTTGTTGTTGTTGTTGTTGTTGTTGTGGTGTGTGTGTTGCAACAACGTTTGCAGCCATTGTACGTACTTCAGATTTTAGAATCTGCTACGCTTGTTTTTGCTGTCATTTTTTTATATAAAAATAGAACAACATCAACATGAAATTTTTGAAATTTAATTCTAGGAAAGTAGCTAAATCGAAAAATAAACTCCAGCTACTACAGCTACTAGCCGCGAAATTGAATTTATGTTTTTGTTTTTTCTTTATTGCGTATTGTTGCTACTTGTGTGAATATCTCCAGACTTAACACCATAGACAACATCGGCTATTGGCAACACTGCCATTTTTGATTTTTGAGTTTTTTCTGCTGTTGTGCTGTTCCAGCGCCAGAAATGCGAATTTAAATACCTTTCAAGCGTCAGTGTTGCATGTGGACACAAAATGTCACGAACTTCATAATTAATTACATCGTTTGTTTTTGCCAAAATAGCACCAGCTACACTCCACCCAGTAGCAGCAACAACAGCAGCAGCTTTCATTGTCATACTTTTTTGTCGTTGACACCTGCCGCATGCCTTGGCTGCCGCTGCTGCTGGTGCTGGCTTACAATGCACTGCACTTGTTTCCGTTCGTTTCCGTTGCCAGTGTTGCCCAACTACGTTTTCTGACAAGTACTTAAAAATTAAAAATTTATGTTCTCTCACGCTCGAATGGGCAGGTTGGCAAAAGTTGTTACGTAGTCATTGTTGCTGTAGTTATTGTCTGTTTATTGTGCTCTATAGCCAGATTTATTTTAATTGAATTTAATATTAAATTGATATTCGATCGATTTCAATAATTTGCAAATAATTAAAATTTCGTTGGCAATTCAACATCACGAGTGAGCTTGAAATAAATTTCAATTAATTTTCACTGAAATTTTTCATTTAATATACATTTATTATAATTACTGTAATTATGTTTATTGTTTTTCAAGTAAATTGAACATAAAAATGTTTATTTTTATTTAATTGATTAATTACTTAAGTCAGAGTAATAGACTGCATTATTTGTAAATTTTTTTGTCAATCAATCGTAGACAAAAGTAATTGATGACTGTATTCTTAAATCACCAAAGCTTAACAAAGCTTACCAAAGCTACCAAAGCACTCACCACTTCAACCTCACTGATTCGAAGGGTTGTTACCGTCAACATATACTTATAGAAGTTATTATATATCTACATTTTAAACATTTTAAAACTACTTGCAGGTCGAAAAGCATTTTGCATTCATTGCAATAATAAATTTTTTGGCTGGGGTTTGAATCTTATGGAAACATATTGAGAATTGTTGTCAACATATTTTATTTCCTTGGCAGCAATAAGATTAAAATCGATTTAATGGCTTAAACCATTCTTAGAAAGCCGGCTTTCTTTATTGAAATTTTTCACCAACAAGATTAAGAGATTACATAAGATAACTATAAATTTTAAAACATACAAATTTTGTTCTCTTTGGAAGTATAAGAAGTTTCTATTATCGGCATTATTCTATACAAAAATTTAGATTTAATCACGCTCAATGAAATAACCTTAAAATTTTAACCCTACAAATAACACAAAAAAAGGATGAAATTTTTCAACAATAGTGTTCAGTTTAATAGAAAGTTTATGTTTAAAATATCAAACACTTTACCATTTCCAATTATAATTCAGAACAAATGAATTTAAATTCAGAAATTTCAAAAAAAATTCAGAAAAATTACATAAACTTAGAAATTTTATTTGATATTCAAAAAAAAATTAATTGAAATGAAAAAATGTTATATGAAAAGATTAAATGAAATTCGAGATTTCCAGTTGAAGTACAGAAAACATTACAACTACAATCATTATACCGTATCATACCATACCGTATCAGCCATACCATTATTCTGGTAGATTTGAATTTCCTTTTCAAATGAAAATTCTGAATTTCAATTGATATTTTCTAAACCTCAATTGATATAATCTGAATTTGAAATGGAATGTCTAAATTTTAATTTATTTTGAATTTTAAATGAAATTTTGCAATTTCGATTGGTCTATTCTATTTCTTCTGAATTTCAAATTAAATTTCTGAATTTCAATAAATTTTTTCTGAATCTCAAATTAAATTTCTGAATTACTGCTGATTTATTTCTAAATTTCAAACGGAATGTCTGAATTTTAATTGATTTTGTTTCTAGTTTCAAATGGAATTTCTGAATTTAACTATTCTGAATTTCAATTCATCTTTTCTGAATTTCAATTAAGTTTTTCTAATTTTCAAAGGGAGTTTCGAAATTTTAGTTAATTTTTTCTGAAATTATGCTTAACCAGTATGGTACATCTTCGGCTTGGTCGAAGTTAAAATACCCCGACGGCCGATTTGTAAGGTTAAAAAATCTTAATATGTAGCTCTTTTTGTATGAGATATTTAAAGAGTTTACTACTTTGAAGAATATGAAGAATATACATTAGATTTGATGTAAAATACAAACGTTACAAATTTTTTTCTGTAGATTAAAGAGAACCCTCTTTAAATAGTTTTCAATTTTAGAGTTATATAGGAGGTGAACGTGTTCGTCGAGGGAAGATGTCCATTTTTTTAACGCGTGTTAGTGTTGATATAAAATGGAAAAACATCGAATTTAAATGTTGTAGGTTAAATATTATCCTCTTTATAGAGTTTTCTATTTTGGGGTTGTATGGGAGTTGGGAGTGTTCTTGGGCAGATAACGCCCATTTTTGTATACTATTTAGTTTTAATGAAAACTACAAACGGATAAAATTTTTTCCTGTAGCTTAAATAGAAGCCTCTTTATAAAATTTTAAGTTTTGGGATTGTTAAGTTTTGGGCGTCTTCATTGGTGGATTACGTCCTCATTTCTTACACGTCTTAGTTTTGATATAATATACCTAAACACCAAATTAAATTATTGTAGGTTCAATATTTGATTCTCTATTGAGTTTTCACTATTGTGGGTTGTATGGGAGTTGGGCGTGTTCGTGTGCCAATGACTCTCTTTCTAATAAGCCTTAGATTAAGTATTAACTACGCACTTACCGATTATTATTTTTATACCTTGAATATTAGCCTCCTGGTAGAGTTTTAAATTTTGGATTTATATATGAAGGAGACGTGATTGACATCCGATGTGTCTCATTTTCAAACTTGGTCGTATTTTTTTAGAAAGGAGCTCAAATATCAAATTTCATTACCATAGCTTGAAAATGACTGCTGTAATCGTGTCCACAATAGGGGTGGGATATTGATGTATGCACAGTAAAAAGTTTCAGAGTTTGAGAGTAAATTTTATTTTTAAGTAAATTTTATTTTTTTATAACATTTCTGTAGTATAAACTCGTTTTATTCCAAATTTATTATAAGTTTTATCTCACCTTATAGTATTCCAAATTCCAAATTCCAAATTCCAGTTTTATTCCAAATTTATTATAAGTTTTATCTCACCCTATAGTATAAAACTTGTATTTCCATTGAAACATCTATTTTACTCCAAAAAAGTATCATTTTTATACCATAAATTTATAAATATCATATATATATTCCAGTTATACACACGAAAACCTCACGGAGCCACTCGGCTTTCTGTAAAAATCGAGTTTGTTAAGCTACCGAACGTCAGAGATGCTAGCAGACAATCAGTTTATGTTTGTTCATCAGTCAGTAATCATGTTATGCGCAAATAATATGTTGTATATTTTTTTGTAAACACATAATAAGACAAAAATGTGGTTTAAAAAGATTTTATACTTTTGTTTATAAAAATGTACACCAACCTGGTGTAAATACATTTTATACACTTTTCGGATAAAATCTATGCCAACTTTGTATAAATTTGGTTTTTTATACGATTTTACGGTATAAATTTTATAACATATTTGGTATGGATTTATAATTATACGAAATAGTACAAAAATTATACTCATATTTTTTACTGTGTGGTGATCTTTAGTAACGGGACTACCTAGGAACCCTAAATTTTGTTAAGATTGACAAAAAATTGTTTTTGACAAACAAATTCGGGGTGGCATGGGGTAGTGCAGCAAACTTGTGCCGCATCGGGGTTGAAGGTTGGTGATAAGTAGAAAATTTAGATAAAAACCTTCATAACTACCCAAGTGCTGCTCCAAGAGAGGTAAAATGTTCAACCAACTCTCTTTCAATTTTCTTCCTCAAAATTGTTCGGGAGCACACCATAACCCTATATTTACCCCCTAAAGAGGCTCTCATACAAAATTGATATTTTTAGGAAATTCGACCCCACAGCTCCTAGAGTGCGCCAAGAAATGTGAAATGTCTGACCGACCCGCATTGCTTGTTACTTCCCAACATTTTATCCGAACATACTTACTAGACATGGGTAACGCAGCGTTGCGTTGCGTTATTGAGTTGAAGCATTTAAATGCGTTATTGCGTTGATACACTTCTTTTAAAAAAAGTAACGCAATAGCGCAACACTCACAATAAACAGTAATACAAATGCAACACTCAAAGTAAAGCCAACAGCCAGAAAAACATTGAAAGCAAATGTACAAGTTGTACGGTTCATCGAGCATAGTTGGAAAAGACAGAAAGTTATTATAGTATTATATAGAAAAGAGGTTGTGGGGAAGATGCTGTTAAGCATGAACTTTTGGAGCATGTCTGATTGGATGATGATTGAGCACACATATGTGAGTTTATTTCAAATTGAACATGTTCGATTTCAAAAGTATAAGCAAACTTAAATCGAACTTCAAACTTGTTTTGCCCACTAGAAATGTGTATGTATCTGTTTGAAAGCTCGATTAAATGATAAAAAACACAACCATCTGCTTACTTGCTGGAATTTTGGGTTTTTTAATTGTTGGTGGATGCTGAAATCTGCACTTTATTTAGTTAAATTTTATATTAGCTACTAATTATTATATTCTTATTAATGAATATAGCCATAACATTAAACATTGTAAAGGATTTTGATGTGTTTTAACTTCATATGTATGAGTTCTTTACCACATGACTCAACGCACTATGCAATGTTCTACTGTGAGACTTTCTGTGCTGATACGCGTCTTGTTGATACAGATACCATAATATTTTCAACAGCGGCATGACGCAATTGCGTTAACGCATTTCGCTGATACAGTTTACTGCGCTTGAGTTGCAATTTTGCGCTGCAATTTTTACTGCGTTACCCATGTCTAATACTTACCCTCTATTTCCAACCCTTAAAGGGGTGCCTACACAAATTATTTTTTTTTTTAAATTATTAATAATTCGGCCTACATAGGTCCCAGGGTTCCTTTCAAATGAAATGAGAGACCTACCCACACACATTAACTCTTCTTCTCCAAATTATTTTTCGAGCATACCTAGGGGAGCGGGGGGCTAGTTGTAACACTCTTTGGAAAATATGATGGAAAAACGAAACTACACAATATATCCTGGTTATAAAAATATGAGTTGAAAGGTTAAATCTCTAACTATCCTTGCATTAAAAAAAATTTTTGAAATAGAAGTATTTTGTAACTGAGGGACATTTTAAAAAAAAAATTGCTAGTGTTACACCGTGTATGGGGCTCATTGTAACAGAGCATTGGGCATGCTGTAACAAGCAATAAAACTGAAGTTTTTTCTGTAATAATTTATTTTCAATTGATACAACTAAAAAATATTCAAGTATTTAACAACATTATGGCCTAGTTTTATCAACTATTAGTTTTATATTTTTTGAAAAATACTTAAACGTTGAACCTGGCTCGGCTAAAAGAAGTGCTTTCAAGTGTTATTAGAGAAAGGTGTGATTTTTTTTTGCATGAATTTTTTTACCAATTAGGTCCAGCCACATTTTTTTAGTGACATGAGGCTGATATATTTGGTGATATATGTTAGTTTTTTATGTATCTATTTAAAGATACTGGCACAAATTTAACAAGCTTTTCTGACACTTGTCTTCTTTTCTTTAACTGCAATAGCAGCCAACTCGAAAACTTCTTTACTTTGAGTTGCCCCATTAGACTTTCTTTTTATAATTTCTCATTCTGCAAAAAATAATTAAGACATAACAATAAAATAAACAAACACCGAATATCCACTTCATATGTGTGGAGCAAGTTGTTCCATGTTACAAACTTACCCCACAAAATTGTTACAACTTGCTCCGCAGTATAATTTTGACAATATTTTAATATATAAAAATGAACTTAATTTTAAGAAAAAAAAATATATATCAGTATGCTGTAATAAAATATGCTCCGATTAAAATTCAATTAGTTTTAAAAATCTTTAAAACGCTTCCAAAAAGCAAAAAATAAAAAAATATATATTTTATAATAACTGCTAGAAATAAAGCCTATATTTACGCCCACTCGTTGTAAAGTCCGATGAGGCACTAACGGGTCTCATTTTAAAGAGCGCGTAATAAAGGATGAAAAAAAGAGAGACTTGTAAAAAAAACGTTCGTATTCTAGGCAAAAATAGAGTGTTACAACTTACCCCTGTTACAACTAGCCCTCCGCTCCCCTAATCCTTATCTCCACCGTAAATTAGAAATATGTAAGAAATTTTGTTATTATAATTGTAAGAAAATTTGGATCAAATCCAATAATTTTTGTCATGAGATGCATATTTCTTTCGATTTTCGATGACAACTTGTAGCAAAAATATTTGTTCCTCCTCATTTCGGCATAGCAAATTTTGGTAGCCCTCTATTAATCTTACGCCTCTTTTGCGGTGTCGCAGGCGGACCACACCCATATATTTGTGTACTTTTTAGTTTTAACAAAAAATGCATACATAACAAATTTCATTCCTATAACTTATATACTACAAGCCTCTATTTTGGGTTATATGGGAGGTAGGCGTATTCAATTTTTGGGTTGTCCGTAAGCGGATTTCAGTAATATTTAGTAGAGCAAGTCCTTGTATCCAAATAAACATGTATACCAAGTTGATGGTGGTGGTCAAATATGTTTTAAAAATTATTTATATTGTAATATAAAATTTTGTAAGGTACAAAAAATTGATTTTAAAAAAAAAATCAAAAATGAAAAATACGTTTCGAAAATTCAAAATTTGGTTTTTCTCAAAATAATTCAAAAATGTTAATAAAATTTAACGGTTTTCACATTTTGCTAATTTTTAGTTTTTTTTTTTCAAACTAAATTTGATCATTTCTCTCTTTTGATGTTTTATAGTTTTTATTTTTTTAAAAGCTGAATTATTTACTTCAAATGGATTACTTTATTAACTTCATTTTTGTCATTGATTTCTTATACTTCTTTTTATGCTTTACTACTATTTTCATCATGGTTCTGGGTAAGAACAAAGATATAGCATTTAAAAAATTGATCATTTATTATGTGAGAAGCAACTTGAATTTGTAACTGTACGCAGAAAATTGGTCAATAGATGTAATTTGATAGAAAGTTATATATTCTTGATCAACATCATCATTAGAGTCGAATTGTACCTTTCTTCAGCTTCTTTGTTCCCAGAAATAGCCTTGACACTTTTTCATTTAATTATCTTTTTGTATTTAAATTTTTGTCTTGTTTGTTATAACCGCCAATTTTTTAGTTAATATCGTTATTCATGTAAAACTTTAAATACCGAACAATAATAACTACCGCTCAAATAAAAATATTACGTTTAAAAGCGAAAAATTCACTTAAGCTGTTAAAACTCTCTCATATGTTACCGATCGAATCCCTCGTATTGTACCATCAAGCTTATTTTTTTAATTAAAAAAAATAATTGTAAATTTAAAAAACATGCAAATTTTCAGATGTTAGCAATAAATTAGCAAACAAAATAAAAAAAAAAAAGAAAAATTAAATAAACAGAAAAATGTTAAAGCTTCACTATTTAAAGCAAACTCATAAAAAAAGTTGCCAAACAGTAAAAGATAACAAAACAAAGTGAGTGAGTGAGTGAGAGAGAAGAAATAAACATGAAAAACAAGCTGTTTGCGTGTAAACGTCAAAAATATGGAAATGACGGCAAAACGGCAATAAAAACAATAAAAAGATATAGACCGTTAAATAAAATCAATGTTAAAAAAACAAAAATAGAAAACAAAGAAACATTTTAGCGTCAAACACGCAAGGGTAAACGCAAAAAAATAGATAATGTAGATTTAGATACACCTGCCCCACAGATCCCTAAAAATGTAGAGTTCCATTCGCATATAACCGAAACAGTGACAGCAAATTACGTCAAATATAAGCAAGCTCTTATATTTGACGTTCCGGGGAATACAATTTTAATTAATGGTTAACCTATCGTCTGAACACAGAAGACATCTTTTGTCTTTTCAACTAACTCTTATTTAGTTATTCGGCATCAATTCTAACTGGTTGAATAGAATAGTGTAGCTTGTAGCAAAGAAATTTTGTCAAAAAGATGCTGATTTTTCTAAAAAGAATTTCCTTTAAGTTAGTTATTCCTGCGTGGTGTTATAATAAGGTTTTTAATGCAGTTTTGTGGCCCATTAATGTTTTGGTCCAACCGTTTTCTTCTTCTTTTTTCGGTGTGAAAGGGTTTATTCAGAGCAAAAATTAACTGAATCGAGCCACCCATTGGCTAGTACAAGTCCTTTAAGATTTTATTACCAAAATCTTCTGGGATGCGAACAAAATTACTTACTGTACGTAATTTTATCTCGGATTTTGATTGTTTATGTGCTAATTGAAACATGGCTTAATGATGATTTTTATGAATGTAAAACTGCTGGTTCATCAAAGTTTCAAATAAATCGCACAGATCGGAGTTCTCTACAAACTGGTTTCTCTAGAGTTGGTGGTGTGCTGGTAGCTATCAGAAGAGAGTTGTGTTCATCCGCATGTAATATTGATACCTTTGATGTACTCTTTGATCAACTTTGTATAATGATATATCACCCCCTTGGCAGTATAGTCTTGTGCACATCTTATGTTCTACCAAATAGTTCCTCTGAACTCTATTGCAAAAATGTGGATTATATTATTTCGTTGTCTTCTGCTGTTAGCTGCGATAACTATTTTTGTGTTTTTGGGGACTTCAACCTTAGCAATTTAATCTGGACCCCTGCTCCGGGTGATAGTTCTTTATTAATTCCCTTAAGTGTCAACAAATCGCTGGAAATTCACTTGGTAGATAGTTTTCTAAGTTGTGATCTTGTCCAGATCAATTTTGTTCTAAATAAATTATCTAAGATATAAGATTTAATCTTTGTAAGTAAACTTTTAAAAGTGAAAATATTTGAATGCGCTTCCCCATCTCTGAGGCAACATTACATCACTTAGCTTTGTGTTTTGAAATTGAATTTTATTTTGAATTTTTGAATTTTTCTTGAAAGTAAATAGCTCGCATTAATGTTTGTATGACTATAATAATAGTTTATTTAGCAATTTATGATTTGCTAAATGGTCTTATTGATGGCATAAACTGGAATCAACTCTTTAATGGGCTTGATACTCAACATTGTTTTGAGGTTTTCCTAAAGTATTTATTAGATCACGTATTGATTAATATTCCTCTAAAAATAAGTCTTATAAACATACAAACGGTTTTGAAAAGGTTAAAGAATCTTCGGAATAAATACTGTTTGAAATTTAAATCTACAGGTTTTATCAAATTTAATGAAAACTTTATACATTATAAACGAGAATTTGAATTTGAGAGTCGTACGAAATCTGATCCGAAATCTTTTTGGAGATATGTTCAAGCCAAAAAAGGTACGTCTTGCATTACGTCGTCTATGTTTTACAATGATAAGGTATTGTACACTTTGTTTGATACTGCCAATTTATTTGCAAAATTTTTCGTTTCGAATTTAACGGAATTCTAATAATATTCAACCAGAAGATGTTGATTATTCTGTCTATTCTTAACGGATATTGAAAATGGTATTCTTAGCTTAAATGATTCCTTTAAAAGTGACCTTGATGGACTTAGTTCTCACATTTTATTAAAATGTATTAAAGCTATCTCTTTTCCACTCTTATTAATTTTCAACAAATCTCTTGCTTCTGGCATATTTATTAATTAATGGATAATATCTGTTATTTCTCTTATTTTTAAATCTGGAAAATAAGAACAATATTGAAAACTCTAGGGTAATTTCAAAGCTAACTAGTATATCTAAAGTTTTTGTAAAAATTGTGAAGGAGAAAGTTTACCTCGCGGTAAATAACACTATCTGCGTTAGATACCAGCATGGTTTTGTTACGGGAAGGTCAGCTACAACTAAGTTAAGCATTTTTACTATTTTTTAAAATATTGCATTAATTCATTTGAAGATGGTAGCCAAGTTGACATTATTTATTCAGATAAATCGAAAGCTTTTGACAAAGTTCCACATAATTTCTAATTTCGAAATTGTCCATGTATGTTTTTCATTCATCGGTTCTCTCGTGGCTTAGTTCTTACTTGTCAAACAGGGTTTCTTGTGTTTTCATAGAGAATGTGAATTCTGAATCTTTTTTGGTAACATCTGGAGTGCCGCAAGGCAGTATCCTTGATCCGTTATTATTCATAGTATTCATTAATGATATCTCAAAATTTTTTCCTTCAGTTTGCTTTTTATTGTACACGGATGACTTGAACATATATTACAAAATAAATCATTATTCAGATTCTCAAGTTCTTCAAACTGAATTGAACAATTGCCTTACCTGGTTTAAAAATAATGGTCTTACTTTGAATCTGAATAAATGTTGCATTATGACTGTCTCGAAGATTTATACACCCATAAGTTTTTGGTACCACATTAATGGCGTGGTTTTAAAAAAAGTTAATTAAATAAGTGATCTTGGTGTTTTCTTTGACTCTCGTTTTAGTTTTGTTTGCCATGTTAATTGCATAATTCCGAAGGCTTATTCCCTTCTTGCTTTCATTAAAAGAAATAGTTCCGCTTTTCTTGACCCTTATACCTTAAAACAGCTCTATACTTCATGTGTAAGATCTAACTTGGATTATGCATCAAGCATTTGGAACCCGTATTATGGTGTTCACATTAATCGTCTGGAGCGCATACAAAAGAAATTTCTTAAGCTTACGCTCGATTATTTTAACTGAGCCTATTCCCTCTTATACTTCTCGGTCCATGCTTATAAGTCTTGAAAATGTTGAAGAGCGGCGGTTGATTCAAAGTATAATGTTTATTTATGATATTATGATTATAGTAGTAATATTGACTGTCCTTTGCTTCTTGAGTTTATAACCTTTAATATACCATCTAGATCCTTACGCGCATCAGACTATTTTCACATTAAATATCACATATCGAACTATGCCATCAATGAGCCCATTAATAGGTCTCTTTCAGTGCTTTATCTAATATATAAAATCAAATGTTTGTCCCTCTGTCTGTCTGTCTGTCTGTTCCGTATAGGCCCGCGCACCGTTTATCCGATTGAGCTGAAATTTGGATACCGAGTACGTTTGATAGAGAGAAAGATCATAGGGGGTGTAAAAAAGTGGACGCAAATCTGGGGGCATGGCACTCCATAATAACTTCTAAGCGCCTGGACCGATTTCAATGAAATTTGGTGTGAAGGTTCAACTGCATCCAATATAAGGAATAGGTCAAAAAAGTGTGAGGAAGTATGTAGGCGTGGCACTCTATAGCAACTCCTAAACACCTGGCGCGATTTCAATGAAATTTAGTATGAAGGTTCGACTGTAACCAAGATAACAAAGGCTATACAAAATTTCTAAGACTTCCATAAGAGGGCGCTTTAAGAGTGCGTTTTAAAGACTCAATAATTCCTAAACGCCTCAACCAATTTCAATGAAATTTGGTATGAACGTTCAACTGCACCCAAGATAAAACATAAAATATAAAAAATTACAGAGTATTTTAATTTCAGAAAACTTCCATGAGAGACCGCTTTATTCAACCAACTATGTCTGGCTTATTCACGTCAAAACGGATGAAACTTGATTAGCATTTGTATCTGTTACTGAAAAATATCGTTTGCTTTTGAAAATTCTTTCGACAAAAATCAAGGAGTGAGCTGAATTCAAACGAAGTCAAGAACCAAAGACTAACGAGTAAAAAAAGTTTAACGCATATGAGCAGAAGCTATGTAAAGAACAAAAAGCAACTGAACAGTATCGAGTAAAACTGAAGTTGACCGAAAACAATCCAAAAATCGAATTGATGTCAAAAAGACTTTTTAAAGTTGGAATTTTTTTTGAGATAAAAATGCATATTAAATGCATGCTTAGTAAACTTTAAACGCATTTTTCTCGAAGTGACTTTTCAAACTGCACTCAGAAAATAGTTTCTCGGAATATGATAAAAAAGGCATCATATATAGAGAAAAATTGTCTTTATATCGTTTTTATTTTTGAAGAACATTTGTTTTTATTGAAGAAAATACTTCTCATAGTGAATTTTTTATCAAAATATACACTGAGAGAAAAAAGTGTTAAAATTAAATGAAATTGTGTTCATATCTAACGAATTTGTTTTTGAAATAGAGCTTGAAACAAATTCATTAAAATTAAACACAACTGTATTTAAATTCTGTAAATAAATAAATAAATTCAAAACAAAAGTTTTTGTTTTTAAAACAATGTTTTTGTTATGAAAAACAAATTTAAAACAAAAATTTTAAAATTTAAAACAAATATTTTAAAGCATATTTTCGATCCCATTTTTTTAGCTTTACCGAGTTTTTAACATCAGATGCACAGACAGCTACCCTCGGGACCTCCGAATGCTAACACCATTCGATGAATTTTACATTTGATATATTTTAATATTTAATTAATTAGTTCTTATTTTATCGTATGTTCGATATTTTTCAAACCAATTCAAAAAATTCAAAAATTTTCATTGTATTCAAATTTTTGTTTGTTTTTTCAAAGAAATAATGAGAGAAAATAAAAAAAAGAAAGTAGTCTATAGGTAGCTGAAAATTAAACACACTTGTTTTAATTTTTGTTTTGTAGAAACGCAATGGCGTTAAATTTCTGTTTCAAAATTTTTTGTTTAATTTTAAAGTGTGTTTTTTTTTCTCAGTGTAGGAACAATTTTTCATTTTCAATAAATTTTTCTCTATAAATGAGAATTTTTTTTGTGCGAGAAAAATATTTATCATTATAAGAGACATGAAATATTTCCATTTCCTAGAAGTGAAGAAATTTATCTTCGAAAATGTGAAAATTTATTCTGATTGAGGAAAATTTTACTTGAAAAAGAGAAAATTGCTATTGTCGAAAATAGAGAAATTTTTCACCGGAAAAAGATATGTGTTTTTTTCAGAGTGTGGGTGACCATTTTCCTCAGAAACCAGACGTAAGATAATTTAAGAAATGTTAATATTTAATTCATAATTTAAAAAAATGTTGAAATGAGAGCAGTTTTGAAAATTGTTCTTTTTCTGTGCTCGAGGCACAACCCCGAGTAACACAGGGTTACATCCGCTAGTACTAAATAAATAAATACTGAATAAATATGAATACATTTGTAGTGTCGAGACCTCTATTTCAAATGTTGAAAAAGCAGCCATCAGGTTATTATTTCACGACCTGTTCAGCCAGTGAAACGTACATAAGCTCTTTCAATCAAATCGTGAGCAATAAAACAATTTCTACTCTATTTCTATTATTGAGTTGGATTAATCATAACCTAGGAGGAAATATATCAACTAATAGCAGTTCGCGGGGTGGAGGATCTCTTTATCCAGAAAAGAGTACTTGCATGACCAAAAAATGCGTTTTTAGCAAGTTTTTGTCTGTAAATTGTCCGAAGAGGATCCCTCTGAACAGAATTTTGCAAACTCAGAACACCTACATATATGGTCTTCTAGAGGATTCATATCTGTATAGATTTCCGTCTCTCTTTCGTTTACTTACTATTATGGCTAACCGGTACTGTACATCTAGAAATGACCTAGTCTATATTTCAACATTGTCTGAAATAACCAAATTTAAATTTCAGAAACCAACAGTTGTTACAACTATTTATATATTTGAATTTTCAGTAAATTTCCGGAAACGTCTTCGTTTTACATGTATTTTTTTTTTGTCGTTATATTTACATTATTTAATGTAAGTCAAAATAATTGATATATTTTTTGGTTTTACGATTTTGATTGCTGATTTCTTGCATGTCATAACTTAGAATATCTTTTATGACCTTTTATTTTAATAGCTCATTATAATTTTTCCTATAGTGTATGTTTGCTATATATTTACAGCATCTGCATCATCATCAAATTTGACTGTTCTTCAAATTTTTATGATTTAATAAAATCCACGCGTAATAAATTTCCAATTAACTGTAATTAGAATACAAAGCCAGCCAGCCCTTATGTCAGGCATTTATTTTCATTTCTATGAATATGTTTTATGTATGTGTGTGTATATTTGTATAATACCTTTAATTTTACAACTAAGTACCAAAAATATTCAGTCACGGTTTTGCAAGAATTTAATTTATTTCCTTTTTATTTTTATTTTTGTTTTACTCAAAATCTTTGTTTTGCATATAATTTATGCGCCACACTTAAAATTCAGCATCGCAATTTATTGGAAATATTTCTGTTTTCCATTGAAATTCCATAAATATCCAATTTCAGTCATTAATTCTTGAATAATAAATTTAATAACGATGCTTTTTATAGCTAAGCATTTTTGAAATAAATTGCAGGCTGCGTGAGGATGCCTTTTATAAAGTATAAGAGTGAGATGGATATGAGATGGAAAATTTATGCGACACAAGTATTACAAATATTTTATTTGAATTAAGCGTTCGAAGTGGTACTCGACGAATGCTTGGCTTTATGAAGGATATGTTGGGATTTAACTGTTTAAATCTTTGTATGCAAAATAGACTTAATGTATGTATTTGTGTCAACACAATTATGCCAACTTATTGGCTTAAAAGAAAGTTAATTCAGGGCGAGCTTTGAAATCATTTGAACACGAGAGCTTCGATTAGATAAAAATTAGCATCTAAAAATTAGCGAGATCCAATAACGAGATTTTTACGTTTATCAGTCTTTATGATTCGGTATTCACAATTGAAAATTGATGTAATGCTATTTTTGGAAAATAATTTGAGAAAAATTGTTTATCTTTTTTTCCAATAAAATTTAATGAATGTTAAAATAAAGCTATGCCATAATTTTTATGAGTTTACTGCAGGTAAGCCCCATTTTTTGAAGATAGGAAAAAATCTCCCACTAATTTTCTTAATCTACCACTCTTTTCAAACACAATCTACCACTGTTTATAATTTTCAAGTGACAGCACTCGCCCGGAGCCCGAGATCGATTCCCACTCGCGGCAAAGTTTTTCTCAACAAAAAATTTTCTGATCGGTCACCTCTCTGCAGACAATGGCAAACCTCAGAGAGTAAATAATACCAAGTAAAGATTCTTGAGAACATGCACTTTAGCCGTTCGTAGTCGACATAAAACATGTAGGTCCAGTTCTCGGTGAATTGTGTGCAAACATTTATAGCATCTTGCTGTAAAACCAAAGAGCACTCCAACGATAAGCAAGACACGTTAAGCAATAGATTTTTTTATGGAATAAAGAAGTGCTTCTCGTGTCTTGCTTATCGTTGGTGTGCTTTTTCGTTTTACAGCAAGATGGGGTTAATAACACACACAAGAAGCTCGGTCAAAGTCCTTTTTGAAGAGCGGAAATGGCCAAATTTTCTTGTTTGGCCGCTTTTTTGCTTTGATATGGATTCCTTTGGGTTCTTTTAGGTTCTTATTGTTTTTTTTTTAAATTATATTTCCTATGACTCGCGGAAAAGTCCAGCAAATTGAACAGTAGTGAACCAGATCGAGCTTTAAATATGGCTCTATACTTCCAGAAGAATGAAACTAATGTTCCAAATAATGGGAGTGACAAGCCTTATGGACAAAAACAACAACAAACAACTTATAGACAAACGCTACCATTATATTCGGTTGAGACAATGAACGCATCAAAATTTCTTAGATTTCAAAGCCATCAAAGTATCTCAGATCTTACATCGCATTAACTTCTTGCAGTAGAGACTGAAACTAATCGCATGCTTTAAAAGTACAAGAAGTATCACATAATATCATAAGCGCAACCAAAGGGGGGGTTTCGGGGCTTAAACCACCCCAAAAATTATTGTAGTACCAAGCAAAATAGTATTCAATCAAAGTGAGTCACATGAAACGTTTTATGAAATGTGTGAAAACCCCAAATCGATTCTGGTTGATGCATAATCTACTAAATGAGTCATATTTTATTCCTTCAGACTGCACATTAAGCCGGATCGATTTTGTATGGAGAAAAAAAAGTGAGCCGGACACCGACTCAAAAGTAAGAAGTACTCTTAAAAACTAGAAAATATTTTTTTTAAACACCTATAAAAAATTTATTTTTCTTGATATTCAAATGCATTTAAGATTATTGGAAAAGTACTGAGCTCTTCTTTCTTTTAGTGTTTCGTATGGTGTTGTTTAATCAAAACTGAGTACTATAAAAAATGGGTTTTTTATAAGTGTTAAAGAATATAAATATTCGAAAATCATGAATTTTGTACTGGAGCGCTATCTGGAGCACATTTAACTAAAAACTGGTTGAAATAAATCGATTTGCGTACCGAAAAACTCATATGTATCCACTAATATATAAATACCCAACAAGATTTGCCAAAATTTAAATTTAAATTCATGTGAATATCATGACAAATACATATTGTGCACGTATTTAAAACAACCTCTTTTCGAAAATGACAAAATATGGATTTTTTGGGGTCTCAATAGAGTTTGTTAACACAAAAACTTTCCAAAATTTTTTTAATGTACGATGAAAATCTTTAGTTTTCAAATCCAAAATCCGTTTTCAAATCCGTTTCATAAAATTTCTCTAAATTTTTAAATATTATCCGATATTAAGGAATTAATGCTTATTAGGTAAAAATATGTTGGTTTAATTTTTCTTCTGTTCGCCCATCCAGTAACATACATAATATAGTTATACGCCTTATTCATAATCTTCCATTGGATTTTCAAAATTAGTTTCATGAAAATCCCTCAAAATAGCGTAAATATTAGCCGATTTTTTAAAAGTGTAGGAAAGACCTATCGTTCAAGTAATACCAAATGATTTTTTCAAATTCAGACTCTTTTTTTTTCATCCCAAAGTGTCAGAAATTTAGCGGTTTTTACTATCGGAATTGAGCATTAGTGCTCACTAAAGGACGAATTTTAAAGCAATTTTTACAGTGAAGTGATGTATGGATGAAAAATACCCACTGCACTCAGTAAAAAGTTTCTTGGAATAAGTAAAAAGACATAATATTTAGAGAAATATTTTATAGAGTTTGCTCCAGAGAATGCTTTTCTCTAAATGTGGTACTAAAAAAATCCCTAAAAATGATAAAAAGCTTCCATGAAAAAGGAAATATATAAAAATATATCGTTTTTAAAGAACAAGACTTTTTTATTTTTGAAAAAAGATTTAATTTTATTGAAGAAAATACTTCGAACAATGAATTTTTTATCAAAATTTAGTAAAAATTTTTCATTTTCCTTAAATTTTTCTCTATAAATGAGAATATTTTGTGGGAGAAAAATACTAATCATTATTAGAGACATTGAAATATTTATATTTCCCACAAGTGAAGAAATATTTATTTGAAAATGTGAAAATTTATTCTAATTGACTTATTGAAAATAGAGAAATTTTGTATCGGAGAAAGGTAGGTATTTTTTCTGAATGTGTGGGGAGAAAAATATTGAATTTTTGCTGACCTTATTGGGACCCGAATAAAAATTAAAATATTTTAGCTCAAGCCTTATAACCTTCGTACAACTGCCAAACAAGAAAAAAATCCATTAAACGGCCTACAACTGGTGCTTGCAAAATATTTTGGCCGAACAGATCCAAAACAACGTTGAAATCAGTTTATTTTAAAACGAGCGCTACCACTGCTGTATAGAATGTCCTGACAGTGACCGTTTTGATTAAAAAAAAAAAAAAAAAAATATGGTGCTGGTCATGCCTGAAGTTTGAACAACGAACCATTAGTGCAAAAATTGAACGCACTAACCGCTACAACTCAGCCGCTGTATTTACGTAAAATTGTTTAATATAAGTTCTGCATTTGATAAAACCCCCCCAAAAAAAATTTCTGGTTGCGCCCCTGCATAATATGCATCCCACAGCATATTTTAGACAAGCTGTTTATATACCTGTGCTTGATAACGTAATGATGGATTTAATAAGCCGATATTTCCAAAAACCACTTTGGATCTGTATTAATTTTTAGTACTGTTTTCTGATACTGTTACATCGAAAATCATTACATTATCTACTTAAGCTGTAAGAAAACTTTGTAAGAGATATTCGGTTTTTCAATAAATCTTCTGAGGTTTTAGAAAAATCTTTTATTACTGTGTTGGAGATGTAGTACTTGCAAGGTGAAAGAGGAAAGTTTGATTCAAGAACTGGTGCTTATTATTCTTATTAGACTTCTGTGATAATGAAGTGAAATTCTCTTAAGACCACATTTTACATTTGAAAAAATTTGTTTGCGAAGTTTTTATTTTATGCTTATATGAACTAACATACACTCAGAAAAAAGTTTATCGGAATATGATAAAAAAGGCATAATATTTAGAGAAAAATGGTATAGACTTTGCTCCAGAGAATGCTATTCTCTAATTTCGATACTAAAAATTCTCTAAAAATTATAAAAAGCTACCATGAAATAGAAAAATATATCATTTTTAGAGAAAAATACTTTTTTTTTTGAGAAAATATTTGTTTTTATTGAAGAAAATACTTCTCATAGTGAATTTTTTATCAAAATATAAAAAAAGTTTTTCATTTTCAATAAAATTTCTCTATAAATTAGAAATTTTTTGTGCGAGAAAAATACTTATCATTATTAGAGACATTGAAATGTTTCCATTTCCTAGAAGTAAAGAAATATTTCTACGAAAATGTGAAAATTTATTCTAATTGAAGAAAATTTTATTTGAAAAAGAGATAATTGCTATTATCGAAAATAGAGAAATTTTTTACCGGAGCAATGTATGGTTTTTTTTCTCAGTGTACTAAAAAATTTGTTTGCGAAGTTTTTATTTTATGCTAATATGAACTTACATAGTACTGGGAACATATTGTGAAATTTCAACCAAACCTAAGGAGAAGTTTTCTTTTGGCGAGTTTTTTTGTGCGGGCAAGTCAGGCTTAAATCATAAAATATACACACTTACCGTAACTGTAAATGTGATTATCTCGAAACTACTTTAACACGGATAATTGTTATAAGAAGTTATCGAAAAAATTGTCCGATTTGAAAAATTTATGAATAATTTATAACTATTTTAAGCCCTAAAAATACCTGTTTCTGTTGGTATGCTTTGACATGACATACAAAAACGAGAACAACAACAACAATTATTGTGAAATTAAAACAAGTAAAGAAAGTCTAAAGTCGGTCTAGGTCGACTATGAAATATCCTAAACCTACTTTTCAAAACCAAAAAAATTTTTATTGTAAATGCTAAAGCCTATATTTTATATGCTTTTAAATGTTGATGAAAAATTTACATATACCAAGTTTTATTCCTGTAGCTCACAGTTAATGCCTTTATTGTGCTTTCGCTTTGGGAGGTGGGCGTGTTCATGGCAGATTACTCCCAATTTTTTAACACACCTTAGTTTTGGTATAAAATACATACATACCAAATTTCATTTCTCTATGACAAACATAACCTTATTTATTGAGTTTTAAACTATTTGGGTTGCATGAGAGGTAGGCGTGTCCGTAGGCGAATGACGTCCATTTTTCACAACCATCTTTGTCTTGTCATAAAAAACATACGTGCCAAATTTTAGCTCTGCACGTTAAACAGAGGCTTATTTATTGCGTTTTAAATTTTTGGGCTGTATGGGAGGTGGGCGTGTCCATGAGCGGATGACACCCTTTTTTCGAAGACATCTTTGTGTTGATATTAAACACATACCTATCAAATTTTATTGTTGAAGGCTAATTATGACCTGAGTTATGCAGTTTTCAATTTTCGCGTTGTATGGGAGGTAGGCGTGTCCGTGGGCGGATGATGTCCATTTTTCAAAGCCATCTTTGTTTTGATAAAAAAAACATATGTGGCAAATTTTAGCTCTGTAGGCTAAACAGAGGATTATTTATTGCGTTTTAAATTTGTGAGTTGTATGGGAGGTAGGCGTGTCCGTGGGCGGATTCCAAAAATATTCAATAGTGCAGATCCTTGGGTGCATGTGACCATGTGTAATAAGTTTCATTCAATTATCTCGACTCCTTCTTCTTATCCTGTGTTTACCTTCCATACAACGCGAAAATTGAAAACTGCATAACTCAGCTCATAATTAGCCTACAACAATAAAATTTGAGATGCATGTGTTTTATACTAACACAAAGATGTCTAACACAAAGAAGATGGAAAATGGGTGTTATCCGCTCACGCACACGCCCACTTCCCATACAGCCCAAAAATTGAAAACGCAATATATAAGCCTCTGTTTAACCTACAGAGCTAAAATTTGGCACGAATGTTTTTTATGACAAGACAAAGATGATTTTGAAAAATGGACGTCATTTACCTACGGACAAGCCTACCTCCCATACAACCCAAAAAGTTTACAACTCAATAAATAAGGTTATGTTTGTCATAGAGAAATTAAAGTTGGTATGTATGTATTTTATACCAAAAGTAAGGTGTGTTCAAAAATTGGGAGTAATCCGTCCATGAACACGGCCACCTCCCATAGCGAAAGCACAATAAAGGCATTAACTGTGAGCTACAGGAATAAAACTTGGTATGTGTAAATTTTTCATCAACATTTAAATGCATATAAAATATAGGCTTCATCAGCCCATGGAGACGCCCATTTATAATAAAAAATTTTTTGTTTTTGAAAAGTGGATTTAGGGTATTTCATAGTCGGCCTAGACCGACTTTAGACTTTCTTTACTTGTTTCTTTTTACAAACTACCACTTAGTCGCACTTTATATGTTGACAATCGAGTTCTGAGATTTTTTTTTTTTTGTTTCAATAGGATTGCGTTCCCCGATTTTACTCCACGTTTAATACGTCATATTGCTGTGAACGTGGCAAAAGAAGTTTCACTTCGAAACGCTAAACTCTCCGAACACCTCCTTATAACTTGTGAATTCGCTTCGTTATATAAGGATGTTACATCGGTTTTAGTCTCCATTTTTTTCGCTGTATTGTTGTATACACTAAAGAAGTTTCACTTAAATAACTTCATGTAAAGTATGTATTTTAAGAGAAAGAGAAACAAGCATAATTTTGATGGACTAAACTTTCACAATGCAGGGCCGCTAAAATTTGATTTTTCTTATAATTATTGTGCTTAACAAAAATCGTATTAATTAATTTATTTTAAAGTTTCCGCATGATTCTGAAGGATTTCACAAAGCATTGGACATTTAAATAACTTCTTATCGTTAGCTTTTAAAATTATATAAATATTAGATAAAGGTATTAACTTACTTACTTACTTAGATGGCGCTTACAACCGTTGGTCGGTTTTGGCCTGGTCTAAGAATTTGCGCCAGCCTCTTTTGTCGTGCGCTTGCTGGCGCCAGTTGGAAATTCCAAGCGTCGTCAGGTTATCCAATGCCTGGTCTTTCCAACGGAGATGCGGTCTTCCTCGTCTGCGTTGGCCACCGCTGGGTACCGAATCCAATATTTTTTTCGCTGGAGCTTCGTCGTTCATTCTCTCGACATGACCTAGCCAGCGAAGCCGCTCTATTTTAATACGCTTGACTATATCGATGTCGGCATATAGCTCATACAACTCGTGGTTCCATCGTATTCGGTACTCGCCATTGACGCAGATTGGACCATAGATCTTGCGAAGGATTTTTCTCTCGAACGCTCCCAAAGTCCTTTCATCAGAGCTGCTCAACGTCCAGGTTTGTGATGCGTATAGTAGGACGGGCATGATTATTGACTTATAGAGCGTCAGTTTTGTTCGTCGAGAGAGAGCTCTGCTTCTCAATTGCCTACTGAGCCCAAAGTAACACCTGTTGGCAAGAGTTATCCTTCGTTTAATCTCAATACTGATATCGTTGGAGGAGTTAATACTGGATCCCAAGTAAACAAAGTCCTTCACTACCTCAAAGGAGGTGTTGTCAACAGTGACGTGGTTTCCAAGACGCTGGGACTGTTTGTTTGTTGACACGAGATACTTCGTTTTATCTGCGTTCACTGCAAGACCCATTCGACTCGACTCTTTTTCTAGCCTGGAGAATGCTGCACTGACTTCGCGCGTATTTTGGCCAATGATGTCAATATCATCAGCATACGCCAGCAGCATAACGCTCTTATAGAAAATTGTGCCGCTGCGTCTCAGGTCAGCAGCTCGAATGATCTTCTCCATTACTATATTAAAGAAGTCGCACGATAAGGAATCACCTTGTCTGAAACCTCGCTTGGTATCGAACGGAAGGGAGAGGTCCTTCCCGATTTTCACTGCGCTGCTGGTGTTGTACAGTGTCATCCTGCAAAGACGTATTAGCTTGGCAGGAATACCAAATTCAGACATGATGGAGTATAGGTGACTCCTTATTGGACTGTCGAAGGCGGCTTTGAAATCGACAAAGAGATGGTGCGTGTCGATTTGTTTTTCGAGGGTCTTTTCCAAGATTTGTCGGAGCGTGAAGATCTGGTCAATGGTGGACTTTCCTGGTCTGAAGCCACACTGATAAGGTCCAATCAGTTGGTTGACGATGGGCTTCAGTCTTTCACACAATACGCTCGACAGGACCTTATATGCGATATTTAGAAGGCTAATCCCACGGTAGTTGGCGCAAATGGTGGGATCGCCTTTCTTGTGGATTGGGCAGAGCACACTGAGGTTCCAATCATCTGGAATGCATTCTTCCGACCATATTCTGCATAGAAGTCTGTGAATGCATTTAAACAGAGCTTCGCCACCGGTCTTAAACAGCTCAGCCGGTAGACCATCGGCTCCTGCGGCTTTGTTGTTTTTAAGCCGAGCTATAGCTGTTAAGACCTCGTTACAGTCGGGCAGCGGAACTTCAACGCTGTCATCCATGATTGGGGTTTCCGGGATATCATCTCCACTGGCGGGATTGTTGTCAGCGTCGCCATTTAAAAGACTAGAGAAGTGTTCCCTCCATAGCATCAGTGTACTCTGGATATCTGTCACTAGATTCCCATTCTCATCCTTGCAGGAACAGGCTCCGGTCTTAAAACCATCGGCCAGGCGTCTTATTTTTTCGAAAAATTTTCGAGTCTCATTCCTGTCGCCATGCATCTCAATTTTCTCGCACTCACGCATTTCCGCCTCTCGTTTTTTTTCGCCTGAAAATGCGTCTCTCTTCCCTCCTCTTCTCTCGGTATCGCTCCATAACAGCACGCGTTACAACCGACTGCAGGGTGGCTTTGTAGGCGATGTCCTTCTCTGCAGTGGCGTCGCGACACTCCTGGTCGTGCCACTGGTTTCGGCGAGGGCGGTGGTAGCCTATCACCTCTTCGGCAGCCGTACGCATAGAGTGGGATATGTGCGTCCACTGTCCGCATATATCGTCGATCGGAGGAGTGCTTTCTTGAAGCAGGAGTGAGAGTCGATTAGCGAAGGCTTCGGCCGTCCGTTTTGACTGCAGCTTATCGACGTCTAGCTTTCTTTGTGTAGGATTGCGAGCATTCTTAGCTGCGCACAGACGTGTGCGGATCTTGGTTGCGACAAGATAATGATCCGAGTCTATGTTAGCACCACGGATCGTGCGTACGTCTAGTACACTGGAAGAGTGCCTTCCGTCAATCAAAACGTGATCAATTTGGTTGCATGTTTTTTGATCAGGGGACAGCCAAGTGGCCTTATGAATATTGAGATGCTTGAATCTAGTGCTACTAACGACCATGTTTCGTGCTGCGGCGAAGTCAATCAACCTCATTCCGTTATCGGATGTGTTGTCGTGGAGGCTGAACTTTCCGACTGTTGGACCAAATATGTTTTCCTTACCCACCTTGGCGTTGAAGTCACCAAGCACGATTTTTATGTCATGACGGGGGCAGCGCTCGTATGCGTCTTCAAGGCGCTCGTAAAAACTTTCTTTGGTCTCGTCATCTTTTTCTTCTGTCGGAGCGTGCTTACATATTAGGCTTATGTTAAAAAAATTTTGCCTTGAAGCGGATTATGGCAAATCGTTCGTTCACAGGAGTGAATCGCAGGACATGATGCCGTATTCTCTTGCCAACTACAAATCCGCATCCAAACTCGTGCTTCTCCGCATGGCCGCTGTAGTAGATATCACAGGATGCTTGCCGTAAGCAACCCTGTCCCTTCCATCGCATTTCTTGGATTGCAGTGATATCAGAATTATATCTTTCCAAGATATCAATCAGTTGGATAGAGGCACCATCCCAATTTAGGGTTCGGACATTCCAGGTGCATATGCGTAAATCATTATCAGTTTTTCGTTTGCGGTAGTCGTCATCAGATTTGGGGATCATTCTTTTATTTATTCTTAAACTTTTCATTGAAATGGTTTAATTACATGGTGGGCTTCAAACCCAACGCACAACCTTTGCTTGATGGCCAAAGGAAGCCCGCCGCTCAGATTCGCCGCCAAAGTTTATCGGGCGATAGTACTTTGGCGTTACCAGGAGACACCACGCGGAGGTTTGAGTCGACTTGAGACGATTTCGACATGGATAATGCTGGCCTCGCCAAGTTGAGGCAGTCAGACACGTTGCCATATAAAGGTATTTGCTTGTCTTAAATGTTGTTCTATGAATCCAAAATTTTTTAATATATTTTAACATGTTTATCTTTAAATAAATGTTTAGCTACGAAAAGTTTTTATTTCATGTTTAATAAATTTGTCAAAAAAGAACCCAAAATATTTTTGGAAATTTATTCAATCCTTTATAAGATTTTTCATTTTGTATCAAAATAATTTGCATATTGTTGATTCTTTAAACTTATTTTTTTTTTTTTTGCTTCGTTGCTACTTGAATTCAGTTTATCTGATGAAATCTTGTTTATGCTACAAAATGTTGGCATAAACAAATTCAGGAAAAATGCTTTTCTCTTCCCTGCATCATGGCACGTATTTCTTTGTTCAAATGCTGTTTACATCATGGCAAAATAGGTTAAGACTCGGCTAAGATTTTTAAAGGATAGCACTTATACTCGTATAAAACATAAAATTTATAGAAGCATTAAAGACCAAATGTAAAGCCTACATAAATTTGTACAACAAGGATAAACATTCTTTTTTTTTATTCTCTTATTTGTGATAAAAATAGCCTGCTGAATTCGAGTGGCCTTGATTCAACAGTAACATATATTTTCACGTGGGATGTAAGTACATTGTAGAAACATACAAACACATACGTGGAATAATTGTGAAAGAATTTATTGTGGACTTTATTATTGATTATTAGGCAATTATGAGAATAACACAAATAATCGCAATTGTGATTAGAAGTGTTTGTTATGTGTGAGCACATGTGCTTGTGATGTACTCTCTCAAACAATGTTGCTGAAATAATTCTACAAATTTACTACGACAAAAGGAAGAATGTGTCAAGGACATGTAAAATGATGTACTCTTTTTATAGGGAATGTATTCTTTCCCAACAAATTGCCAAAAAATGGTTCACTCGGTTTCATTCTAGAATTTTTATTGTGACAGAAGCTTCTCACTCTGGACAGCCTATGACCAAAATATGAAATTATGGATAAGGTTAAAGTAAGCCATCATGTGAACAGTTATGGCACCGCTAATGAACTGAAAGTCAAACACAAAGTCGTTTTAAGCTATTTCCGTAAATTTTGTTTCGAAAAAAGCTTGATGTTGCTTTTGAAATGGAATGCAAAAATGGAATGTACTGGAAATTCATCTTCGATTCACTGTGGAATTATTATGAAATCAAGCCCTTTTTGAAACGTATGGTAACAGGTAATGAAAAGTGAACCACATACGAATATGTTAGCTATTAATAGTCTGTTAGCCTAATATTTCAATTTCGACAATGTTGGTGAGTGGAAGATGTCAGTAGAACTCTTCATTCAACACCTCAAATCAATCCCGTCAATTAATATTAGGAAAAAAACATGGCAGTATACAATAGAGAGTAGGGAATTTACCATCGGGTCAGTCAGCACAACCAAACCAACTGATATATATAATCTAGTCGATGTACTTTTCAAAGTAATGAATTGCTTTCTTGCATCCTCGTAAATCGCCTAAACTGGTCACCGAAGGAGAAGCTTACACCTTAACGCAGATCAAGGAAAGCTTAAATGTTCTCTTGAATACAATTATATAAAAAAATTGAAGAAACCTCAGAGATATCGAGGCTGCAAAAAATTCTAGATACCACACCATACACACTCCATTCTCTTACAAGATTGAATGGTACATGGAAAATTTTTAGCAAAGAATATCTCGATCTTCCTTTAGACCCACACCTCTAGGTAGTACTGCAACTTTATGTAATCACCACTACATGCCAGCTACTTACACCAGGATATTGGGGATATAGTTTCTAATATGAAAATAAAATGAACACAATTTCAAGCTCTATAAATCTCCGATACCTGACAACATTTTTCCCATTCAAAAACAATAAGCTACTATTCTACTCTGGTTTTGTACTATCTGAGGCGCTACGCCGAGTCACATGGGCACAACCATGGTGTAATAACAAAGTAGGCGGATATGGGAGAGAAAGTGAGCTAAATGTCAAAATCAGCTGTTCGAAATTAAGGTTTTCTAATTATTGTTGCTGCACTAAAATTTTGTTGTGCAGTTATTTAGTTGATAGATATGTTCTTCTATAACACCGCGAAGTAAGTTAAATTACCATTTGTTTATTGTAAAATTAATTATGTATTTTCCTACTATTTCTTCACATACAATCCAATTTTCATAAATTTTTAAAACATTTAAATTTCTAAAAATCTTTTTTAAGATATTACTTTTAACTAGAGTTATGATATATTCAGCCCAATCATGAAACATATTCTCCCGGGAGTTTTAAATGGGAGTGTCCGTTTTTAAAATAAAGTTAAAATAATTTTTGGAAATTTTTAATGCAATTTTGTTCATCAACCGCCAGTATTCATGAGTATAAAATTAAAAAATGAGATATCTTTATTTGCTATCTTAAGACCGGAAACTCCCATTTACAACGCCCGGGAGAAAACGTTTCATGATTGGGCTGATTACTTTGAAAATTAATAAGTTACTTATATCTATTCCTAAAAGTAATAATATTATATAACTTATTTCCCCAAAATTAAAGTAATAAGTTACATTTTACTATATTACTTTTATATTAGTTTATTGTTAAAAATTCAACAAAAAAAAAAGAAAAAAAAGTAAAATTAAATTAAACAATTTTTTTACGTTTCTTGAATGGCTGTGTTGGTCGCCATAAGAAAAGTGTTTTAAAGGGTGATTTTTTAAGAGCTTGATAACTTTTTTTTAAAAAAAAACGCATAAAATTTGCAAAATCTCATCGATTCTTTATTTGAAACGTTAGATTGGTCCATGACATTTACTTTTTGAAGATAATTTCATTTAAATGTTGACCGCGGCTGCGTCTTAGGTGGTCCATTCGGAAAGTCCAATTTTGGGCAACTTTTTCGAGCATTTCGGCCGGAATAGCCCGAATTTCTTCGGAAATGTTGTCTTCCAAAGCTGGAATAGTTGCTGGC
Organism: Tetanocera ferruginea; assembly: GCA_958299015.1. Classification (NCBI taxonomy): domain Eukaryota; kingdom Metazoa; phylum Arthropoda; class Insecta; order Diptera; family Sciomyzidae; genus Tetanocera; species Tetanocera ferruginea. Next base: position 61,331,209 of record OY282640.1, on the reverse strand, counting down.
TTATTTCTGTAGACTTTAGACTTGACGTAGCCCCACAAAAAATAGTCTAAAGGCGTCAAATCGCATGATCTTGGTGGCCAACTTACCGGTCCATTTCTTGAGATTAATTGTTCTCCGAAGTTTGGACCGTATTTTTTCAAAGATGCTGTTGGACGCAACGTTACGGTGAATGGCGATCGCTATCGTTCGATGCTAACAAACTTTTTGTTGCCAAAAATGGAAGAACTGAACTTGGTTGACATGTGGTTTCAACAAGATGGCGCTACATGCCACACAGCTCGCGATTCTATGGCCATTTTGAGGGAAAACTTCGGAGAACAATTAATCTCAAGAAATGGACCGGTAAGTTGGCCACCAAGATCATGCGATTTGACGCCTTTAGACTATTTTTTGTGGGGCTACGTCAAGTCTAAAGTCTACAGAAATAAGCCAGCAACTATTCCAGCTTTGGAAGACAACATTTCCGAAGAAATTCGGGCTATTCCGGCCGAAATGCTCGAAAAAGTTGCCCAAAATTGGACTTTCCGAATGGACCACCTAAGACGCAGCCGCGGTCAACATTTAAATGCAATTATCTTCAAAAAGTAAATGTCATGGACCAATCTAACGTTTCAAATAAAGAACCGATGAGATTTTGCAAATTTTATGGGTTTTTTTTTAAAAAAAAGTTATCAAGCTCTTAAAAAATCACCCTTTATTACACGGTGAAAGTAGTTTCCACACTCAACCGAAACAAAATATAATTTGAACACCACAAGGTTAACATAGCTACCAAGATATGATAAAAGATAAATTAAAATCTAATTGTATATTTTAAGTGACCCGTTTAAGAAATTTTGACTCTATTATTATACCTGTTCACATTACAAAAATGTTAAAAAACTCCGGTGCGCGTCCAATTTATGAAGGAAATGAACATATTCGATTGCTTGAAGGACATCAGTAGAGCAATAAGCAAGACATTAAGTCGTGATAACGCATCTTTTGCGAGTTAATTTCACTTTGAAATCCTCCTACACGAAGCAATGGACTTGCGTCTTTTCGTCTAGTTTCACGATTACAGCCGTAATTTGGATAATTCATAGAAAGTTGTGCAAAAGTAATCACACTATTGGAACACCCTATAACTTTTGCAAATGACACCAAATATCAATTCAGTTTTGACATTTGTGAAGTAAAAAAACGCAGAATACAAATCGGAATAATTATTTCCATTATTTTGCGCATCAATTTGTCGTTTGTGTTGAAGCAGTGTGAATTTCTACGCAGACTTCTTCTTCATACACCTGTTCTGCTGAGAATATCACTGCTGTTTTACATAAGTTTTACATATGTGGAAGAAGAGCCAGGAACATTGACCAGACGACGTGCCACGCAAATGGGCATTAGTCGGTGGTCCCTACGCAGAACTCTGGTTAAAAATTTTAAGATGTTCTCTTACAAAGTGCAGACAGTGCTTCAGCTGTTAGCTGTTGACCGCCAACCGAGTGTAACTTACACTCAAGCCATCCTGAATCCCATTGAGCAATGATACTCATTTTTGCGGTTACGTGAATAAACAAAATAATGATTTCTGGAGCACCTAAAAACATGAAATCTCTTTTAACACCACAAAAATTAATCTAATGATTTGAAATTTGGCAAATAAGCTTTGATTTTAAATTCACATTTTAAGTTTGAATTTTTCCGAACATATCAAAAAATTTATAAATTTCTCAAAAATGAAGGTATTGACTTGGTATTGCACACATTAGCTTTAATATCACTAGTCTACAAGGTTTTTTATCCAGAAACCTGCATGTTTTTTCTATAAAAACGTTTTACGCTGCTTCTACGCGTATACTCAGTTTTTTCCTAATGGGTCGAATTTTTGAGATACGGGATGATTTGTATTTTTTAGACTTTGATCCAGTTTTTCTTACCCAGAAACTAAATAAGAAAAACTGGATCAAATATTGACTACTGCTGGAGTCTTATACAAGAAACTAATGCATCAATGTATAAGAAAGAAGTTCCACGTCTATTCATTTTTAATTTTCAACCTCTGCTTCAAGACCTTTTTTTAACTCTTCAGCCCAAGAGGCAAATTTCTACCTGAAAAATTTGCTTTTTGAAAAGAAAATGTTCTTTGGGGAATTTAAGCAGAATGGCTTAAAAACTTGTTTTAATTTTTGTACCAAATTTATGTATATGTACTCAATTTTTGTTATTGGTCAAGCAAACAGAAACAAGCGAAATGTCAAATTCTTTCGATCATTTTGTTAAGTTTGACAGGTTGAATTCATTGACTTAGTTGAAAAGAAGGTTAAGCGAATGTCATTTTCATTGTCGTCACTTTCGTCTCTGTCTGATGTATAGTTTGCGAGTTACACTCAATTTTACTTCGTATTTTAAAATAAAGTGAATGCACCGATTTTTTTTTCAATAAAACGGAAAGCTGAGCAAATGAGCTTTCCACGGGTGGCATTTTCGTCTCTGTCCGATGTATAGTTTGCGAGATAGACTAAAATTAGTAGTGGGATGTAGTATATGGTGGATCATCCTTAATATGCATTGAAAACAAAAACAACAATTTATTCGTTCATTTCACATATTTAGTTCTGCTACTTTCTACTAGACGCAATAACCAAGGCTTTCTCTGGTAAATGCATGCATCATGTCTGTCGAATTGATAGCGCCATCTATTGGGTAATAGCATAAAACAAAATATGATGCAAGTCGTTTTTTTCATGAGTTAAATCTAACCGGATCACCCTCTTAACGTGGAGTAGAAAACCAATGCTGCGAATCAGTTGGTACAAGACAAAAACAACACAAGCAAAAACAACGAAACAAAAACAAAGAAAGCAGCAGGCACAGCATAAGCAACTGATGATTGATTTTCTTACACATACAAACACATGCATTTTTCTTCTTATTATTATTATTATTATTACTATAACATAATTCCGTAAAGTGTGAGTGCGGAGCACTTGATTTTTTTTTTAAATTTCATAGCATATTTTTAGGCAATTTTTGTTTTGTGATTTATTGTAACTTCTAAAACTTTTTTAATTTTTTTTTAAATTTTCAGTTTTACATAAACTTCATAAACTTATTTCATCATACCTACCATAATTTCTGTTTTTACTTTAAGGTATTTTATAAATATTTGGAACTAAAATTCGTTATTTGCACAACTTAAAATAGAATATGTGACCATCGCTGATTTCTAATTCAGCCTAAAAAATATCAATATTTCATGCTTTTTTTTATTAAAAGTGGTTTTTTATTAAAAGCGAGAACTAGTATTTTACTATTTTGTGACTTTAAGGTGGTACATGACATTGGCCGTTTTTTTAAATCGACTTTTTTTACAATTTTGTATTTTAGTAAATATTCTTAAGATTCTAAAAAAAATTATTTAATGGAAAAATTCTTACGGGTTCAAAAGTTACAGTTACAGTTTTATTTTTCTTTGTTCACAAACTTTGAACGCGTTTATCTCGAAACCATGTTTTTCGTACTGGTTGCGCCACTAGCGAGTTCATTTTTTGACGAAATTTTTTTCACTATCGTATGGCACGAGCTTTTTTAATTTTTTTTTTTCGATTTTTTTATGAATTTTTTAAGTCAATATTTTTTTCGCAAAAACACACTTTCAAATTTGGAACATCAATAAAAATTGAAAACAATTTAAAAAAAAAGTTGCTGTCAACCAATCTTGTCAAGATTTAAAAAAGTACCTAATTTTTTTCCAGATCGGACAACTCTTGCGACTCCTAGCGCTGCAACCACGAGGCCCCGTTTTTTTTCTCTGCCACTACACTGAGAAAAAAACACATACCTTGCTCCGGTAAAAAATTTCTCTATTTAATTATAAAAAAAATTTAAAAAAAAATAAAAAAATTTATAATAGCAATTTCTCTTTTTCAAATAAAATTTTCTTCAATTAGAATAAATTTTCACATTTTCGAAGAAATATTTCTTTACTTCTAGGAAATGGAAATACATATTTAAATGTCTCTAATAATGATAAGTATTTTTCTCGCACAAAAAATTTCTCATTTATAGAGAAATTTTATTGAAAATGAAAAACTTTTCTTATATTTTGATAAAAAGTTCACTATGAGAAGTATTTTCTTCAATAAAAACAAATACTTTCTCAAAAAAAAAAATATTTTTCTCTAAAAATGATATATTTTTCTATTTCATGGTAGATTTTTATCATTTTTAGAGAATTTTTAGTATCGCAATTAGAGAATAGCATTCTCTGGAGCAAAGTCTATACCATTTTTCTCTAAATATGATGCCTTTTTTATCATATTCCGAGACACTTTTTTCTGAGTGTAGTTTAGAGCTCTATAAAACCACGTTGGAGTTAAAAATATATTTTTTTGAATTTTTTTCTTGTAATTTGGAAAAAAATTTGGAAAAATGTTTGTTGTTGACTGAGTTATGAATTTTTAAAAAAAGGTCTGTTTTTTCTGCGGCGAACGTTATGTCCCACCTTAATAATAACAAAATCCAAAATTAGATAATCATTCACCGCAGGATCAGCGCAAGATCTGATATTTTAGTATATACAGCCGTTGACAACTAATTAGAAACAATATTTTTATTATAAGACATTTGCCGATTTCTTCTTTAACTTATCGATTATCGAAATTGACTTGCATATTTTTCCAACTACACGAATATATATTAAAAACAAAAACTAGTTAAAATTTTTTTAATGGTACAGTTGGTTTAAAAGAAACTTTTATTCTTAAACCTTAAATATAAATGTGACAACTAATTAGAAACGCTTACAAAATACATTTCATTCAGGTAAAAGAAAGTGGTAAAATATGTGAAAACTTAACAAAAGTGAAGCTTAAGTTATAATATTTTGTTGGAGAAAATTTTTGCTTTAAAACTACAACACATTGTCTTTGCATTGAGGATAAGGGCTTGGCATCGTTTTACAGAATAGCGCACCAAGCTTCCTTGACTCTTGCTAAAAAAATCATACACATTTATTATGTTCAGTGTGCTTACGTCATTTTTCAAATCGTCCAATTTATGCTCGATGGGATTTACATCAGGACTTGACGTTGGCCAGTCAAAAACAGTCAAAGCATTTTAGTCAAAAAATTTGTTGGTCAGTTTTGCCGTATGCTTGGGGTCATTATATTGCTGGAATGACCAAATAACTGGGATATTGTCTTCATCCTTAGGCAGCATAACAATTCTTAAGATATAAACGTATTGTTTGTTGTTCATTGTGCCAGCAACACAGTGAATGAGACCTATGCCATTTCAAACAAATTTCCACCATGCTTAACAACTGAAGAAGTGTACTTAAGATCAAGTTCATTGCCTTTTGAGCGCCGGATAGTATTTCTACTATCAATATTAATGCCATTGAAATTTGTTTTAACACTCCACACAACAAGTATCTGCACTGGCTTACCATACAAGATGCATGATCTTTGGCAAATTCAATAAGGTTTTTTCTTTGCGAGCCTTTCACCATGTGTTTGTTGCGTGTAAGTCTTCCATGAAGGCCAGCTTCCAATAAACTTTGTGCAACGGTTTTTTTGGATACACTGACGCCAATTTCATCCACTATTTTACGCTGGATGACTGCTGTGCTCTTCCTTGGAACAGGTTTTGATAATCGGACAATCTTTAGATCAATATGTACTGAAGTTTTGCGCGGTCTTTTTTGGAGTGGTACATTTTCCGTGGTTTTATATTGTGGAACGTGAGCAATAGCATTGAAAACCATCCCTTTGAGCATTTTAATTGGCTCTCGTATGATAGCCCAGCATTGTTTATTCAATAATTGCCTTGCGGGTACCTGGCGTGCATCTCTTGGCTTTTCCCATTTTGTGAAATTTTACTTAGACAGTTTTTTGTTGAAATTATGTGTAAACAGTTCAAAATAATAAATGCTTATCGAAATATTCAGGAATTATGTAAAAAAAAATTTTAAAACTTTAATGTTAATAAATCGTTTCTAATTAGTTGTCAATGGAATAAATTGAGTTTTCCTACTAAAACTGATTTTGCTGCAGAAATTACTTGTGGTTCTTGTAAAAACAAAGAAGAAAATTAAGAAATAAAAAAAATAAAAAAGACCGATACATTGCCAAACGCACGTCCATTGCGGTAAAGTGCAGCAAGTTTGACATCGTTTCTAATTTGTTGTAAACGGCTGATTATTATCTTTGAACGATAAGTATTAAATGCTGTAGGTATACCCTAAAGTATTCGTCAAATAAAGTTCCATGGCCTTGAAAAATCTCTTAAAACGACCCCATACAAACCGCGCTGTAAAACGTAATTCTACGTCAAAAACAATGCCAATGGCTGATACAAACTGTCGACTTTCTTTACGAAGTCTTGTACATTATTTTTCTAAAGTTGGCGACGCTATTTTCCTCAATTTTGTTTTACAATTGCTACGTGCGTTTATAAAAAATATACTAAGATAACATAACTAACATTTCTGCAGAAAAAATGTACTAAAAAGGTAAGGTTATATCAAATTTTTCGTCTCCTGAAGCGCGAGTGTTCCTTGTCCCGACCGTAACAACAAAACAGACATTAGTTTTTACTAAATTAAAAATTTACATGTGAATAAGCAAAAAACCATTGCAAAGTAAGAGTGAACTATGAACACATATCTTTGGCTGATTTTTGTATTTGTGAGGGCTCAACAGAATACCTAATTGGACTTTTAATTTTGTCCCGACCATCACAAAAATTACTTCACGAGAGATTTCTGCCGACATTAAATGTTTCAGGAGACATTTGTGAGGTGTAAGTTTTCATGGCTGTACAAATCTCTCCATAACATGATGTTCATACATAAAGTGATAATATTTTTCTATAGCATGGATGCAGCAAAAGAAAATGTCACTCCGTGGAGAAAATGAAACAAAATCCAGAGGTTTAGAGGCAGAAATTGTTAAAAAGAATAATTCAGAATATAAAAACACATTACCCGGAACTCGAAAAAATTTGCATATATACAGACAGTTACGCTGCTCTATTCAAAAATAGATTTATTTTGTCTTATATATGCCACGCGAAATCTGACTGGGGTCAGATAGTGTAGAGAGATACAGATCAGATACTCTACTACTGTAGAGTGGAATTTCTTTGCATCAAGTCATGGTGCAGTCGATGGTGTCGGGGCCACAGCAAAACGTATGTTGTGGTCAGCTATAATGAGCAGGAAGGCTTTCATTATTTAAGGTCCAAAGACATTGAAATGCACATAATTTTTATTTCTATAGCAGATATTGATGTACACTAGGGCGTATCGAATTACATTATTTTTTCGAATTTCACATTCTTAGAGGTCTCAAAAGTTGCATGTGGTTGTCAAGATCTGCAAAAAAAAATTTTTTATGAAAATAAAAGGACATCTTCCTCTCCCGCAAGGAGAAAGTTTTTTTGAGAAAAACAGTAAAAAATATTGATCTTAAAATGCTTTGATTTTTCTAAGAAAAATTTTTTTCGTTAAAATACATTTTATGCCATTCAATGGGTCTCAAAAGACTAAACACTTGTTGTCAAAATGTGCTTTGACGAAATTATAACCATAATGTAACCGTAAAAATCTTCAACGCAGGTGGGACCGCGTACAACCTATCCCATACCTTCACCAAAAACATAGATTTCGGGCTCTCAGTTACAACTTTATAGCATTTGGCATAACATCTTACTCCACTAAAAAGAACAAACTGCTTTTGATTCAGAAACAGCCTTCAATTGAATGCAAGGATTTCAACACGTTCAACGTAATGGACATGGAAACACCGGAAAATCACTAAAATCGGTAGCTCATTTAAAAAATTTTTGTTTTTGTGAGAAATGGCATTTTAATTTTAATTTTGAATTTTAATGTTTTAAATTTTTTTTATTACAGTAAAATTGCTAACGGATAATTAGTTTAAATAAAACATTTACTTGATTTGCACTTATTTGAATGATTTTCTTACTTGTCCCGAACATCACAACTCCTTGTCCCGACCAGCAGAAACTTTGGAAATACATAAAAATAAATATGGCAGTCCTTTATGAGCAAATCTTACAGTTAAATATTGCTGCACTTTTTAGGCCTAACATATAAAAAAAGGTTTCAGAATGAGACTAATGGTTTGACTGATTTGCAACGTTTTATCTTCTTATGTAGGGAAAGTAAGTTTGTGCGTGTCCCGACCATCACTTTGATTGGGAAATGAATTCAACACACCCGCGGCATAAACTCCAACTTTTTTGGGTGCCGTATTTAAAAGCATTTAATTTGCTATGATATTGCATAAAGCATTTTCGAAATTTGTTCCTAATAACCAAGTGTATTGTGAAAATTTTCTCAAAAATTAGTAAAAATGTCCCAACCGTCACCGTGCAATGACCGTCTGGTTTAAACAAAATGAAAAAAAAAATGTATATCATATAAGAAAAACCAAATTAAAATTTTTTATTTATCATCGGAATAATATTGCTCAATAACTTAGCATTATCACTGAATGCTATAATAAAAAATCTGTTAAAAGCTAAACAAATATCAAAATATCTGTTAAATAACGATCCTAATGGTCCCTGAGTTATTTTAATTGTTGTTTATTAGAAATTATTATTTAATAAAAGAAAGGGTGTGATATATCACACTTTGTACCTTCTAATCATGTATAGAGCTGAACATTAAAAACTTAAAAAAATGTTTTAATTTTTAAATTAATATTGGATTTAAGTGCCTTCACTCAGAAAAAAGTGTCTCGGAATATGATAAAAAAGGCATCATATTTAGAGAAAAATGGTATAGACTTTGCTCCAGAGAATGCTATTCTCTAATTTCGATACTAAAAATTCTCTAAAAATTATAAAAAGCTACCATGAAATAGAAAAATATATCATTTTTAGAGAAAAATACTTTTTTTTTTGAGAAAATATTTGTTTTTATTGAAGAAAATACTTCTCATAGTGAATTTTTTATCAAAATATAAGAAAAGTATTTCATTTTCAATAAAATTTCTCTATAAATTAGAAATTTTTTGTGCGAGAAAAATACTTATCATTATTAGAGACATTGAAATGTTTCCATTTCCTAGAAGTAAAGAAATATTTCGACGAAAATGTGAAAATTTATTCTAATTGAAGAAAATTTTATTTGAAAAAGAGAAAATTGCTATTATCAAAAATAGAGAAATTTTTTACCAGAGCAAGGTATGTGTTTTTTTCTCAGTGTTGATTTACATGTATAAAAATGGCGTTGTTTTACAATGCATTCGAACAGAAAAAATAAAATGATTATGAAATGGTCTCACGAAGAAGTGAGATTTCTATTCAAAAGTTAAGTTTCACTTTTTGAAAACTTTTCTTAGATATGTACACAATATTCTACCATGATTGATCTTTGGGCAATTATATTAACATATATAATCTCCCATCTCTTTCAGACTTCAATTTTGATGAACATTTATTAGTTTAGTGCTCAAAACTCTGACTGCTACGAACTGTATCTGCTAATTTCACCCAACTCCTTTTCCCCACGTCAACATTTCATCACCTCAAGTATTCCACATTTAGTTAACATTCGTACTTAAACATGAACATTCATATCCAGACGTCTGTTACGGCGCAAATTTATGCACATAAATCTAATACATTTCTTTATTTATTTATTTTTCGATTTTTCTTAAACTCATTCAATAACAAAACTCATTCGCATTCACACGATTATCACACTTAACGGTTTATTAAATTCATTCAAAACTATTGCGAGCTCATTTTACATAATAAAGAAAATTGTTTACCTATCAATTAACAAATGTGGTTTCATTATCGCCATCGCAATTGTTGTCATCACTGAACTTTAAAAATATTTACTTTTGTTGTTGTTTCTTTGTTTATTTTAATTCTAAACTGCTGCATATTTTAACTACTTAAAAGCAAAAGCTTTGGTTTCTTGTTAAAATTTTCAGAATTTTTAGACTCATTTAAAAATACTTATATTTTGTTTTGTTCACTTTACAAACACACACAAACACACACATACACACGAATGGAGAGGGAAAAACTTTGATCGACCGATAATGGAATTTTTTTTAGTATTTTTTATTTGTGCACGCGTGAACTTGGCGCCTCCTGCAGCTCGACCGATGACTGCCGTAGAAACTAGCTGTTTGGGAACGCGACAGCTATTTTCTGTTTTTTCCCGCTAAAAATAAATACCAATGCGAATGCCACTCAAACTTTGTGCTCCCCACTGTGACGTTGCTCGGCTAACGTCGCTGCTGGTGGTGATTTTGAGGCGACCACGTTGGAGGCCGTTTCAATAGCGTCGTTGCTATTGACTTCGCTGCGACTCTTTGTGCTGCTGCTGCACATCATTAAGAATAAAACGAATGACATTTGAACGAAACGACAGACGCAATCGTGAGCCGCATCAGCAACACGTTCCAAACTAATCCACTTGGGAACGCTCATGTACAAGCACATAGTGGAGCACACGTGCACCCACTCTCACACACACACACACAGCTAAGCAGTGTGGTGCTGAGGGGGCATTAGGCGAGACAACGAAAATTTAAGACAACCGACGCATACGGCGTGCTTCACGTAAATTAAATTCCTTTAAAAGCTTAACACACCACGTCATTAACACGTCAACGTCGCTAATATTCTTTAGTTTTTTGACTTACGACACACACTTAAGGGTTAGAATTGGCACTTAAGATGGTGAAGAAAAGCACGCACCGGCTACCGGCTTAATTTGTAATTATAACGACTTCTGTTAGTGTGTTAGTAACAATTCACACACTCACACACACTCCGTGCTATGTCCGGTTAAACGTGTTAGTATGATTTTACCGTATATTCCGTTAAGTTTCCACGCACACGTCCAACCACAGCGGCAAATATTTTCCGACTGAACGAACTGTTGCAGAGGGCAGCGTTTAGAGCAGCCTTGAGTTGGGGAGCATGAAATGCTTGGCTCACGTTGTTTGTGAAAGAGAATCATCGCGACGAAAATTCAAGAGAAAATCCGCTACGCTCTGGAAACTTAATTAAATCGTGCAGGAAAGGAAATGTAATTTCCGGCGTATTAAATTATGGCCAAGGAGTGCGAGAACAGCTGATGGCGATGTAAAGCATTCATACAGACGTAAAAACGTGCTCTTTTAATGGTTTTAATTATATTATTCATGTTGAGGATGGTTGTTGAAAGTGTTTGAAACATTAATGGATCAATACATGCTTGTTCTTTGACATATTTTATATGTATATTAAAATAAATTTTTGTTAGTTTAACCTTGCGATTGACATCGAACTTTCAGAATACCCTTGCATGGGTTTTTAAAAAATTTTCCTATCCGTTAGCTGAGTATATATTATATTGATATATTGATATATTGATATATTGATATATTGATATATTGATATATTGATATATTGATATATTGATATATTGATATATTGATATATTGATATATTGATATATTGATATATTGATATATTGATGTATTGATATATTGATATATTGATATATTGATATATTGATATATTGATATATTGATATATTGATATATTGATATATTGATATATTGATATATTGATATATTGATATATTGATATATTGATATATTGATATATTGGTATATATGTATTGATATATTGATATATTGATATATTGATATATTGATATATTGATATATTGATATATTGATATATTGATATATTGATATATTGATATATTGATATATTGATATATTGATATATTGATATATTGATATATTGATATATTGATATATTGATATATTGATATATTGATATATTGATATATTGATATATTGATATATTGATATATTGATATATTGATATATTGATATATTGATATATTGATATATTGATATATTGATATATTGATATATTGATATATTGATATATTGATATATTGATATATTGATATATTGATATATTGATATATTGATATATTGATATATTGATATATTGATATATTGATATATTGATCTATTGATATATTGATATATTGATATATTGATATATTGATATTTTGTGGTGACCGTGGCATGCAGGTTAAGTGTGTGGCTTAGCATGCTCGGAGCCCGGGTTCGATCCCCAGTCGCGGCGAAAAGTTTTTTCAATAAAAATTTTTTTTGATCGGTCATCTCTCTGCAGACAATGGCAAGTCTCAGAGAGTTAATAATGCCATGTAAAGCTTCTTTAGAATATGAACTTTAGCCGTTCGGAGTCGGCATAAAACATGTAGGTCCAGTTCTCGGTCAATGGTGTGCAAACATTTAATAACACACACAACACAATTAATCAGAAGAAGCTCAGTGAAAGTCCTTTCAAGGGCTGAAATGGCCAATTTGTTTTTTTTTATATTGATTTATTGTTATATTGATATATTATGTTTGTGATGTTTCACAGGACCTAATCTTCTATTAAGATATGTTGATATTCTTATGATGTTATGATTAGATTTGATTATCGAAGAATTTTTTAAGCTTCTAAAAATGTTAAGCTTTAAGCTTACAATCATTCATAGAACCCTTAAATTTAATTTAAAAAAAACCTTCCAATGCAGCTGCGCTTTGGCCCCCAAGCTCTGCATCAGAGAACATTCTTTAATTCTGTCTTTCTTTCTCTATCGCACTCTCTCTGCAACTTTCTTATAGTGACTCTTTTGATGCTCAGCGCAAACTCTTTAAAAAACATCATCAAACCTTTTTGACACTCAAATTAAAAACATTGAAAGCACATGTTTTGTTTTTCTGTTTTGAAATGTCAACAAAAGCAACAGCGTGCACACACGCATACATAACACGACATACATCCGCCGCCCACCCACTTAAACACACATTCTCATAATGTATGTATGTAAATAAAGACGTTTACCCGCGTTGGTATTCCTTGTGGGCCGGAATGGAAATGTCATGAAATTATTTAAGAATTCTCTTCGTATAAGTTTCTCTCATCCTTGCACTTTAGCTGAATTTATGCTTTTTTATTTTTGTCTTATTGTTGTCACACACACATACAAACAAAGTTATCACCCTCACACTCAAAAGGTAATTTGTTGAACATTCAACTCATAGATAAGCCAACAAGTGGATATGACCCATTTTTATACATATTTCTACTCATTCTTCTTTAATGTGTGCTGGGTCAACATGACACACATTCAAATTATTTTTTGTCATTATGTTATTAGATAAATTACAAGGATATTTTTTTAAGAAGATTATCTGCTTAATTCGTACATTTTTATATAACAATAATAATATAATAAGTTAATGATTTCAAAAACAACATTTTTATAGCCCCTGCGTTCTGCGTCAGAAGTATATAAATTGTATTATGACGCTTGTAACGCCCACAAGGAGTTTTGGCAGGTTACAGAAAAGTATATACTGGTAGTATTTTATTGAATAGCATAACCCATTTAGATATCCAGTCCATTTAGATATGTCTGCCTCTCCGTCGTATGTCTGCATATAAACACGATTACAGCCGTAATTTTCAAGCTATCGTAGTGAAATACTTAAAAATAAAGTAAATAAATATTTAAAAAGTAATTTATTAATTTAATTTAATTTTAATTTATTTAAACTTTAAATTGTTTGAAGTAATATAAATAATCTATATATTAATTTGATAAGCTTCTTCTTGTGGGAGTCGCCTAGAGTAAACGGGTGAACATATATATGTATATGGTTAAGGTTTCATGTAATGGGTAGTACCATATAGATGTGGCATCAATAGTTTTTAATCTAATTTGTTGGTAACCGTGGTAAGAATAGCGATATTTCTATAAATTGAAAAATAACCGTTTAAATTGCGACTTTTTGGATAATAGTATTGGTTTTGGATAATCAATAACATATATAATGGTCGAATCTATTCTTTAAAAATACATTTCACGATATTTTTTGCACAATTTTTGTACTATCGAGTATCTTTAATTTTTTTGTTAAAATAAAAAATCGAAGTAAAAAATAATTCAATGCCAAAATTTAGAAGTATTTTAAATGGAAACAACGATGAAGAATTTTATACACCCAACTACCAAAATTGTTATGGTTCCCCTGTGACGCACCTCCCATAAATGGCCTCTTTAGGAATAAAACTGATTGAAGACTTTCCAAGACTTCAAAACTTGGTAGGATGTCTTCAGTATTTATTGTTCAAATTGATAAGATTTTATTCAATATATCAAAATGTATGACTGAAAGGCCGTTCAATCTATAATGCAGGTTGCTACGTTTTGGTTTCCCCTATTTTGTTCTACTTATCTTTAACCAAATTTTCGATCCAACACATACTTGACCAAGTACATAAAATAACAATTCTTTAAAACCATAGATATTTTTCATAGAATTGAATCCTGCATGATTTATGGCTGCTGCGATGTGCTTTTCAATTTGCCACAGTATATGAAGATTCATATTTTAAGAATTGACCAAAAGTTTTTTAGGATGTTACCGAGTTATTCTGAAAAGAAGAAGGCAAAACAAAAATTTCCTCAAACATTCTCGAAAATGTCTTATGAAATGTCTGGTTCAGTGAAATAACGCCCAATGAAATAACGCCCAAAATAAGAATGAAATAAAGCCCAAAATAAATGAAATAACGCCCAAAATATTTTCAAAGCAATTCATATAAAATATTTTGGGTCTTATTTCATAATGAAATAAAGCCCAAATAAAATGAAATAAAGCCCAACATTTTGGGCCTTATTTCATTATGAAATAACGCCCAAATTTGTATGGAAATTTTTTGGGCGTTATTTCATTTTTTATTTGGGCGTTATTTAATTGGGCTTTATTTCACTGAACCGAAATGTCTTATTGCACAAATAAACTTTTTGAAATATAAAAATATATATTTAAATCTGAAATACTTTCTCCCAAAAGATGTCGTTGTTAATATTTTGCATTGGTTAAGCTTTTTAGATCGAGGTATCTGTAACTGAGGATTTCAAAAGAACATTATCGGCTAAGACCAACAACAGTAAAACGTTGAAATTCGTAATTTTCTTGTTTCAAACCCAAGAAACTTAGTATTGATTGATTGGTATCTTCAAGGTATTTGGAAGACAAAAACTTGATAGCAGAAATAGCTGATAATATAATTAGTTCCAAAGCTCAAACAGAAGATATGTCTTCGACCATGCATTCTCGAGTGTTGTTTGCCCACAAAGCCGTTCAAATAGATATTTTGTTTAAATTTGTGAGGGATGTCAAACTTTTTTCTAAGCATGTCAATAATTTTTGGGGTCATGGCTATTAAATATACTACAGAAAGGACTCCTTTTGCTGCAATAAGTTTTTGAATGTTCACGTTCAAGTACGATATGTTTTTGTTTAAACTATAACTTGAATACCATTGTTTCTTTGAAAAAAAAGGAAACGTCGATTTAGACGGGAACCACTCTAGTTATAATTTAATTTAATAATTAATGTAAATTAAATTTTAGAGTAATGAATACATGCAAGATACAGTCTTTTAAATGCACTCAATAATAACATCGTATCAACAGGCAAAAATAAATATACAACTGGAAAACCTTAATAAAATCCTCAAAAATAAAACTACTAACTTGATGTCTCACATAAAGTCTTGACATTTAAAACGTACTCTGAGTTTGATATTTGGAAGACTTGGAAAAAATTGCGGCTATCCCCGAAACAAATTGACGTTTGACTCGTAAAACTCAAAAAAAAGCCAAAGTTTGAATCGCAAAACGGAAAATTATCATTATCTGCTGTTATATTCGCTCTTCTCGAGCAGTGAATGGTTATCAGCTTGTAGTAGACGCAATTGATTCGGTTTTTGATCTTATTGGCCCATCTGACACAGTTATGGGGACTGGGGATTTAATATTCCTAGCCTTCAATGGGTTCTGTCAGATGACAAGTGCCACTATTTCCCTTCATTGCTACATCTGAAAAATAAATTCTCTTTACTAGCTGTCTATCACACTCCGGTTCAATGCTCATCTTGATGAAAGAGTTTATAATCCTGTTGCTCTCAAAGCAAATTTAAACAAAACTAGAATGGTCCCCGTCGAAGTCGACGTTTGTTTTGTTGATGAGTAATTACTATAATTTATTATAATAAACGCTTTTAAAGAAACCGTTTTCAAAAAACAAATTAGAAATCGGTTTAAAATTGTATTGGATATTTTGCAGTCTTACCAGTTCATACTACAATGGAGTATTTAATTATCTTGATTCTAAAAAACAGTAGTAATGCCCATATAAAAAAGTCTTATAAGACACAGATAAAAGCCGAAATAAACCAAATAATTTTTAAGCCAGTTTGATGGTAAAGCACGATCGGAGGAAATTTTCTCAATAGTTACATTATTAACAATTTGTTGCTTAGTTATTGCAAAACATCAAGCATGATTAATCCATATAAATTAATATTGGTAATTATTGATATCTTTGAGTTGGTACATGAGTACCAATTGAGCATGATTATAATCTAATTGCAACTTGAAACTTTTTACTTAAAAATTGGATTTGACCATCTACTTAGATATTGTAGAAATTTGTCCATTAACACGTTGACTGCCGACTACGAGATAACTCGTAGATTACGTTTACTTCTAAAGTGCCAACTACGAGTTATCTCGTACTCGCTAAACCTGTCATTTTTCGATGACACTCGTTCTTGGCTTCTGCATAGCGATTTCTTTACCAGAAGCCAACAATGAGATAGTTCGTAGGTCCTTTTTCTGCTAAAAAAAAAGATAAATTTTACGTTTTGATGATACCTGTGATCTAGAAAGAGTTTTTAGTAATATAATGTGAAAAAATGAAATTGTTATTTTTCCCAGTTTTCTGAAAATTGCCGCGGTAGTCAACGTGTTAACAGTAATATTTAAAATGACCCCTAGAGATTCTCTTCTGAAATAAAGAAATAATGTTTACCCAGTTATTAAGACAGAATTAATCCATTACAGAAAGTTACTTTCCAGTTGTTTAGATAAAATCATTTATAGGTTCTATATATAAAAAAGGTTGCAGGAATGATGTTAACAATAATAGACCCATCGCTAAGCTTTCGCAGTTCCCACAACTCTCCAGCATGGTTTTGTTAAAAAAATATTCACTGTATCTAATATTCTCGATTTTACAACATTCTGCTTAAATTCGATGACATCACACACGTCATTAAACACTCTCGTCTGCTAATTTATGCAGACGGTATGAAAATATAAAGCAAAATAAATACTAAAGACGATTCAAACGGTTTGAATCAAACCTACTCCAGGCTGATCTGAAATCTTTTGAAGTTTGGTGTTTTAAAATAAATATGTTTCTCGATCCAGGTAAATGCCAAACTATGACCTCTTCGCGGAAAAGGGTCGCGGAAATTTTATTTTTTTGATTCCAAAATAATTAGAAACTCAGCTCTGAGTCGGGTAGATGCCACGAATGGCCTCGCAATGTACATGGATTCTTAACTTCCGTTTAATGCTTGGATTTATTAAACTCTGGGCCAAAGAATTCAGTAGCATGATTAAAAAAAAAAAAACAAATTGGCCATTTCAGCCCTTGAAAGGACTTTGACCGAGCTTCTTATGATCAATTGTGTTGTGTGTGTTATTAAATATTTGCACACAATTGACCGAGAACTGGACCTACATGTTTTATGCCGACTCCGAACGGCTCATGTTCTCAAGAAGCTTTACATGGCATTATTTACTCTCTGAGGTTTGCCATTGTCTGCAGAGAGGTGGTGACCGATCAGAAAAATTTTATATTGAAAAAACTTTTCGCCGCGGCTGGGGATCGAACCCGGGCTCCGAGCATGCTAAGCCACACACTTAACCTGCATGCCACGGTCACCACTGATGATTACTACAACGTTTTATAATGCAATAGTGCGTCGTCACTTGGAGTACGCAAGTCAAGTCGGGTCCCCAAGTCACAATGTGCATGTTGAACGAATAGTGAGGATCCAAAAACCTTTTGTTCGTTTTGTTCTAAGAGGCATAACACTAGATTTACCGCACCAGTCAAAATGACTGGTTTTGGTTTATTTACCACAAATATTGACTTTGTATGAATATTTTGTTCCCAAAACTAGTATATGATTTTTATAACGACAACAAAATACAATTAATTTTATTAATTGTTTTGATTTTGTGTCCACAGATAAAAAATTAATTTTTTTTATACTTATACCGGTACCAGTCCTTTTGACTGGTGTGTTTTTCCATATCATCAATTCATTTTTGTTTAGATTTAGTATATACTACAACCTTTTTTCGTGTTGGCAACGATAACAAGTGTGGCCAGCGTTAAATTTTTGTTCAGGTGCAACGTGCACTCTATTGCAATTTTTGGGGGAAATCCCATTTTATAGGGGAATATCGATTTACCATAAATTCGTTAGAAAAATGTCATAAATTGGTATTAGTTCGATCAATTCAGTTCAGCGTGATATTCGAACTAATAAGTGCAAAAAAAATATTTATTTTGATAGTGAAATATTCAAAAGTTTCATTACCCTCTAGTTGCTAGAAATGGAAAAAAGAACAAAAGCTACTTTGAATTTAGAAGAGATACAAAACATACTTTCGGAATGTTCAGACATTGAAGATGAAGTTGTCGTTAGTGAGGCCGAATTTTTAGGAAATCAAAGCGATACGACCGATAATTGTAATAACAGTGTCCATATCGAGAATAATGATGGTGAAAATAACGGAGATGAATCGAGCGACGAAGAAGATACTGATACTTTGCATGTACCAAAACGAATGTGTATGCGGATTCCTTCCAGGTCTGAAGACGAAAATGAAAACGAGGAGAATACACAGGAAGTTTCTGCAAGTGGAACTGTTTGGAGAAAAATAAAAGAAGGTGGTGTTGCTGAAAGGTTTCCAAGTCATTGCGTATTCAAAGATTTATCTGGGCCTACGGCATATGCTAAGAGAAATATTATGGAAGAGGAGGTAAGCAGTCCCTTCTTACTATTGATAGACCTCCATATATTAGACTATATAAGAACTAAGAATTAGAAGCTTCTAGAGTTTTGGGGAAAAAGTGGACACTTTCACAAGAAAAATTTTAGGCCTTAATTGGAATTCTGTATGCACGTGCTGCATACGAAGCAAAAAGTTTAAAACTATCGTATTTGTGGAACAAAAAATGGGGTCCTGAATTTTTTTCCAAAAGTATGAGTAGGCATAGGTTTACAGAAATTTACGGTTCATTTGGTTCAATAAAAGAAATGAGAGAAGTCAACGCTTACAAAATGATAAATTTGCGTTAGTGTCGACTGTTTGGGATAAATTTATTGCCAACAGTCAAAACTGTTTCAAACCAGGACCATATATTACAGTCGATGAGCAATTGTTTCCTACGAAAGCCAGATGTAGGTTCACACAGTATATGCCAAACAAACCAGACAAGTTTGTGATCAAATTCTGGCTGGCGTCTGATGTTGAAACAAATTACGTAGTAAATGGTTTCCTTATCTAGGAAAGGACGAGACACGAGATTTGTCAACACCTCTCAGCGAATATGTAGTAATCAGACTAATGCAGCCGTATACCATGAAAGGTAGGACTATTACAACGGACAACTTTTTTACCAGTCTTTCTTTAGCCTCCAAATTATTAGAAAAAAATATTACGTTGGTGGGTACAGTACGTTGTAACAAACGGGAACTACCAAAAATTTGTAAAGACAAGAAAGATGGTACAAATGAATGTACACTAACAGTTTATAAGAGTAAGCCCAAGAAAATAGTCGTTTTATTGAGTACTAAGCACAAAGTGGTGACCGTGGCATGCAGGTTAAGTGTGTGGCCTAGCATGCTCGGAGCCCGGGTTCGATCCCCAGCCGTGGCGAAAAGTTTTTACCAATAAAAAATTTTTCTCATCGGTCACCACCTCTCTGCAGACAATGGCAAACCTCAGAGAGTAAACAATGCCATGTAAAGCTTCTTGAGAACATGAACTTTTGCCGTTCGGAGTCGGCATAAAACATGTAGGTCCAGTTCTCGGTCAATTGTTTGCAAACATTTAATAACACACACAACACAATTGATCATAAGAAGCTCGGTCAAAGTCCTTTCAAGGGCTGAAATGGCCAATTTATTTTTTTATTTTTTAAGCACAAAGGCGTCAAAATTGATGCAGACAACAAGAAACTGCCGGAAACTGTGTCTTTTTATAATAAAACCAAATTTGGTGTCGACGTCACAGATCAAATGGCAAGAAAATATAGTGTAAAATCTATTATCTAATATTTTATCTAATATTTTAGATGTAGCCGGAATAAATTCCTGGATTTTGTGTAAAAATTCAACCGGAAAAAATATTTCCAGGAAGGATTTTTTGTTTCGTTTGGCTGAAGAGCTAACTTTTGACTTTCAGTCTTCAACCCAAGATATAGCAAGTGAAGCTGATCGTCCAACACCCAATCTTCCAAAAAAATCCCATCCAATACGTAAATGGTGCCAAATCGGGTTCTGTAATAACAATAGTACTACGATAAATTGCGATGTCTGCAAAAAATATGTGTGCGGAAAATGCACAGAAAAAAAAGTTTCTATTTGTAAAACATGTGAAAATCCATAATTATTTTGAATAATAACTAAAACACAGCTCCTGACTTCTTATTTATTTTATATTTTATTAGTTCTGTTTATTAATTTATTATTTTTAATAACAGATACAAATTCTACACATTCAAAACACTTATTTTTCAATTCCAGTCAAAATGACTGGTGTTGGTATAAATGCTTAGGTATAAAAATTTGTTGTTAAATCTAGTGTTAAGTGACATTTTAAACCTACCCCCTTATAAGGATCGCTTAAAACTATTAAGAATGCAGTTATTAAGTGAGCACAGGAAGTCTGCAGATATCGTATATTTACACTCACTAGTACCGGTGTTTTCGATTCTCCAGAAATTCTTGAAACGCAACACTTTAATATATTTAGTAGAAAGAACTACATGTTAACTGATGTTTTAAACCGCATGAGAAGCTTTGTTAACAAATGTGCGTTTTTGATGTTAACTTGTCAAGAGGTCAACTCAAAAGTAGACTAAAAGCTGTTCTGTAATAAGATAGATGTATGCATGGTTAGTAGTTACGTCCTGTTTTGTCCTTGAGCCCAAGTCAAACTTTGGTGGGTAAAATTTTCCCTCATTAATTTGTTATGAGCTCCTGGTATCCATATCATTATATTTTTTGATGATATGGATCGTGGCTTCAAATAAGCTAATGCTGAGAATGTGCGAAAAAGCTATAGTAGCTGAACTCTATTTGTTATTGTCTGAAAAAACAGCTAGTCATTTAGTTACTTCAAAATGAGTTTTATTGTTATGCGACATTTAGTTCCAAAGCTGTTCTATATCGAAAATTTGAATGTATGGGCTGTACACAACCCCCTTTTCAATGGTTTCTCAATTTTTTTGGTCTAAGGTCATGACTAAATATTATGTTCGTAAAAAGTTTCATTGATTTATAGTTTTTGAACCTTCTTTTACCAGTTTTTATCTTTGTGGTGCAACTAAAACGACCTGTAGAACAATTACAATTTTCATGATACAAAAAGTGTTAACAAAATTTTGGAGTGGTTCTAAAACTTTGAAGCAGTGTGCATTTTCCATTTGACCCCATGTACATGGCTACTTATTTATTTATAGCTTTTTTGTTGTTAATACTTGTAAACGCTTGAATTACTTAATCGTGTAGATAAATCCGAATAAATTTGCTCTTAACAAATAGCATCTCTTCTTATACAAGAGTTAAACTTCCATCACCATAACGCTGACACACGTTTATTCCGTTTGATATGCACGCACACATGCCTAATAAAAACAGAAATTGACGCCATTTTGTTGTTTAATTTGAATAAAAGCCACCTAATTTCTTGGTGTCACGTGGAATAGATTTCGAAAAGCGGCCAAACAAGGAAGAAAAAACAAGTGACTAGGCTAAACAAAGTTTTGCTTGTCACAGTTGTGCCGAGATGCTCACGTTTTGCACGCACTGTAAGACACGGACACGCACACGCACACTACTGCACGTAACAGTTTTAGTGCTGCTGGCAAAGCGTCCTTCTAGCCATGAATAACAATCGTTAGGGCTTCGATTAAATTCAATAACGTACCATTTGCGCTTTATTGAAATTCGGAATTTAAGTCCTACAGGATGACGCAACGCATGTGTTATTTATGCTAGCCAGGATAATTAGTTGGCATATCTGTGCTATTGAAAAGCATTAAGCCTGGTGGTTGTGTTGGCACGCTGCAGATGTCTTCTCTGCGTGCTAACATCGCAACTGCTGCTCTCGAGTGTGTCTCAGAGCATCGGATTATCGTAGTAACAAATCGTATTTAAATTAAATGAGGTAATTAATTTCTTGTTTGGCATGCCTTTTGAGGATAACCATTGATAGGGATAAAATGTTGGCAAATAAGTGTGTACAAATTATATTTAAATCATATTGGCTTTTTCGCAAACTCAATAAAGAATGCCATTTTGAATTAAAATTTTTTTAAAGAAAATTCCAAACTCAACTCAAGGAAATATTTAAAATCATTGAGTTTAATTCATTGAAAATTAAATTTTAAATCTTATTGATGTGATGTTTCACATCTATCAGACGTCCCACGATGGCTCACTTTTTTTTATAATTTTAGGCAAATATTCAACACTAAGCAAAAAATAAGGCACTCGGATGTGGGCGCACCTTCTGATGACTGATGATCAAGATTTTACAATGAGTCTTTGACGATTTGTGCTGCTCTGCATTTTGTGGTTCTACCAGATCTTCTCGGATGAGAGCGATCCTTCTATTCCAACGTAGAAGCGATAATATTGCTTGTTCTTTTACGTATGCCTTTGGTATCTCGATCGAATGAGATATTCGTCTTTTGGCCCTGCAGATGCCAGCAAGCACTTTGGAATGGTAGTTTGAATGATAGCACTAAATGTAAAAAAGCATTGAGGTTACTACGAATGAACAAGGCGAATTGCGGAATATTCTAATAATTTGAGCCCATCTTTCGGGCACATAAACTGAAACGTTTCTAGACTTGAACTCGATTTTTGAATTAATATAATCGCATTGCATTTCTGTATGCCCACCCTCAAAAAATGTATGGTCGATGCAAGTTAGTTTTTCATGGTTTTTGCATATTGCCATGCACATAGCCGTAAGTATTTTATTCTTCTATTGCCCGCCGAATCCGACAGAACTCGTTTTTACTTCAGTTATATCGGGGTGGCTCATGACGTATGTATATGCATGTCGCTATTTCTACAGCTCCTATTTTGCCTTGGAAAAGTTTCTTTGTATTTGCTGTTCAAAATATTACTTTCACTTTTTATTTTTTCATTGAATAAAATTTTGTAAAGTTTGTACTGTGAAAAGTAGTGTTCTTTCAAAACAATGTACTGTGCTTTTTAAAGTTTTGGAAGAAATGTACTCTTTTTGGACGGAAAAAGTTACGAGCATTAAGTATAAATAATGTACTAGTTCGAATATTGCCTGACTACCAGTGTTGCCGTTTGGATCCAAATGTATCCATTTGGATACTTTTTTTTCTTCAAAATTGAAGGATACTTATTTTGCCTATGTGTAAATTTGGATACTTTTATTGAAAAATTTTTTTAATATGAAAATATCGTCACATGAAATCGAAAACAGCCCTCAGTTACCAAAAATTCAAAATCAAGTTTTGGATTGATTATGTTTTAATTAACAAAATTAACCCGAAAAAATGTTGAAAAATATGGCTTTTTCCATTTAGAAAGTCTTATGCTTCTCCTGTAAAATTTTTCAAATGAAATTAAGGGCTTTTTTGATTTCATATGACAATATGCTGTCGTTTGGTAGCATTGCCATTATTGTGTGTTTAATTGAACTGTCACTTTTTGCTCCAACTAACGCACAGTCGAAAATAAAAATCGATAACTTTTTCCAAGTAAAGATGGTGTTGAAATTTTGCATAAATAGAAGATCGTATATTACTGTGTTTACATGCAGAGTTAACTCGCGGTTAGGGTTTTCGTTGAGTTAAAAACACGGCGACGCTAATTCGATGCTGCTAACATGTAACACGTCGAGATGAGTTAGATTGGTCAAGTTTATTTAGAGCAAATTGTTGGCAGCTCAACAGACTCTTCCAGCCGCCATTTTTTAATGAAAAATATCATAAATTTTTTTAGCTTTGAACGAATGATTTCAGGTGTCAAACCTTTTCAGTCAAGTCTGCCTTGGTTCGAAATTGGGAAGAAAGATAAGTAGGAGAGAAAGGTAAATTAAGAGAAACAAGTCTAGAATGTTGTATGTGTGGCGGAGCGCTATATCAAGTTGCGAATTTGAATCTGAAGCAATTGTAATACCTTTTCCTCAGTTCGAGCTATTAAGCAATCCCTCGTTTACATGCAGCGTTAACTACACGAATAAACCCCGAGTTAACTCTGCATGTAAACACAGTACATGATTTAATAATTATAAGGTTATTCGTATTTTTTGATGTATGCTTATTTTTTTTAAACAAAGAAATTTTGACAATCTGCCAGCAGTGTTTTGTGATGATCAATAGTTCAATGATTTCTTCTAAAGTTAACAAGAAAAGAAATCTATGTAGGTGTTGTATCAAGTGTATGCTTCAAATTTATATAAATTTAAAACTTCGTGTGCAAATTTTAAAAAAATATTAGGTCTGTTCTCGTACTTTTAGGACTAAAAATGGTAAAACTGTCAAAAGTCTGAGAGTAAGAAAAAATCTCTTGAAAATAGAGAAAAATACAAAAAAGTACGGGAACGCTTTTCGAACTAAAATTGTAAAAACTGTCAAATAAGAATTTTTGTCCAGCGTTGGCTTGATATGGAACATCGGCAATGCAAACGAAGTGCTTGAGATTTTTAAAAATATTGAAATGAATTCTGATGTTGGGCATTTATAGTAGTTTTTACACATTTTCCCATGTTTCTTGTTTTCATTTTAATAGTTTCAAAGAAGTTTTGATGTATCGCAATTTCTTTGCTAACTTGTAAACAGCTGATTTTAAGCTTTTTGACACTTTGACCATTTTTACCCGAAGAAATTTCTTGGACTAAAACTTGCAACTTTTGACAAAGAAGGGAAATGTTTTACTCTCTCGATACACTCTCTTTTACCATTTTTTCGAGTATGGAAACGCTTCTCGGACTAAAACTGGTAAAAACTGCTAAATTGAACTAAAACTTTAAAGTACGGGAACAGACCTAATAATTTTGTGTGTTGTTGTTTTAAACAAGGTGCCAACAAATTCATTCAGAATTCATTGAAATGCGATATTCACGTTCGTTTTTTCCTTTTCCAGTGAATTTATGAAACAAAAAATGTATAGGCCGTCGAGCTTTTCTTTCCAAAAAGGAAGTCTCAACTGGCGGTGGTTTTTCATAATTAATAATTTTTCATATAAGTATTTTTTGGATGAATTTTTCACACATCAACAAAAAGCAACAAACGCTCGTTATTTTGTTTGGTGCTGTGCAAGCGTCATCGAATTCGTTTTGTGTTGTTGCATGTTCATGTTTTTATGTTATTGTGAAGAAATTAAAACAAGAAAAGCACTGCAAACAAAGCAGTGTGAAAAAATAAATGAGTGATTAAAATGCAATATTCTCGTTTGGTTTTTGCTTTGTGAGTGAATTTTCAAACAAGCATGTAAAAGCAGGCGAACAATTACTAACGAACGTTCTTTTATCAAGTTACTTTTCTTGTTTCAATGCAAATGTTTACAGCAGGCATTACTTTACTGTTTTGCATTTATCTTCATAAATAGAATTTTTCGCCGTTAAAATATACACCGTTATTTCCTGCTCAACCTTTCTCATGGACCAAAGCTCTAAATTCCTTGATGAATAAATTCCAAATGCGTTTGAAATTGCGTATTTTTCTTTTGATTGATATATAAAAATGATATTTAGAGAATTCGCTTGTTTAACTTTTTTATATAGTTTTTATGACTAATATTATACATAAATTAAGTTTTTTTGATATTTTTTAAACAATTGCTATTAATTTTAGTCTCCTCTAATATATTAATGCTTAAAAAAGCGGAGCATCAAAAGTAGCAATAAAAATTAATTGTAGTCAATTTTATATCAAATAGTATGATATTTAGGCAAGCGTATGCATTTTTCGACCCAATGACATTGCTCTCATGTTCTCATCTAAAATAAGCATACCAAATAGAGAAGACGACAAAAATACAAATAACCTTTTTTTCATTGAATCATGGCACAGTATATGACGCTTCTAATGAAATACTTTCTATAAAAATTTATTGATATAAAAATCAAAACTACTAAACGAGTATAATATTGTTTTTTTTTTCAATTTGATGCCTGGATACTTGAATTATTTTAAGTGGATACATTTGGATACATTTCTGACCTTTTTATGGATACTTTTTTTAGAACCGTCGCGGCAACACTGGTGACTACCCTGCACTATATGACCTTTATTAAGTGATGAGAACAGCACAAGGTCGATTTCTGAAAAATATCCTGAGAGACCAGATAGCATAACAAGCCCTAAAAAAGTCTATATTTGCTATAAGACCAACTTAAAAACTCTTTTCAATATGTTTCGGGAGTTTGCCTAGTTCTATGTTTTTATACCCTAAACCTGAAAGGTCAGGGTATATTAACTTTGTGCAAACGTTTGTAACGCATAGAACGAAGCGAGTCCGGTATAGAAAAGTATATATATTCTTGATCAGCGTCACCACGTGAGTCGAGCTACCCATGTCCGTCCGTCCGTCCGTCCGTCCGTCTGTCTGTCTGTGTGTTGTCCGTATACACAGGATAACAAGAAGGACTTGAGATAATTGAATGAAACTTGGTACACATAGTCACATGAACCCAACGATCTGCACTATTGAATATTTTTGGAATCCGCCCACGGACACGCCTACCTCCCATACAACGCAAAAATTGAAAACTGCATAACTCAGCTCATAATTAACCAACAACAATAAAATTTGGTGTGTATATAACTTATGTCAACACAAATATGTCTTCGAAAAATGGACGTCATCCGCTCACGGACACGCCCACCTCCCATACAACCCAAAAAATGAAAACGCAATAAATAAGCCTCTGTTTCACCTACAGAGGTAAAATTTGGCACATATGTTTTTTATAACAAAACAAAGATAATTTTACAAAATGGACATCATCCGCCCACGGACACGCCTACCTCCTATACAACGTGAAAATTGAAAACTGCATAACTCAGCTCATAGTTAACCTACAACAATAAAATTTGATATGTATTTGTTTTATATCAACACAAAGATGTCTTCGAAAAATGGACGTCATCCGCTCACTGACACGCCCACCTCCCATACAACCCAAAAGTTGAAAACTCAATAAATAAGGTTATGTTTGTCATAGAAAAATTAAATTTGGTATAGCGCGTTTCAAAAGAGAAGAACATTTTTTAGTTTCATTTTTCGATGCGCAGTGAGAAATTATTTTTAAAGCTAGAAAATTTTTTAGAGCGTAATTTCCTGCTCTTTTTGTACTGTTCGCTGAACTTTATGCTTTTTTTGACTAGTTTTCTATATATTTAAATGCGCAAACATTCCGAACAAATGATCGCACAAGTACGGTGTTGCACCGACGGCCTGCAGAAACCTGCATCTTAAGAGAGAAGTCAAATACAACTAACATAAAAAATAAATTATTTTCTTGAGGAAAAATTGAGAAGTGAAATTTCGGCTACTAAATTATTTTTTAACGCCCCCTGTTTTTTTGATTTTGATTGGTTGATTTCAAAAAATAAAATTCAGTACTTCCGCAGCGCAGTTGCGATGAACAACAAAATTCAGATATATACATTAATTTTTTTTTATTTATTTTTCTGCTCAGAGAATATTCAATTTTTTTTTAATGTCGACCAATCAGAATGAAGAACGCTCTCAAAATTATTTTCTTATTCTCAAACATGCGCGAAAATGTTCTTCTCTTTTGAAACGGGCTATATGTATAGCCCGTTTCAAAAGAGAAGAACATTTTTTAGTTTCATTTTTCGATGCGCAGTGAGAAATTATTTTTAAAGCTAGAAAATTTTTTAGAGCGTAATTTCTTGCTCTTTTTGTACTGTTCGCTGAACTTTATACTTTTTTTTTGTGTTTTTTACTATTTTTCTATATATTTAAATGCGCAAACAATCGGAACAAATGATCGCACAAGTACGGTGTTGCACTGACGGCCTGCAGCAACCTGCATCTTGAGAGAGAAATCAAATACAAATAACATAAAAAATGAATTATTTTCTCAAGAAAAAATTGTGAAGTGAAATTTTAGCTTACAAATTATTTTTTGACGCCCCCTTTTTTTTCATTTTGATTGGTTGATTTTAAAAAATAAAATTCAGTACTTCCGCAGCGCAGTTGCGATGAACAACAAAATTCAGGAATATACATTATTTTTTTTTCATTTATTTTTCTGCTCAGAGAATATTCAATTTTTTGTTTTATGTCGACCAATCAGAATGAAGAACGCTCTCAAAATTATTTTCTTATTCTCAAACATGCGCGAAAATGTTCTTCTCTTTTGAAACAGACTATATATATTTTATACCAAAACTAAGGTGTGTTCAAAAATTGGGAGTAATCCGTCCAAAAACTCGCCCACCTCCCATAGCGAAAGCACAATTAAGGCATTAACTGTGAGCTACAGGAATTAAACTTGGTATTTGTACATTTTTCATCAACATTTAAATGCACATAAAATATAGGCTTCATTAGCCCACGGACACGCCCATTTAAAATAAAAATTTTTTTGTTTTTGAAAAGTGGGTTTAGGGTATTTCATAGTCGGCCTAGACCGACTTTAGACTTTCTTTACTTGTTTTCCTATAGTGCTTTATTTCTACTATTCATATTGGAATATTTTACCTATAATTATAACTTTTAAAACTGTCTTCTCGCCTCCACACAACAATCATGCATAACTCAACGTTTGGCTCAAGTTAAAATTGAAAAAAAAACATGCACGCACACATTTCCTCATGCTTTTCATTAGAAGCGCGACTTTTTCAAGAACCACTTGGTTTTGCCATGAATTCGAATTTAATTCATTCGATTGAATTAAGTCTGGATAAGGTGTGCTTTCTTCTTAGCGGGATCTTCGAAATCCTTAGCTTAGATTTATCTAAACTTATGCCATGAGCAGCTTAACGAGTTGGCATCAGATGGTTGAGAAAAATAAAAGCTTTATCTTGAACTTCCTCTTCAGTTTCTCTGAAGTACCGAGTTCGAAGATCTTCATGATGCTGGCTATGCAACCAGCGTTACGTTGCACTTAGGACAATTTGAATTTTATCCTGTTTGGTACTCTTCCTCATCTTGATGGGGATCTTATGGCTCACCGGACACAGGTCTCTAGTCCGCTAATAAAATATTTTATTTATCTTCAATTTTCCAAATGATTTAATATTTTGACATATTGTTTTATGTTGCAAAGCTTTGACAACTAGAGCTGCATAAATTGTCCGATATAAAGTATTTGTAACTCGGTTCTGAAAATGTACCCGATACTCAAACAATTCTCAAAACAAAATGCTTGATAAACCTATCTGTTTTTTAAATAATGAGTAAATTTAATCAATTTTTTTTCATAACTTATTAAATTTTTTGTTTTTTTATTGAAATATTGATCAAAAAGAAATTTTTAATATTTTGTTAAAAGTATTCGGTACAAAAACATTTTGATTTCGTGATATACTATTGACTGTCATTAAGTTAGAGTTGCCACCTTTATAAGAAATTTTCACAATTATTGAAACATAACTTGGCAGCATTTTGTTTCGTTTACTTGGCAAACTTTTAAGCGACTAACAGTTTCCTGTGTTATTTAAGCGAGTATTCATATGATAATCGGTCGTTTTTTTACAACTCGCTTGGTAAAAAACACAGCTATTATATATTAAACAAGTAAAGAAAGTCTAAAGTCGGTCTAGGCCGACTATGAAATACCCTAAACCCACTTTTCAAAAACAAAAAAATTTTTATTGTAAATGGGCGTGTCCGTGGGCTAATGAAGCCTATATTTTATGTGCATTTAAATGTTGATGAAAAATGTACACATACCAAGTTTTATTCCCGTAGTTCACAGTTAATGCCTTTATTGTGCTTTCGCTATGGGAGGTGGGCGAGTTTTTGGACGGATTACTCCCAATTTTTGAACACACCTTTGTTTTGTTATAAAATACATACATACCAAATTTAATTTCTCTATGACAAACATAACCTTATTTATTGAGTTTTCAACTTTTTGGGTTATATGGGAGGTAGGCGTGTCCGTAGGCGGATGACGTCCATTTTTCAAAACCATCTTTGTCTTGTCATAAAAAACATATATGCCAAATTTTAGCTCTTTAGGTTGAACACAGGCTTATTTATTGCGTTTTCAATTTTTGGGTTGTATGGGAGGTGGGCGTGTCAGTGAGCGGATGACGTCCATTTTTCGAAGACATCTTTGTGTTGGTATAAAACACATACATATCAAATTTTATTGTTGTAGGTTAACTATGAGCTGAGTTATGCAGTTTTCAATTTTCGCGTTGTATGGGAGGTAGGCGTGTCCGTGGGCGGATGATGTCCATTTTTCAAAACCATCTTTGGTTTGTTATAAATATTATACCTGCCACATTTTATTTCTGTAGGTTAAACAGAGACTTATTTATTGCGTTTTCAATTTTTGGGTTGTATGGGAGGTGGGCGTGTCCGTGGGCGGACGACACCCATTTTTCAAAAACATCTTTTTGTTGATATCAAACACATTCACACCAAATTTTATTGTTGTAGGTTAATTATGAGCTGAGTTATGCAGTTTTACATTTTTGCATTGTATGGGAGGTAGGCGTGTCCGTGGGCGGATTCCAAAAATATTCAATAGTGCAGATCCTTGGGGTTATGTGACTATGTGTATCAAGTTTCATCCAATTATCTCAACTCCTTCTTCTTATCCTGTGTATACGGACAACACACAGACGGACGGACGGACGGACGGACGGACGGACATAGATAGCTCGACTCACGTGGTGACGCTGATCAAGAATATATATACTTTTCTATACCGAACTTGCTTCGTTCTATGCGTTACAAACGTTTGCACAAAGTTAATATACCCTGACCTTTCAGGTTTAGGGTATAAAAAGTATGTTTAAGCTTATTGGAGACTTTGAAATAAGCCTTTATAACAAGTTCATTTATAGTTGTAAGCTTCAAACCAAGCTTCAGCTGTCGAATATTCGACTTTCTTAGAAACTCCCGAAGTTTCCTAGTTTACATGGCTTTATAGTTTTGGTATTTTTTTCGTTTCAGGTTTTCTCAGAAATTTTGGTATTCTGTTGTTTCGGAATTTTGAAACTCGGGAATATGGCTGTGTCGGTTAGTAAGTAAAAATCAAACTATAATAAAAAAACAAAACACAATGAAGACAAGACAAAATAAAAGCATCAAAACACAAGAGAAATAAAGAGGAAAAAGACATTAAAATTAATCGAAACAATTTTATGTATGTATTTTAAAATATGATGTCTGATGCCCACAAAAGATAACGTACAATATTAATATCGTAGCTTAAAGATACGATATATCATAGACAACTATATCATAGACACAAACCGTCTATACATTAAACTGAAACCATATTTAGTAGTACAGCCGCGAAACAGTTTAAGACTCAATGCAAGATTATAGCGTTGCCTTAAACACAACGTATAGTATACAGTATTATAAGTCAAGTCATTTACCAAAAAAGTTTTAAGTTTTTACCAAGCTTAAAAGCATTTATCTTTAGCATTAGATCTGATATCATATCTTGTCAGAATATAAAACTGTCACTTGATATCACAGCTCCCAAGAAATGAGCTTAACATGAACAGACTGACTGATTACAGTCATATTTTTAAACAATAAAAGCTTTTCATTTAACACAATCCTACTCATTGACTGAACTATAATTTTAAGAATTTCATCTACTTCAAGATAGAACTTTTATTACTTTCAAAGTTTCATTTCTGTTTATTGTTTTATAAACCAACTTGTTAATTCTATATCAATTGATAAACATAAATGTAAAAGCTCACAGTTTTATGAGTTAGCGTGTCACTCTTACTATTGAGTGAAACCTTTTCAAATAATAAGAAGTATTCAATATAAGTTTTATTCGAGTAGTGTAGATAGAGCCAAAAATAAAGTGATTTTAGGTAACTTCCATTTCATTTTTTGACTTATGTCCAAGCAAAAAGAAGTTTCACTTCAATAATAAACACATTCATAGCCGATACACATTGACTGCAACATGCGTCCACCGACAAAACGAAAACTAGTCGTCCGAGAGAATTGTCACAGTGTTCTCGACGACTTGATTATAATTATTGCATCAGCAACGATCTGTATTTTTGTATTTCTGATGAATTTTATTTAATTTTTTAACTCACTTTCAAACTTTATCAAACAAAACAATAATCACAAGACTCACACAACGAAAAACGCACAGCTACACAGTAAAAAATATAAGGATAAATTTTATACTATTTGATGTATATAAAGTCCATATAAATCCATACCAAATATGTACTAAAATTTATACCATAAAATCGTATGAACCAAATTTATACAAAGTTGGTATAGATTGTATCCAAAAAGTGTATAAAATGTATTTACACTAGGTTGGTGTACATTTTTATAAGCAATAGTATACAATCTTTTTAAACCACATTTGGTTTCTATTTATAGAAGTATTGTATACAAATATATGGCACATATGGGCATCTCCCAAAAAAGATCCACCAAAAGTGAAGAAAAACATGTAAATAAAGCACTCTAACAGCTTTTAACTTTATTTTTTTTTATTTTGATTAGTATTACTGCTATGTAACTTGAATTTAACTTATTATGATGTATTTTTACTAAAATTTATATTGAACATCTTTACTGTATTTTACTACTGTGGAAAAATTTGTCGCGTCCGTATTCGTGCTATATATATTTAAAAAAAAGTAAGAGATAATTCTAATATTTCAGAAGTCTGCGGAGAATAGTAGCCTTTTGAACTCCATTAACATGTATATTATGTACTAGCAACCCTCCGCGGCCTTGCTCGCGATATGTTTTAATATAAAAAACAATGTCTTATGTAATTTGTTGTATTATTGTTTAAGTATTGTCATATGTATTCAAAATCCAAATTATTTTAAATCTTATATAAGTTCATTATTTTCGGTTGTTTTCTGATATCAGGAAGAATAAATTGATTGGATGGATTTCTTATCCTAAAAAGACCAAAATATTACGGAAAAACAGTTCTGCATTAGATAATCACGGACATTTAAAAGGATGGACCTTGTGCTTGGTTTTTTGTCAAAGTAAAACTCGTTGGTACGGAATTTTAAACTTATATCCCCTTAAATGTGAGGGAATCAAAGGGATTCGAGGCATTCAAATATTTTTTCCTCTGCTGGACCAGTCAGAATAATACCCTTAACACGTAACTGAACTCCATTGCATACAAATTCGAAAGTAAGTCATCTTTTGTTTTCAGTGCTTTGCTCAAGCATGAAGTAAACTTTATGCCAGTATCCAACTGTCAGAACTGTTGAAGCAAAGGTACCAGTTTTTAGTTACCGCGAAGTTGCACTCGAATATTCGTGCACAATTCTACAACTTGCTCTTCATGCCGAAATAATGACTTTTAAAGAAGCTTCTTTAAAATCGCCCGAAATTACCGGAAAAAAACAAAATCATCCGAGCTTCATGAAATGAACAAATATCTCTTTCGTTAAGGACATTAATTCGTTCTTATTACACGGAGAAAACTGTTGTGCATTATTAATGCACAAGCAGTTCATAACTATAAAATGTTTAGGAACATTTTTGAATATGAAGCTTTGCGCATAAATTATGCCTAATAGTCATAAATTCTGCACAATCTATTAAAATTGTGCATAAGTTATACACAAAAAATGTGCACAGTTTGTGAACATTGTTCATAGCTTAATTATTTGAAAATTAAACTCAATTGATCATAATATATGAACATTGTGCATGAACGACTATTAACACTTATTGTTCATTAGTTATGCCTACTTGTGCAAAGATTTTGCCCAACATTTTGATATGTGTGTATCTTGTTCATAACTTGTGCCCATTTTTGCATATATTATGAACAATGCGTACACATATGGATAATGAGTATGCATTAATTGCAAGTAAGTTTCACTTATGTTCTTTGTGTCAAGAGTGCTGGTTGTGTTAAGAAGCGACAGTAGTATGTTATATATCATTTAATATTATTTAGAAATATATAATTATGTAAATTAAGAAAACCAGAGGTAAGTATTGAGTTATTATCATATATTTATCACTGCAGTTATGACATTTAACGATGGTTTTTTTAATGACGAAATAGTGTACATACATTGAAGTTGTAGAAATCTGCATTGGCACTTAATACAAAAATGTGAATTTCCTAAACCCTTTGAGCTTCATCCAATATTAAGCACTAGACTATGTTTTATGCTAAGAATTTTATAGAAATGTAAAAAGTCAATGACTTTATAAATTATATAAAATAAACATGTAAATACTGAAGTATATGATTTATTGAATTTTAATATGTATATATATATACTATTAGTTATTAAGCAATTGTACTTTGAAATAAAGACATTTGAAAATAAAATGAAATTTTGTTTCTTTAACATTAGCAGGAGGTGTAAATATTTTTTCCTATTTGTTCACAATCTATGAAAATGTTGTTCATAACCTATGCACAGTTGTTCAAAACCTATGCCCAGTTGTTCATAACCTATGCATAGTTGTTAATAACCTATGCATAGTTGTTCATAAACTATGTCCAGTTGTTCATAAAATATGCCCAGTTGTTCAGAATCTATGAAAATGTTGTTCATACGCTATGCACAGTTGTTCATAACCTATGCACAGTTGTTCATAGTCTTTTCCCAGTTGTTCAGAATCTATGAAAATGTTGTTCACAATCTATGCCCAGTTGTTCCTAACCTATTCACAGTTGTTCATAGTCTTTTCCCAGTTGTTCAGAATCTATGAAAATGTTGTTCATAATCTATGCCCAGTTGTTCATAAAACATGCTCATAGTGCTGAACTTAAGTTATGAACAAGTGTGCATAGATTATGAACAACTGTTCTTGGTCATTTTTCGTGAACAATTTTTGCATAAGTTGTGCCCATAGCGCATAATTTCTGCATACAATTCTCTCCGTGTATTCTCGATTAACAAATGTAAGTTCTATAACTGTACAAACCTTAAAAAAATAACCTACGTAGCTTTTTAAAATAACTAATACCGATCCTGTGTAAAAAAAGTTATTGTGTGTTTGCGATTAGAAATTTGCTTATAAAACCCGCGTGTCTTTGATTTATTATAACATTTAGTCTCTTCTAACTCCACTTCTATGAAAACATTTTTTATTTGATCACGAAATAGCCGCGAAAAATTTAAGGGACTCTGTTTTATTTTTAAATATTACTGAAAACCAAATAGAGCAACTTTGAAAAACTTTACTCTTTTTTATTTTATACCTCAGCCTTTGAAATAAAACTCGTTGTAGTGGTTTTTTACAAAATGAATGACAATATCGATAATTTCCTTCTTTCAATAATAATTATTTCTTAATCGTTTCTGATTTAGCAAAAATCGCACAAAATTTTAACCGTTAGACTATGTCGACTTTGATAAGTATCGAATCATTTATTTAAGAAGTATGACTTTACTTCTGACTTCTTTTTATAGTACGAAAAGATCTTCAGTTTGTCTATATATATTGCATTGACTACCTATATATCAATTCAAATAAAGAGAATCCTAATGAAAAATAAAGCAATTTATGAGATATCATGTTAAATGTTCAACAATTGTTTAAAATTGTAGATAGAAGATATTTTCACTTTTTAATAATTTAAAATTCAAAGTGAAAATTTTATTTAAATCAATGATATAGTTCATGAGTTATTAAACAAACAAAAAAAAAAACCAATCTTTGAAATTAATTTTTATATAATTCCATAGATATATTCAAGCTCTTTTATACAGCAAGTTGAAACCATTTTTATACCATAATAATATAAGGTGATGTGATTAAATTTCTGCAAACGCTTGTAACGCATAGAAATAAGCGATTCCGGTATAGAAAATTATATATATTCTTGAGCAGGTGTCATCTCATGAGTCGATTTATCTATGTCTGTTTATCCGTCCGTCTGTGTGTTGTCCATAAGCAGTTGAGATAACTCCATTTTGGTAGACATATTGAAATGGATCCAAGATCTGCACTTTTGAATATTTTTGGAATTCACCCATGGACACGCTTACCTCCCCTACAACCCAAATATTTAAAACTCCATACATAAGCTTATGTTTGGCCAAAGAAGACACAATTTGGTTTATATTTTATATGAAAACTAAGATGTGTTAAAAATAATGTGTGTAATACGAATAAACTCATACCTTTTTAAAATATTAAACTTTTGGGAAATGAATACAAAAATAATTCTTTATCACTTAAAATGCTTACAAATAAACATATAAAAAACCCATGAAATGCTTGTAAATATACATAGTAAAAAAAAACCTTAAGTGAATCTTTTTTTTGTATCCTTTTAAGGCAAATGGTCTTCAAAACGTCATGCTCTTTAATTTAAGCCTTAAATTTTAACAAAAATGTCGATTCCCCTTTTTCTGTAGCTTTACTATTCTGCACACAGTAGAGAGCGAGTAACAATTCTACTGTTTTTATTTGTACAGAAAAAATTCCCACATTAAATAATGATTACGTTGAGACAGCAACAAACGAAAAACTCATAAGAATTTCTAAAGTAAGAAATTCCAATTGAAAAAATAAAGCAAAGGCACAAATGCAAATACCTAAATAAAGCAAATATTAATGTTTAACACAAAACCATGTTGCGCTATTTATTTTTAAAATAGCGCGCAGCCGCAAACCAACACAACATAACCAGTCGATTTCGCAGTCGCAACTAAATTGTATCCTTCTCGTTCATCGACTTGGCTTAAATTTCTGCACGAAGCAAGTTGCAGCATTTTGCAGCGAAATCAACATTATGTGCGCTGCAAACAACGATAGCCATCGAAGCTATCAACAATCGACCTGCTTGCAAGAAATTTGTAGGAAAATTAATAAATTTTTAACAAAAATATCAATTTTACGGAAAAACTATTGATCTGAGATACATGTCACCACTGACTTTTTTGTTGGAAACGGCAAGATCTTTCATTTGCTCATACATCATACCCACCTAACTGTTAAGGTGTAGGCAGCATATGGAAAATAAGCGATTAATTTGATGAAAAATATTGACTTAAGTAAGATTATTGGCCTATAACTTTTTAGCTTTTTTATAACTTAAAATTCTGAGTATACAAAGACCGTCTTGAATAATTTATTGTTCGATTAGTGAAAATTTCATTCAAATCAGTACAGTGGTTCCGGAGATCCTGAATTACATACATGAAAAAAGCGAATCTTGGAGTTTCATTTTTATATAATAGTATAGATAAAAAAAGTTCTCAAAATTAGCTAAATTTTTCATATTTCTATACGAGCTTAATTTTTGTCGCGTCCGTTCCATTGAATGATTGTTTATTACTGTGTACTAGTTTGTACAAAATCTCGACAATATTTTTGTAAAATGTAGCACTCTATCATAGCGTTAGAACTTTTAAAATACATATCAGCTCATTTTGTTTCTTTCTTGTTTTTCGAGTAATTAAAACCGTGCGAATGTAGCGTCCGTGCCACTGGGAGATGCCCATATATAAACACACATTAAATATGGTAATATGTGTTACATTTAAAGTCATAAATCAGGATTAATATAAGATTAAATTATTTTTTGTTCTTTTATATTTTCAAAAACATATCAGAAAATTTGCATGTTCGATCATGTTGGCAGAGCTTCCAATTCAAGCGCAACATTTTTGTCTTATTACATATGTGTTTACAAAAAAATATGCAACATATTGTTTGCGCATAACATGATTACTGACTGATGAACAAATATAAACTGATTGTCTGCTAGCATCGCTGAAGTTCGGTAGCTTCACAAACTCGATTTTTACTCAAAGCCGAGTGGCTCCGTGAGGTTTTCGTGTGATAACTGCAATATATATATATATGATACTTATGAATTTATGGTATAAAAAGTATACTATTTTGGAATAAAAAACCATCTATTTTGAATGGAAATACAAGTCTTATACTTACTATAGAGTGGGATAAAACTTATAATAAATTTAGAATAAAACGAGTTTATACTACAGAAATGTTATAAAAAATAAAAAATTTACCCTCAAATTTTTTACTGTGTAAAAATCTAATAAGAGTATTCTTTTTTGTCGATTTTTATGTGTCAAACTTTTATTTTCTTCTGGATCTTCAGATCCTGCATTTTCTCCTTGCTGATTGCTTGTTCTTTTAGGTATGACCAGCAATTTTGTTTTCTTCTGGATTTCATAAATGCAGTTTTTTTCATTGAATGTTTTTCATTAATTGTTTATTTATATTGGCTTTCCAATTTTTCACATACATTTTTTAAAGTTCCTTTTTTTTCTTTATTGGGTGCTGAAAGTTTAGACTTTTGGAGTGATATTCTTGCTTCATTAAGTTACTTTCAAGAATAAACGAAAGTTTGTATTTCTATTAAAGTTTGAAAAACCAGTCTTTTCCCGGTATTGAATTCAAGTCTGGCATCGGACGTTTGTTATACCCTAAACCTGAAAGGTCAGGGTATATTAACTTTGTGCAAACGTTTGTAACGCATAGAACGAAGCGAGTCCGGTATAGAAAAGTATATATATTCTTGATCAGCGTCAGCACGTGAGTCGAGCTAGCCATGTCCGTCCGTCCGTCTGTCCGTCTGTGTGTTGTCCGTATACACAGGATAAGAAGAAGGAGTTGAGATAATTGGATGAAACTTGGTACACATGGTCACATGGACCCAAGGATCTGCACTATTGAATATTTTTGGAACCCGCTCACGGACACGCCTACCTCCCGTACAACGCGAAAATTGAAAACTGCATAACTCAGCTCATAATTAGCCAACTACAATAAAATTTGATTTGTATGTGTTTTATACAAACACAAAGATGTCTTCGAAAAATGGACGTCATCCGCTAACGGACACGCCCACCTCCCATACAACCCAAAAATTGAAAACGCAATAAATAAGGTTATGTTTGTCATAGAGAAATTGAATTTGGTATGCATGTATTTTATACCAAAACTAAGGTGTGTTCAAAAATTGGAAGTAATCCGTCCATGAATCCGCCCATCTCCCATAGCGAAAGCACAATAAAGGCATTAACTGTGAGCTACAGGAATAAAACTTGGTATGTGTAAATTTTTCATCAACATTTAAATGCATATTAAATATAGGCTTCATCCGCCTACGGACACGCCCATTCACAATAATTTTTTTTTTTTTTTGAAAAGTGGGTTTAGGGTATTTCATAGTCGGCCTAGACCGACTTTAGACTTTCTTTACTTGTTTTTTTTTTATTTTTATCATAATAAAACTTAATAAGAGCTTTGAGTTCGATCTCATTTAAGCTGAGTAAATGGTCAGAAGATCGAACTCCTTTCCATACCATACTCCTTTTTTGTATACCATATCTGAGACTGAGACTGAGAAAATTCCTGTAACTCACCTTTTGAGTTTGACCTCGTACACTCGATCTCTGAGAATGATCTAGTTTTTATGCATACGACCTAGTTACTTGTTTAAAAAATGATACTGTGATGACCTTTCATCTTTTTTTACTTGGTACTAGTCCATTTCTTATTAAACTCAAGTTTTCAACTGATATTTTATCTCATTAATTATATATTTATTTTTACTATTTTTCAATTAAAACTTTTAATTAAATCAGTAAAAATGTTAATTATCTTTTATATTAGTTTTTTTTACTCACAAGAGTGTTGTATAAAATAAACTTCGTGCACCCAGCTGTGTACCAACCGAGCATA
Organism: Tetanocera ferruginea; assembly: GCA_958299015.1. Classification (NCBI taxonomy): domain Eukaryota; kingdom Metazoa; phylum Arthropoda; class Insecta; order Diptera; family Sciomyzidae; genus Tetanocera; species Tetanocera ferruginea. Next base: position 61,291,123 of record OY282640.1, on the reverse strand, counting down.
AGTCCACGAGCCAAATGCACACCTTATTAATTTGACGCTGCCAATAATGAAAAAATTATTGGAGCCACTTATGATGAATTGTTCCCCGCATGAGTACATACAATGAACTGGTGGATAAATATTTTAGCCTGTACTTATTATTTATATGTAGATATTTTGAACTGTCGGTAGCACATCGCCTCTGCTTGGCATCTTCTAGCAAGCAAGACAGTCTGATGTTCAAAAGCATTAATATGCAAATGAATTGCATTCCGAGCACTGTAGCCGCTACTGTATACTTCTATAGGTATGCAGTTGCACAATTTATAGCTTCTTTAAATTTTCTTCTTACAGCGAAATGAACAGATAGTGCTGCACTTAATGTAAATCGCTGCGTGTTAAATACTGACACGAACTATTTGTTTGTGTCAACCGGCAAGCAGCTTCAATTTTCGAACGATGAACAGGACATCCAAGAAGAACTTTTTGGAAACCTGTTAGTTGCAGCATTAAAAGATAAAAACCAGCCTTGATCACGCGATGTCAACGCATAGCAGCAACTACTGGATCCGCTTTAGCTGTCATCAATACTAGTTCAAGCATTAGTTTTTAATTAATTTTCACTGGCCTTCCGATGAGCGGGGCTATTTTTCAACACATTTTCATGCATGTCAATCGCCACGATGAGCATGCTTCAGCGTCAAAGTAATTTAAATATTCAACAAGTAATGTGGTAGTTTTTTCTTCTTCTTTTGTTTACTTGTCACGTTCGTTACATGATCGAATTTTTATTCAACACTGCAATTAAACGCTGGAAGCTACCGTTTTAGGCTCGCGCCTGTTTGTCATCAGTCTGATCTCCAGTTGCCTGCTGTCCTTACTGTGCTCCATTTTGATTTTGGATAGATTGAGCCATTTTTCTACTTAATTTTGCAATTTTTCAAAGGCGTCTGTCTATCTACTTGTACGACTTTCAGTTGTGAACGAGCTCAATAGACAGCATTGTATGTCGGCCTTAATCTTAGTTAAAAAATGTTAAATTTTTATGACATGCCAAGCTCGGACCGCAACATTCGTAATAACAGATTCATTCTTGGATAGTTTTATTTTGTTTATTCCATCTATAACATTTCACTCTGCTTAACAATTTTTAATTTTTTTTAATTTTAAGTGACATTTTTTAAAAACAATGCATCTATCATTCATTCGCAAGTCTTTCTACAAAATGTGATATCAACTGAACACAAATTAGATTAGATCAAAAGTGTACCAACACTATCATAATCGCTGCAAAGAAAAATGTTTGCTCAAACTAAACAATATGTCATAAAAAAAGCTTCTTGCAAAGCTTTAACACCGATTACATCATTTTCGGCCAAATTTTGTATCGAATCTACACAATACAAATGTATGGCAAAGTTTTTTTGTTGTTAACACCCTCTCTTAGTGTGTCACTGTTGCCACCTTAATTTAAAAACGCATTTTACCCAAATAAATACCCAGCAGTTCTTTTGGAGACAATTGGAAAAATCAATTAGTTAATTTCTAGTGCAATTTAAGTTAGTTTGGAACTAGTTCAAACGACGTTCAGAATAGAATAGTTTGACTTTATTTTTATTTTTTGTTATTTTTTTCTCATAACTTTGACAGACACAAAACAAAAAATAAAAACGAAAGAGCTCTAAACGTGTTGTGGATCGTTTTTATTAATTTATTTTCTGCAATTGATTAATTTCTGTTGTCGCAATTGCGAAAATTTTCTATGAGTGGTGTATCTGTGTTGTATTATGATATAATAAAAGCATTGATTTACCATTATTTTCGTTAGAATCCGTTCATAAAAATGGGATAAAATTTAAGTTAAAAAACAAGTAAAGAAAGTCTAAAGTCGGTCTAGGCCGACTATGAAATACCCTAAACCCACTTTTGAAAAACAAAAAATTTTTATTGTAAATGGGCGTCTCCAAGGACGGATGAAGCCTATATTTTATATGCATTTAAATGTTGATGAAAAATTTACACATACCAAGTTTTATTCCTGTAGCTCACAGTTAATGCCTTGATTGTGCTTTTTCTATGGGAGGAGGGCGTGTTCATGGACGGATTACTTCCAATTTTTGAACACACCTTAGTTTTGGTATAAAATACATACATACCAAATTTAATTTCTCTATGACAAACATAACCTTACTTATTGAGTTTAAAACTTTTTGGGTTGTATTGGAAATAGGCGTGTCCGTAGGCGAATGATGTCCATTTTTCAAAACCATCTTTGTCTAGTCATAAAAAACATACGTGCCAAATTTTAGCTCTGTAGGTTAAACTGAGGCTTATTTATTGTGATGTATGGGAGGTGGGCGTGTCCGTGAGCGGATGACATCCATTTTTCGAAGACATCTTTGTGTAGGTATAAAACACATACATATCAAATTTTATTGTAGTTGGCTAATTATGAACTGAGTTATGCAGTTTTACATTTTTGCGTTGTATGGGAGGTAGGCGTGTCAGTGGGCGGATTCCAAAAATATTCAATAGTGCAGATCCTTGGGTGCATGTGACCATGTGTACCAAGTTTCATCCAATTATCTCAACTCCTTCTTCTTATCCTGTGTATACGGACAACACACAGACGGACGGACGGACGAACGGACATGGATAGCTCGACTCACGTGGTGTCGCTGATCAAGAATATATATACTTTTCTATACCGGACTCGCTTCGTTCTATGCGTTACAAACGTTTGCACAAAGTTAAAACTATATTTAATCTGTAGTAAAAGGGGGCTAGTTTAGAACTATTCACTTTGGAACTAGTACAAATATAGGGAAAAAGGAATTTTTATGGGGACAATTCTCTTTTCCTATGACATCAACCCGTAAAAAGCGTCAGTTCGTTCAATGTAAAAGGGTATTGTAGTGGGACCAGTACTGGCCCTGTTTGGAACTAGTTCAGAACTATTCTAAATCTGGTCCATTTTTCTGTAGGGTATCTTAGTACCCAGCAGTTATTTTGGAGACAATTGGAAAAACCAACTGGTTTATTTCTAGTGAAATTGGAGTTAGTTGCGTACTAGTCCAAAAGACGCTCAGAATAGAACAGTTTGAATTCATTTTATATTCTTAGTTTTTCTTGTCAGCAGGCACACACAAAAACAAAAAACCAGATACGCTCAAAACGTGTTTTGGCTCGTTTTTTCATTAAGATTCCGAACTTATTTTAACTTTCGCAAACTTTTCGATGAAAATGGTAAATGGTAATATACAGGTAAAACTTTATACAACAATTTAATCAGTTATATTGTACGTACCCGTGTTCTGAATAAGGCGAATAATAGAGCTTACTAATGACCACTTCTGGACTGTACCAAAACGGACCAGTTTAGAATCATTCATAATGGAACTAGTACAGATATAGAGAAAAACGAATGTTTATGAGGACAATTGTCTTTTCCTATGACATCAACCCGTAAAAAGCGACAGTTTGTTCCATGTAAAAGGGTATTGAAGTGGGACTAGTACTTGCCCCTTTTGGAACTAGTTTAGAACTATTCTAAATCTGGTCCATTTATCTGCAGGGTACCTAATAAAATGAGAATTTCTCAGAGCATTATTTAATTTTATTATTTTCGTGAGAATTTCTGCTAACTTGCATCTTTTCAAAAAATATAATTTGATACTTAATAAAAAAGAAAGTGCTTATTTCTAATCTCATCATCACTATAACATGATTCCGTAAAATGTGAGTGCGGAACGATTGACTTTTTTGAATAATTTTATAGCATAGTTTAAGCCATTTTTGTTTTGAGATTTATTGAAACTTCAAAAACCTTTTATATTTTTTTTTTCATTTTGAAATTTTCAGTTTTATAAAAATTTTTCAAACTTATTTCGTCGCACCTGCTATGGTTTCCTTTTTTACTTTAAGGTATTTTAAAAAATATTTAGAACAAAAAATTGGTATTCGCACAATTTAAAATCCAATATGTGACCAACGCTGATTTCTAATTCAGCTTTAAGAAAAACAATATTTCATGTTTTTCCTTCCGGAAAACCGGCCCGTAATTTTTGACGGGAAAGAACTAGTAACATTATATTAATGTACGAAAAAACTAACCAAAGCTTCTTTAAAATTAAATACTACCCAAAAGCTTTGTGTGTTGGGGATTGGCTATCAGTTTAAAATTTAAAATTTAAACTTTAAATAATGTATGTATGGCAACCCTGCTCATTGCTTCCTACAGCGCTCTCCGTGTATTGTTCTCAGTGCTTTACGCTCATACACAAATTTGCACCTATTTCACAATTCCACTCAACTGGTTGTTTATATCGATAACAAACGCTCTTGTAACAAATCTTCAGTACGGTATGAAATGGCAAACCAAACCATAGTTTCAACCCAAATTCTTATGAAGGAAATAATGGAAAACACTTTTTTCCAAATTTCCATATTATCCAGTATCATCATAAATGGCCATATATTTGAATACAACAAGAAGTATTTGGAGGAAACTACATGTCAAGATGAAAAGTTCAATGTGCAATTTTCGGAGGTTGATGAACTTGGTGAGCTGATAAAATATAAAGTAGAGATGAACTATAAATACAAGGACGCAGCTAGAAAACGAAAAGTTTTTGTTAAGGTAAATATAATGAATAAAAACGATTTTCAAAGAACAATATTTGAAATTTGTGTTGTGCGATTTTACGAATACAGATTCGTGTATTAAAAAAAATTTGCCATCGCTAAAATACTATAATACTCTAGGGGTATTCACGATTGGTAGCAAGTGAAAAGTGTAGAAGTAAAGCAGAAAAACAGCAACAAAACTGAGATAACATGAGTTTGCTACAAAAGCTTCACACCATTAAAAAATCGTAAAAAGCGAGCGTAAAATAAGTGGTTGATAACCAGTGTTACCAGATTTTTTCACAGGGATACGGGACAAATGCGGAATTTACAAATGTTACGAGACTAAAAATTGTTGTTTTAAATAATATTTCATAAAAAAAATATTTAACAAAGTATTAAGTTTTCAGTACATATGCAGCATTCCATACAACATCACACACCAGTTCACTTTTGCATCTGAGAATTTATATAGCCGTACGCGGGCGTAAGTGGTATATTCATTTTGTCACAACGTTTGTAACGCCTATAAAGACGTGTAGATAAATTTATATATTATTGATAAGCGTTACTTCCTAAGTCGACTAAGCCATGTCCGTCTGTATGGCTGCCTGTCTGATGACATGCTTAACCCTTCATGGGATTTTGCCAGTATATTGGTCACTTCACAAAATAATTTTTTTTTCCCAGCGTCTTTTCTAAAATCAAATAGGTTGGTATTATGAAAAGAAGTTGTGCAAACAACTGACAACTGAGGCATAATTTTCATATCAAATTTAAAGGTTTTGATATTTTGATGTCGACACTTTGTATAGGAGGTATAGGAAGCTTTTATTAGATTTTCCCGAATTTTACAATAACTTACTTACGTACTTAGGAGATTTAAAAGATTTAACCTTATGGATAAAGCCACTTTGCATGGAAGGTAGTTGTGGTTTTCATCCGATTTGGTTCATTTCTAAACTTTATCTTTGTTTTTAAGAAAAAGTTTTAACTTCATTACGATAGCTTAAAAGTTACGATTTTAACCCTTTCAATGGCTTGGCTAGAATAATCGTTGAAAAATTTTTTGAGCTAATATTTCCCATCATTTAGACTATGAAAAGATTAAAATACCATCCCTCTGATTTTTACATGTGCTGGTTTGCTTTTGGCAGGCTGTCTAATATAATGGACAAAACCATAATAATGTTATATTATAATATTTTAGTTCAACTAAAACAACCGGAGACAAATGCAAATGCGTTATTTATGCAAATGTTATTATAAAAAAAATTATGGTGGTCGTGGCGTGCAGGTTAAGTGTGTCGCTTAGTACGCTCGGAGCCCGAGTTCGATCCCCAGTCGTGGCGAAAAGTTTTTTCAATCAAAAATTTTTCAGATCGGTCACCACTTCTCTGCAGACAATGGCAAACCTCAGAGAGTAAATAATGCAATGTAAAGCTTCTTGAGAACATGAACTTTAGCCGTTCGGAGTCGGCATAAAACGTGTAGGTCCAGTTCTCGGTTAATTGTGTGCAAACATTTAATAACACACATAATACAATTGATGATAAGAAGCTCGGTCAAAGTCCTTTCAAGGGCTGAAATGGCCACCAATCACAACGCACACTTTATTTGCAAAATTTATTTACACGCGATATAAAAAAATTGAAGGCTACTGTTGGGCATAAAATCGAAAATCTAACTAAGTTAAACGTTATATATCTCCCTAAAATTATTTTTGTCATGTTTGCAACTTCATTTCATAGTACCAACCTATTTGGTTTTAGAAAAGACGTTGGAAAATAAAAATAAAAATTTTCCGAAGTGTCCAATATAATGGACAAATCCATTGAAAGGGTTAAATAGATTTTTGGCGATACTTTGAGTCCGAATAACATCAACCGTTATTCCAAAATTGCTATCCTGTGCCCAAAAAATTCCGATGTGAACGAAGTCAACGAGCAAGTTCTAAATATTTTAGTTGGTGACACAATGAGAGATCTGAGCACGGATTTAATTGAAGACAGTGATGATAACGATAAACAAAATTATAAATTATAAATATCTTCGAAATTTCAATACCAAAAGAGATATCTGTAATGGAAGGTGGTTAGTTTTGAAAAACCTAAAAACTTAATTAATCATCGCACAGGTATTGACAGGCATACTGGTGAACATTAAATAGTTTTCATACCTACAATTGATTTGACCCCGACAAACACAGATTTGCCTTTCACTCTCCGGAGGCGACAATTTCCAGTTACACTGACATTTTCAATGACCATAAATAAATTGCAAGGTTAAATATTGCAAAAAGTAGGAGTTTTTCTAAAAGAACTGGTATTTAGTCATGGGCAGTTTTAGCGGGCTGATGATGTTAAACTAAGCATTATAGATGGCAAGGTACAAAGTTGATTGTTTAAAAATTCTAAGAATTTTTTTACTAGAACTGTTGTATATAAAGAAGTTTTATCAAAATAATTTAATAAACATATTTTCAAATAATAACCTTTGTATATAAATCCAATAAATTTTTTGTCGCATTTTGTACTCTACATGGTTCCTTCCCGTCGTAGGACGGGTTTTTACACTAGTATATATAGTACTTTTCTATACCGGACTCGCTTATTTCTATGCGTTACAATCGATTGCGCAAAACTAATACACCTGACCTTACAGGTTTAGGGTACAACAAGTAAAGAAGGTATAAAGTCGGTCTAGCCCGACTATGCAATACCCTAAACCTCCCATAATATTTAAATATATATATATTAAAATACTAAAACAAATAGACATAGCTTCCTATCAAAAAAACAGGATTAACTAAACTGGTTTATATGGTATTCGGGCGTGTTGGTGGGCAGATGACACCCATTTGCGCGCACCTCAGTTTTGATATAAAATGCTCCCATACTAAGTTTCATCTCTTTAGGACAACTACGAACTTTTACATAGAGTTTTTATACCCTAAACTTGAAAGGTGAGTGTATATTAACTTTGTGCAAACGTTTGTAACGCTTACAACGAAGCGAGTACGGTATGAAAAAGTTAATATATTCTTGATCAACGTCACCTCGTGAGTCGAGCTATTCATGTCCGTCCGTCCGTCTGTGTGTTGTCCGTAAACACAGGATAAGAAGAAGGAGTTGAGATAATTGGATGAAACTTGGTACACATGATCACATGGACCCAAGGATCTGCACTATTAAATATTTTTGGAGTCCGCCCATGGACACGCCTAACTCCCTTACAACGCAAAAATTGAAAACCTACAACAACAAAATTTGGTATGTATGTATTTCATATCAAAATAAAGATGTAGGCAATATCATCCGCCCACGGACACGCCTACCTCCCATACAACGCAAAAATTGAAAACTGGATATATAAGCTAATAATTTACCTACAACAATAAAATTTGGTGGATATGTGTTTTATATCAACACAAAGATGTCTTCGAAAAATCGGTGTCATCCGCTCACGGACACGACCACCTCCCATACAACCTAAACATTGAAAACGGAATAAATAAGCCTCTGTTGAACCTTCAGAGATAAAATTTGGCAGGTATGTTTTTTATGACGAGCCAAATATGGTTTTGAAAAATGGACGTCATCCGCACACGGACACGCCTACCGCCGATACAACCCAAAAAGTTTAAATCTTAATAATTAAGGTTATGTCTGTCATAGAGAGATGAAATTTGGTATGTATGTATTCAATTCCAAAACTAAGGTGTATTAAAAAATTGGGAGTTATCCGTCCATGAACACGCCCACCTCCCATAGCGAAAGCACAATAAAAGCATTAACTGTGAGCTACAGAAATACAATTTGGTATGTGTAAATTTTTCATCAACATTTAAATGCTTCATCCGCCCACGGACACACCCATTTTCAATAATATTATTTTTTTTTTTGGAAAAGTAGGTTTAGGGTATTTCATAGTCTGCCTAGACCGTCTTTAGACTTTCCTCACTTGTTTATACCCTAAACCTAAAAGGTCAGGGTATATTAACTTTGTGCAAACGTTTGTAACGCATAGAAATAAGGGAGTCCGGTAAAGAAAAGTGCATATATTCTTGATCAGAGTCGCCTCGCGAATCAATTTAGCCCTGTCAGTCCGTCTGTGTGTTGTCCGTCAACACAGGATAAGAAGAAGGAGTTCAGATAATTGTCTGAAACTTGGTACACATAGTCGCATGGGTCCAAGGATGTGCACTATTGAATATTTTTTGAACCCGCCTACGGACACGACTACCTTTCATACAAAGCAAAACTTTAAAACTACATAAATAAGCTCATAATTAACCTATAACAATAAAATTGTGATTTTTGTATTTTATATAAAAACAAAGATGTTTTTGAAAAATGGGTGTTATTCGCCCACGGACACGCCCACCAACCATATAACACAAAAATTTAGAAATATAAAATTTGATTTGTATGTTTTTTTATAACAAAACTAAGATGTTTTGAGAAATGTGTGTCATCCGCACACGGACACGCCCATCTCCCATACAATGCAAAAATTGAAAACTCAATAAATAAGCTAATGTTTGTCTTATAGAGATAAAATTTGTTATTTACATATTTTATACCAAAACTACGATGTGCTTAAAAATGGACGTAGTCCGTCCACGAACACGCCAACCTCCCATAAATCCCACAATAGCGAAAACACAATAAAGGCATTTACATGTGAGCTACAGGAATAAAACTTGGTATATATAAATTTTTCATTAAATTGAAATGCAAATAAAATATGGGCTTTATCCGCCTATGGACACGCCCATATTCAATAATATTATTGTATTTTGAAAAAGTAGGCTTAGGGTATTTCATAGTCGGGCTAGACCGACTTTAGACTTTCTTTACATGTTGATATTTTTTTTATTAGTTTTTTGATATATTGCGAGTTAAGAAACTTTTTGCCAGCGATAAACTGATTCAAAGCAAATATTTACATGTTTGCTTACCGAACTCTGTGGATCTGAATTGCCTGTCAAAAATAACAAATAAGTTGCAGTGGCATTAAAAGCATCACACGTGCTTTTTACACAACTTTTTTGTGCCGTAGGTATCGTATGTGTAATACCTTGTAATTTTGTTATTGCAAAATACGTTGCCATATATAGATATGGTACATCTATGTATAGATATAGATATGGTATTTATATCTCAATTAAAGCATTTTACAAACCGTCAATATGTACATTATGTAAAGTGGAGAGAAATTCAAGTTTTGATAAAAATTTCAGCCCTTATTCGACACACTGGGATCATTAACACTCCATTTTTTTTTTTTTTTGACATAATGAATACATTAAGCTTTTACGGTATCTTTTGTAAGTTACTTAATCACATTTTTTGTCAGTGAAACTTATATTTTATTAAAAAATACACTTTTGAAAAGCTACAACAACAAAAATCAACCTTTTTTGTGTAGGTTTTGTCGCTAGGGTTTATATGCACCGCAGTGTGCCGAGTACGTCATACCACAGAAGTATGCCGAATAAGGGTTAACTGCACTGAGCTATGAAGTCAAGTACTATCTTGCTCAATGGCGTTGAAGTGGTTGGCTAAGGTTTATTTGTCAGTGGCTCGAAAAGTTAAGACATCTTTTTTTTTATTCTTTTCTTATTTCCACTCCAATAAAAAAGCTTTTTTTCATAAATAAAGATTATGGTAAGATCAAGTGTATGTTTAATTAAATCAATATTTACGTTTTTAAAATATGACGACACTAAATAAAACGACCAACTCTAGCTGTTCAACCCATTCTAGCACTCAAACCCATTTTGGAGATTATGACCGCCCTACAAATGGACATAACACCCATTAGGGCGTAGGTCCGTTCTAATTTTTATTTTTTCAATTTTTTCCAAGATATTATCTTCCTTTGTAAGAAATTGAATTGAGGATTATGTCATACATTACTTTGGGGATTTTAATTCTCCCATATGTGGTCATTATCCCCAACTCCTAAAATGGTTAATTTGGGTGTTATTATCGCCGACTTTTTTTTTGACATAGTAACCAGACTAAAACATTCGGTTAACAGTCAAAAATATTGTTTCGACTTACGCAGATGCACAGGGTAGGCAATAGATACATATATTCGATCATATCTCCTAAAAGTTTATACGACACGTTTTCTATTATAAAATGTTTAAAATACCCCACCCAGCACATATTTTATTGTATTTTGTCTTGTTTTCATTCCAAAATTTTTTTAGCAGTTACAAGTTTCATCAAATAACCGAACTGATCAAACAGATCAACGTCACATGATCAACGTCAATGAATGCGCTCTTGTTTAACAAAGTTTTGTATGTATTTTCCCTTTTGTGGTACATTTTGAAGAATAGTCCAGCAAAATAATTTGACCGCAACGAATTCTTAGGTTCATCTTTTTATACAATCGATGCATGTATCTAAATTTGAATAAAAATTTTTCCGTATGAATAAAAAAATTTCTCGCTGAATTCTGGAACAAATGGCCCAGCTTGGGGATATGCGCAGTTTCCAAATTTCTAATTTACATAGACTCCACTATAGTTGGCTACTATAATCTACTATAATTATTTTTTATGAAATTAAAATTCAAATTTGAAAACTGTAATTGAAAAATATCAACACGTGCTTTATCCGATTTCGATTTCGTGTTTTAAAAACGAAAATTCACGGAGTTCTTACTTCCGTGTTCACGTGTTATTCGAAATACAAGAATTACCGAGAGCTTTATTTAGCACTTTCTTTCATATTTAAATGTATGATTTATCTTTAAAATTCTTAAACACCAGAATAAGGCTATAAATGTTAGTTTCTTGAGTTCCAGTAAGAATGCATTTTAGTTAAATACGGATTATTCAAATTCATGAAAACCTACAGCAGAACTTCCTATCCACCTATAATTGTCAAATTAATTATATTATTAAGACATATTATTAAGTCTTACTTATTTACTTAGATGGCGCTTACAACCGTTGGTCGGTTTTGGCCTCGTCTAAGAATTTGGTCCAGCCTCTTTTGTCGTGCGCTTGCTGGCGTCAGTTGGAAACTCCAGCGGTCTTCCTCGTCTGCGTTGGCCACCGCTGGGTACCGAATCCAATATCTTTTTCACTGGAGCTTCGTCGTTCATTCTCTCGACATGACATAGCCAGCGAAGCCGCTCTATTTTAATACGCTTGACTATATCGATGTCGGCATATAAATCATACAGCTCGTGGTTTCTTCGTATTCAGTACTCGTCATTGACGCAAATTGGACCATAGATCTTGCGAAGAATTTTTCTCAACTCAGAGCTGCTCAACTTTCAGGTTTATGATGCGGAAAGAAGGACGGGCATGATTATTGACTTATAGAACGTCAGTTTTGTTCGTCGAGAGAGAGAGAGCTCTGCTTCTCAATTGCCTACTGAGCCCAAAGTAACACCTGTTGGCAAGAGTTATCCTTCGTATAATCTCAACGAGGAGTGAATGCTGGATCCCAAGTAAACAAAGTCCTTCACCATCCAAAGGAGGTGTTATCAACAGTGACGTGGTTTCGAAGACGCTGGGACTGTTTGTTTGTTGACACAAGATACTTCGTTTTATCTGCGTTCAATGCAAGACCCATTCGACTCGACTCTTCTTCTAGCCTGGAGAATGCTGCACTAATTTCACAGGAATTATGGCCAATGATGTTAATATCATCCGCATACGCCAGCAGCATAACGCTCTTATAGAAAATTGTGCCGCTGCGTCTCAGGTCAGCAGCTCGGATGATCTTCTCCATTACTATATTAAAGAAGTCGCACGATAAGGAATCACCTTGTCTGAAACCTCGCTTGGTATCGAACGGAAGGGAGAGGTCCCTTCTGATTTTCACTGCGCTGCTGGTATTGTTCAGTGTCATCCTGCAAAGACGTATTAGCTTCTCAGGAATACCAAATTCAAACATGATGGAGTATAGGTGACTCCTTATTGGACTGTCGAGGGCGGCTTTGAAATCGACAAAAAGATGGTGTGTGTTAATTTGTTTTTTGAGGGTCTTTTCCAAGATTTATTGGAGCGTGAAGATCTAGTCGATGGTGGACTTTACAGGTCTAAAGCCACACAGATAAGGTTTAATCAAATGCCTGGCGATGGACTTCAGTATTTCACACAATACGCTCGACAGGACCTTATATGCGATATTAAGAAGGCTAATACCCCGGTAGTTGGCGCAAATGGTGGGATTGCTTTTTTTGTGGATACCATATTCTGCATATAAGTCTGTGAATGCACTTAAAAAGAACTTCGCCACCGGTCTTAAGCATTTCAGCCGGTAGGCCATCAACTCCAGCTTTATTGTTTTTTTTTGTGCGGCTTTGTTGTTTTTAAGCCGAGCTATAGCTGTTAAGACCTCGTTATAGTCGGGCAGCGGAAGTTCAATGCTGTCATCCATAATTTGGGCTTCCGGGATATCATCTCCATTGGCGGGATTGTTGTCAGCGTCACCATTTAAGAGACTAGAGAAGTGCTCCCTCCATAACATCAGTGCACTCTGAATATCTGTCACTAGATTCCCATTCTCATCCTTGCAGGAAGAGGCTCCGGTCTTAAAACCATCGGCCAGGCATCTTATTTTTTCGAATCTCATTCCTGTTATCATTCATCTCAATTTTTTCGCACTCACGCATTTCCGCCTCTCGTTTTTTTCGCCTGAAAATGCTTCTCTCTTCCCTCCTCTTCTCTCGGTATCGCTCCATAACTGCACGCGTTACAACCGACTGCAGGGTGGCTTTGTAGGCGGTGTCCTTCTCTACAGTGGCGTCGCGACACTCCTGGTCCTGCCACTGGTTTCGGCGAGGGCGATGGTAGCCTATCACCTCTTCGGCAGCCGTACGCATAGAGTGGGATATATGCGTCCACTGTCCGCATATATCATCGATCGAAGGAGTGCTTTCTTAAAGCAGAAGTGACAGTCGAGTAGCGATGGCTTCGGTCGTCCGTTTTGAATCCAGCTTGTCGACGTCTTGCTTTCTTTGTGTAGGATTGTGAGCATTCTATGTCTATGTTATGAGTCTATGTTAGCACCACGGATCGTGCGTACGTCTAGTACACTGGAAGAGTGCCTTCCGTCAATCAAAACGTGGTCAATTTGGTTGCGTGTTTTTTGATCAGGGGACAGCCAGGTGGTCTTATGAATATTGAGATGCTTGAATCTAGTGCTACTAACGACCATGTTTTGTGCTGCGACGAAGTCAATCAACCTCATTCCTTTATCGGATGTGTTGTCGTGGAGGTTGAACTTTCCGAACGGCGGGGGCAGCGCTCGTATGCGTCTTCAAGGCACTCGTAAAAACTTTCTTTGATCTCGTCATATTTTTCTTTTATCTGTGCGCACGCTTCCATATTAGGTCAATGTTAAAAAATTTAGCTTTGAAGCGGATTAGGGCAAGTCGTTCGTTCACTGGAGTGAATCGTAGGACATGATGCCGTATTATCTTACCAACTACAAATCCGCATCCAAACTCGTGTATCTCTTGGGATGCTTGCCCTAAGCAACCCTGTCCCTTCCACCGCATTTCTTGGATTGCAGTATTGCCAGAATTATATCTTTCCAAGATATCAATCAGTTGGATAGAGGCACCATCCCAATTTAGCGTCCGGACATTCCAGGTGCATATCCGTAAATCATTATCAGTTTTTCGTTTGCTGTAGACGTCATCAAATTTGATGATCATTCTTTTATTTATTCTTAAACTTTTCATTAAAATAACTTTATTACGTGGTGGGCTTCAAACCCAACGCACAATCTTTGCTTGATGGCTAAAGGAAGCCCGCCGGTCAAATTAACCGCCAAAATCTATCGGGCGATAGTTTTTGACACTTCCACGAGACATCACGCGGAGGTTATGATAATTTATGTCTGAATAGTATCTCGAGTAGTATCTCAGACTAAATATATGTCTTTATATGAAAGCTCTTATCCCTTTTTTTTTTTTGTTGAGGCATAATATCGATCTTTTTATTAAGTCAACAATGCGATTAAATACAACTATCTATACCAAATGCCATTAAACCAAATATTAATATTTGCATTTTTTTATCTTACTCACAGCAACTTTTTAATATATCAATAAATACAGACAATGTTTCAGTAGTAAGTATGACTTATCTGTAGCACGAGTAAATTGGTCGGTTATATTTCATTACAATTTGACACATATTTGCTCTCTTTTCCTCGCTCTGACACTCTTTGAAATGAGAAAATGTTGCTTATCGAAATGGAAATTTACGAAGTAAACAAATGCAATCAACAACAAAAAATAAATTAAACACAACAATACGCTCTCATAAGATATCCGCCAACAAGCGACAATCTAGTCGATTATATTCAAACAGACGATCACTCAGTTCGACTAGAAAACGCTGCTAATTTAAGTAAAGCTCTTTAGTAGCACGCTATATTTAGAAGTGTAGAGAGCACGATTAAAAGTTGTGCTTAAGTGAATCTGTGATAGAACTAGTCAATATGACGTCAAAGGAACAAATCGAAGAACAATGGCTACGGTCGGTAATTATACCGGAAATTGTTAATAATGGCAAGCTACTTGGTGACGGTACGCCAGCGATTGATTTTAAATTGATCTCCATAGAAATAAAATTCATTGGCAGTGATGAGGCTTTCATGTTAACCACTTGCTACAAGGCAAAAATCGAATTCGAGTTGAATGGAAAGATGCACGGAACTCGCACTCTAGTGGTGAAGGTATGAAGAACATTTGTACACGGAGTTTAAGTATTTTAATTAGCAATATTTATCCAACAAAATTTCATAGTGAAATCGTCATAACTTAGCAAATCGATGTAGCTATTGTTGATATTATATTAAAGTGTAGTGAAACTAGACACTCAAGTTAATTATACCCACTGGGTGCAATTTATAGATATTTAATGACTTCTCTTAAGAGGACTAGTATCTAGTTTTGTGCAAAATTTAGGTATTTTTTATGAAAGGATTACGAAAAAACATTTAAATATATTCGGTTTTATGCATAAAAATATATTAAAAAAAGCTTTAAAATGCTCAATAGTTAAAAGCTGTTTATACTTAAAATGGCTTTTAAAATTTAATTTTTCATACAAATTTTGTCTCAGCTTTTTTGCCAATATTGGTTTGTGAATTTGATACATTCAGTAATTTTTCGTTTATTTGTCACAATTTTGCTAAATTATCTGATGAAGGGGGTTCCTAACCTTCTCAGAGAGAAAATTGTTGAGAAAAAAACCCGCTCTTTGATTAATATGAAATTTTAGCTGGAGAGAGAGAGAGAGCTTTTAGGTGATCGAATTTTAATTTTTCTCAAAAGTAAAAATTTCCTCAAAAAATTTAGTTTTATGCTGTTGATTAATTGACAAATTTGTAAAAAAATGTGGTTTGAATTAAAAAATTCGACTTTCCATGTCAATATCTTGGTTGAATTTTAATGGTTTTTAAATTTTTCTAATTATTTCTAAAATTTTGTTAAATTTTCTGTCAAATGTGATAACAGTCACTGTGAAGCTCTAACCAAAAGTATTTTTAATAAAATTTCTTAATATTGTCTCGGTTATTTAGTGTGTATTTCAACTAAATGCCTAGAGAAAGAAACAAACTGCCTCAAATTGATTGTTCTTAATTGGGAAGCCAATATCTCTGCCATCTTTGAATAAATTTCAACTATTTCTTTTTTGTATTTAAGTTTTATCAGTTAACTTAACAAAGTTTATAAAAAAATGTAATTTTTACTTTTTGTTTATATTTAAATTATTTCTTTTTAAAAAAAATAACACAAAATTTAATCTTTTCGCAATTTATGGAGTTAAAATTATTT
The DNA here is from genome assembly GCA_958299015.1 of Tetanocera ferruginea. Classification (NCBI taxonomy): domain Eukaryota; kingdom Metazoa; phylum Arthropoda; class Insecta; order Diptera; family Sciomyzidae; genus Tetanocera; species Tetanocera ferruginea. The sequence continues at coordinate 61,274,689 of OY282640.1, read as the reverse complement.
TTGTTGAAATAAAAAGAAAAACTCAAATTTGCATTCTTGATTTTCTTTCTAAGTCTACCAGAGCATTTCAGATGAATTTATTTTGTCTTGACTCTCAATCATTTGAATCATCTCGCCTATTCTGCATATAACTAAATATAGGCAAACAAAACCCTCATTAGATCCCGTCATAATCAAATACCTGAAGCACTTTTTTTTAATCCTCTTATAAAAAAGCTGACAATTTCTTAAAAAATTAAATACAAGTCCCCTTAAGTAAAAACATTGAATATTTAAACACACTCAAGAAGTTTTTTATTAGTTTAAAATTTATGTCAAAACAAAATGCTCAGCTAAAATAATGATATGACTTGATAAACAAAATAATTGCAAATGTATTAAAAGTATGTATTAATTATATTTACACTGTATATTTATAATATACTGCATAAATCTCCGAATTCTAAAACTCTTGTGAAGCGCACACATTCAAAAAAGTTCCATCTGGAACCCGCTTTTCAAACAACACTAAAGTTGAATTTCTAGACAAAAGTTATTAATTTTAATTGTTATACCGAGACTTTACTTGGTATGATGTTGTTATTTGGTGCACGTACGCTAAACAACACGCAAGCAATGACAGTGACTAAATAAACAATACTTAAATCTATCAAATTCGATCAACCTGGTTTTACATATACCCTATACATTTTCATTAATGAACAGTTTAACTTTTTTAGAGAATAATATTTCTAAGCCGATATTTTCAGCGTGTGGATTCGGTCTGGACCTAGCAGATAATTTAAGAACCCTCCCCCTACCTACACGGTTAAGAATCTTGGACTAGATTTTAAACTTTTTTGGATCTTGGACTAAATTTTAAACTTTTTTGGATTATATATAGGACACGACCAACAAAAAATTAATTTTTAATCCAATGAAAAGTTTTCAATTTTTCAATCCAGAAAGGATTTATTTTTAATCCATAAAAAGTTTAAAATATCTTAATCCAAACAGGAATTATTGTTAATCCACAGAAAGTTTAAAAGTTTGAAATATTGTAATCCGAAAAGGATTACTATTTAATCCACAAAGGTTTAAACACTGTTTACTGTAATAATGTATATAATAATATATTGGTTCAGATTTTAATAAACAATTTGTTTCATTTAATTAAAAATAAATTTCGGATGCTTTAACAACATTTAGAAGTATATTTAGCTTAAATTTCGTAGTAGTAGTAGTAGTTTTCAATCTTATACCTGAATTACAGTGCGGCAGTGGCAGCGTCAGTGGCAATGGCATTGATCAGTTGATATTTTAGGAATACTGTTGTTCAATGATGAAACTTACAAAGCAGTAGTGTTCAAGCAGTACTGCCGAGGTTAGCCCTATTTCTAAATTCACTGCCAACATGCAAATAATTAAACTACTAAGAAAAATTCCACATTCACTGCTTTCAATTATGAAATGCCACTGACGATGCCACTGCTAGATTGTAATTTGCAGGCAGTAAAATACGAAACAACTGATCACTGCCGCTGCCACTGCCACTGCTGCATTGTAATTCAGCTATTAAATAACATAAATACTTTTTCCTGAAAATACTACCTTAATGCAAATTTGTAGTCTAAAAATAGTCTTAAACTTAAACTTTTTCGGATTAAAAAAAATTAAACTAAAATATGGAATAAAAAAAAATACTTTTAGGATTAAAAATTCCTTTAAACCAAAGTTTGGATTAAAAACTAGTCCAAAATTTTTAACCGTGTATACAAAACATTTATAAAATTGTTATTTTCTAGTAATTTCTTATATTATACAAAGCGATCATGCATGATTAAAGGCACTAAATGATCGTGAAACTTATTTACTTACTTATTAACAAACTTAACCATCGGTCGGTTTTGGCTAAGAACTTGCGCCAGACTCTTTTTTATCGTGCACTTATTTTTGCCAGTTAGAAATTTTAACCATCGTCATATTATCCAGTACCTGGTTTTTCCAATGGAGTTAAAATCTTTCTGATCTTCGTTGGTCGCCGCTGGGTACCGAATCGAATAATTTTTTTTCTCTGGAGCGTCGTCATTCATTCTCTCGACATGATCTAGAATTTTGTTCGTCGAAAGAGAGCCCTGCTTGTCAATTGTCTACTGAGCCAAAGTAACACCTGCTGACAAGAGTTTTCCTGCGTTTAATCTCAATACTGATTCATTGGAGGAGTAAGTGCGGAATTCCAGGTAAACCCAGTTTTTAACAACCTCAAAAGAGGTGTTACTAACAGTGACGTGATTTCCTAGACGCTGGGAGTGTTTGTTTGTTGACAAGATACCTCATTTTATCTGCGTTCACTGCCAGACCCAATCGAATAGACTCTTTTTTTAGCCTGGAGATCCTGCACGTACTTCGCGCGTTTTATGGTTAACCACTTGGATATCATAAACATAGGCCAGGGGAATCATCTTATAGAATATTTTGCCACTGCATCTTAGAACAGCTCGGATGGTCTTCTCCATTACTAGATTAAAGTTGCACAATAAGAAATTTCCTTTTCTGAAACCTCGTTAACCATCGTAGGGGGGGGGGGGGGGGGGTGCAATAATTTTTCAAAATATTTCTTTTGATAGCGCAAAAACTACACATCCAAATATAAAAAATGCATGAGGAACAAACATGAGGAAAACTGTATTATGCTTGGTTTTCACTTAGTCATTTTTTGTTTGACATGAAATTTAAAAGTTTAAAAATCACATAAATAACATTTTTTTTTTTTAATTTTTGCTATAAACATGTGAAGATATCAGTTTTTCCTATTTTTCGCCATTGTCTAACAGAAAAAAATGACAACGTGTTGGCATTTTTCATGTGACTGACAACAACTGACCATTGAAATTGACATAGTGAAAACCAGGCTTAAGGCTTTATTTAAATCGAAAAAGTAGTATTCAAAATAAATTTATGTAAATTTGAGAAAAGCGAGAAAAAATTTAACAATATTTTAAAAAAAGAAAAGTATTCATAAAAAAAGTTTTTGGCGATTTTAGTTTTTAAAGACCCCAAATCTATAAGAAAAATATGCCGCATACAAAAATAGTGGAACATAGTGTACTAAATGGTGTTCTTTTTATAAACCGTTTAAAAAAGAATTAGCCAATGGATCATATTTTATTTATACTTCCATTTAAATATAAAAATCATCGTCTGTTGGCGCATGTTTTATAATAAAAACTTTTTTTTTTAAACTTCATGATTTATAGCAACTAGTAAATCGCTTTGAGAAAAAAAATCATAAACGAAAGTAGTAAAAGTTTTCTACTAAAGTCTTATATGATATGCATTTATATTTAGAACATTATTGTTTACCTAAATGAAAACTCACCACTTGGTATTATCTCTGAATATTTTGCATGAATTAAAGATAAGCTCGCTTTGGCACACGACAATGCTGTACTCTTTTGGCTTTTGCTCGATGCCTTTAATTGTTGCTTTGTATCTACGATACCAATAAAATAAAATTTTCAGCTTGTAATTGTTAACACTAGAGCTTTCAAAAGTTAGTTATGTGGTTTTCGAAATACATAGCCAAGAACCTATCAAAGCCACCTCTTTAACTAGAAGAGTACCTGTGTTTATCTGCAGAATGTATCAGTCGCGAATATATTTTTTTTTTGTCAAAAGGTGATTATCAGTAAATGACACGGTATATTTCTTAAGATAACAAAACTTCCATATATAACATTAAAAATTTTATTTATAACGTGTATTTAAATAAGCACAAGTTATCTCATGACAAGTAAACCTAATCGCTACATAAACAGTAGCGAAAAATGGGATCAATACAGAAGAATTAAATATTTTAAGGTTAGGGTGGAATTATTTTACTTGTTTTTATTTCATATATCAAAAATTTAACAGTTCGAACTGATCTGTGTTTGTATAAAAAAGCTTATTCATAACCATTCAGTATTCAAGCCAATGCCAAAGAAATAAACCCATATGTATAAATATAGGTTTAATAAAATTTGTATTCGCCAAACGGTTTAATTTGAGCCTTTTAATTGTAGTACCATTAGTTTTTAAAAAATCTTGTCCACCGATTTAAAAAAATAGAATTTTGAGAAAAAGCGGATAAATTAATAAATCAGATTTAACTAATAAAATTCAAACCACAACCATATGATATATGAGAATAACTTTACGTTCTGTTCAGCTTTGATCCAATTTTGCACCACTTCAGTGTTTTTTTTTTAACCAGTATAGAATACACTTCAAAAACCAAATTATATTTAAGATCAATTGTATAATGTTTATATGTGCGGGCTTAAGCGACATTTAGGCTTATAACGAATGATATATCCTGCAAGAAACATTATAATTAATAACTAATCCCAACAGCTTAATTTAGAATATATATAAATCATAGAGTATTATAAGCTGATTAATGCATCAAATCAAATTTTTGTTGCTCAAATAAGTCATTCCGGACTCCCCAGTCAAACGTATTGTCAGAATTGTCCAAAATATCTCTTTTTCTGATTTTTACAATTTTTCTCATTTCTCCTCTTACCTCATTTCCAATTGTAGTTTATAAAAAATTAATTCATACTAGTTGGCTCGAAATCTAGAAATTCCATTATAAATTCAAAAATTAATCAATTTAAATTCATAAATTCCATTTGAATATTAGAAAAGTTCAACTTTAATTCAAAAATTTCATTTTAAAAATATCGTCTATAAATCAATTCTAAATACCGAAAGAAATTAGGGTTTTCCATTCAAATTCAGAAATTCCATTTGAAAATCTGAAAAGATCAACTGAAATTAAAAAATTCCATGTTAAGTTCAGAAAACAATAATTGAAATTCATAAAAGATCAATTGAAATTCAGAAATTCTATTTGAAAATCAGAAAATATCATTTGATATTCACAAAAGATTAATTGGAATTCATAAAACATCAATTGTAATTCAGAAAAATCAAATGAAATTTTGCTTAATTTCAATTTCAAAAGCTCAATTGAAACTCAAAAATTTTTCAGAATTCCACTTTAAAAAGATTTTGAATTTTTCTGCATTTCAAAAGGTCTTCTCTGAATTTCAAATGGACTTTCTAATTTTCAAATGTTATTTCGGAACACCAGTTGATCTTTTATAAATTTCCGTTGATTACTTTCTGTATTTAAAATAAAATTTCTAAATTTCATATAAAGTTTTTGAAATTAAATTGATCTTTTTTGTATTTCAATTTGAAATGGTGTATTTTTTAATATTTCATTTAACTTTAGTTAAATTATTTTATTATCTTAAGATGAAAAAACCGTTTTTCTACCGTTTTTTTTTTAGAAAACTCCTGAAGTACCCGAAGAAATATTTAACTCAATCAACTTTCCTGCTCTGTTTAGTAATGAGATCGATGGCTACTCCATTATTATGCCATTCATTTTAAGTTTTTCAAAAAGGAAATTTAGCGTACCGAAATATTATTACGGAGATCTGCAAAAGGCCTCGGCAACAATAGTTCTGGAAGATTTTAATAGCTCTGGATGGCAAATGTCTAAGGAACGTGTAAACCTTTCCTTAGAACATGCGCTTCTGACAGGTACGACTACAACAAATAAAAAAAGAAAGACAACTAAACTCTTATCATTTCGTTTTTGCAGTAAAATATTTGGCCACCTTTCACGGAATTTGTTTCGCTTTGAAGCATGAACAACACCAGGTCTTCGAACAATTAATAGAGGGCCTAAAGGAATCGCGTTATGCAACACAAGACCTGCACCCTGATTGGGGTCATACATTGGAAACCAGTGTGAAGCGTCTTGTCATATCTACGCAACGTTATCACCCAGAAGTTCCGGTGGAGTTTTTGGAAAAATTCAAAAATTTAATATCTGACAATTATCGTTATGGCAAGCAGCGTGTGCAGCCAGTTGAACCGATGGCAACAATATGTCATGGCGATTTCTTACGCAACAATGTGGCTTACAAATATGAGGAGGTATTTATTACGATAACTTAATGCAAGAATGTTAATGCATAAAAATATTTTCTCTATGCTATATAGAACACAGATCGTCCCATTGACATAATGATGTTTGATCTGCAGACCATGCGCTATTCTTCACCCATGATAGATTTGTCAGTATTTTTGGCGCTGTCCATATTTAAAGATGTGCGCGCCAAACATTTCGATGAGATTTTCAACACTTACTTCGAGGAGTTGGCCTCAAGCTATGTGGAACAAACACAGCAACAGTTACCAGATTATTTGAGGTAAGCATTCTGCGTGACCATATTTGTTATTTCTTGTGATTCTAATATAATTTTATTTTATTTCTTTTATTCAGCCGTGAAAGTTTACAGAAGGAATACGTTCGTTTCTTACCCTATAGCATTGGAGTGGCCGCCTCATTCCTCATGACACTTGTAGAACCTGACGAAATTTCAACCGAGCAGATGCTATGTATGAAGCGCACTTTCGAAGAGATCGAAAAGAATGTGATGGAACGCGGTGGTGAAATTGTAGACCGCGAATTGGCGCATCAGGTTAAAGAAATGTATGAATTTAGCTTAAGTTACAATGTGGACATTGCCGAAGGTATTGAGCTTAACTAAAGCTTTAGAGAAAATTCAATACAAGATCTTGGTGCTACTTATTAAATATCCATTTAAATATATATCCATATATTGTGATCAATTCTAAGTTATTGATGCATAACTATTTTCTGTAAATAAATCGGTTTTTCATATGTGACGTAAACAAAAGCAATAGTTATTTATTATGCACTATTTTTATACCCCAAACCTGAAATGTCAGGGTATATTAACTTCGTGCAAACGTTTGTAACGCATAGAACGAGGCGAGTCCAGTATAAAAAAATATATATATTCTTGATCAGGGTCACCTCGTGAGTCGAGGTGTCCATGCCCGTGTGTTGTCCGTAAACACAGGATAAGAAAAAGGAGTTGATATAATTGAATGAAACTTGGTACACATGGTCACATGGACCCAAGGATCTGCACTATTGAATATTTTTGGAATCCGCCTACGGATACGCCTACCTCCCATACAACGCAAAAATTGAAAACTGCATAAATAAGCTCGTAATTAACCTACAACAAATAAATTTGGTATATATGAGTTTTGTATCAACACAAAAATGTCTTCGAAAAATCGGTATCATTCGCTCAAGAATACGCCCACTTCCCAAACAACTCAAGAATTGCAAACACAATAAATAAGCCTCTGTTTAATCTACCAAAATAAAATTTGGCACGCATGTTTTTTAAAACAAAACAAAGATGGTTTTGAAAAATTAATATCATCCGCCCACGGACACACCTACCTCCCACGCAACGCAAAAATTTAAAACTGCATAAATAAGCTCATAATTAACCTACAATAATAATTTGGTGTGTATGTGACCTGTATCAACACAAAGATGTCTTCGAAAAATGGGTGTCATCCGCCCAAGGACACGCCCACTTCTGATACAACCCAAACACTGAAAATACAACAAATAAGCCTCTGTTTATCCTACAGAGATAAAATTTGTCACGAATGTTTTTTATGACAAAATGGTTTTGCGAAATGGACGTCATCCGCCCACGGACACGCCTACCTCCCATACAACCCAAAAAGTTTAAAACTTTTTTTTAGGGTATTAGCCAAAATTAGGTTTAGGGTATTTTATGGTCGGCCTAGAGACTTTAGACTTTCTTTACTAAATTTCAGTGCTCTAGTGTCAATTTTATTCGAGAAACAGATTTTTTTATAATATTGCCACACCCTTTTTTCGAATAACGCCCACTTAAGTGACCGTAATTATTAATATTTGTGCCTGCCCTTGTAATTTTTTTTACTGTGAATTTTATAACCTTAGTGTCAATATTTACTGATATACTGTTTCTTATGTACACGCCCCTTTGTCGAATACCGCCCACTTTTATAGACGGGCACCTCCACGTCTGTGGTCTCTATATGTTGACAAAAAATTAAGGCAATCTGGCAAGTACTTCAGGAGTAAGCGATGTACATACATTTACAAAAACAAAAAAAAAATACAATGAAACCAACCAACTTGAGAACCTCCTCCTTTTTGAAGTCGGTTAAAAATAATGCAGAGTTAAATTATTTTTTATGAGAGCACACGCCACTGGTTTACCTTATAGTCTAGTATATACAAGCGTAGATGTTGGAGTCTTCAGTCCGCATACCAGGCCGCAGACTACCCACGATTCCTGGATAAACACAATATCTTTTCCGTCTTTGAGACGGACACGTTAAACGCGGTCCCTTACTCGGAACGCTGCTTTTCGTGTTACTTTAATCGTCTTATCGATGGGTGGCGCACTTTTAACCGGGGCTGGCATGCTAGTTCCACTGGAGCCAGGTTATATTGCTAGGGCAACAGTTTCCGTTGTAGGCTTGGTGGGTGGCTTGCTGCGTGGAGCGTTTAAATACCGCATATCTGATGCTGCTGATAGTTGCATCTCGTTGGCATTTTGAGACTCCAGTCTTGTGTTGTGTTCTTTAGGTTTAGTGCACTCGTTCTAGCTCGTGCGATCACCTCCTCCTCGTATGACGAAGAAAGTGAAACTAACAAGCTCGGAGACCTATCCTCAAACGGGATCGGAACTGCATTCGAATGCTTTACACCAACTTTGCGTGTTGCTGCTCCCGGATTCAGTCTTAAACTTGGTTCAGAGTCTAGCAGTACGGTGTCTTATAAAAAATTTGGGAAAAGATGTCCACCGCGCTCTAACCGCAATGTCTCGGTAAGGTTACATTGCGGCTACGCTCTGAAGCCGCCAGGTGTCAATAGTAATAAGAGACTCCGTAGTAATGCATGCGGATTTTATACTCCCTGCTTCCAAACCATCGAACAGTCACAGAAATGCATAAAACCTTGAATTAGAGAGTTGGATAGCTCTTAGTTTATTGCGCCTCAACGACCTGTAGGACATGATTGGTCGTGCCAGAAGCCGAATCTAAAGTCATCATAACCCATTGAGTCCTTGCAATTCAAGCTCCTACACCACGTCAAGGTGGCTTTCCACGTAGAGGTTTCAAATGATTAACAGCCGTCATAAGTCATAATTCACTTCACTACTTCCACAATGAAAGGTTTCTTCGAAAGCCTTGTACAATTTATTCTTCCTATCACCAGCAACTATTTCAATCCACGACATGTAGAGACTTTTTCTGGCTTCTTTTCCTTTAACTTTTTATAATGTAGAAACTGGTCATGGCTTTCTATAAAAAAAAAAAATTTCCAAAAAAAAAAATTGCTTACTTCTTATTTCTAAATGTGTTTCAGCAAATTAGCTAAGCTTTAAAGTTACAATTCGTTACAATAGCTTGCATTTTTTTCAATAGTTATACCCTAAACCTGAAAGGTCAGGGTATATTAACTTTGTGCAAACGTTTGTAACGCATAGAACGAAGCGAGTCCGGTATTGAAAAGTATATATATTCTTGATCAGCGTCACCACGTGAGTCGAGCTATCCATGTTCGTCCGTCCGTCCGTCCGTCCGTCCGTCCGTCCGTCCGTCCGTCTGTGTGTTGTCCGTATAGACAGGATAAGAAGAAGGAGTTGAGATAATGGGATGAAACTTGGTACACATGGTCACATGGACCCAAGGATCTGCACTATTGAATATTTTTGGAATCTGCCCACGGACACGCCTACCTCCCATACAACGCGAAAATTGAAAACGCAATAAATAAGCCTGTGTTTAACTTACAGAGCTAAAATTTGGCAAATATGTTTTTTGTAACAAAACCAAGACGTTTTTGAAAAATGGACATCATCCGCCCACGGACACGCCTACCTCCCATACAACGCGAAAATTGAAAACTGCATAACTCAGCTCATAATAAGCCTACAACAATAAAATTTGATATGTATGTGTTTTATATCAACACAAAGACGTCTTTGAAAAATGGACGTCATCCGCTTACGGACACGCTCACCTCCCATACAACCCAAAAATTGAAAACGCAATATATAAGCCTGTGTTTAACCTACAGAGCTAAAATTTGGCACATATGTTTTTTGTAACAAAGCCAAGACTTTTTGAAAAATGGACATCATCCGCCCACGGACACGCCTAACTCCCATACAACGCGAAAATTGAAAACTGCATAACTCAGCTCATAATAAGCCTACAACAATAAAATTTGATATGTATGTGTTTTATATCAACACACAGACGTCTTTGAAAAATGGACGTCATCCGCTTACGGACACGCCCACCTCCCATACAACCCAAAAATTGAAAACGCAATAAATAAGCCTCTGTTTAACCTACAGAGCTAAAATTTGGCACGTATGTTTTTTATGACAAGACGAAGATTGTTTTGAAAAATTTAAGACATCCGCTTACGGACACGCCTACCTCCCATACAACCCAAAAAGTTAAAAACTCGATGAATAAGGTTATGTTTGTCATAGAGAAATTTAATTTGGTATGCATGTATTTTATACCAAAACTAAGGTGTGTTCAAAAATTGGAAGTAATCCGTCCATGAACACGCCCACCTCCCATAGCGAAAGCACAATAAAGGCATTAACTGTGAGCTACAGGAATAAAACATGGTATGTGTAAAATTTTCACCAACATTTAAATGCATATAAAATATAGGCTTCATCCACCCTTGGAGACGCCCATTTACAATAAAAAGTTTTTGTTTTTGAAAAGTGGGTTTAGGGTATTTCATAGTCGGCCTAGACCGACTTTAGACTTTCTTTACTTGTTTTTTGTTACAAAGTGTGATTCACAATAAAATATTAGACTACTTGTGGGTATGTCAGATAGATCACAAGGCTACTAATAACTTAAAATATTTGGAAGTCTAAAAAATAATTATTTTCGCAAAATTAACCGCTTTTAATCAAAAATTACTTCTGCCGAAAAATTACCCAAACATTGCCTCATATAGAGAAATTTACCTCAATCTGGAAGCAGTGCTCCTTAAGTTCGTGTTCTCAAGAAGCTTTACTTGGCATTGTTTACTCTCTGAAGTTTGCCATTGTCTGCAGAGAGTGACAGCCGAACAGAAAAATTAATTTTTATTAAAAAAGACTTTCAGATGGTGATTCGAACCCGGGTCTGTCGAGATTTGTTGACTCGCATGCCACACATTTACAGCCACGGCCGCCTTTAAGTTGAGCCTATACTGCGTACTTTATTGTCACTTCAAGTTCTGATATTTTATTTCACATCAAAACGCAAGTACTACTGCGACAGTACCGAAAATCTTTCAAGTTATTAAGTTTCAATATAAGTTATTTATTTTTTAATTTGTTTGTTTGCTTTATTTACAATTTTTAAAAAGTCCACTTAAAGGCTACACTGACATAGTGTACTTGGATATACTGTGCATTAGTGCAATGTGATGAATAAAAAAATAAAACAAAAATTCAAACATGAACTGTAAATTAATGTTATCCGTGATATTCGAATGACAGCTCAATATTTGCATGTTCATCAGCGGCGATTCCGTGACGCAATTGCGTGTCTTCCGCAGTATCATGATAAAAAATAGAAATGTGGAAGTCGCTGCAGGAACTCGTTTCATCCTGCAGCCTCCAGCATGACCATCCAGACAAGCAAGACGTGTACAAATAATGCGTGTCAGCGATGAAGGCACGCATGCGCATCATTGCAGCAGACAGAGGACCGACAGATAGTCGAACAAACAGACAGCCGCATTTGGAATGACAGACAGCAAACACAAATATAGCCGGGATTGAAAGAAAAACATTCGGATTGAAAGCACTTAAATCTAGAAATTAATTAAAATTGCATCCAATAAAAAATTTGCAAACGAACGATAGATAAGTTAAATCAAAAAATTTATGCAGAAAGCCATTAATTCTTTTAGAGTATGCCTAGTGCAAATTTATTTTTTATTTTATTTTTTACTAAGACTAACACTAACGCTTTAGCTTACATTTTGGCACAAACACAAAAGCACTGTTAATCCCAGCTCTTGTTAATTAAGTCATAAAAAGATTTTAGAGTTTAAGTAATAAAAACTTTAGTTTCTCGTTAAACTTTTATACACACTAAAAGTACTTATCTATACTTTTTACTGCTTTGCCAAATTCACAAAAGTTTAACAATAAACATTGCTCTCTGTTAAATTGTTAAATGGTTGCAGAGCTGCTAACATTGCAACGGCTTCCATTGGATTTCAATTCGAATTCAGTCAGACTTTCAACCGTTTTCAATATTTAACGTTGCTAGCAAGTTGTTGCATTGGCGGCTTTTTGCTGCAATTTTAGTGCTGTTCGGCGCGTTGGTAGCAATAGTTGTGGGTGCGGTTGCTTTGTCGCTTATTTAATTTAAAGGATAACGAAATTCTTTAAAAAATAAAATTGCGTAACTTTTTCTTTGTTAACTCAAGTGATTGTTAAACAAATATAAAATATTGAATTGTAATGAAATTTTTAATATTGTAATGAATTTATAAAAATAAATAAAAAATATTTTATATATAAGTTAAAACTAAACATTGTGTTTTAAATATATTTAAATAATTTCAAGGTCTGCAGAAGAGTGATGCTAGAAGAGGTACCAATTGTACCTTTATATTCTTAGTACTATCAGTACGAAAGTAAGCCTTTTTCAAAAGGCACATTTTTTGATTTTGAAATTTTTACTTTCTATACTTTTTTTGATCTCAATATATATGAATTTTTGTCACGTGTTTTTACGTTCAGTGTGATGTGTGGTAGCCATGGCATGCAGGTTAAGTGTGTGGCTTAGCATGCTCGGAGCCCGAGTTCGATCCCCAGTCGTGGCGAAAAGTTTTTCAATTATAAAATTTTTCTGATCGGTCACCACCTCTCTGCAAAAAATGGCAAACCTCAGAGAGTAAATAATGCCATGTAAAGCTTCTTGAGAACATGAACTTTAGCCGTTTGAAGTCGGCATAAAACATGTAGATCCAGTTCTGGGTCAATTGTATGCAAACATTTAATAACACACTCAACACAATTGATCATATGAAGCTCGGTCAAAGTCCTTTCAAGGGCTGAAATGGCCAATTTGTTTTTTTTTTGTTTTTGTGATGTGTGAAAAGGAAACCACAAATAACTCATGCTGATGAAATGGAGAATTTCGATGTACATACTTCCTTCTGGAGTACCTGGACAAATTCTGGAGTACCTGGAATGTGGTTTAACAAATATTTTTGTTTTATAAAATATTTTCAAGTTATGATTATTTTGATAAAGTGCAAACGATAATAGCTTCAGTTGTTATAAAGTTAATGATATTTTTTAGGCTGGTAACACTGTTATAGGTTTGGTGATTATTCTGAAGGTGATGAAATAAATATTGAAGAATAATAAACGGTTGTTGTCTTATTCCGGTTTAATTTTGAACAAAAAGTACTTAAATTTTTGATTAAGTTTTTGCGCTCAGTGGTTCGATCAATAGACAAATTAAATAAAAATACTCTCATCCATCTATACATAATTGGTATCATTTATCATATAATTTGCTATCTTACACAAATATTTTCACCGTCAAGTAATTTTTCACAAATTTTTTGTTTTCGCAAAGAAAATTTTGATTTGCCATTTTTTCAGTGATTGCAAAAACTAATTTTTTATGTCGAAAACAACATAGTTTAGAAGAAATTTAAAAAATGCATACTTTTTTTAATAATTTTACGAGTCTTTAATTTTAAAAAACTGTTCTCCGAATTCTTCCAGACATCTTATAAACTACACGGATATCATTTACTGTCAGTTGATATTTTTTACAATTTTTTTATGGTGGAAGTATGCACTGTTGAACGTTGTGTTAATTAAATCTACAACTTTTTACTACTAGTTGAATTGAAAAAAAAAAAAAATTGGTCATTTCAGTCCTTGAAAGGACTTTGACTTTGATCTTATGCACTCAAGCAAAAATGCTGTTAAATCAAACATAACAGCAGGGTTGATATAACAGATTTCACTGTTAAATACCATCCAACAAATGAAACTTTCAAATCAAAAGTCGGCGGTGTTAACTGTTGGTCAATAGAACACGAAACCCAAATAAAAACGTACTAATAAAAATTGTATCAATGTTTTGGAGGTTCATGTTTAGGCAAGTGTCCTAGGTTCAAATACCTGCAAAACCAACAAAGACTTTGACGTAGAATTACGTCTTACAGCGCGGTTTGTATGGGGTCGTTTTAACAGATTTTTTTCAAGGTCATTAGGCAACTTTTTGGCGAATACTTTAAGGTATACCTACAGCCTTTAATACTCTTCGTTCAAAGATAATATATATACTAAAATATCAGATATATCCTGCGCTGAATGAATATCTAATTTTGGGTTTTGTCACTATTATATTAAAGTCACAAAATAGTAAAATATAAGAAGAAAAATGCATGTTTTTATATAAGAAAATCAATCATCAGCTGCTTATGTGCCTGCTGCTTTCTTTGTTTTTCTTTCGTTGTTTATGCTTGAATGCTTTGGTTTTGCACGAACTGATTGGTTCGCTTTGGCAGCATTGTAAGCATTAGTTCGCATTGGGTTTATGTATGCACTACTGTTCTAGTATACTATTTTGAATCCAGAGGTCATGAACCTCTTTTCAACTCAGTCAATGAACTCAATCTGTCAAATTTAACGAAATGGGCCTTTGATCCGGTTAGATTTAACTCTTATGAAAAAAACGAGTTGGATCATATTTCTTTTTATGCTTTTACCCAATAGATGGCATAAAATTTTAATTTTTGTTTTTAATGCAATTTGGATTCCACATCCCACTAGCACTAGCGAGTGTTGTCAACGAGTATATATATAAACAAAAAGCTTAAAAACAAATTTTTTATATAAAAATTTATGATTAATTTAAACGCTTATAAAAAAATATTTTTTCATAATTTTCAGTGTGAATATTATTCACAAGTATTTAAGCTTATTGTAAAAGTATTGAGCTCTTCTTTCTATCTTATGGTGTGGTTAAATGAAAACTAAGTCCACAATTTTGTTTGTAAAACGTGAAAATTCGACATTGAAAAGGCTTTTTCCAGCTTAATTCGTATTGAATTGACATAAGGTTTTGCGAATTTGACAAATCTTAATATACATGTGTGTTTAGGTACACAAAATCGAATTCTGGCAACACTTTTTTAGTACAGTGTACGCCAGAGAGGGATCCATGTGGATTTTTCCGATCCAAAAAATGATGCAGAATAGTGTTTAATAGTCCCTCTTTTGTGCTCTAAAGGCTTAAACTTTGGAACAGCAATAGTAAAATGAAGATTTATTTTTTTCAAATTGCTAAAAAATTTTACCCTATTTCTAACAGTATCATTCGATTTTCTCATTTTTATGGAATTTTAAAAAGTTATGAAGAATTTTTTAAAAAATTTACGAACATTTCACAAAAAATTTAATATATGGTTTATTTGGGGCGATACATCAATGCCTGCCATTTACTAATCAAGGAATAGGTGAGACCACCTGAGGTGACATAATCTTACCAATGGCAGCTGTAATGTTGTCTTCTAGGGCTACAATTGTGAGTGGCTTGTCCCTGCACACGAGAGACGTAGCCCCACAAATAGTCTAGTGGGGTCGAAGTCACATAATCTGGGCTGTCATTGGACTGCTCCAAAACGTGAGATTAATTGCTTGTCAAACTTGCCTCTAAATAGGTCACTGGTATCGCGTGCCATTTGGCATGTGGCACCGTTTTACTGAAACCACATGTCAACCAAGTCAAATTCTTCCACTTTGGGCAAAAAAGGCTATTATCATCGCATGGTACCTTCCTCTGTTGACTGTAACGTTGCAATTTTCATGATTTTCACGGTTCAATGATGCCATCGACCCACAAACCGCACCAAACTGTGCATTTTTCAAGGGTCATTGACAGCTGTTGAACTTTCCCTGGCTACTCTTCAGACCAAATTCGGCAATTCTGTTTGTTGATGTAACCATTAAGTTAAAAATGGGCTTCGTCACTGAAGATAATTTTTTGGATAAAAAAAGTGGATCTTCATTCAACTTTTCTAAGGCCGATTTACCAAACAAACGACATTGTGGTTACTCTTTCGGCTGCAGCGCTTGCACCAGTTGTAATTTGTATATTTTCATACCGAGGTCCTTACGTAAAATGTTCTAGGTGGACGAATAACACAAGTTAAGAACGGCGACGAATTGACATATCGCGATCTTCATTCTCTTCGGTGCACAATCTCAGCATACGAGTTGGTGAATTGGTGCCAATAAAGTGAAACTGGTGTGAAATTCGTTAGTCTATTCATAGAGAAATGGCAAACCTTACTGAGAATTTTTGGCTTCGCCACAAGTTACAAATCACGCGTAAAGTGTCAAAAAATGTACACTGAAACAAAAAAACCACCCTTTTACAAATTAAATAGCTTAATACCCAGTTGCATATAAGCTAAAAATTTTTGCACACACCCTTTTAAAGCCCACAAATATTGCATAAAACTGTACTAATTTGAAATAAGCGTGTTCGATTTATAGCTACGCTTATTCCTTCAGGAGTCATTAAAATCTACTACTGGGACGATTGAGCGGAAATCTTTGTAGCAGATTTTTTCGGGTACAAGATGGTTTAAAAAGAAATTCTGACTCTGCCCCTTGTATCACCCAAAAATCAATAAAAGTTCTATATTTCAGACGGCTTGCCATCTAAAAAGTTTCATCTGAGCGTACCTCTTCTTCTCAACATTAGCATACTTTTAGGCATTACTCAAATTTGATTAACTCATAAAGCAAGCTGAGTTTAATTGAGTTTCAATTGTACTTAATGCTATGTCTACACAGAGAGTTAAGTTAATATTAACTAACATTTACCCGAAGTTGTTCACACAGAG
This sequence comes from Tetanocera ferruginea, assembly GCA_958299015.1. Lineage (NCBI taxonomy): Eukaryota > Metazoa > Arthropoda > Insecta > Diptera > Sciomyzidae > Tetanocera > Tetanocera ferruginea. The sequence goes on along the minus strand of OY282640.1, from coordinate 61,257,840 downwards.
ATACCGTAGCAGAATTGAGTTTAATTTGCCGACAATGCTGCTGGTATCTCTGCGTACACATGCGTTTTTTTCTTGCTGTGCGAAAACTCTGCTTTTTTCATTCCCTATTTGGATGAATACTTCATTCTCTACTACTGCCTAATACCTTTTTCGAAGTTTTTTTGCTCATTTTTAAAGAAAATAACAACATATAATTAAAAACATAAAAAACATATTTTGGCAGTTCTTATAAAAAAAATTTCTCTCATCAAAATTACCATTGAATATATATATTTTTATATTATTTTGTGCATACTTTTAGGCACTTTTTACATTGAGTCATAAAAACTAAGGGCCAATTTTTCAGTGCGAGTTAAACTCTATTTCTGGTTTAAACTTTGTTTAAACCAAGGAGCAAGTTTTTCAGTGAATATTAACTAAAGTTTAAACTAAGGTTAAACGTCCAATATTGTAGGGTTAAACTTTGGTTAACTTGTCATATGATTCTGACAGATTATTTTTTTTTTAATTTATGAAAAATTTTCAATTCGCACTTCAAAGCTAAAGTTAAAAAGAAAATTCAATGCATGCAGACGGAGAAGATAAGAGTGATGCTGCAACGTATAATGTTTTAAATAGAACAGTTATAAGAAGAGTGAGAATTGTACGTTCACAGCCCGTTATTTCTAACATGCATGTAGAAAACGAGTTCTTTCAAAGATTTCGACGTTTCGAAGTTTTTCTTACAATTTAAAATTCGATTTTTTTCATATATATGTATGTAAATATAAAAGAATCCTACCTCCAAAATATACAAAAAACTTAATTAAAATCCATTCAGTGGTTTCGGAGGAGTTAAAATACTAACACCATGACACGATATTTTTATTATTAGCTAAAAAATATATTAATATATAGCTAATAATATATATATTATTCAGTCCATCTTTTATTTTATTTAATTTGAGATCTTATTCAATGAACGATTTTATAACACATGTTGAGGTTAAAAGTATTACAAAAAAGTAAATGACTCGTCACTCGACGTTCGGTCCATCTCCTCGCACTCAAGAAAGAATTGAATTTCCTCACTGGAAAAATTGGCGCTTCTTTTTTTGTTGCTAATTTTAATAAATTTTATATTTTTAATAAAAGCTGGTAAGTTCATCACCAGCTGTTAAAATAATCGATACGATTCGATTATTCTTTGACGTTTAATGGTGCTGCCATATCAATAAGCACAAAACTGCTGGTAACGTAACCAAGCACTGAAAAACTGATTGCGTAGTTAAACGCTGATTAACTTTAACCTACGATTAACTAAACTCTTGTTAACAAGGGTTTAAACCAGCACTGAAAAATTGGCTCTAAGAGTATATAATGAATTTAGCTATGTTTAATCGTACATTTTTTTACTGGTAACGCAATAGTATATTTATCGTTAAATGGGAAAACTCAGTTTTGTACTGGTAACTCAAAATTAGCTCTCTGTGTAGACATAGCATAATGAACGCTTAGTTGTACTGAGAGCTTAAAAGTTTATTTTGAGTTCAACTGCTTTTGAGTTAACCTCAATGAAGCATAGAATCATAGCAAATGAAGCATAGAAAACAAAAAAAAAAAAAAAATGTGGTTGAATTTTAAGGGCCGATGTTGATTTTAAATAAAACACAAATTATTTAGGAAATTATTGCTATTTTTTTTTATTATCAATATATTGATATGGTTCAATTATGTATGGAATAAAAAAGCGACCTCGACGGCACACCTCCATCCGATGATCCAAACTTCGATCACGCTGAGGCATAATTTAGGTTCTATGCCGTTAATGTACCGAATTATTTTCATCCTTTAGCTCTTGAATTGTTGCTGGCTTATCGACTTACACCTCTTCTTGCAAATAACCCCAAAGAAAGAAGTCCAACGGTGTCAAATCACCTGATCTTGGCGGCCAATTGACATCGCCACCACGTGAGATAACACGGCCATTGAATTTGTCGCGCAAAAGAGCGTGTTGAAACCACATATTGTCCACATCCATATCTACCAATTCCGGCCATAAAAAGTTCGTTATCATCTCACGATAGCGAACACCATTCACAGTAACTGCCTGACCGGCCTCATTTTGGAAAAAATACGGCCCAATGATGTCGCCAGCCCATAAAAAGCATAAAACAGTCACTCTTTGTGGATGCATTGGTTTTTCGACAATCTTTCTTGGATTATCATTAGCCCAAAGCGGCAATTCTGCTTATTGACGAATCCACTGATGTGAAAATGTGCCTCATCACTGAAGATGATCTTCTTCGAATATGCATTTTGATTTGAACGCCCATTTTTATAATGAGCCAAAATAACTTTAACGCGTTGCTCGATTGTGTATCTTTCCATGGTTCAAATTGAATTAGTGTGAAATTGAGAAATGTCAAATGAAATGCGGAAAAAACTTGACGTTTAGGTGTGGTTCACATTCAACATCGGGCCTTAAAATTAAAACACCCTTTAGATAAAAATCACGTGTCACTTATGTTGGGATACGCTAATCTCTGAAACCACCCAACCGATTTCAATGAAATTTAATGAATTTTTAGCTTGAAACATGGAATAGTTGTAGACCCGTTAGTTGGCGTTTTTGAAGAGATATAAAAATTTAGTATTTGTAACGAAATTTTTGTTTTGTTTTTATAATAATGAATTGACCGTTTTTGTCGCACAATGAATGTCTTTCAGGCAGCTAGTTTATTAAAAAAAAAATAAACTTCTCCAAAACGTGCTTATTTGCCAAAATGGGCTGAAACTCACTCAAGGATGTTAAAAAAAACTCCATTCACTCAAAACTTGTACTCAAAGCACGCATACAAGCACATTTCATGATAAAATTGCATTGCAATTGCACCTCATAGACAAAAACCAAAAGTCACTAAAAATCCCGCCTACTTGCAGCACAGTTAAAAAAAAAAACAAAATTAATGAATAAATAAAACAAAACTAATTTTCAACAATTACAAAATCAAAAAAACACGAAATCACACTCTAGGCAGTCGCAACAAGTTGCAGTTGTTGTAGTGCTTCAAGCAACAGGACCGACCTAGTTGACGCACACTTGACGGTTATTCATAAGTTTTTTTGGATTTGTTTTTAAAATTTATTAGTGCGCGTGCGCAAAAACGTTCCAGCGTCACAAACGCGGCAACAACTTTAAAACAACCATTAAGAACAAAAAGAAAAAACACCCAACAATTCAAGAAAAAATATTGCAGTATTTTATGCCGTTGACGGCTACTTTTTTTTTTCTTATCCAATGTGCGTGTTTGTTTGTTGTAGCCTGTATCAGCGTGCGATGGTGCAGCTTGTTACACCTGTTTGAATTTGTTTTTTTTTTCTTGTTATGACTTGTTTGAAATAAAAATTACTGCACGCATTAAATCTTAGATTGATTTATTCTGAGATTTTTTTAATTTTTTGCAAATTCATCGGATTGGTTAGCCTCACTTGAAAATGTTTCGCATATTGTGTGTTGTTTAGTTTATAATGTTAAAGTTGTTATTTTTTTTTTTTTTGTCTTATATCGAGTTATGCGTTAGTAGTCAGTTAAACATGGCGTATGTTAACGTTATTAGTGCGATTTGTTTTCATTGGACGCCATTTTGTAGTGCATTTAACTTAGATGAACTGGTTGAAAATAATATTTTGTAAAATACAAAAACTATTTAACGTCAAGAATTTTTTGGAGTTTTTATAAATTTTGTAATTTTATTTTTAATGGATAAGAAATAAAAAAATACAATTCCGTACTTATTTTTATTTTAAATAACTTCCTTATCTCATTAGCCGCGTATTCCAGAAGCATTATTAAAAAAAAACGAGTCCGTTACGAATTCGCCTTATTAAACAAAAAAAAAGTCCGTTACGACTTCGCCTTATTCAAAAAAAAATAGTCCGTTACAAATTCGCATTATTAAAAAAAACGAGTCCGTTAAAAATTCGCCCTATTAAAAAAAAAAAAATCAGTCACGAATCGATAAAACGAGTCAGAAACCGATTCGTATATGAAATTAGTTTCGAGTTCGAAACGGATCGGTTTAAACGATTCGCCTTTTTGAGAGGAATTTCATGCGAAAACGAACCCGTAACGGAAAAAATGTACGATTAAGTGAGTCTGTCTCGAATTCAAAACGGGTCCGTTTGGCACACTGGGTAAACATACAAATGAGAATAAATCATTTGGCGAAATACCAAAATTATTAAGTTCAAGCATCGACGGTGCAAACCATATCTAATAACTTTAAAAAATCAAGTTCCGTGGAGAGTAAGCCGCGTACTAGTAGTCCGAAGAAGCTTGACCGTAGAGGCGTTCTATTCATTCACAAAGAAGTGGACCGAAATCTCAAAGTTCATGCCACTAAATTGGCCTAGGTCATAGCTGAGAGATCCAAAATTATTGTTCATCCACGCACAGTAACAAGGACCCTCAATAATGAAAGATTTCACTGCAAAAACCGGAAACTTCGCTTGGAGTTCGCAGAAAAGCAAAAAAGAAGGGAATTGACTTCTGGGATGGTGTTCTGATGGATGAGAATCCCAAGCACCTAATGCCGACTGTGAAGCATGGTGGTGGCAGTGTTATGGTCTAGAAAGCAGTTGCAGCCTCAGACGTTGGAAATCCTGTATTTGTTGAAGGCATTATGGATCACTTCCAATGCGACTCCATATTGGAACACAATTTGAAGCCATCCGTGGAAGAGTTATGTCAAGTAACGAGCTGGATCTTCCAACAGGGCAATGATCCCAAATATACGTCGCGGGTAGTGAAAGACTGACTGCTGTATTATGCTTCACGACAGCTGTATTCATCTCAACAATGCCCGGACTTAAACATATTAAAACACTTGCGTTAAAATTTTGGAGAGAAAGATCCCAAAGCACGCTATTAGTGGTGGTCCAACTCTAAAAGAGAAGGATGCCATTGTAAAGGTATTTTTATAGCATTTTATTAATGCAATGGTATCAATAATAATTAAAAGACGATTATTATCATTTTTTTAGATTTTGATGCTAGTTTAAAATGTTGCGCCACTCCAATGATGGTATATTTCTTGAGTAAACTCATAAACAAATCCGGAAGAGACGTATCTCCCGCAAGAATTTCCTTGAATTTTAAATATCTGATTCTTCTTTTGCAAGTTTTCTCCTGAACAAAAAGAAGAACTACTTATTGTCAGTATATCGAAGCGAAGAAAAAATTATCGAGTTCTTCTGATGACGATACATACAGATGATGACCAAAACTTTAATTTTGGTACAATTACCCCAAATCAACCCAATTCGATTAATTGCAACAAGAGAAAACGTAATCTACACTTGCATTGTGGTAATATTCAGTTTTACTTCACTTTTTTGGCTTATTTTTCAGATTTTTTTAATTTTTTTTTTTTGATATTGTTCGGATGTACGGAAATTTTCGTCCAAAAAAGTTATCGTCATGAAAATTGCTTTAATTTCAACACGATCACTAATCAAATAACTTTCTACATTTAAGTTTCAGCCAATGACCATATAAGTAATCATTATTCACATTCGTTTAAAACCACACACCAAAAACGGAACCCGTCCCAACCTTTACGACATTCCCTTACATAAAAATTAAACAATCTTAACCCTTTACGTCCTGCCCCGTCTGAAGCGACTATGCGATTTTAAAAAAATCCAACTTGATAAGAAAATTTGTTTGTCACCATAAGCCCAAGCAACACAAAAGTACAATGTTCTTTTCGAACTCCATGGGACCAGGAAATTGCTTTATTTTAAAGAACCTAATAAGGTTTGTTCTGGAAGTTTGTTTCAAATGAGCTTTATTGAAAATGGCAGCAAAATTTGTCCGTCGGCCGTAAAGGGTTAATAACATGCAATGACTTTTCCTTGTCTTTATCTTAACACTTAAAAAAGGGGCATAAATTGGCAATTGTATTATCTTTTTGAGCGGCCAGAACTTAAACTAAATTCGCAGGTCAAGCTGTGAATCGAAAGAGAAGAACAAACTAATTAGAACTTTAGAATAAAATTCTTGACCGTCACAATAAGCAAGTTTTTAAGCTCTTTATACTTGCGTTCGTTAAGTTCCTAGCGACGTGACCAAGATCAATGTTGAACACTTCAAACGTCCGACTCTGAAAGTGGATTTTACAGCAGCTGGTTGCCATTCATTAGCGTTGATCTTAAATGATTCTGAATTTACATTAATGCAATTTCTGCATTTCTGTGAAGCAAATGATTGGAAAATGATTTTAATGGCGGTATTATTTTCACTGGATCGCCATAACAACAACAACAGTTCTTGTTGCAGTCTTTAGACCATTCTTATCGTTGTTGTCATCTATTGAAGGGGAATTTAAGTTTTCTGCTAAGCTGCATGTCGTTTCCTGTTGCTCCAATTCCGGATGCTACTGGATCGACATGCCTTCGATCATCATAATGATCATGATTGTTGCTGTGTAATTATCTTCGAGTGACATTAAGTCCATCAAACCGCATTTTATGCGTTTCGTCCCCTCCGTCAACAGAATAAATAAGCGGCTTTAAGAATACCATTTTATCGGCTGGTGTGGCAAATTGTTTTGCGCAATTTTCTTAATTGATCTTTATGGCAATCTCAAAATATCATCTCAATCATTAAAATGTTCCTTTAGAAAAACTTATTTACCATTTGAACAGAAAATAAGGTTCAATCGGATTCTTTAATCTTGACACCAATATATTTACTCTAAATATGTAAGAAGAAAAAAGGGGCATTTCACGCAAAGCGGTATATTTTAGCAAAAAAAAAAAAAAAAAACAAAATTTCTAATTTTTAACAACAAGGCAGTGAACCTACAAGAGTTAAGTCCCTTATGGTACAATATCTTTTTTCTGGCTCATCACTGCAATGATAAATATATATATATATTAAGGTGCCTTGAAAAAAAAAGTTTCATTTGTACCCATCCTAAAATGAACCTTGATGTATTTTATGTTGATTCCCAAAATATTTTGGCTATGCCGAAATCCGTCAGTGAGCAAAACCATTTTGCAAAAACCTCCAAAAATCATGTTTTCCGTATATATATTAACTAGTGTAATAGTTATAAACAAATAAACTGTCTCAAATTATAGGCCTGAAAAAGTTCGTTCAATCTGCATCAAAAATTTTAAAATATTTGCAATTGGGTTAAGTATAAAGATGTTTTCATGCATTCTTTTTAGATTATTTTCACAAAAATTGAAATAACTTTATTATTTCTTTAACGATCGCCGTTATTAAGATATCGTTGGAAAGGTATGCACTGCTGTCATATATTTTGGACATTTTTCTTTGTTTAATAAAGTGTGGCTCTTATTTTTATTTCTCCATTTGTGTGCAGTTTACCTGAAAATAAAATTTTCAAAATTCCAAATACTGTATTTTTTTATTTCAAGCGTTTGTTTCAATGTAGAATTTTTGAAAATCATCTAAAAAACTAAGAAAAAAATCATGAAAAACATCATTATCTTTAATCCAATTGCAAATATACACAAATTTTTGATGCAAATTGAAAGAACTTTTTCAGGCCTATAATTTAAGACAGTGTATTTATTTACATCTATTACACTAGCCTATATATTTACGGAAAACATGATTTATGGAGGTTTTTGCAAAATGGTTTAGCTCACTGACGGATTTTGGTATAGCCAAAATATTTTGGGAATGATCATAGAATACATCAAGGTTCATTTTAAAATGGGTACAAATGGAACTTTTTTTTTCTTCATACAAGTCGAGGCACCTTAATATATATACTTTTGATATCGTCAAAGAATTCAATGCTAAAAATTTACTCAAAGTTTTTCTCAATTTTCCCTTTTATATACGTAACTAATTGTTATGTAATTGATTTTATTCAATACCGCATATCGTGTTATTACTATCACAACCTTTATTTCTCCAAGGAATAGTTACATTTGTGTAAAATCGATTATATTATAATTGGCTAATTAATGTCGAGTACGTCACGCTTAAAAGATATATATTGTTATCACTAGAGTAAGAGTGAAGCTGAAATTTTTTCACATCACTACTAAACACACAAAGTGTCAATAATTGTAAAACTACTGAATCTCTAGCCTTTTTCATTTCTAATGTTTTTAAAATTGACAGTTAATTTTTTGTCGCGTACGTCACACAGTTAATGGAAGTTTTTGCGTAAGGACAATATGGAAAAACAACAAAAGTTGCAGAATAAAGTGCTATCAATTCTAGATGAATTTTAAACGCAGATTTTAAAAATGGTATTCGTTTTTCATCATCACTTCGAACTTAGGAGTTATAGGCAAAAATCTGAAAATTTGTCCTTTTTTCAATAATTGCACTATATCTTTTAAATGCGGTGACGGATTTCGATCGTATTTAAATGTTCATATTTAAAAAATATGTTATCTAAATTTGTGAACCCAAAGTAGAATTATCTTTTTGAGTTTGCGAAAAATGTCCCATCAAAGCTGAAAAATATTAAAATTTGAACATATTTTGAGACTGTAACTTTTTATCCCCTCTTAAATTTTCAAAATTGTTTTTTATATGGTGAAAAACTCTTTTTAAAAACTTTACAGAAAACTTTTTTTCAAAAATTTATATTTTTTATCTCAATCTTTGACAGTTTTAGAGATATTTTGAAAAATGTATCAATGTACCAAATAGCTATCCTTGGAACAATATAAACCAACTAACAAAGTTTTTCTAATAGTGACACGCCCCTTTGTTGAGTCCCACCAACTTTCTTAATCGTGATTTGTAAAAATTCTACCTACACCTTTACTGAATTTCAGTACCCTAGTATGAATATTAATCGAAAAAAATAAATTTTTTAAAAGTGCCACACCCTATGGATAATTCTTACCACTTTTTCGTCGTGCGTTGTACTGAATCTCCCTACCCCCATATCATTTCAATTTCAGTACCCAAGTGTCAATATTAACCGAGATACAGAGTTTTTGTAATAGTGACACGCCAATGAGAAATCCCCATGGATGCCTATGCAACCCATCACAGATATATAAACTTTCACATTCTGCAGAACATTGGAGACGCAATTCAAACCCAAGAATACAGCATGAATGCCGAAACACCAATATTTTAAGTAAAAAACACCAATAAAATAGTTTAAATTCGTACGTGTCGCTTACGTCACACAGTATGTCGTGTACGTCACGCTTGCTTTTTATACATTTCTACATTTTTCTTAAGTTTAATTTCCAAATTTGACTTTGTATAGTTATCTTCACAATGCATATTTTTATTATTATATCCATATTTTGTTTTTGCATTTCCGGTTTAGCTGAATTTTCGTGATAAATCGTTATATCATTAAAACTGGTTGATTCATTGTCGGGTACGTCACACAACATTTGATCGTTTTTTTTCTTTTAACCATGAAGAGAAATTTTCTAAATCTTATTTCTAAAAGTGTAAGAGGTCTTAAATTATTAAAATAATGCAAAATAATAATGCATAAGTACTTAAATTTTTAGCAAGCTTCTTTGAAACATAGCAAAAGTTGTACAAATGTCGTGTATGTCACGATGGAATGCCCCAAAAACGATAGCTATAAGCCTTAAAAAACAAAAATGTATTAACCGATCCTTTCCAAAAAAGTATATACAGCTGCGGTCAAAATAATAGTAGTGCCCACAACGTTTCTACAAAAACTTAAAATAAACTAGCACGTTATCGGATTTAATAATTTTGTTTAAAAATTAGTATTCTTCACATCTTATATTTTATTTAACAAAAACTTTGAACTAAAACAAGCTTGTAGCTCAAAATAACTTAAAATATTTGCCACTTGCGTCATATTACACCGGTCAAAAAAATAGTAGTGATTATAAAAATTTCAGCAAAAATATAAAAATAACAAAAAATTTGCTTATTAACTTTACAGTTTAGATAAATTGTAATTCCTTCTTGCAAATAATACTTCGTTGTATGACTTTTGTTAGTAATTACTGGTTTGAAACGACGTGACATATTTTACAATATCCTGACATGTGTTGATAGGTATGGAGTACCAAGTCCAACCAACCTCTTTCCAAAGCTGCTGTTTGTTTGAAGGTTTAGAGTCAGCAATGGCCTTTTTAATATCACATCACGAATTTTCAATCGGACTCAAATCCGAAGAGCCTGAAATTTTTGTACATAGAAATTGAAATTGGAGTTAAAATATCTGAATATTTACATATAATCTACAAAAATTTAAAACTTGAGTTTCCATTCGTCTTCGATTATGCCTAATTTTCACTCCATCTGAGTGTTTATGATGGTTTCAATACAATAAACATATTTTTCATCTCACAAATTCTACCACAAATAGCAAGTTTCTTTTATGTAGGCTTCAAATCTGCGTTTTTGTGTGCCACACGGCGGCCATTTCCTCACAAGTTCGATAGTTCGCAAGTTTGGCACACTAGTTGGCTTGTTGATAAAAATTTTTGATTTTCTCTGTCCAACAAAGCAAAAAAAAAACATTTCTATAGTCATTACGAAACCAGGGGTATATTGAAACATAAGTGTAGTACTATGTGGAGTACATTTTAATGATTTAAGTACGATATGAGAAATGTTTGATACTTTTTGTTTTCTATTTGGTAGTACTCTATGTAAATTGCATACAGTATACGTGATAACTTTGTTTGGATTCAGTAAAAAATTTTTTTCGAAAAAAGTAAGCAGGTGTGGAAGACTTAGAGAGCATTTTTGCTATATTTTCCCCACACAAAAATTATTTTATTTCAAAGTAATAAATACTTTTTTAAGAGTACATTTGTACTGTTGTCAACAGCGTTGTCAGAAAGCCGCGGAGAAAATTCTTCATTGTGGTATTTAAAAATCGGAATTTCTACCAAAAATACTTCCTTTTAAAAGTTTTCGAACTAGGAGCATAAAAAAATAAACAATTGTTTTTTATTGAAAAATAATCATATATAAAAAAATTCAAATTAATTGCCGCTAGTAAGTAATACTCTAGGTTGATCTATAAAACAAATGAGATATTTTAACGGCGGACATGACATTGGCCGTTTTTTTAAATTGACTTTTTTTATAATTTTGTATTTTAGTCAATATTCTCAAGGTTCTAAAACAATTTCATGGAAAAATTCCTACGGGTTCAAAAGTTACAGCCGCATTAGTGAGAGCGAATTTTCTTTTTCAACCTTTTTCTTCTTTGTTCACAAACTTTGAACGCGTTTATTTCGAAACTATAATTTTCGTACTGGTTGCGACACTAGCGGGTTCATTTTTTGACGAAATTTTTTGATTCGAACATGAGCTTTTTTTAAATTTTTTTTCGATTTTTTATGAATTTTTAAAGTCAATATTTTTTTCGAAAAAACACCTTTTCAAATTTGGAACATCACCAAAAATTTAAAAAAAAAGCTCCTGTCATACGATAACCAATTTTGTTAAGATTTTTTTTCCAGACCGGACAATTTTTGCGACTCCCAGCGCTGCAACAACGAGGCCCCGATTTTTCCCTGCCACCAGTTTGGAGCTCTATAAAAACATGTTGGAGTGAAAAATATATTTTTTTGAATTTTTTTCCTTGTAATTTGTTTAATTCTCTACTTCTCTAAAAAAATGTTTGTTTTTGACTGAGTTATGAATTTTTAAAACAAGGTCTGTTTTCTCTGCCGCGAATGTTATGTCCTACCTTAATAAGAATTCAGTTCTGTTCACTTCAAAAGAATATATAATTTATATAACAGAGTTAAAGTACTTATCGTCGACGCGACTGCAATAGCGCGTAAGAGCAATTTGCAATACCGCGTATTTACAAAAGTCGCAAAAATGCGTTATTACGCCATCGACTTCTGAGTGTCTGTTGGCCAGTGTGACCAGATAGTTTTTAGAAAAAGCGCGAACTACAAAATTTTTATCGCCCAAAAATCGCCTAATTTTTCAGTTTTTAATATTTTGTAGCCCAAAAAAGCGCAAATTGGGGGACATTTACAATATAAAGTCACAAAAATTTTCTCTTAAGCTCATTTTTAAAACAAATTGTTTATATTTGTATGTATTGAAAATTTGCAATGTGTTAAGAAGATATAACATAAATTAAACATTTCTTTAAAAAAAAATCAATTCAAAGAAATTTACATAAAATAAATAAATTTTTCTTTTAAACACAAATAATTAAAACATATCAAAAGTTTTCTGAAGAAGACATTCAATATCTTTTTCGCTTTCATCAAGTTCCTCTTCATCTATTTCTTTTTTTTTCATATATAGAGCTGTTGCACTTAGAAATCATATTTTCTGTTGTCGAAAAGTCTTACAGCAAACGTTTAAGGCTTTCATGAGACATTTTATTCGTATAATAGACGAAAGTGATTCCAACATCATACGATTTCTCATGTTCGTTTTAGAAGCATTCATAACAGAAAATACTCTTTCAACAAAAGTGTTTGAGTGAGGCAGCGATAGTAAAATAAGTGCTAACTTAGAAATAGTTTCCAGCATTTTGCCTCCACCAGCATTTCTTTAATCGTTCGCTTTCAACCAAAATTCTTGGGTATCTGACAGAATGTTTTTTTCAAAAATATCTTTCCATGGAATAACCAATAGCGAATAGTATTCTAGCTCTGCTGCACGTCTCTCCAACTGACTTAAATAATGAAGAAGAAGTTCAGAAAACGGTTTTCTAAAGTGGTTTAAACATTTCTGAAATGAATGGAATGACTGAATATATGTAATTTTTTTCATGAATCTTCTGACAAAAGTAGCCCAAAAGAGCGCGAGGCGCTTTTTAAATAAAAATAAGCGCATAATTATAAAAAAGATCGCCCAATTGGCGCTTTATCGCCCAATCTGGACACACTGCTGTTGGCACCTAATGGAACTCACGCCATTTGAATTAGCCAATAAGAAACGCCCATTTCGCCGTTATATCAATACCGCGTATTAGTTCTCGAAAAGTATTCGGCGGCAAAGCCGCGTATTTACCGCATTGTAGTGGAAGTCTCGATACGAATGGTGCGTCCTCCTGATTTATGATTGTTATTTTGTCAATAACCAGTGTGTAAGTATATTTATTATATTTGTATTACATGCTGTTAATAATGTTTTTTGCGTGTTTTGTAAATATTCAAATTTTACTCGGGAATATATATTTTTGAGTCCATTTCATAACCAACTGTAGTAACGGGTTATGGCATTGCTGTTCTCGTTATCTAAGTTATTACTTACGCGGTGTTGTAGAAAACGTCTATTATAATAGTTTTTAATTATTTTACAGATAGAAATGGAAGATGGAATGGAAAACCAAGATATTGATGATCATATTTCCATACATCATCATAGTGACATTGATTTCTCATCTGATGATTCATTGGTAGATTCTACCTTTGTCCCTGTCTCAGAAATAACAAATATGAGGCCACTATCTGCAGAAAATGTAGAGTTTTTTCCTGAAAGAGAAATCGAAGAAGTATCGAAGAATAAGCGAAAAAAAACTAGATCAAGATAATTGGGAAAGAATAAAAAATAAGCGTCAGAGGATGAACGGAGAGGAGTATGTTGGATTTAAAAAGGAAGGATCTAAATATACTCAAAAAGAAATTAAACCAGCAAGAACAATGGGTCACACATGTAAGTCAGAGCGATGTTTCAGTAGTAAAGTTATGCATTGTTCAAAATTAACAGAAGAAGTTAGATTAGGCATTTTTAAAGCGTTTTGGAAAATGAATTGGAAAGAAAAGAAAATGTTTGTTGCTTCAATGGTGGATAAAAAAGCAACAGCAAGAAAAACTAAAACCTCAAATTCGAGGCGAAGTGACACTAAAGTTTACTATTTGAAAGTTCAAGATAAAAAAGAAAGAGTTTGTTTAAAAACTTTCCTTGGTACATTGGGAATCAAAGAGTGGACTGTTCGGTATTAGTTAGGAGAAAGAAGTTATGCTCCTAGCAACATATCTGCAACAGAAAATGAATCGCAACCAAAAGTAAACAAAAAAGAAATGGTTAAGAAATATTTAACTGCACTGCCGAAACTGCCATCACACTATTGCAGGCAATCAACTTCTAAGCTATATTTAGAACCTGTAATACAGTCAAAAGCTCAATTGTATCGACTTTTCTCTGATTATTCACAATCAAGAAATGAACCTGAGTTTCAAGAAAGCTGTTTGAAAGCATATTATTTGAAGAAAATATTGGCATTTTTTCACCTAAAAAAGATGCTTGTGACGTTTGCTGCGCTCATAAGGCAGGTAATATATCGGACGAACATTTTTCAGTCTACAATCTGGGAAATAATGGTGTAACATGTTACTGGTTTGACGAGACAGTCTGTGATTTGAAATCTACGACATACGCATCATTTTTCGAAGATTATGTAACTTAGTTACTTAATGATAGTCCAAAAGATGTGATAATTTATACAGATGGTTGTACTGCGCAAAATAGGAACAATATTGTGTCAAATACGTTGCTGAGATTAGCTATGGTAAAGAACATATTCATTACACAGAAATATTTGGAAAAAGGGCACACCCAAATGGAAGTCGACTCTGTTCACTCAGTAATTGAGAGGAAATTGAAAAATCGGGAAATCTTTTTACCCTCACAATATGTCACCATCACTTAAGAAGCTAGAACCAAGCCATGTCCTTACGAAGTAATTACACCAGACCACACATTTTTCAGAGATTTCAGCAACAAGGATTACCATATCTATGAATCAATTCGACCTGGTCGTGGGGCGGGTGATCACTGCGTTGTTGATATAAGAGCACTAAGGTATAATCCAAACGGTACAATAGACTTTAAGCTTAACTTTACGGATGAATTTTTACCTCTGCCTAGAAGACCAAAAAAACTATCATCTGTGATCGACGTGGTTCCTATCATCTGTGATCGACTTTACCAAACGAGGCAGGCAATTACAAAAACAAAGTTTGATCATTTACAAGAATTGAAGAGTGTAATTCCAAAAGATAACCATGCCTTTTTTGATAATTTACCATACAAATAAAAAGAGCTGGATTTACTATTATAGATCTCATTATGCTTAAGCTAAAACCAAGTGGTTATTTTTATTTAGGTTGACAGTTTTATTTTTTTCGAATTACCAAAGTGGCTATATTTTGTTTAATTTGTTTGAATTAAGAACTATGATTTTATTTTTAGTGTTGTGATTTAATGGAAAACTAAAGAGACTAACATTTTGTTTCGACTACTTAATTATAATAAGTTAATGTTTTGTTCGAGATATAGAAGTGATTAAATTTCTTTGAGCTACCTACCACAGTGGCAATTTATGTTTGAGTTAAAAGTTTCTTTTTTGTTGTTTTCTGTTAAAAGCAATGATTACTAATTAATGATTACTAATTCTATTGCTCTATAAAAATTTGGAAGAATTAAAAAATTTGGAATAAATGATTATAAACTAATAAAATGTTTAATTTCAAAACCGCTGAACTACTAAAATAGACAATTTTTTTACTTATCCTTGAGCAGCAATAACGCGTATGTGATATATCTCAATCTATAATAAAGATATTTGTAAAATCTTATGACATTCCTATGCAATATCATGCAAAGGAACCACAAACAAGATCAGTCAAAAAAATCTACTCTATTGACCAAGATAATCAATTATTTCTTCCTCCTGTAAAATTGATAAAATACTGATACGCGGTATTGCAAATTGCGGCACGATTACGATTTCCTGGGCGCCGCGATTTGAAAGTGTTTTTTTGTTTAAAACAACAAAAAAATAGGTTTGGTCGAACAAAATCTCGATATCTCATCTTGTTATCGAGTTATCGATTTTTTAAAATTGTTTACTTGTTACAAGATCTGTTGAAATAAACATCTATATCTTTTCCAATATCCAATAGATTTTATGTATTGATACGTTGTTGGAAAGACAATCAAATTATCTGTTAGAAAAAATAAAAAAAAAATTCATTTCGGCAAGATGTGGAATTTTAAAGAGATTTTATATTATATTTACTTTTTACTACTGATAAAACCGTTATTTTCTCAAAAATTTGCAATTTTAATATGCTTAAAATTTACTTTATTTTTAAAGCCTGAAACCTTAGCTTTCATTTGGTATGCAATAGTTAAAAGTTTTTTTTTAAATAAAACTATATTCGATATATATGTTATATAGAATATAAAAAAATTTTTTTTTGGAATAACTACACTTAAGGTGGCAAGCCCAAAGATTTCTTTTAAATTTTTTTTATATGTATTTGGACTTGCGTACTCCAAAAAAATATATAAAATACCCGTTTACAAAAGCTTTAGGATATAAAATTCGTGAAATTGCGGAAAAATTACCTTTTTACTGCCAAAAATTACTACCAAGCTTGTTTTTAACTTTTCGTACAAGGGAAAATCACGTTTATCTAAATATAAATATTATCTTAATAGGATATTAATAATATAAATCAAATGAAAACCTTCAATAGAAATCTTCGCATTGTTCTTCTTCATTCTCTTCTTCCTAAGATTCTATCTCCTCCTGGGTGGCTAAAACTCGCTGACGTTTTTCGGGAACAACATGCTACAAATTAATACAATAAATGCATTTTTTGGAAAATAGTCACATAAATCACAATTGACCGTGACTACATTTGTATTTATTAATGGTATAAGCGAAGAGCAACTATTGGATTTAATAAAACCAAAATTGATCAACTTAAAGTTGCGAATTTTTTTCATTGCTTGGAAAATCCTATAAATTCACATAAATATTACAGTAACAATGTTTCATTAAGGGCATTTGCTTATTGCAATGGTGATATAAGGAAATATGTAGTAAGAAAGCAGAACAACTATTGTAAATATGCTTAAAAGAATAACATTTTGTACAAGGGCAAATCAATTCATCATCAAAAAACACCATAACAAAATAATAAGGTCATATAAATTATACACCAAGTGAAAGATAAATTTTCAGGCTTTTATAATTTACTTTCTATAATTCATAGTAATAACGGCAGTTTTTGAGAAAATAACGGTTAAATGTAAGCAATTATTTTACTTTTGCATTCAAACAGTTATAATATATGAAATAATAAACGGCTTTGATTAATTATACATTTTTCTAAAAGCTTATTATAAAATCTTCAAAATGGTACTATTACCATTAATATCGGTTTAATAATAAGAAAAAAATAGTCAGTTTTCTAAGAAGACCTTATAAAAAGAAAATTATTTTAAAAAATCGATAACTCGAAAACTAATCGATAAATCGATTTTTCCTTCGGCAATTCTTATTTATATTAAAAGTACTTCACGAATCCATTGTCAGATCGCGGCGCCCAGGAAATCGTAATCTCCCCCAAATTGCTCTTACGCGCTATTGCAGTCGCGTCGACGTTATATACATTTCAAGTGTACACTTTTTTGACATTAAAGTTCACTTCACACTGATACTGAATCGCAAACTGCACATACACACAAAATATCGTGTACACTGCGTTTTCCATAGTTACGGAATCCACCCCCAGGGCGCCGGAAAATTTTAAATTGCTAAGAAATATGAGATGGTATTGTGTCGATGAGCACATCGATTGTCGATGAGCACATCGATAACAACATGGTTAACAACAGTGTTGCATTTTAGATGTGAGTTCGCTTTCATCAAAATTTTTAATGGTGTTAAGTAGAACAAAAACGTGAAATTCAGTCATTTGATTGACCGTGTGCGTTGGGTTCAGCACAAAACGATAAATGTAGATTTTATTTTAAGATTATAATATTAAGTTATTTAACTTTAAATACTAAAAAGTTCCTTAAAGTGATATTAAAATTATCTCTTTATTTATTATTTTAAAGTTGAACATTAATATTCAAACGGTCTTATTCATAAAAATATCTTGAAATAGATTTAAAGTGCTCAATAGTCAAAAAGCTTTTTAGAGATAAAATGCTTTTTACAATTTTGTTATTCATACAAATATTGGCTCAGCTTATTTGTTAAAATAGAAACACTCTCAATTTGAAATGGGAACAGTGTCAAGAATGGTTTGTGAATTTGATAAATTCAATAATTTTTTGTTTATTTGTCATAATTTTATCAATATTTTGACATGCAAACAGTCAAAAAAATGTTTAATCTATGTTCTTATGTGAAAAAATTGTCACTTATAATTTTTATTTTCAATATTTTGAAATGTTTTGCCATGTTTCCATATTTTTTGAAACAGTTTGAAGTATTTTTGACAATATTTGTGCTCACATTAGAGTAAAAATTTTAAAAAGGCTTTATCAAGGGTTTATTGAAAGTTACTCATTTAAGAAGCCTTTATAAGAGATTTTTGTCGTTATTGGACGTTTATGAATACTGTTTTTGAGATTTTTTTTGTCAAGGCTTTATAAGAGGCTCGTAAATTTTTATGAATAAAGGCAAAAGAATATTTATCGTATATACAAGTTATTATAATATGTTTCAATTGTTATATTTTTGAAAGCTTTTAACAAAAAAATTCAAAACATAATTTGTTTTTTTGAACAATTTTCAAGTAGACATTCAGTTTCGGTTTCGGCCGAATATTACAAAACTGGAAATTCGGTTTCGGCCGAATATTACAAAAATGGACCGAAACCAAAATTCGGTTTCGGCCAAAATTTTGGTTTCGGTAGGACACTAGATATAATAGGTCTGTTCGCGTACTTTTCTAGTAAAATAATGAAAAACGTCAAAAGTAATTGAATTGAGAGAGAATTATATCCTACACTAAAAAATTAACGAACGATTTTCTGGTAAAAAACTGAAAAATGCCAAATCTGCCTAGTTCACAACTGCTGTGCTGCTCCTCACACCTACCGTTTGACAGTTTTCATCTTTTAACTTCATGAAAGTCTACTAGTAAAAACTTAAAAAAACTTGAACGCAGAGAAAATCGAATTTCCCCTCCTTTACACAATCCTCTCAGTAAGCGAACGCTTTTCAGGCACTTTCAAGTAAAAGTTTTTGAAATATTTCGTTTTCAATCGATTACGCGAACTGGCCTAATGCTTCGCCATAAATTACATGCAAGAATATATTAAGGGTATTCATGCAACTGGGCAAAACCCTTATAAGAGGTATAAACCCTATAAGTTTATTCTCCTTATAAATGAACTGTCAAAGTTTGTATGAGGAAGCTTTTGCACAAACCAGATATCTTTGCTCAACGATTTAGCTGGGCAAACGTACCAGGCAAACTTATAACATCAATCAGCTGATTTATTTTACTAAAGCAAAAGAAAAAATTAGAAGCAGGAGAAGATATAGTCAAAATTGTAAAACTAGTTCAATAAAATGGAAGAGGTAAGAATGGAAATTTTGTGAATTGAAGGAATTAAAAAATATTTATATACTTCATTTGCAGAAAGCAAACCCTGAACTTGCAAACAGCTGATATATGATGCAAATGCTCAATCGACTTTTAAGGGATGCTCATGCAACCTGCCTGATAAAAATAACTAATTGCCCAAATTATATTCTTGCCTCTTTGCATGAATACCCTTAATAAAACAGGATACTCCCATTTACGACTCCCGGGAGAAAATGTTTCACGATTAGACAGAATAATAATAATCTAAAATAATAATCCAAGTCATAATCATGTTTCGAGAAATCTTGCTAAAAGTTTTCATATATATAAAAATTCTATGTTAGGTTAATTTTTTTTTGTGATAACTTTTGCTAGAATCAAGTTTTTTATATACAAACACGACTTGTGTGTTTTACTTACCAAAAATAAAAAAAGTACTTTTTTTGAGTACTTAACGGACTCAAAACAACACCCTTAAAAATATGTATCTGAAACTCTTATAATTGTCAAAATAAGGCAGCATGTCAAAAAAATTTTTTAAAAATGTCATGGGATGAGAACACCTTTCAATTATTTCACCATGCTCACACCTACCGTTTGACAGTTTTCATCTTTTAACTTCATGAAAGTCTTCTAGTAAAAACCATAGTATAACTAACGTAGTAATAGCAGGATTGAACGTACTCTCTCTGTCAGTACCGTAAATGTCAAAATCGGCCATCTTGGCGAATGCAGACAAAGCAAACAAGCCAAAGCAAACAAACAAATCTAAATTCAATGGAACATCGTGTTGTGTTAAGTGCAAATAACATTTAATATTTTCGTTGTGATATTGTTTTATTAAACAATAAACTAGATAAAATAAATATAATACAATAACTGAGGAATAACAGTGACTTGAAGGTGTTTGCAGCGAATTGTTCTAAGAGGTCCGAGTTTAAGCAGCAGCAACAGTGACTGCAAACAGCATCCAATGAATTGCAGTTTATTCAATTTGCACTTTTAATTTTATTCATTATTACTTTAACAATAACAATAAAAATAATATACAAAGCGACAAATCACAATTTTCTACAATTATTTAACATAAACACGCGAGAGTTGGTAGCGGATCATTGTTTACATTTTGCCTATTCTTAGCGTTCTACTCGTTCGTAGATTTTGTATGAGCTCTCAACTTCGTTTTGACAATCACGGTAAGCTGCTCTCCTCCCTGATATTACTTCGTTAATTATACTATTGAAAAAACTTAAAAAAACTTGAACGCAGAGAAAATCGAACTTCTCCTCCTTTACACAATCCTTTCAGTAAGCGAACGCTTTTCAGGCACTTTCAAGTAAAAGCTTTTGAAATATTTCGTTTGCAATCGATTACGCGAACTGACCTAATGCTTCGCCATAAATTACATGCAAGAATATATTATATCGATAATAATATCGAATTCTGAACAAAACATATCTCTGACAGAAAACAGCTGTAGATGTAAACATAAACTTATAAAAGTAAAATTTGTTTATTAATTATATATTATTTTGCTTGTAATTTGTAAGTCAATATAAAAATATAAAGATGGGTAAACGACAGCATCAAAAGGATAAAATGTAAGAACAAAAAAATTAAGCATCTTGCAATTTTTTGACGAACTTCCTTAACTCTTAGGTATCTAACGTACACCGAGTGGTCGACTCTGTATGGTGGCAAAAAGACTGAATCGGCCGAAAATGAACACATTAAATTCAAGCGCCTGCCCTACGATTTCTGTTGCATTACAATGGCACCTTTTGAGACACCTTACTGTGACAGTGATGGTAACATCTTTGAACTGGAGGCAATACTTGCCTTTCTTAAAGCATTCAAGCTTAATCCAATCACTGGCAAAACACAGGACGCCAGAGCTTTGGTCAAATTAAAATTTCACAAAAATGTAGAAGATGAATATCACTGTCCGGCGCTATTCAAGCAATTTACAAAAAATTCCCACATTGTTGCGGTGTCTACCACGGGCAATGTGTATTCATGGGAAGCCATAGAACAGCTTAACATCAAGACTAAGAACTGGAAGGACCTAATCGATGACACACCTTTTCAACGTAAAGACATTATAACTATTCAGGATCCACAGCATTTGGAAAAGTTTGACATCTCTCGCTTCTATCATATTCGTAAAAATTTACGTGTTTTAAGCGAAGAGGAGCTGGCAGAACGTAAGGATCCTACAGGCCGCATAAAATCAATGAATGTTGAGACAAAAGAAACACTGGCACAGTTAGAAAAAGACTATCGAGCACCAGATGAATCGCCAACAACTTCCAAACGTACAGCGGATAAATTCAATGCAGCTCATTATTCGACAGGCGCTGTAGCGGCCAGTTTCACGTCAACAGCGATGGTTCCAGTCTCCCAGCATGAAGCAGCCATCATAGAAGACGATGTGGTTAAATACGAACGTGTAAAGAAAAAGGGCTACGTACGCCTAGAAACCAATTTTGGTCCATTGAATTTTGAACTGTTTTGTGATGCAGTTCCGCGTGCGTGTGAGAATTTTTTGCGTCACTGCAGCAGTGGCTACTACGCTAGCACCAAGTTCCATCGCTCAATACGGAATTTTATGGTGAGTTGACAAAAACTAAAATGTGGAGATTTAACTGCATTTTCTATTCTTTAGATACAAGGTGGGGATCCCACTGGCACTGGTACCGGTGGTACATCTATTTGGGGAAAAAAGTTTGATGATGAATTTAAGCCAAACCTCTCACATACGGGACGCGGCATGCTTTCAATGGCAAACTCTGGACCAAATACGAACTCGTCACAATTGTAAATATATCAGAATATCGAACAAAATGCAATAACTTAATACTATAAAATTTTCAGCTTCATTACGTATCGCAGCTGCAAGCATCTGGATGGCAAGCACACAATTTTTGGCAAGCTCGTTGGCGGCTTGGAGACACTCTCGCAAATGGAAAAAATAGAAGTAGACAACAAGGATCGACCTATTGAGGACATTATCATTGAATCTGCGCAGGTATTTGTCGATCCTTTCCTGGAAGCTGAAGAACAACTGGCCAAAGAGCGTGCCAATGAAGTGATTAGAAAAGAGCAAGAAGTAGCAGATGCAGCAAAGAAAAAACGTTTCAATGAACCACTCAAGGTTTATCGAGAAGGTGTTGGCAAATATTTAAATTTAAATGCTTTAAAAACTAATGCAGCAGTAGAAACAGGTGCTGCCGTTAGCTCCGCCGCACCCATCAAAAGAAAGAAAGCAGCACCGAAAACCACGTTTCAGAATTTTTCAGGATGGTAAAAATATGTGCATACAATTTTATTTTATAAAGTTAACCTTTTTTTTTATATAAAATAATTTAATCAATCTTTATTGCTTTTATCTGCTTCAACTGTAATTTGTTCGCTATCAGCTCCATCTTCACGGGCTCTCCATTTAATTTTTAGCTCTTGGTTCTTTTGTTGTCGCCGCTTACGTTCCATAGACTTTTTGTCCTCGAAAACTTTAATCTGCGCTGCTACTGCATCTTTACCATTCCACTTTGCATCCAGTTTCTCCAACAACAATCTGCGCGCCTCTACTCGGTTTCTGGATGCTAAGCGATGTTTATGGCATTTTATAACGATGTTAGTAGGCAAATGGCGCAACATGACACAGTTTGAAGTTTTGTTCACTGCCTGACCACCAGGTCCACTGCCGCGTGTAAAAGTTTCTTCAATTTCATTTTCGTTCAGTTGAGGATAACGTGAATAGTCTATGTCCGTGGATTTAAAGCGTTCAGCAGCAAACGAGCTGAGTGGAAACAGTAGAGATTTATTCGCGATATTAATGCGTTTTAATATTTGGAGAAACATTTAAGGAAGAGTAGAATTAGAAGATTCTTAAACAATGCGACCCTTGCGAAGCAGAGCTTCTCCACGCTGTGAATGAGGTTAATAAAATAAAAATGTAGTTAGACAATAAATTTACCCAAGCTTACCTTAAAGTTGAACTCTATATCCGACGGTTCTGTAATGGTGCGGTTCTCTTTGAATTCCCTGCGAATTCTGCCCAAGAAATAGTTTCTGTCCGTTAACTTCAGCTGGTTGCCGTAGCGTATAAGATGCTTGTAGAGGCGAAGTATTTGCTGCTGTGAAGGTGGCAGCATTTCAATGTTAGTAAACAAGTTGCTTTAATTATAATGATGACTTATTTGAGTTAATTCAAAATTTAAATCTTTACTTTAAAAATAAATGAATCTCGTAATCAAAACCACCAGAAAGGCTCACGATTGACACGCGCAGGGCTGCGAATAAAAAAAAATTTGTTATGCCAAAATAAACAAAATAAGTAATGAGTACCAGTTTTTTCTTTGACCCTGTCTACACTGCCTCTCTCAAAATAATCATTAAAAATAAGATCGCACTCCAATGTTCACACATAACCAAAAGAACGAAGAATTCGTTCGGTCTGCAATGCCCTGTGGAGACGGCCTGTTATGGAATCTAGCCTCAGTTTATTGAAAACATAGTAATGGTATTCATGCAATCGCAAAAACGTGTCGAATATGCCTTAATTCGGAAACGCCGTATTTCAACTGTTAAAATATGTTTGGAATTTGATATACGGCAAAGTTTCCAGTTTTCCGCACGATTTTGATGCGAAAACAGCGCCGAAAACTTTCTGCAAAGAGTTGTTGCCACCTTTCAAATAAATAACAATTTATATTACACTGAAAAATCAGTGTACACAAATGATCATATTCATTTCATAAGCAGTGTACACGTTTTCATTTCAAGCTATTCTAATAGCTCATATGAACACTGTTGTGATGAATGTAGATTTATATTTGCGCTGAATGAAGAGAAAGCATCGCTGAATGATATTTTATGGTTTTACTTTGAAAGCAAACTTAAAGTGAAAAAAAATAACGAAAATGAGACAAACAGTGTGTTACTAAATATATTAAGCATATCAAATTGTACATCTTTGTTTTGCACATTTCAATAAGAAGCATTTATTTAATTATTGTGAGGAAGAACTTTCAAGACTCAAGGGCTAACTATAATAGCCATATGCTGGCAGACTGAATTGTCAAAATGAAAGCGCGCTCATATAAATATATGAGCATATCCATAATTGGAATTGCCACAGTTTCGTTAAGTTTCGTCGATTTTCATTTGCTTATTGTAGAGCGATTCAAACCGCTCACAGCATAAGCAAGTGTCAAAAACAAAGTGAAACAATAAATTCATACAGTTCAAGCAAAGCAACAAGAGCTATGTTTGTTATTTTTTGTTTATATCATTTTATATATTTTTTCAAAAAATCCGACAAATAAGCACAGACACAAATTTTGTGACACTTCTCAAAGCCAATGTCAGGCAATTATGGGCATGCTTCGGTTCTGACAGCAGCCGGCTGACTTTCGTTCAGTTATTGGCATTATCGTACGTCAGCATGTGGCTATTATAGTAAGCTCTTCAGTCAATCCTTGAGATGTTTGCGATGAACGATTTTTTGAGTTGTATAGATTTCCAGAACAACTAGCGATAGATTGCTTTGATATTGTATTATTATTGTATTATCGCTACCCGATGTATCGCTATCGATACACAGCTGAATGTGGCCAACGCATATTGCATGCCTTTGACAGCAGCAAGTTCTCTCATGAGAAAATAAGCTGCTCTCAATGCTACCTGTAGTTTTTGTATCATGGGTTTTAATTGCTTTTCGTAGTGAAAATTTGTATAGTGGCAGCCCTGGTATTGTTTTCCAAGGCAAGCAGCTGTTCGTAATTTTTAAGAATTGATAACCCAAGTAAACTTTAGCCATGTCGCCAAATTACAAAATCCAGAAGGTGCACAAAAAACAGCGTCGTTGCCGAGCAATAATAGGTCATGAATGCAACATCCAAAGCAGTGATTTACCTACAAAATATCTGGCCATTCTTAATGCTGGCCTTTCAACTGGACTGACGGAAGAACGTGTAATTAGTGAGGTGGCGCAATATGGCGAGGTAGAACACCTGCTAATGCTACCAGGAAAATCTTACGCATTCTTAGTTTGTTCAAGTGCTTCACAAGCAGAACGAATCTTTATTGGCCTTCACAATAAAGCACCGCTAGGACAGGATAAGGCGATAGTATATTTGTCATATTTTGATGCAGTCCCCAGTTATATCGATCCGTGGAAAAGAGCACCGCCAGAAGGACTTATTTTGCTAAAAGAATTTGTAACGGAGAGTGAGGAGCGCATTTTGCTCGATGTTGTCAACACTGCGAGGGACAATAAACTAGATGCTGGAACATTAAAGCATCGTGAGGTGCTACACTTTGGCTACGAATTTCTTTATCAAAACAATAATGTCAACCCTGAATACCCACTGGAACGAGGAATACCTAAAGAATGTGATGTGTTGTGGACACGTCTGGAACAGCAGCTTCTAAATAACCAAAACATTGAACTGTTATTGAAAGTGCCTGACCAGCTTACGGTTAACGTCTATATGCCAGGGCAGGGCATACCGCCTCATGTTGATACGCATAGCGCCTTTCTTGATCCCATCATGTCATTGTCACTGGAAAGCGATGTTGTTATGGATTTCAAACGAGGCGATGAACGGTTTTCTTTATTACTACCACGTCGCTCATTGCTAGTTATGTCTGGTGCATCCCGCTACGATTGGATTCATGGTATTGCAACGCGTTCCATGGATGTTTTGCCCACTGCGACATCTCTGACAACACAAAAGCGATTCAAGCGCACCTCATTTACTTTTCGCAAACTTCGAGGTAGTCGTGCATGTGATTGCATTTACCCGCAACTGTGCGACTCGCGTGAAGGTTCCATGACCATTCCAACTGAAAGTCAAACAAAAACTCTAGATGACGTAGCAGTGCAGCTAGAAGCTAAAAATGTACACGCTGTATACGATAAGATTGCTAATCATTTCAGTGAGACGCGACACAAACCTTGGCCACAAGTTTCTGAATTTGTAGATAGCTTTGAGTGTGGCTCCGTACTCGTCGATGTAGGCTGCGGCAACGGCAAGTATCTCTATTCGCATCCCAATATCTTAAAGTTGGGTTGTGATCGCAGTGCAGGTCTATTGCATGTTTGTGGCTCACGTCAGCATAACATATTTCAGTGTGATTGCATATCTGTGCCCATACGCACTTGCTCAGTTGATGGATGCATAAGCATTGCTGTAATACATCATCTTGCCACACCAGCTCGTCGCTTAGTAGCAATAAAGGAAATGGCGCGCATTCTTATATCAGGCGGGCGTGCTTTAATTTATGTTTGGGCTCGCGATCAGCGCTCAAATGCCAAAAAATCTAGCTATTTGAGACAGAACAAGGCTGTAAACAAGAATAAAATTACTGAAGATGAACAAAGACAGCAGACTGTATTGAATCTGCAGCAACAACAAACAGATGCATCCGCGATAAACTTGCCCGTACACACGAATCGCACTGAGTTTCAACAGCAAGACCTGCTAGTCCCTTGGAAATTAAAGGTAGCAACTGAGTCAGCCTCAAAAGACACCACATTTCTACGTTATTATCATGTTTTCGAAAATGATGAATTGCAAGAATTAGTCAAACAATTACCAGAGGTCGAAATTCTACGTAGTTACTATGACCAAGGCAATCATTGCATTATTTTTAGAAAGAAATAAAGTTAGTGTTAATTGCAATTGAATTTTTGATTCCGAAAAGTTCGAATATCTCCATGGAAAAGAAAGCTATCCAGGTGAAGTTTTGACCACAATACAATTTTATTAAGTCCTATACTTATACAAATATTTTACAATAGAAAATAAATGCAATTCCTTTTAATTAACGAAAGCCATAAACATCTGGTGCAACCATTTTTACGCATTCAAAATTTTGCAATTTAAATATTCGTTTTGAAAAAGAAAGTATCTTTGATGGTTTGCATTAATGTTAGTGGTCTAGATTAAAAAATGGTAAAAAAAAAATTAAGATATTTCGGAAAATAACTTTTTCAACAATTTTTACATGACACACTTTTTGGGTCAAACTCACAATAATTCGAAATTTTTGCTATTATAACTTTTCATAAAAAATTATTAAAAATTCAGAAATGATAATTAGGAATCGTTAAGTTATCGTTTCAATTTTTCGATAAGGTCTTAGTTCGCACACTGTGCACTTCCAGACCTTTACCGACACGGGCACAGGACATATACAATGGTGGAAAAAATAATAGACACGTTAATTTTCTTCAACAATTTGTTTAACATTAATTTTGTTTTAATAAATTATTATAAATGAAGTATAAATTATTATTTAACAATATTTATTCGTAAAAATTCAATTTCAATCAGTTTGTAAATTTATTCTGAAAAAATAATAGAAACAAAGCTCTACTTTGGAAATATTTCTGTATCTTTCTAAAAAATTTGCTTTTTAAAGAGTTGGAAAGTAAATATTTCACTGTTTCTCCTTTAGATTAAATAACTTCATGATATCTCCACTTCATAGAATTAACCTCATTGGCACAAGTAACCGCCATTATAAAGAAATACCACGATTCCTTGATTTTATGCCAAAACTCTTCCTTGCTTTTTCATACCCCAATAAAATGCTTTAGAACTCCCCACATGTCTCTTTAATTAAGATCCGGAGACTGCGAATGTCATTCTGTAGCACTCATTTTACGTCTTCGAAAACAATTTTGTTTAAGTTTTGAGGAAAGTTTTGTATCACAATTCTACTTTAACTTTCATCTTATAAGCATTTCCTGCTTGGCCTATGTCAACATCACTGTTTCAAATATTTTGACATAACCCACAGCATACATGGTATCTTTAGTCAAGATAAAGGGATCTACAACAAATGAAGAAAAGCAGCTCCATCATAGAATTTTCCGCATCACATGTTATCGGTTTTTGTGGTGTGTTTAAGGGTCGTATATTTTAATTTTTATCGTCTCACAAACATGGCCCTGACAGATCCGAAGATATTAACCTTTGTTTCATCTGTTTGATGTCTTTGAGGCTCATATGAAGATGTTTTCTCGAACTTATACCCAGTAATACTACTTCATTCAATCGATATTTAATTATACGGTTCATTGCTGGTGCTTTCAAATCATTTTGGAGTTGTTTTGAGGTGTAAAATTGGTTCTGTTTTACACGAACACACCTCACTGTATCCTGATATATGTATAATAAGGAATTAAAAAAATTTCAAACGATACTAAAAATGTTGTTTTATTTTATTATAATAAATACGATAATTTTATGTAACTGCTCACACCTTCCTAATATTTACGGGAAGGGAGAACATGGATAGCTACTTCACCTACACGGTTCAAGTGGACTCTGTAAATTATACCTTGTACCGTTACCTTGTACCGGATTCGCTTACCCATGACGTGTCTAGCTTGTGATTCCGCTACTTTTAGCATCAATTCAAGTGGCCATCTTTGATTGTTCGACTCATTGTCGCTGAAGCCCGAGGCTATAACATCGTTGGCCTGGGAATGTGTGCTCGCTGATTTGAAGTCCGGCATCGTTCCAGCAAGAGTGTGAGGGGTGTTGTCCGAGTCATCATGTTCACTGTTTAGCTTCGGGATCTGGCAGAGAGTATCCAGTTTTTTAACAGTAAGTCTAGGTACTGTTGCTTCACCTCCAAGCATCGGCTTTCCATAGTCAAACAGCGCGCTGCCAACTAACAAAAGGAAACTCAAAGATAAACACTGATGAGATAAATAATTCGCCCACATTAAGACGTAGTCGACCATTTGATTTGAAAGTTGTAAGAGATAAAGCTTAACTGATACGCTACAGCAGATTTTAGGTGATTTTTATGTTATGAAGGTTCAATTCTTTTGATGACGTCATATTGTAACGGATTCAGATTTTCATACAATTTTGTCTAAATTCAAACGCAAAGTGCATATGTTTTGCTACAGTTATCTTATCGTTACCAATATCTCAGTGAAAGTGTGCTAGACTGTCATGAGGAGGACATGGCTTCCTATATTTTTCTAACACGCCTCAGTTTTGATATAATACCCAATTTCAGTTCTGTAACTCAAATATTAGCCGATTTCACTTTTCGGATTTTTCACTTTTATGGGTTGTATGAGAGTTGGGTGTGTTCGTAAGTGGATGACACCCACTTTTCTTCCACAATTTAGTTTTGATATAGAATACAAACGTGTATAATTTTTTTCCTATATCTTAAAGACAAGCATTTTTATAGTTTTAAATTTTGGGGTTATATGGGAGGTGGGCGTGTTCGTGGGTAAATGACGCCCATTTTGCTAAAACGTCTTAGTTTTTATATAAAATTAATAAATAGCTGTAGTAGTAAGTTATTATGTTGTCTTAAGCATATGAATACCCCTATTGTTTAGCACTATTTCCTTAAGTATCTTGTTGTATGTATTCTTTATTATAAAACCATGTAATATAAGTTTAAATCACAAATGTGAAACCCTGTAAATAGTAGTTAAGAAAATATTGTTATGCAACCGAGCGTCAGAAAATAAAGCTTGGGTAGTAACTTGAAAAGAAAAGAGAATAAAAGCAAGCGTCAAGAAGTTTGGTCGTGTTTCACTGCGTACTATAATTCAGAAGTGGGATCCGCCTATAAAAAAAAAAAAAAAACCTGACAAATAAGTCGTGAAACAGTGAAAAATATTAAACAAATTGAACTGAAATCAATTTTATTAAAAAGAACACATTTAAAACGATCGAGAAGTGTAAAAACAATAAAAGGATAGAAAACCTAAAGATATTGAAAAAAGAGTGTGAAAATCATAAAAAGTTTAGAAGCGAAAGCAAATAAAAAAAAAAAAAAAAAAAAAAAAAAAAAAAAAGAAAAAAACTGTTGAAATGGACGTTGACGCTAATATGTATACGGCAGTGCAGCTGCGTCAGTGGCTGCGTCACTTAATGTTGCCAACGACGGGAACGAAAAGTATGTTGATTTTGCGACTTAACGAAGTGCCTTCCGAAAAGCGTGGCGTGTGTCCAGTTGACGATAAAAACGACGAAGATGATAATGAACAAGAGGCAGATGAAGAAAGAGAGACGGACATAGAAGTAGAAGAAAGTAACGCACAAACTGCAAACAAAGAAGTAGTAACCGAAAAACGCGACGCTAGAAATTACGAAAGAGAAGTCGAGCTGCTCAAATGGGAGAAGCAACTGCTTGAGCGAGAAAACAATTTGCTAATAAGAATGAGTGCACTGGCAGAACAAAACACAACGGCGGCAATAATTTCAACGGCAGCAACAACTCCAACGACAGCGAATTCACACAATAATATGTGTACAAATTTAAAAGATTTATTGCCGGAGTACGATGGAACTTCAAGCATTGATGTTTGGGTATCGCAGTTGAGAAGTTTAGGCGATGTTTATTCAGCAGACGAATACACATTACAAGCACTAATGATGAGCAAATTACGTGGTAAGGCGCAATCGTGGCTACATTCAAAACCATGTTTTGCGTCGGAAAGTTTGACAAGTTTGCTAAATGAAATGTCAACTTTGTTTGGATGCAAGGAGTCTAAGCTTTCTCTGCGCCGTAAATTTGAGGATCGCCGTTGGAAAGTTGGCGAAAAGTTTGCCGAATATTTTAATGACAAATTAATACTTTCAAACAGTTTTGACGTTGGTGAGGATGAGATGATTGACTACATGGTTGAAGGCATTCCTGATGAGCGACTCAGGACACAGGCATATCTTCAGTGCTACACAACAAAGTCTCAGTTGTTGCAGGCATTTTCAAAAGTTACTCTTCAGCAGCGAGGTATTCCAAAACAGCAGCTTGCAACAGAATCAAAAATTAGATGCTTCAACTGCAATTCTTTTGGCCACCTAGCAGCTGAATGCAAGAAGCCGAAACGTGAGTGGGGTGCGTGTTATGGATGTGGCAGTCTAAGTCATCGTGTTGCTGCGTGCCCGGACAGAAAGCAGACGGTTCATCATGTGGAGCAGAATGACTATGTGAAAAAGTTAAGTTTTTATTTTGAGAACAATAACAACAATGTTAGTTTATTTTTAGAATGTCTCATAGACACCGGCAGCCCTATTTCATTCATACAGAAGTCGTTCATTAAAGAACATATCCACATTCAAAATTTATTTTCTTACGATAAACATTTTTTTGGAATTAATAAGAGCAAATTGAATATTTTTGGCAAAGTTTTATGTTATATTATTTTTAATAATAAAAAAGTGAAATTGAATTTATTTGTGGTTGCCGATGGGTCAATGAGTTTTAATGTTATTTTAGGAAGAGATTTTTTGAAATCATGCAGGTATAAAATAGTTTCCGAATTGGGAACAAATAACAATGGCTTTAAAATTTCTAACACAGATCTTCATGATAATTTAGATTCTGAAAGTTCGCTATTAAAAAGTAATGTTGAAAATGATTGTAATTTGAATTCGTGCGAGTATAAAGTAATTTCTGAGTTGGAGTCAAATGATAGTTGTTATTCAAATTCAATTCTCAATGATAATTTAAACTTTGAAAACTCGCTGTTGGAAATTGATGTTGAAAATGATAGTGAAAATGATTGTAATTTGAATGTAAATGAGAATGTGTGCTCTGCGATAAAAACAAATTTGGTAGAAATTTTTAAGGAGCATTATGTAAAACCGGAACGTCCTAATGAACCGTCGATAAAATATGAAATGAAATTGACATTAGAAAATACGAAACCGTTTCATTGTCCACCACGAAGATTGTCGTATACTGAAAAAAACGAACTGCAAAAATTGATAGACGATTATTTAGAAAAAGGTTATATCAAATCGAGCGAGTCAGAGTATGTGTCTCCTATTGTGCTGATTAGGAAGAAAACAGGTGATCTTCGAATGTGTGTCGATTACCGCACATTAAATAAAGTAACCGTTAAAAATAGTTATCCAATTCCCCTTATAGACGACTTATTAGATAGTTTAGCGAATAAAAAGGTTTTTACGAAGTTGGATTTAAGAAATGGATTCTACCATGTTTATATGCATTCTGATTCAGTAAAATATACGTCGTTCGTAACACCGTTAGGACAGTATGAGTTTATGAGGATGCCTTTTGGGTTAAGAAATGCGCCTTCGACTTTTCAAAAATTTATAAATAAAATTTTTAATGACATGATAAAAGCAGATAAATTAATTATTTATTTAGATGATATAATGATAGCTACAAAAAATTTTGAGGAACATTTTGCCATTTTAAAAGAAGTTTTCAAAAGATTAGTTGAAAATAAACTCGAGTTACGGTTGGACAAATGTGAATTTTTGCAAACTGAGGTAAAATATTTAGGCTATATTGTAACAGGTGATGGTATAAAGGCAGATGAGAAGGGCTTGTTGGCCATACAAAATTATCCAGTACCACTAAAACCTCATTCAGTTCAAAGTTTTTTAGGCCTATGTTCATATTTTCGACGATTTATAAAAAATTTTTCAATTTTAGCAAAACCGTTGTATGATTTGATTAAAAAGAACAACAAATTTAATTTCGGTGTAAGTGAGTTAGAAGCTTTTGAAATTTTAAAAAAGAAATTGGTGGAAGCACCAATACTTGCGTTGTATGATCCAAAAGATGAAACCGAATTGCATTGCGATGCGAGTTCAATAGGATTAGGTGCAATACTTATGCAAAGGAAACAAGATGGAAAATTACATCCTGTGTTTTATTTTTCAAAAAGAACTACCGAAGTCGAGTCGAAATACCATAGTTTCGAGCTTGAAACATTGGCTATAATAAATGCTTTAAAACGTTTTCGTGTTTATCTTCAAGGCAAAAAGTTTAAGATTATAACAGATTGTAATTCGTTGACGTTAACTTTAAGTAAAAAGGAACTGAATCCTAGGATTGCACGGTGGGCATTAGAACTGCAAAATTTTGATTATATACTGGAACATAGAGCAGGTGCCCGGATGCAACATGTTGATGCATTGAGTAGATGTACAAATATTATGGTTATAGAAACGAATACATTTGAACAGAATTTAGTTATATGTCAGGGAAAAGACGAAAAATTAAGAAAATTGTGTGAAGAATTGCAAAAATCAGAACATTCTTTGTACGAAATGAGAAATGGAGTATTGTATAAAAAGAAAAATGATGGTGTCATTTTGTTTTATGTTCCTGAGGATATGGAAGCACACGTTTTATATAAATATCATGACGAAATGGGTCATGTGGGGATAGATAAGGTAATAAATTTAATATCAAAAAGTTATTGGTTTCCGAAAATTAGAGAAAAGGTAGAAAATCATATTAAAAATTGTCTTAAGTGTATCGTATACTCGTCTAAGTCTGGAAAAACGGAGGGATTTATACACAACATTCCTAAAGAAAATGCTCCGTTCGGTGTTGTTCATGTTGATCATTACGGACCGATAGATAATTCACGATCATTGAAGCATATTTTAGTTGTTGTCGATGCATACAGTAAATTCGTTAGATTATATCCGGCTAAAACAACAAGCTCCAAGGAAGCAATTCAAGCGTTGACCGATTATTTTCGATCTTATAGTCGTCCAAGGTGCATAATATCAGATAGGGGGAGTTGCTTTACATCAAATGAGTTTAAACAGTTTTTAGAAGTAAATAACGTTAAACATATAAAGATAGCTACAGGATCACCACAGGCAAATGGCCAAGTGGAACGAATTAATAGAAGTTTAGGTCCAATGATAGCGAAGTTAGTCAAGCCAGAAGAAAATCTCCATTGGGATAAAGTAGTAGAAACTGTAGAATATATATTTAATAATACACAGCATAGAACTATAAACGAATACCCGAGTGTCATGCTTTTTGGAACTCAGCAAAGAGGGAAAAATATAGATTTGTTGAAAGAAAGTTTAGTAGAAGTTGAACAAAGTATAGAAACAAAAGATAGAAAAGAAGTGCGGAAAGCCGCTGAGATAAAACAGGAACAGTTGCAGTCATACAATAAGAAATATGTAGACGGAAAGCGAAAAAAACCTATTGAATTTGTAGAAGGTGACTATGTTATGGTGCACAATTTTGACTCGTATACTGGCATATCTAAGAAACTCATTCCAAAATTTAAAGGACCTTACAAAGTAACTAAAGTTTTACGTAATGACCGATACTTATTGCAAGATGTTGAAAATTTTCAACAGTCGCGAATACCGTATACGGGTGTGTGGGCTATTGGAAATATACGACCATGGTTCAAAGGACGTGATGGTTCTCTAAATAAATTAACAGGAGATCAGGAGATCTCATAGTCAGGATAGCCGAATTGTAGTAGTAAGTTATTATGTTGTCTTAAGCATATGAATACCCCTATTGTTTAGCACTATTTCCTTAAGTATCTTGTTGTATGTATTCTTTATTATAAAACCATGTAATATAAGTTTAAATCACAAATGTGAAACCCTGTAAATAGTAGTTAAGAAAATATTGTTATGCAACCGAGCGTCAGAAAATAAAGCTTGGGTAGTAACTTGAAAAGAAAAGACAGAATAAAAGCAAGCGTCAAGAAGTTTGGTCGTGTTTCACTGCGTACTATATAGCTAATTTTACTTTTGTAGCTTCGACAGAAGCCTAATTATATAGTTTTCAATTTTGGGGTTGTATGGTAGGTGGGCGTGTTCGTTAGTGGATAACGCCCATTTTTCGAACACGCAAGTTTTGACTTAAAATGAATAAATACATAATTTAATTTATGTAGTTTCGACACAAGCCTCTTTATATAGTTTTTAATTTTAGGGTTGTATGGAAGGTGGGCATGTTAGTGAGTGGATGACGCCCATTTTTCTAACAGTTTTCTAACACACCAGTTTTGACATTTCTTACACAAGTACCTTAAATTCGGTTTTGTAGCTTAAATATTTGCTTCTTTATTGAGTTTTCATTATTGGGGTTGTATGGAGGCGTGGTTTCATTCGATTTAGCCCATTCTCGAACTTGAGTTTTTTTTTAAGAAAAAAATTGTTGGTTTCAATTTTAACTTTTATACTTTTTTCCATTCAAGATTCTTTATAACCTGATATTTTAATTTCAGGCCAATTTACGGTATTACTGCAATTGAAACCAATTTTTGGAAGAAAGAACAAATTATATAAATTAATTCTACAATTTTTTGAAATTTTATTGAACCCTTTTTTCATAAGAAAGCTGAGAAATCGATTGTGAAGTCATATTTTGATTTGAAATGATGTTATGAATAAAATAATAGGAAATGAAACTATAAAGTAGTTTGTAATGGTTCGCTTGCACTTCTTTTCTGAAAGTATCAGTAATATTTGCACATATTTGTATTAAATATCATGACATTAATTAAACTTATTGAAAATACGGGACACACCGTGTCGGAAATATGGATATAAGAAGCAAATTGCGAGACGTCCCTTGAAATACGGGAGATATTGCAACACTAATGAGCCTGTCTGTCATTCATCAAAATAAGTGTGTTTGCAACTTACGACTTCTTATGCTGCACAGTGTGTCCAAATCGCCAAAAACTGCTTTGAAGTAAACGCTTCATTGGATTTAGACCAAATTTGGTACGTAGGGACTTCTGAGATAGTTTATTTAACATTTTTCAAAAAAGTATAAAATTCAAAATGAAGTATACAGGGACTGTGCTTTTTTTTCTAAAAAATAATATATTTAAATGGAATTTTTAATTTTGGTTTTATAAATAAGCAAATAATAAGGATTTAATTTTGATTTTGAAAATTTACATTTTCACGACCATAGTTGCTTTTGAGCAACTTCTCACTTTTTATTGATTTTCACCGAATATTTAAGAAAACTAAAGTAAATTCAAAATCAAAATGCGAAGGTACGTTATTTAATTTAAGCTATTATTTAAGAAATATGGGAAAAATATAAATGTTCCTATGTTCCTTAATGCTCTTTTTCAGCATCTCTTTGGAGAACACACAGACGCATAGTGTAACAATCCCTTATAGCGAGCGACTAAAAAAAAAAAGAAGTTACCGTTGAATCATGAAACTTTAAGGAAATATATTTTTTGATAAGAGCAGAGTTATCAGAAAAGTATGATCAAATCGGCCAACTAATACACCCACCTCTCATATATTGTCAAATCGGCAAACTGGTATATTTTCCCAAAACAGCATCCCAGAGCAATATAATTTGGGACACCTAGTTATTTTATAGAAAAAATTGTTGGTGTGAAAAGGAACC
Organism: Tetanocera ferruginea; assembly: GCA_958299015.1. Classification (NCBI taxonomy): domain Eukaryota; kingdom Metazoa; phylum Arthropoda; class Insecta; order Diptera; family Sciomyzidae; genus Tetanocera; species Tetanocera ferruginea. The sequence continues at coordinate 61,221,342 of OY282640.1, read as the reverse complement.
AAATCGGTCAACTTATTCACCCACCTCATGACCGAAATCGGTTATTTGGTTTCTTTCAATAAAAAAAGGTACCAAGAGCAATGCAATTTGGTGCACCTAATTATTTTAAAGGAACAACTAGTAGTTGCGCAAGAGAACCAATTCGGCCAACTAACACACTTACCTCTTACATAACCGAAATCGGTAAACTGGTATATTTTGCCAAAAAATCATTTCAGAATAATGTTATTTTTAGTACACCTTATTCTTTTATGGGAACAGCTAGTTGAAAAGGAACCAAATCGGATGAAAATTAAAAATAAGTCAATTTAACACTTGAAATTTTATATTTAAAACCCTTCCAAATTTTTTCATTTTAATTCTCATTTTATTGTTTTCTATTTTGTAGTTCCCCAAGCAATATTTCTTTCAATATTTGAAATAGAGCCAGAATTGAAAAGAAAATGTTATTGGAACAAAAACCTCCAACGAAAATGTATTTTCAATGAAAAAATTTATTTCGAGGAGTTTTACATATCTTTATTAAGACAGCAAAAAGAGTAAAATGTAGCAAGAAATTATTAAGAGTTATAAAATTAGAATCTTTGCCGAATAAAATTCATTAAAATATTTGTTTGATCTCACTTGAATGCAACTATGACCTTACTTTTTCAGAAACACAAGATTTTTATATTTTTTCACATAACTTGTAAAAATTAATCCATAATTTTTTTAAAACTATCTTTTTGAAGTGATTAAGTATATATCTGCTGCTTGTTTCTGAAATTGGATTTTTATTTTTTATTTAATTTATTTTTTTTAAATATTCAATGTAGTTTTTATTTTATAGCTGTTTAAACGTTTGCTCTAACTGGAACTATTTGGAGCACACACTTCTCAATCGTGTTAATAACAAGCTCAGTACAGAGAGATGAAGCAAGTTAGAAGCAAAATTATAACGGTACTTTGTAGTTAAGAATAAGCCAAAAACCAACCATCTGCTATGTATTTGCATTTTTGGCTTTTCATCACTCTCCCAGTGTAGCGTACACACTGTGCGCTCTAAGATTCTTCTAAACCGGAATTGAAGATTCTATATTCTTGATCAGCGTCACCTAGTGAGTCGAGCTATCCATGCCCGTCCGTCCGTCCGTCCATCTGTGTGTTGTCCGTTAACACAGGATATGAAGCAGGAGTTGGGATAATTGAATGAAATTCGGTACACATGGTCACATGGGCCCAAGGATCTGCACTATTGCACTAATATTTTTGGAATCTGTTCACGGACACGCCTACCTCCCATACAACGCAAAAATTTAAAACTGCATAAATAAGCTCATAATTAACATACAACAATAAAAATTGGTATATCTTATATATATTTGGCGTATCTTTTCAAACATGAATTACACAAATTATTGAATACTCTATTCTTAATTTCTTTCAACCATATGAAAAATTAAGTATTTAAGTACGCAAATATAAAAAAACAAATTTTATTATTCAAGCACATACGACCACAAAAAAGATAAACTCATAAGCGAAAAGTGAAAAAGTGTTTCCTGTTAAGAATTAATTAAGAAAATGCAGATACGTCAGTTGGTCTGCCGATACAGTTTATTTTATTTAAAAAAAGTCAATACTTTTAAGAAAAAAAATAAATACATCACCCATTCCATTTTCAGCTAATAAAAACTGTTCCATCTTTTGATCAAAATGTGATTTTTAAGAAATTAAAGCATAAATTAAAGTGTTATTCTCTAACCTGGAGCTCAATTTGTTGCATATAAAACCTGCAGTTGAGAAGAACCTCAACACTTACTTGTTGGTTGGATTTTTGATAAAAAATTAAATACTTTCTGAAGGTAAAAACAAAAAGGTACATTTTTTTACCAAAACTACAGATAAGTTGTGTTTTTTTTCTATTATGAAACATTTGCGAAGTGCTAGTTAAAACTTGATGCAATTTTTCCTTATCTACCTCAACTACATCGTCGTTAGTATTATTTATATCCCTTTTGCAATAAGGCTCATTTTCAACGTTTAGGAGGATGTTCTCGAGCTCTTTTCTAAAAGAGGTAATACTAGGAGCTTAAGAAAAGTTATATTTAAGATCATACATATTATTTGGAGTAAGCATTTCACAGAAGTGTTCTCCGTTGCTTTAACTTTTCAACGAGTATATTAAATAAGTGATTGCTCAAAGAAGATTTCTTCCCTTTTTTTTGCAGCATAAAATTCAAAGCGACGTCACAACATTTGACGTGGCGAGTACATAAGTTAACTTTGACTGGGTGAAGAACACATGCAACTTCTTTAATCAAACTCATGATCAAGCAAAAAATTAATTTGAAGATCAATGGTGTCCCTTTTCATACTGTTTTTAAGAAAAATAAATCTCTCCAACATGGCTAGCATGCTATTCCATCTTGCCATTTCATCTTATATAAGCTTCAACTCTTTTTTGTGCTCAAATTTAACATGACGTTTATGACAACTATGACAACTATTTACTCAAAACAGTGTTACAAACTCGTAAAGCGCTGCCAATGTAACAAATAAACTCAAATAAAAATCAAATAAGATCCTCAAAATGGAAATATTTTCGATAACAGTTTGAAGAATTTTATTAGCTATTAAAAAAATTGTTTTCGACAGTCCCGCGATTTAAATCGACTAATGCCGGGATTTTCGGGACTCAAAAAAGATCGGGATCCCGACATCCCTACATTATAATGACAAAAGTTGAAAGTCAACTTGTTGCTAAATTTATATTTCAAGTCATTGGCTTTAATATAAAATTAGAATTTATTTCTTGATCCAAAGGATTAATTATGAAAATTTGTTAAATTTTGTCCTAAATAGTACATTTTTAATAAAAAAAAAAACAACAGCATTATTGCATATTTTTGAAAAATTTATTTCTTCACATGATGTACTTTTTACAGTAAGTGATTCAAAATTTTAATTAAATTAAATTAATTATAAATTTTTATTAGACCAATACAGTAAGATAATAGCAATAAGATATAACATAACATACATCGAAATGCGGTGTACATAAGTAGTTATTTTTTTTATAAAAAGTAACTATTCTTTATAATTTATATTCTAGATAAAAAAACGTTAAACTTGTGTTTTCTAAGCAATATAAATAATTAAATTTTTGATTTCATCTCGACAAAGGATTGCTGTGCACTTTTTAAACATTACAACAAACATTTCTAGAAAACTTATTATAAATTAACCTTTAAACAAAATAATGTCAAAAATTCATTTAAAAAATGATCAATTTGAAATCATATAAAAAAACTATTTTTTAAAGGAGGTCCACATAATTTCAAAATTTATTTGTTGATCTTTCTTTTAGATCATCATATAAAGAATACTCGAAAGCGAATTAATAGTTCTGTTTCAGTACTCACTACAAGTAACTTGAAGTTACTCTACTTTTTGACAAATTTTCTCATTTTGACAGAAAAATGAAAAATGAAAATTAAATACTTTCTATTACTCGAACATAATTGAAGCGAGTACGAAAATAGACCTAATATAAAAAGTGTGTTACAATGCTTTGGTCTTAGGAGACGACTTACCAAAAAACATAAAAGCTGTGTATTTTCTATTAATAGAAGACTAATATTAAGGAAATTGGATCTCCGACCAATTAATTTTTTTTGTATTTCTTATACTGTGTCGAAAATTGAATGATAATATTAAAATTGGGATAAAGGGAACGTCCCTTGTTATTAGAATTATTTTAAGGAGCTGTCTGAAATTACGTTTTAACTAAAGGCGAATTTATATTGTCAATAAAAATCTTTGATGAGAATAACTGTGAAAATGTAGGTATGTATTTCTTTTATGGTGTGGAAATATGTCTTTGTTTATACCCTAAACCTTAAAGGTCAGGGTACCTTTATTAATTTTGTGCAAACGTTTTTAACACCGAGAAATAAGCGAGTCCGGTATAGTAAAGTATATATATTCTTGATCAGCGTCACCTCGTGAGTTGACCTCTTTTTTTCCGTCCGTCTGTGTGTTGTCCCTAAGCATAGGATAAGAAGAAGGAGTTGCACTTTTGATAATTTTTTGAATCCGTTTACGGACACGCCTACCCCCCATACAACCAAAAAATTTAAATCACTGTATTGAGGGTTTTATTAAAGCTACAGAAATTAAATTTAACCTTTAAGTATGGACGTGGAGTCTCAGAGGCCTCTACATATTTGCGATTTCCGAGAATCATATGGAAATGATTCATGTTTATGTTTCATTAAAATTAGAAAATAAAAAATTATTGTTTGCTTATATTTATATATATAATAACAATAAAAATTGTTATTTCTTTCAGCTGCCATTTTTCTCCATTTAGGCTTGCTTTACATCATCAGGCTTTAAATTAGATTTGAGTTGTTTTTTTTTTTAGCATAATATTTCCTGAATCTAATACGAGATTTTTCGCGCAGCACTTCGAGCTGTTCAAAAGTGAGGACTCTTCTGCTCTCTTTGGCCATTCTAGATTTTCTAGAATGCGGGCTTAGATCTGATTTCTTCGGTCTGCATCTTTGGAACTTTCCTAAAAATCAATATAAAAGAAAGGAATCGTTAAATTAATTCTTACACGTCATCGTATTAAGTCCAAAAAGATGTAACAAAGATTTTTAATTTCTTTAACAAACGAAATTAAAAGGAAACAATTGTTTTTCAATCCGATATATACAAATAGTATGTCTAGAAAAAGTTTACGCATTGCAAATAAATTCGATTTTTCAACTTATTTACCAAAAAACCACTACTTTTTCATTTTAAACAAAATGTTCTGTTATCAACCATTGTTATTTACCATTTTACCATTAGCGGTATTCACGATCTGGAGTTTTTGGAGTATTTTTAGTAAATTAAAAATTTATTATTTATAGTATTTGGAATATGTACATTAGAGCGTATCAGCAAAACTAACCTATTTTTGACCCCGCCTCAATCGTTAGATATTTGAAAGACATTTTCGAAAAAAATATTTTTTTTTTTTTTAAAGTGGTCCCTATGGTGCTATTTTGGTTTTTTCGTTATATCTTCGGTGTTTCTTGTTCGATCCGGAAGATTTTATATCTATGTGTTTGTTGGTGTTATACAAATATTTTCTTATGTTTTTTTTACCTCAAATGTTTTTTTTTTCTACTGATTACACAATCGATCTTCGTTCCTACCATATTATCCTGCTTCAAAAAGTCCAACAAATTAAAGCTTTGAAAAAATCATTATAACCATGGGAAGAAGTGAAATCGAAAAAATGGATTTTAGAAGCACTTCCGACCTATTTTGCAATGAATAACACTTTGGATCATAAAAAAATTTTTTTTGAATTTTCGAAATCTTTTCGGGATTCAAGGTGGCGGTAACGCTCGCAACTGTAAGTTTCGCGAAAATGTGCCCCAATCGATTTTCGTCAGTGACTGCTGTGGCCGACTTATGTACTTTTTGAACGAAACGCTCCGTGTTTTGCGAGTGGCAAAGATAATCTGTCGAAAATAAAACGTGATACAAACGGATTAAATTATGACGTCAACATAACATCATTCAATTATTAAACTAATGTTTTCTGTGGTGCTCACCTGGAATTTTAATGATTTCGTCTGAATACTGTAGATCAGACAGTTGGTCTTGCTTGTAAAACTGGAGACATGGCGGCTCAGTGATCTGAACTCTTGACCAGTCGATCATTTCAGTGTAAGTTGTGCTGCTATAGTTGATGTGGGGTTGGTGGTTGGGACCACGAAATTGCCGAATTTGGCTTCGATTGTGGGTTCTCGCCACTATTGGTATTTTTGCGCCATGCCACAATCTTCTGAAACTTCGTCATATATATTTTCTGTGAATGCACTGCGTTTGACTTTTTAATTATGCTGAAGAAACAACGCGTATTCCACCACATTTCGTTTTGTTGGTAATTTTGTTCTGTCAAAGTCGCGCTAACGGAAATGTATTTTGTTTAAATTAAGTATTTTTGCACGTTTCATGCGAACTAAAGCTCGATTTTATTGATCACTGAAAAATACCGATTTACTTTTTGATATGAAGTGACTGTTACAGCCACCTTAAATCCGAATTCTTAAATCTTAAATCCAAATTTCCGATTTAGAAAATTAAAAAAAATGTATTATGATCCAAAATGTTATTCTTTGCAAAATAGGTCGGAAGTGCTCCTAAAATCCATTTTTTTGATTTCACTTCTTCCCATGGTTATAATGATTTTTTCAAAGCTTTAATTTGTTGGACTTTTTGGAGCAGGATAAGATGGTAGGAAACGAAGATCGATTGTGTAATCAGTAGAAAAAAAAACATTTGAGGTTAAAAAAACTTAAGAAAATATTTGGATAACACCAACAAACACACAGATATAAAATCTTCCGGATCGAACAAGAAACACCGAAGATATAACGAAAAAACCAAAATAGCACCATAGGGCCCACTTTAAAAAAAAAAAAAATATTTTTTTCGAAAATGTCTTTCAAATATCTAATGATTGAGGCGGGGTCAAAATAGGTATATTTTTCTGCCATACAAGGTGATACGGTCTAATGTACATGTTTTGTTTTTTTAAAATTGTCAAATTTACTAAAAATATCAAACTTATCAAAAATACAGAATACAAGACCATAAACTAGAGATCGTGAATACCGCTATTGTATTTATGAAGAGGTCATAAAAGCAAAATAAAAATTCAACGCAAATTACACGAAATAGGCAACAAAACCAACCAATGTTTAGTTTTGTTAGTGTCAAGAAACTCAAGTGTCAACAAATATTTTTATTTTATATTCAGAGGGTAGATTCTGTAACTGTGGAAAACGCAGTATACACGATATTTTATGCAAATCTGAAGTGCAAATCTGAAACTGATTGTGAAATATGTCAGCATGGAGCAAAAAGAGTTCCTTATTTAATTTATGGATAATATGTAGCATTTTTTAAGATAAGTAGTTTATTTTTTACATAGACTGTCTTTTTGATTTCAATTTAAATTTGCAGATTAATTAATATTTTATATATATATGTATAAAGCAATGGGAAAACGATAAAACTCAATAAATCGTTCATTGCTATCATTGCTATCGTTCACATCAAAAGGATTGATTGAGTACAAAATGTTCTTCTCAAAATTAAATCCTTTTAAAAGGAACAAAACAAAGATGTACAATTTGATAAGTTAAATTTATAACTAAACTAGCGGATGTAACCCGGTGTTACTCGGGGTTGTGCCTCGAACATAGAAAAAAGACAAAGTTTTAAAAGTTTTCATAGCATGCATTAAATATGCATTTTTATCTAAAAAAAAATTCCAATTTTAAAAAATACTTTTGGCATCGATTCGATTTTTGGATTGTCTTCGTTCAACTTCGGTTTTGGTCGATACAGTTCGTTTGATTTTTGTTCATCTTTAAATAACTTCTGCTCATATTCGTTAAACTTATTTTTATTCGCTAGTCTTTGGTTCTTGACTTAGTTTGCCTTCGGCCCATTCCTTGATTTTTGTTGAAAGAACTTTTAAAAGCATAGAGTATATATCAGTAACAGATACAAGTGCTTACCAAGTTTCATCAAAATCGGTTCATCCGTTTTGACGTGAATGAGCTAGACATAGTTGATTAAATAAGGCGCCCTCTCACGGAAGTTTTCTGAAATTTAAATAGCCTCAATTTTGTTGCAGGGTCAGGTTATTTAACGTACCAAATTTTAGTAAAATCGGTCAAGTCATTTAGGAGCTATTGAGTCTTATCAATGCACTACTTAAAGCGCCCTCTTGCGGAAGTCTTTGGAATTTTTATAACCTATGTTTTATCTTGGGCGCAGTTGAACCTTCATACAAAATTTTATTGAAATCGGTCCAGGCGTTTAGAAGTTATTATGACTTTAAAACGCACTCAAGTCTTTGGAATTTTGTACTGCCTACTGCTATACTGCCACGCCCGCATATTTCCACCCATTTTTTTAACATATGTTTTATCTTGGGTGTAGTTAAACCTTCATACCAAATTTCATTACAATCGGTACAGGAGTTTAGGAGTTATTGAGTCTTAAAAATGCAATACGTAAAGTGCTCTCTTGCAGAAGTTTTTGGAATTTTTTATATTTTATCTTGGGTATAGTTGAACGTTAATATCAAATTTGATTGAAATCGGTTCAGGCGTTTAGGAGTTACTGCATCTTAAAAATTCAGTAATTAAAGCTGCCTCTTGCGGAAGTTTTTGGAATTTTTAATAGCATATCGCACACTAAATACAAAACAGTCACAACTCAAAAAACATGACTTTTCAGGAAAAGCGAAAAATAAAACTCTTTGGTTGAAACTGCAGAAGAAAAACAATTTTCATTTAACACAAAATCTTCATTCTTCCAGTTAATGATGAAAATAACGAAAAATATAGTCAGATATGTGTTTTACAAATTGATTTATAACAAAAATTCGATATAAAAAATTTTGAGTTGTGACTGTTTTGTATTAAGTGTGCGATATGTTTTATTTTGGGAGCACTTGAACCTTCATACCAAATTTCATGGAAATCGCTCCAGGCGTTTAGAAGTTATTTTAGAGTGCCACGCCCACATACTTTCGCCCATTTTTTTGCACCCCTATGTTCTTTATCTCTATCAAACGTACTCGGTGTCCGAATTTCAGCTCAATCGGATAAACGGTGCGCGAGCCTATACGGAACAGACAGATAGACAGAAAGACAAACATTTGATTTTATATATTAGATGTTATCTTGGGCGCAGTCGAACCTTCATACCGAATTTCATTGAAATCGTTCCAGGCGTTTAGGAGTGGGTGTATTCGGAAATGCAACAAAATGCGCAAACTGCTTTCGCAGTACAAGCAGAACGTTCAGAAATGTCGGAAAAAGTAATTTTTGTATCAAGCGTCACTCATCATTTGCATCAAAAAAATGTTTGCTGCGCATACTGCAAATCTTGATGCATTTCCGAACAGACCCTAGCTTTGGCTTGTCATAACTACTCGGTATTTGTTCGGACCCATCGGTTTTTGATGGGATTTAAGTTTTCTTCTTTCTTAACTTCTGCAGAAAGTGTTCTGGTTGAAAGTTTTGGTTTTGATAGATTCTCTTCAATATAACCGCTTTGCACCTTTAGTTAGCTTAGACTTGGGGCGACCACCATACTTCAATTCTAGTCTTCCCTCATTTTCAGCACGCTTTAAAAAATAATATATTGTCTTTCGTGTTACAGAAGAACATTTATGATAATTTATGCACACTCTTTTCTATTTGGCGATTGTAATATATCAGATTAACCACCTCAAAAGATAACCTTTTGTCTGGCATATTGAAAAATTCAAAAAATTAAGCTCAAAATAATTTTTTCAACTTTTGGTGCTCCCAAAACCAAAATGAATCACCAATTTATGGCTTGTTCAGACTGTGTGATCACGTAGTCATTATTGCTGTCAAAAACACTGCCATTCCTTACCATTCTAGTTCTGTTTCCGTATGCACTTCAAGTAAAGTTCGAGTAATACAGAGTTATTTGATTATCTGTCAAAATGAGAAAATTTGTCAAAAAGTACGGAAACGGTTTCAAGTTAGTTTCAAGCACAACAGCTGTTTTTTGAATAAAATAAATTTGTATTGCTTTGTTTTTTGTATTTAAAACACTTTCATAAGCATTCATTGTGGTTATTTTAACTATTTTCATTAATTTGCCAACCAATTGCATACATTTTTTCACAATACAATGCAAAAATTTAATTTTATCACTTTTACAATCAGCTTTTTGAAGCTTGATAATTGTGCTAGAAGAAATTTTTCAAATAAAGTTAGATTAATAGAGAGCAACAACGTGACATATTGCTCGGTCTTCTTCTCTTCCTACCATTCTATTCCGCTCTCTTTCTTCTTCGTGGTAGTGATTATGCTTGTGTTTGAGTAGAAGAAAAGAATTCGAATAAAGCCGAATAAAGGTGACGCTCTCTCTAAAAACACCGAACCGAGCAAAAAGGAACAGTTTGTTGAGGTTTTTTTTTCCATTCCCTGGTTACGACTCTTTGGATCTCAAAAGACGATTTATCAAAAAATATGAAAGCTATTTTCTTTCTATAAATAGTAGACTTATAGGTTAACGGAGTTCCAATTAAGTTTTATTTATTTTTTGTTTTGTTTATGTTGTATAAGGATTAGTGTCCGACCGAATATTCGGTTTCGGCCCTTTTGACCAGTTTCGGCTATTCGGTATCAATATGTATTTTGTTTCATTTTAAAAATGCAGACAATCTCTTATTTTTAGCTTATTTAACTTTAAATACTTAAATGTTCTTTAAAGTGGTATTAAAAATATTCTCTTTATTTATGATTTTAAAGTTGCACTTTAATATTCCAAGAATATTTATCGTATATATATAGGTTATTATAATGTGGACTCGAATTGTCTGTTCCGTGAACATATAACTCGTCACATAAAAACGTACATATATTTGGTACTATAGCGTACGTGATCGGATAAAACTAAACGCTATTCGATACTTTTTTCAGCGTTAAAAAATAAGCAAACGTATATGTTGCTCCAAAACGTTTAAGAGTAACATAATTTTCATTCGTACGGTTGCCGTTTCGTGCACGGATCTGACAATTCGCCCCAAAATTTTCGGTTTCGGCCGAATATTACATAAATGGCCGAAACCTTCAGTTTCGGTTTCGGCCGAATATTACATAAATGGCCGAATTTTGGTATCGGTTTCGGACAAAATTTTGGTTTCGGTCGGACACTAATAAGGATGTCGAGAAAAGTTTTTGCTGTTGGTGGTATAAAGATTTATCTTTTTATGAGTGCACCGCGCCGCGCATTGGGAAAAGCATGGCGGCAAATATGCTTGTATTGAGCAAAACAAAAAGTTTTTTCTTCGCGTTTAACAATCTGAAAATTTGATCGCTTTTAAAAACATATTTAAGCATACCATAGTTCCTAGACTTTTCGAAATATGGAGCCTTGAAAGAAGCACTTTTTTCCATTTGTTACAATGTACAAGTAAATTTTTCATGAACAGTATTGAAACCTGAGCAACTTTTGTTAAAACTTTGATTAACTTTTTCTTAGCCAGGGAAACTTTGAGGATTTGATTTTGTCTGATGTCAAATTATGTCCTGAATCTTTCATATTCAGGGATTTGAATTGATTAATGATGGCAGTCAAAAAAGAACGGCTATTTTTGTACTATAAATGGCGTTTTATTTATATTCTGGATGATTGTTGTAGGTAAGCAACTTTCCTTAAACATTCTAGCTCAAGCTAGAACCAAATTAAGATAATAAAGTTTTAGTCGATATCTTTACCTCCGGATTTAATCCTTTTAGTTGGGGTTTGCTCTCTACTGGTCTAAAGCAGTTTCACTTCAAAAAATTACACACTCAAACTTTGTTGATTAGTTCGTTAGGTCTGTTAGTTTGGACTCAAACCATTGTTTATGGTCAGTTATTTTAAAATTTATGAATTCGGTTTTACCCTCCGGTTGTACACCCCGTGTAATTCGCCGTATGTTGTATACGCGGATAAAGATGTTGCACTTCAAAGAAGATTATCTATCTTTAAATACTTGAATAATAAATTGAACAAAATTAAATTCATTCTCAATAAAGCATTGATAATTACTCTTTCCAACTTTAAATAATACTAGTAAACCTGTTGCCCGACAAAATTTGCACCAACTTCGCTTTGTTTAGGATTGACTTATTTTCATTAAAACATTATAGACGTTTAATATATGATAATGTATCCAAGAAGCTAATTTACTCAATAACGATATATTCAGTCTCAATAATGATATAAAAGATCACTATCTGAATGCTTTGACTTAAAACGTATGATCTGACACTAAATTCTTTAATGTAACTGTCAAAATACGAAGACGGACTTACCTTTATATTATTACTGAGACAAACATCATTACTATTCGAAAATATCGCAGCTTAACTTTGCAAGCTATAAACCATAACTAATTTTAATAAAAACGAAGTAAACAATAGATTTAGGACGCAAAATAACACTAAGATATAATTAAGAAATTAATTACAAATACTTACAGAACACCTACAACATCGATTTATAACCATTTCGATGAAAAAACGCCAATAAACTCTAAAAAAAATTTTTTTTTTGAAAACCGCTAAAATTTGACTGAGTTGTTTGTTCGGAAAGTTGAATGTTTGATTTTGGAACTGCATTTCAGATGCAGTCAATATCGGACAATTGATATTTGAGGAATGCATAAAACGTACACGTGGCAGAAGTGAAACTTCTTTAACAGCAAGAAATAAGAGAGATTTTAGTGTGAAAAAGAGAGAGAAAATATTTGAAAAGAAATTCAATCAATACGGAATGGAATAATAATCTGTTGATTCAATATTTGCATCCAGGGACCGTACCGGCTATGGTTTTTGTCAAAAGTGTCACATATTAACTTTTATCTGTTAATTTTTATTTTTTGCGACAAAAATAAAAGTTATTTTGTGCCGTATAGGTTTTTTGGGCAAAAATAACAGTTACTTTTGACTTATTTTATCGGTCAAAAATAACAGTCACTTTTGACTTTTATTTTAAAAAACAAACAAAAACAAATTGGCTCAGCCCTTGAAAGGACTTTGACCGAGCTTCTTATGATCAATTGTGTTGTGTGTGTTTTTAAATGTTTGCACACAATTGACCGAGAACTGGACCTACATGTTTTATGCCGACTCCGAACGGCTCATGTTCTCAAGAAGCTTTACATGGCATTATTTACTCTCTGAGGTTTGCCATTGTCTGCAGAGAGGTGGTGACCGATCAGAAAAATTTTTTATTGAAAAAACTTTTCGCCGCGGCTGGGGATCGAACCCGGGCTCAAAGCATGCTAAGCCATACACTGAACCTGCATGCCACGGTCACCACTTTTATTTTATTGGTCAAAAATAACAGTTATTTTTTGTCTTATATTTTTTCGGTCAAAAATATCAGGTAATTTATATTTGTTCAAGTCATTTTACCGGTGAGACATTTTACACGTGGTGTCAACAGTTCAATCTGTCAAGCGGCCTTTAAAAAAACACAAATTGCTTGATATTTTTGACCGAAAAAATTAAAGTCACTAAATAACTGCTCTTTTTGACCGATAAAATAAAAGTCAATAGTAACCTTTATTTTTCTTCGAAAAAATACAAGGCAAAAAAAAACAATTAAATTTTAACTTTTAAAGAATCTGTCTAAAATGTAAAAGGCACTTCATATTTGTGAGGCTGAGGACATTTGTAACATAATGGTATATTTGAAAAATTCCAACAATTTTTTGTTGTTTTAGTTCAGTTGTTGTTTTAGATGGTTTCGAATGTCTTCTCAACATTGTCACTTTTTGAATGCTAGATTGCATTTGCATAGTGCTCGTTGAATGAGCCTCCGGGAGTAGAGGCAAATCTTGTTGATTATTACCTCCTGCTGATCATAATAATTGCTATGCTGAGTGAGGCCCTCGTAAAGCAGCGAACGTTGATTGTTGAGTGTATCAACTTGGTTGGCTATGAAATTTTTATGTTGGCTGAGTTAAAAAATACATTTTTACAAAGCATCAGTCTGTTTTTCTAGGGATTGGTTCTTTGTAGATTCACCAAAATACACTGAAGCTTCGTTAAAAATTCATTTTGGAACTTAGCCGATGTTACAATCACCTTACCTTCATCATTAGTTGCAGACCCAGCTGCGGTTGCATTCTTAAGAGCTCTAATTCGCTCTTTATATTCGCTCACGAACGCGTTCTGTTCCTGTTTTAGCTATTTTTCTTAGCTTTGAGAAGTTTTTTGGTTGGCAAAAACTATTCTCGGCAGTCTTAAATATTGCACTTTTATTAACACTTTTTGCTTTTATTATTATATTGAATTAACTTTTTTTGCATGTTGTCAATCATCTGTCCAATTTTTGATCACAACCAACGAACCAAATTAAGCTTTAAGCTCATTATGCAGCGAACAGGTAGTAGAATTTTTCACGCTGGATGTATCTCTATGACTAAATATTTTCGTTTGAAGCTTAAAGAAATAAATTTTCCGTGCATACTTTTCGGATGAAAATTAATGTTACGGACAGAATGTTACGCGTTCAGTTTTAATTACATTTTGTTTGCCTGTTATCATGAGCCTGTGGCGTAAAGGTATAGATTCCGACTCTTGAGCAACGATGGTCAGAGTTCAATTTTCGCTAGCGGCTTTCCTTTTTTGTAAATTTTCACATGAATTGAAAACGTTAGCGTAGCGTCACGAATAAGAGACCTTGAAATTTCACTCGCCGCCAAAGAAGTTTCACTTCAAAAAGCATATCTAAACCCGTTAGTGACCAATGCTAGGCATATTTTGGACACCAAGGGGTAAAGTCGAAATCTCTAGTGATTACCATCATCAATAAAACCATTGAAATCTGCTTACAAAATTTAGTCAACCGAGTTTGGTGGAATAATGCGTAAGGTTCATTTTACCTTATTAATCAACTAATGGGCTAAGAGAATGGACGTCTATTCTGTCGTCCTAAGGCAGAAAGTCTAAAAACCAAATTTCAAAAATTGAGATAAGGGCAGACGCGGAAACTTGAATAAGTTTTTGATTTTTTAATTAAACTAAAAAGACACATTTTCAACTGCAAATGACTGAAAAACGTAAAGCAAAGATAACAAGATAGGAAACTTCATTGGGGAATCCGAAATTACCAAAAAGTAAACACACGTATGAGAAAAATTTGTTCACCTCGAAAGTGAGGTGAATATGCCAGTTACTTATTTTAATCTTAACCCTTCCAACACATTTTATACTGATTGACTTCATAAGGACAACAAAAATCTGTAAAGTGCACTAAATATTGTCAAATATTGTAAAAATATTTACTGCTGTAGTTTAACTTCATGTTAAATTAAATTCTATTCATGAGAAACCATATTGTTTTCTTTCGAAAAGTACAACATGATTAGATGAAGTGTAAAGGTTAATAATGTCAGCTGTTGAATTTATGAATGAAATAAATTCTTTCCATTCTGTTGTCAATTGTAGTGTTGCCAATTTATCTTTTTTCGGGCTATAGCTTTTATCATGAAAAAATAACGTAACTGCGACCACATGTGCAAGAAATAATAGTTAATGACAGTGAAGGTTTTGGTCGGTTTTGTTTTTGGATATGTACATATATAAAAAAATAATAATAAGACCAACATTACTGGGAAATTTGTGGCGTATTTTTAAAATTCATATGTGGGAAAAATAGAATTTTTGTGGTAATTTGGTTGGCAACTATAACTAAACGCGAAATCATTTGTATAGATATTAATTTGATCAAAAATTCATGCGAAAAATATTTTGCAAAAAATATATATATATTTTTTTTTATATGTATTAAAAAATTGAAATCATTTGTATAGGTATTAATTTGATCAATTTGGTTTTATTTTGGAAAAACTATTTTCAGAATTTCGAGCACTCACTTATATAGAGCGGTACAACAATTCTCTCTGTAAGCCCTTACAAAAATTATATTTTTCATTTCTCTCTTTAACAATAGACTTTAAAGTTTAAACTTATTATGAATGCAATCAGCCAACTGTTTCGAATATCATCTTCTTTATGTCCTTTAGCACATTTTAAGAATCTGACTGGTGTTGGTTGTCAACAGTGCTCAGTAGTTACTGCAGAATATGGTATAAAAATCTTATTTCTATCAGAACACCGCTTTTTCTCCAATCTCCATTTAGGTTTATATTAAATCATCAGGCTTACTATTAGATTTTAATAGTTTTTTAGCTCTAGACTTACGAACTTTTTCGCGCATCACTTCGAGCTGTTCAATGCTGAGGTTTCTTCTGACCATTCTTTGATATTTAGCACCTTTCGTCAATCTGCTAAGATTTGATTTTGTCTTTGGGTAGATTCCTTAAAAATAATATAAAATTAAATATAAAAGTAAGTATTTTATAAACGAAAATCAAAAGAAAAAAACTTTTCAATCTGAAATACACTTGATCCTGTTTTAAAGCGATTCTGCACTGTCGGCAAAACCAAATGTTTTTTAAGCATAATTTATATATTTGTACTGGAACTTTAAACCAATCTGCCGTGTTCCGAATTCCGAGTCGAATGTGTGATAAAATCGTAAGTACATTCCGAATTGGTTTTGAGGAGGTGTTCTGCATTCCGATCGGAAATGCTAAGTTCGAAACAAAATTAAATCCTATTCGAACTTGCTGTCAAGATCAGCGTTTAGTTTTTTTGTGAAAATATTTTTAAACTTTGGTGTGAAAAGTGTAGCAAATGTTTAAAAATGTTTCAAATTCGTGTAATACTTTTTAGTGATTTCGATTTTATTAGTACTAACTTTGTTAGAGATAGGAAACCATTCAGAGGAGAAAATTGACCCTTAGAAAGGTTTTCCGCAGGAACATTTTCTTCTTTAGATGGTGGACAAAATTACACCAAACTAAATTGAAGACAGGCCGAAATTCCTGATCCTGAGATTGATCTAGAGTTGCACGAAGTGGTACTAACTTTGTTAGAGATAGGAAACCATTCAGAGGAGAAAATTGACCCTTAGAAAGGTTTTCCGCAGGAACACTTTCTTCTTTAGATGGTGGACAAAATTACACCAAACTAAATTGAAGATCCTGAGATTGATCTAGAGTTACACGAAGTGGTGAAGACTAATATCCTCCACGGACCATGCGGACATCTCAATCCTTCTTCGGTTTGCATGTTTGACAATGAGTGCACAAAACGCTATCCAGTTGCATTTATTTGCGAAACTCACACTGGAAACGATGAACATCCACTCTATCGGCGTCGCTCACCAATGGTAGAACATTCATCACTCAATTGAAAGGAGCAGTTTCGTGCGATCGATAAAGTATGTATGCAAATACGTCACCAAAAGAAGCGATATGGCGGTAATTGGCGTTGAACGAGATGAAATCAGCAAGTTTCAAATGGGCCTATACGTGAACTGGAACAATGTACTCTGGAGAATATTTTCATTTGCCATTCATGAACGTCATCCGACTGTTGTGCATCTGGCAGTTCATTCGGAGAACGACCAAAGAGTGTATTTCAACACAGAGAATGCAGCACAGCGAGTGGAAAGACCAACAGCAACAACATAAATTTTTTCAACTTGCGCCAGTGATCCGTTTGTGAGAACATGGCTTTACTCGGAGATACCTCGATAGTACACATAGCAATGCATCGTTAAAGAAATGGTTAAGCAGAGAGCAAGGCTAACCAGTAGATGAATATCCTGGTGTTTTTTCAACTGATTCATTCGGACGAATTTACACAATTCGGCCAAAGAACGACGATTGTTTCTACCTTCGGTTGCTTTTGCTTAATGTGCGCGGTTCAACTTTACTTGAGTCGTTGATTCTGCAATTTTTCGAGAAGCATGTCAAAAGTTACAGAACACGACAATCACTGGAATCAAACTTTAGACGATGCAATTGCTTCTTCGTCGGCTAATAAAGTTCGTGCATTTTTCGCTATGATCATTTCAACATCTCGGCCTTCAAACCCACGTCAATTATGGGATACGCAAAAGAATGACATCGCAGAAGACATTTTGTATCACTTACGAGTCGCGACAGGGTATTTCGAATTACAAATAAACGATGACATCTACGATGAAGCGTTAGTGCTAATTGAAGATTTGTGTTTGCTTATGAGGTGACCGTGGCATGCAGGTTAAGTGTGTGGCTTAGCATGCTCGGAGCCCGGGTTCGGCAACACTGTTGGAAGATGAAAAAACGGCACATTCAGCACTGAAGCTTCCGTTAAACCTGCAAATAAACGAAAATCCTGTTTGTGTTGAAATGTTGTAAATTGATAATATGGGATGAGTGCATGATAGCACACAAACGATCATTAGAAGCACTCGATCGAACATTGATAGATTTGCCAACAATAATCGTTGCTTTGGTGGCGTATTGATTCTGTTGGCAAGCGACTTTCAACAAGCTCTTCCCATGATTCCAAATTCAATAGCGGCGAATGAACTAAACGCATGTCTTAAGTCATCGTATTTGTGGCGATAAGTCAAAACTATTCCATTGTGTTCGAATGTGGGAGTGTTCCTGCAACATGATACAACCGCAGAAATTTCCCCAAAAGAACTGAAGAGAATTGGACATGAACAAATCCGGTACATACTATGATTCCACTTATCATTTGCTAATTAATTCACTTCCACAAAAGATGATCTCATCAACAATGTATATCCGAACATTGGTCAAAATTATTGTAACTACGATTGGTTGAGTGTCCGTGGAATTTTAACAACAAAGAATATTGATATCAATGACTTTGTTTGGACGATTCAAAATCAAATTCCGGGAGAAATGCGGTCATACAAATCGATCGATTGCGTAGAAACAAAGGCGAAGTCGTCAATTAGCCAGCAGAATTTTTAAGCTCTTTCGATTTGCATGTCATGCGATCTCATCATTTGCGTCTTAAAGGGTCTTTCAAAAGAGAATAATACCTAATTCCGCGAATTTTTTTACTTCAACCGATATGCCGTTCCAGTTCAAATGCATTCAGTTACCAGTGAAACTTGCATTTGCGATGACGATAAATCTGGAAAGGTCATACTTTTCACACGACCAGCTATATGTGACGTATTCTCGAGTAGGGAAACCATTATCATTATTCATTTACGCTCCGGAGCAGAAAACAGGAAATGTTGTGTATCATGACGCCTTAAATTGAATAAAATTATTTTTCCATTTTTTTTTTTTTTTGTTGCAATTCAATTAATCGAAATAGAATTTAAATAGAAGTCAATGAAATTACCTACTTGATTTTATTCCATTTTTATTCTATAATCCGTTGGACCAACCGTATGTATAAAATAGGATATGAATTCAATTGAATTCGAAAAGTGTTTTCTTCAATCTATAATTGAAATTATACTTAAATTTATTCGTGTCACGACTTGTGCACCAACATTTTTCAAAACTGTGACAAATTTTGTAATGTTTTCTTACGCTTTTGTTACCAAAATGCAAAATGCATACAAAATGCAACACTGACCACTTCTAAAGAAGCAACAACAACTGACTTCGCTTTCTTTACTAATTTTACGAAACGTCAGCGACACCTTGAAGCAATTTTGGTAATTTTAAATACAAATAATAAGCTGAGAAATTTAATCAATTTTCTTTTTATAGTGCTGTATCTATCTCTCTGCTGCTTCTGGTTTTACCAGCAAGTACTCTATAATACTAAATACACTTTTAATAAAAACTTATATGTATTTTTCTTCCTATAAAACGTGTTCTTAAGAACTCGTGAGTAAAATATGCCATCGTGATCGTGCGTGATCGTGATCAAAAAACTTATTTTTAAGCGTGAGCATGCGTAATTAGAAAAAAAAATCCCATCGTGATCGTGCGTGATCGTGATGAAAAAAATTATTTTTGATAGTGAGCGTGCGTCTCTAGTTCAAAGACTTTCAAGAATAAACATAGCCAATGGCGATGGCTTTACCATATGGCCTGATTGGGCCCGGGTCCACGGTGGCAAATTTAAAAAAATTATAGTTTTACAATAATACAGATACTTTTTTATTGCTTCGATTTAATTTTGGAAAAACAACACTTTCGGACATGCATCAAAATACAACACATTCCCGGCAGACAAAAATGGGAAGATACGACCATAGAAACCTATGGTAATCTTCAATTATACACTGATGGCTCCAAAATGAAAAATTGAGTAGAATAAGGAATATTCTGCGAAGCGCTACAGACCAAAGAGTTTTCAAAATTTTCTGATCACTGCAGTGTTTTCAGGCAGAAATCTATGCGATTGAAAAAAACAACACAGGTTATTCACAGCAAAAATCTAACCTCCACAAGTTAGTTATCTGTAGTGATTTCTGCAGATAGTCAAGCGGCCATCAAAGCGCTGGAAAACAAAACGACAACAGCCCGAATGGTACTAAATTGTAAACCAGTCCTTAACAGTGTCTGTTGTACCCACAATGTCACTCTCTGCTTGATTCTCGGACAAAGCAATGTAGAAGGGAATGAGAAAGCAAATGAGCTGGCAAGAAGTAGAGCAACGAAAGTTACTAACGATAGACACTAACATAACCATTAACATAACCATGCATTCCAATAGGCTTCGTCAAAAGATGCATCGACCTCAAAGACAGAGATAATGCTAACACAAACTGAGCTTCCAGAAGTGGATGCATTATATCAAGAAGGCTCTGGTCAGAACTAAACAAGAACAGAACTAAATAGGAAATCTGCTCTTATCCAAACGGGAAATCCGGATACTGGTGGTAATCCTAGCAGGTCACTGCTTCATCGGTGTAATGTCCAATAGGATTGGCATTACAGCACCAGACTTTGTCGAAGCTGCAATGATTCGGAAGAAATGGATACAATCACCCACTTTCTGTGTTAATGCCCAAAGATACAAAATCGTCAACTCCGCTATACGGAAAGCAGATTTTTCAAAAATTTGGGGTAGCTAGTGAACACACCACTGTTAGACATATGGAAGTTCACTAAATGCACGGGATACGCTCGGTGAACGAGAAAAACAAATCAAGTTTATTGGGTACCACAACCTAAATGGATTAAACATAATCAAATAAGGGATTTGTAATGTGTCAAAAGGTCCCCTCGGAAGCACCTCAAAGATGCACAATTGTTCTAACCTTACCCAGTAACCAACCAATGGGTTGGTTAGAACGGTCGTCTATTGGTTAAATCATCAAAAATGTACTTAAGAGAAATGTCTCCAAATATTTTGAACGGTTAAAAACTGTTTTCAGAATTTTGAGCACACACTTATATGGAGCGGTATCAATAACATGTAAAAGATCGCTTAAGAGAATAGCTGAAAGATTTAGTTTGCTTTGATTATTCTTATGCCCACAAATCAAAAACCAAACAGAAGAAAGAAAAATTTTCTATTCGAAGAACACACTTTTATCTCGTCTTGTTTTAGTTTCTGTTTGAATCCAAATCAAAAACCAAAAAAAAAAAAACAATGTTATTGATATTAACAATAACCACACTCAGAAAAATATCAACTGTTATATTAACAGTCGGCCACTGTTATTTCAAAACACAGTTCGATTGAATGATTTGCGTTTAAGTAAACAATTTTCTTTGTTGAATGAACGTTTCAAAGTATTTTTGTGCTGTTAAAATCATCTGTTGAAATATTTTTGTGCTTATATTGAATTGTCAATTTTTTCTAAGCAATAGTTTTTATATGTGTTGTGCTCTATTTATATTATCGTTGCCAGTAGCTCAGTGGATGTGCACTAGATTGTCATGCGGTAGACGGGGGTTCGAACCCTAGCTGTGTAAGTATCGAATTGTAATTTAACAATTGAAATAATAATAATTCTGTTTCATTAATTGTTTGGCCAAAAAAACCTTCAAAATAAAATGCTTACAATCTTGCAAAAAAAAACAAACATTGCAAATTTCATTTTTTATTTAAAAAAAAAATATTTTAAATAAAAAAAATTTGTATTGGCCGGCAAGGATTTGAACCGTGGACACTCGAGTACTAGACGCACACGTTAGCACACTCGGCCATACAAGAACTTTCAACCAGTGATCAAATTTCAATAAATAAGGTTTTATACGGGTTTCGTGTTCCTAGACCAACAGTCAACCGGCTGTTGATTTGAAAGTTTCATTTGTTGGATGGTATTTAACAGTGAAATCTGTTATTTCAACCCATGATTTGTTTGATAAAACAGCATTTTTTCCCTGAGTGCAAACAGAACAAAACCATACTGTACTTCCCTCAAAATATCTAAAAACAGGATCAAGTGTATTCGTCATTTTGTAACGTTTTAGCTTTTACCTGAAATAATAAACAAAATGTGTTAAATAACACTGTGTGTAATTTTTTAAGTCACGGCAAAATAACCATATACGGACACCACTACGTGATAAAAGACTAAAAAAAAAGACCCGTGTCTCCCAATTTTCCCCAAAGTCATGCACTTTTTGTTTTATGGGCCACGCCTACCTCCCATACAACACAAATAATGAAAACTCTATAAAGAGGCTAATATCAAAGTTACAAAACTGAAACTCGGTATTTGTATGTTCTATGTCAAAACTTAAGTGTGTTAGAAAAATGGGCGTTATCCACCCACTTACACGCCCACCTCCCATACAACCCCAAAATTTAAAACTCTATAAAGAGACTAATATTAAAGTAACAAAACTGAAACTCGGTATTTGTGTGTTCTATGTCAAAACTTAGGTGTGTTAGAAAAATGGGTGTTATCCACCCACTAACACTCCCACCTCCCATACAACCCCAAAATTTAATCTATACTATTATATAAAAATGAAACTCCAAGATTCGCTTTTTTCATGTATGTAATTCAGGATCTCCGGAACCACTGTACTGATTTGAATGAAATTTTCACTAATCGAACAATAAATTATTCAAGACGGTCTTTGTATACTCAGAATTTTAAGTTATAAAAAAGCTAAAAAGTTATAGGCCAATAATCTTACTTAAGTCAATATTTTTCATCAAATTAATCGCTTATTTTCCATATGCTGCCTACACCTTAACAGTTAGGTGGGTATGATGTATGAGCAAATGAAAGATCTTGCCGTTTCCAACAAAAAAGTCAGTGGTGACATGTATCTCAGATCAATAGTTTTTCCGTAAAATTGATATTTTAGTTAAAAATTTATCAATTTTCCTACAAATTTCTTGCAAGCAGGTCGATTGTTGATAGCTTCGATGGCTATCGTTGTTTGCAGCGCACACATTGTTGTTTTCGCTGCAAAATGCTGCAACATGCTTCGTGCAGAAATTTAAGCCATAGTAGAATAAATAAGGTATATGCAGCGCTGATTGTGCTCTCTTCTCTGTACTGCCGATATTGTCAAAATCAGCTGTGTGTCCAGGGCCAAATTAAGGTTGGTGGGGCCCTGAGGCCAGTTTGGTGAGGGCCCCTAACAATGAATGTAAAAAGTTAGTTGCACAAAAACGTATGCAGAGTCATTATTATAGATTTAATTATATAATTTTTATTATGTTTAAAATATTGAATTAGAAAAATCGTTATTTGTTCTATAAATATCGTTAATGACAATCATCAGAATAGTATGAGTGGTTATTATTTAGAAGTTTTACGAGATTTAATCGAAGCGAACACTTCAATAACATTTTCGAAAGATAAATCACGAATAGTGTCAATTTCTGTACTAAGAATCATGAGGCTGGTAAGACGTTTCTGTCCCATTCTCGTACGCAATCTATTTATGAGCAGTTTCATTTTTGAGAATGATCTCTCTCCACTACAATTAGTTACCATCATGACCAAGTATATGCGAAGAACTATTTCAGTACATTTTTACAAAAGTTGAGCGAAGATTGTTCTCCATTATAATGCGATAAAGAAATCGTGCTCCAGATTCTGCGATTTTTCGTTTAAAGAGCCTTGCAAGCTCGGCGAGTTGAACCAGTTCATTACCAAGAGTCGATTCTACATGTTCTGGGCAACAATCAACAAAATTTTTCGCTTTTGCGTTTAACACTTTAGTAGGAATCGTTTGAAGATCATTAAAAAATCCGAACCTTTCGCAAACTTCAAACTTCAACTTCATATACTGTGATTCTTTTTGATAAAGACATTGTCAGCGAGTCCACAACTGGAAGAAAAGCTTCAACGCGGAATTTATCTCTTGGTGACAGCGGGACACAAGACTTTTTTGTCCCCGATGGCGGTGCAATGAAAAAACCAGAAGAATTAAGAATTATCAAAATTTCTTTTTTGACAACTACAATGAAATAACTATATTAAAATATAAGACACTTCATATACCACGTTTAGTCGTTGCGTTAATTCACGAAACAACGATTTGCACACTTTTAAATTCGAACAAAAACTGATGCGTCAACAACGACCAGATAATGTGACGCAATTTCTATTGAATTCGCTCTGTATTATTTCCCGCTATGCTGTCAGTCTCTAAGCGCAAATGCAACAAGCACTTGTAATACTTTCTGTTGTTTACTCAGAAAATAAGATGGTAATTCAAAACAATATTTTCTCCATTTTGATAAAAAAGACAACTTTTCTTGAATCCTCAGCAAATTTTCTTTTCAGATTCATTAAAATATTAAGAAATATTATTTTAAAATAAACCTTATTTTTCTCCGAATTTTGATTAACAAGAAATGTTTATAATAAGCAAAGCAGCCAATCTGAATCTGAAATTTTCTTTAATGAAATAGTTAATTTGTTACTACCAGATCATATGACGTAAAACTAGTAAATTTTCTTAATTTAAAGTTTCAAAAAATTTTTCTCTCAATAATAGAAAAAATGTCTTTCCATGTTCGTATGCAAGTATTCAACATAATATGAGCTAGCTGAGCTGATTTTATTGCGACATATAAAGTACAATATACATCAAGAATCCACACAATAATCGAGGTTTCTTTCTATAATGATTCTATTGAGTACTCGATTCGACATTGGTTTTTTTAAAAATTGTTTTCCCATTGATGGTGGGAGCCGCCAAGTAATGGGGGCCTGAAGCCAGTGGCCTCACTGGCCTCCAGCTTAATTCGGCCCTGTGTAAGGAAATAAAATTTAAATTATTCCAATTTGCATTTTGTGTCGTCTTCTCTTATATATAAAAACAAATGTTTGTCTGTCTGTTTGTTCCGTATAGGCTCGCGCACTGTTCATCCGATTGAGCTGAAATTTGGACACCGAGTACGTTTCATAGAGAAGAAAATTATAGGGGGCGGTGTAGTAAAAGATGTACAAAAGTGGACGGAAGTCTGTGATTTGGTAAGAAGGTTTAACTGAACCCAAGATAAAACATAGGCTAAAAAAAATTGCAAAGATTAACGCAAGAGAGCGCTTTAAATAGTGAATTTTTAAGACTCAATAACTCCTAAACGACTTGACCGATTTTGTTAAAATTTAGATTGTTAATTAACCTGACTCCTTAGGAAGAGGGCGCTTTATGCAATTAACTATATCTGGCTCATTCACTTCAAAACGGATTAACTGATTTCGATAAAACTTGTTCAGCGATCGTATCTATTACTTAAATAGATCCTATGCTTTTAGAAGTTCTTTCGACAAAAATCAATGAATGCGCCGAAGGCAAACAAAGTCAAGGACCAAAGACTTACGAAAAAAAACGAAGTTTAACGAAAACGAGCAGAAGCTATATAAAGATGAACAAAAATCAACCGAACAGTACCGACCAAAACCGATGTTGAACGAAGACAATACAAAAATCGAATCGATCCCAAAAGGATGTTTTAAAATAGAATTTTTTTTTTCTGAGATATAAATGCATATTAAATGAATGTTAAGAAAAACTTTAAACGCATTTCTTAAAGTTTTTTAAAGAATGATTTTATCGGACGTCGGAGCGAGACCTGGAAGATTTAATATTTTTCAGGTACTGTTTTACGGAAATTTGACTACAAACTTACCACGAATTAAGGGGCAAAACCCCAAAAAACGATAATAAAAAACATTAAATTCATAATTTAAAAAATGTTGAAATCAGAGCAGTTTTAAAAATCGCCTTTTTTCTGTGCTCGAGGAACAATCCCGAGCAACACCGGGTAACATCAGCTAGTTTTAAATAAAAAAAAAGTTTTTGATTTTTTCAATTGGAATTTTTTTTCTTGCTTTCTCATTGTTTTGAGAATGCTTTGGGATTATATATGAGCAGGGTTGCCACCGAAAAAAATATTTTGCAACCAACCACATTAAAAAAAACTACCAAAATGGATACAAAACTACCAAATCAATATAAGCTTTAAAACTCATTTAGGAATACTGTAAAAATGTTGTTATGCTTACATTTATGTAAACTATCTATTGTATATTAAACAAGTAAATTAAGTCACATTTTTTATTATAATCCCATTTTAAAAAGTTAAATCAAATCTCAATATTTTCCCAATACGGGCATTCCACACCCAATACAAGTCGTGATTGCTTCATGCTCTTCGATTGGCTTGAAATTTTGTCTAAGGGTACTTTTTCCACTTATAAGAATGTAAGTTATTTGTTTTTTTTTCGCCATTTTTTCGAAAGTTATGGAGATACCAATTTTTAATAAAAGTAAAAATCTTGAAAATAGATTCATTTCCCATAAATCATGTCTCTATCATCTGTTATCCTATTTTTGTAAATGAAGTATCTTTAGAAAGATATTAAAAAGCGATTTAAGAAAATAAATATTTTTGGTATTTTTATGCTATAGTTGAAAACTTTTTGAAAAACATTTAACGTGCTCATATCTCAAAAAGTTAACCTTTTGTTTGTTTTGTAATTTTTAAAGCAGAATATGTAAACTTTTTACCAACAAAAAATTACGTCAAATGATAAGTTTTTTCGCAATCTCAATTTTTTCTGGCATCCACTTCACTTTATCGTTCATAACTTCTATACCGTTTGAGATATTTACCCAAAATCTTCAACAAAAATGTTTGCCTTATTAGGGCCAATAAAAATTTATGTATATATAATGACCTCACACGTGACCTTGGCCCATAAATTTTTAAAGTTACAATATATATCAATTCAACAGCATGAAATAATAATAACCTTTTTTAATAATATATTAAAGTTTATATAAATTGAAAATTATCTGACCACACTAAAACATATAAAACAAAATAACACCAAAATATTCTTTGGTGAAAAATACATAAAAAAGATTAAACGAAAAATATTTTTCAATACTTTTTGTATATTCCTAAGTTAACTCATTCTTAAGAAGTGCTTCTATCACGCCTTTTTTTTATTTTCATTTATTTTCTTTGAGTTTTATTTAGCTAAAAATTTTTATTAACTACAAAATTGAAAAATCTACCAAAATCTTCCAAATTGAAAAAAAATCTACCAAATAACCATAAGCTGATTTGAAGAAAAAAAACTACCAAATTTGGTTGAATTTAACCAAAGCGGCAACGCTGTATATGAGTTGTCAACTTCGTTTTGACATTTACGGCAGTACGCTCTCTTCTAGCGAGTTTACCTTATTTATTCTACTATGATTTAAGCCAAGTCGATGAACGAGAAGGAGAAAATTTAGTTGCGACTGCGTAATCGACTGGTTATGTTGTGTTGATTTGCGGCTGCGCGCTGTTTTAAAAATAAATAGAGCAACATGGTTATGTGTTAAACATTAATATTTGCTTTATTTAGATATTTGCATTTGTGTCTTTGCTTTATTTTTTTCAATTGGAATTTCTTATTTTAGAAATTCTTATGAGTTTTTCGTTTGTTGCTGTCTCAACGTAATAATTATTTGCAGTGGGAATTTTTTCTGTACAAATAAAAACAGTAGAATTGTTACTCGCTCTCTACTGTGTGCAGAATAGAAAAGCTACAGAAAAAGGGGAATCGAAATTTTTGTTAAAATGTAAGGCTTAAATTAAAGAGCATGACGTTTTGAAGACCATTTGCCCTAAAAGGATACAATACAAAGATTCACTTAGGTTTTTTGTACTATGTATATTCACAAGCCTTTCATGGGTTTTTTATATGTTTATTTGTAAGTATTTTAAGGGATAAAGAATTATTTTTGTATTTATTTCCCAAAAGTTTAATATTTTAAAAAGGTATGAGTTTATTCGTATAACACACATTATTTTTAACACATCTTAGTTTTGATATAAAATATAAACCAAATTGTGTCTTCTTTGGCCAAACATAAGCTTATGTATGGAGTTTTAAATATTTGGGTTGTAGGGGAGGTAAGCGTGTCCACAGGGGCGGATCTGGAAAAAATCTTGGGGGGGGGTAAATTATCAGAGACACACATTTTCGTTTTGAGAAAATTTTGTCTCTTTACAAATAGACAAATTGTACTTTTTTGAATTGAAATTATTGAATTGTTTAAGAAGCATTTTTCCCAGACACATGCACGCACATTTCCGTATTTATTTATATCTCCCTTTTTCTGGAATAATATCTTAGCGAAAAGTAAATAAAACTCTAAATTTAAGTTTTTTTAGAATTAAGGTTGATTTATTCAAATTTTTCACATTTATTTCATTATAAAAAATTGCATAATTATATTTTCAAGAATGTGCAATAAAAAAACATAGTTCTTTTCAATAAAAAAAAATTAAAGGAACTTGAAACTTATTGTTCTGACGCTACGACTATGATATGGTACACTTTGAAAAATAAATGAACAATACAAAATGAATACTGATTACACTGCGCGACAGACGTTGTGGTGCCGGAGATTTTTGAGCTGATTAAAGACAAATTGGGTTTCCTGATTTCAAATATGAACTCCGCTTTTCTCCATCAGTTCCAGTTTTTGAGCTATAGGCAATAACATGAAAATCAGTTCTTTTTCTGATAATTTTGCTAAATCTATTATATTGATCTACCGATTTTTATTACTATGATTAATTTCAACGAAGACATAGTAGACCTTTCAATTTTTGCACATTCATTAACAATATCTTTGGCAAATTCGAAAATATCGACATTTAAAGTCAAAAAAATTTCACAATATTACGTAGGCTGCTCTTTTGAAACCCTTGTATCTTTGATATTTTTCAACGAATTTACAAAAACTTTTTTTCCCTTGGTAGAAAATCTTTGGAATTTTAATAAACATTTTGGTTTTGTTATTATCTTGCATATTTTCAAAGAAATTGAAAAAACAAACAGTTTTGTACGTTCAATTTTATTAAAATGCTCACTACTTTTATATAAAACTCTTTTCTACTTACGTACTTTTTGAAGTGAATTTTAAAAAAATGGAATGAAAAAATCAGTCATAGTAATACAAATCGGTAGATCAATATAATAGACATAAGAAAACTATCAGAAAAAGAACTGATTTTTATGTTTTTGCCTTTTACTCAAAAACTCGAGCTGATGGAGAAAAACGGAGTCCATTTTTGAAATCAGCAGCTAAAATGCATTCGGGATTATTTATCGAGATGTCTCCAACTTTTATAAAGCTTAATTTTGTTACTCTGTGTTATTAGATAGTCATTAGATAGAAAAAAATTATATGACAAAAATTATCGCAAAATTATCAATAACTTCGTAAATTTTTATTTTAATATCTCTAAGTATATGCAATAATGCAAGTCCATTCAATCGTTCTTGTTGCATAGTTGAACGTAACCATGTTTTTAATCGTCGCAGTGTAGAAAAACTTCGCTTAGCTGTTGCTACACTGATAGGAAGCGTGGCAAAGATAGCAAAAGTTTTAGAAATTAGTGGAAAAATGTTATTATTACCAAGAGAAAAATTGGCGTTGATATCATTAACCTAAGTTTCGCTCGCCTATTTACACTGCCAAATATGAAGTTCATGAAATAGTTGAATTTGAATTAGTTCCTTACTAAAAGTGGACTAAAAGTGGCAGTTTTATTTCATGACAGTCGGTTGTGGTAATTTTGTTGGTTTGTTGCAATTATAATGACTTGTACCGCCTGGGGTCGAAAATAGACCAATTTTTGTTTGCTTATTTATAGTTGTATAAAGTCGGTGCACTTCTTCTCCGCACTCTACTTCATATAAAAAAAAAATTATCCAAATCGGTTGAAAAACACGGGAGAAAATAGTTCTTAACTGTTTTCCCTACGCCTATTTATATAAAGATGAAGTTAAGGTAGGCTTGAAAAATTTCAGAATTCCAAACAATTTAGAATTAACTCAAACAAAAATAATTGTATGCAACAAATTATTTGCACAGTTGATACAATTTTAGCAACTTTAAACTAACATTGATTCACTTCAAAACAACCCTGATATATAAATATCATATATGACAAAAAGTATTACAGATGTATATAATATTTCCATAAGGACTATAGCTGAAATATTTCTAAGAAATAATTTAACTGATGATGAAATAATTGGTGTAAAACAAACTATTGGATTTTACATTGTTTGAATTTTTTTTTTTGAAAATTTATAAAGTGAAAACTGAAAGTACAATGCACGTTTTGTTTTTTTTTATGGTAAAATTCGTTGGCACATAGGTTGCAAAAAAGTTTGGTAGGTTTTCAGTAAAAATTTAGAAGAATGAAATATTTTAAGTGGCAACTTTGGTCTGCATAGCCAAAATCTTAATTGCGCTCATAACAAATCAAAATCAATGTTGCTTGCTCAATGATTTCATATAAATGGCATTTTTAAACTAATCGTTAATGACTTGCAAAAATATAATTATTATAAAGCAAACACTTACGCTGAGGTAGTGACTTCAAGTTTTTTATTTGTGAGAAAATAACGCGTCTTTAAAGTATATTGTTTAAAAAATGGCTGTAAATTTGAACATAACGATCTGTTACTTTATTTTTAAGCTCATTTTTAAAAAAAAGCGAAGTTACTACCTTGACGTAAGTGTTTGCTTTACATATAATTATATTTTGGTTTTTGCAGATGACTACAGATCATGTGATTCTACAAGCAAAATGGTCATACTCTTCTCGCATCGCTTCATAAAAACGTCATCTACACGCATGTATACATAAAAGTACCCTTAAGCTGTGGGCATAATTATTTTCTCCAAATAAAGTATTAAAAAAAAAGTATTTGAAAGTTCTTGGGGGGGGGGGTAATTACCCCCTTTACCCCCCTTGTATCCGCGCCTGCGTGTCCATGGGTGAATTCCAAAAATATTCAAAAGTGCAGATCTTGGATCCATTTCAATATGTCTACCAAAATGGAGTTAACTCAACTGCTTCTTATCCTATGCTTATGGACAACACACAGACGGACGGATAAACAGACATAGATAAATTGACTCATGAGATGACACCTGATCAAGAATATATATAATTTTCTTTACCGGAATCGCTTATTTCTATGCATTACAAGCGTTTGCAGAAATTTAATCACATCACCTTATATTTTTATGGTATAAAAATGGTTTCAACTTGCAGTATAAAAGAGCTTGAATATATCTATGGAATTACATAAAAATTAATCTCAAAGATTCGTTTTTTTTTTGTTTGTTTAATAACTCATGAACTATATCATTGATTTAAATAAAATTTTCACTTTGAATTTTAAATTATTAAAAAGTGAAAATATCTTCTATCTACGATTTTAAACAATAGTTGAACATTTAACATGATATCTCATAAATTGCTTTATTTTTCATTAGGATTCTCTTTATTTGAATTGATATATAGGTAGTCAATACAATATATATGAACAAACTGAAGATCTTTTCGTACTATAAAAATAAGTCAGAAATAAAGTCATACTTCTTAAATAAATGATTCGATACTTATCAAAGTCGACTTAGTCTAACGGTTAAAATTTTGTACGGTTTTTGCTAAATCAGAAACGATTAAGAAATAATTTTTATTGAAAGAATAAATTATCGATATTGTCATTCATTTTGTAAAAAAACCACTACAACGAGTTTTATTTCAAAGGCTGAGGTATAAAATAAAAAAGGGTAAAGTTTTTCAAAGTTGCTCTATTTGGTTTTCAGTTATATTTAAAAATAAAACAGAGTCCCTTAATTTTTCGCGGCTATTTCGTGATAAAATAAAATATGTTTCCAGAGAAGTGGGGTTAGAAGAGTATAAAAGTTATAATTAATCAAAGACATGCGGATTTTATGAGCAAATTTCTAATCGCAAACACACAATAACTTTTTTACATAGGGTCGGTAATAGTTATTTTAAAAAGCTATGTATGTTATTTTTAAGGTTTCTACAGTAACATTACTTACATACATATGTAAATCGAGAATAATAAGAACGAATTAATATCCTAAACGAAAGAGATATTCGTTCATTTCATGAAGCTCGGATAATTTTGTTTTTTTCAGGTGATTTCGGGCGATTTTAAACAAGCTTCTTTAAAAGTCATTATTTTGGCATAAAGAGCAAGTTGTACAATTGTGCACGAATATTCGAGTGCAACTTCGCGGTAACTTAAAATTGGTACGTTTGCTTCAACAGTTCTGACAGTTGGATATTGGCATAAAGTTTACTTCATGCTTGAGCAATGCACTGAAAACAAAAGATGACTTACTTTCGAATTTGTATGCAATGGAGTTCGGTTACGTGTTAAGGGTATTATTCTGACTGGTCCAGCAGAGGAGAAAATATTTTAATGCCTCGAATCCCTTTGATTCGCTCACATTTAAGGGGATATAAGTTTATAATTCTGTACCAACGAGTTTTACTTTGACAATAAACCAAGCACAAGGTCTATCCTTTTAAATGTCTGTGATTATCTAATGCAGAACTGTTTTTCCGTAATATTTTGGTCTTTTTAGGATAGGAAATACATCCAATAGATTTATTCTACCTGATATCAGAAAACAACCGAAAATAATGAATTTATATTAGATTCAAAATAATGTCAATTTTGAATACATATGACGATACTTAAACAATAATACAACAAATTACATAAGACATTGTTTTTTATAATAAAACATATCGCGAGCAAGGCCGCGGAGGGTTGCTAGTATTTTATAAAAAGGCTTATATTTATGCTTCAGAAAAACAATTTGATATGTTTGTATTTTAGACACATAAAACTAACAAAATTTTCTAAAATCTCATACAAAAAGCTCTCTAACACAGTGCAACACCAAAAAAAAATAACCATATACGGACACCACTACGTGATAAAAGGCTAAAAAAAAAAGACCCGTGTCTCCCAATTTTCCCCAAAGTCATGCACTTTTTGTTTTATGGGCCCCCAAAGATTTGGGGCCTCGGTATCATTTTCGTAAAAATGTGATCATTTTCTCAGGCTCATATCTTGTAAACCGTTCAGAATTTCGATTTACTCTCAGAGGCAAAGTTGTAGCTCTTGTCATAAGGAACAAAAATTGCCAACATATAAAATCCAAAAAACTTCACCTTCCAGGTCAAAATCGCAAAAAACTTAAAAAATTTCGATTTTTTTTTACCTTTTTTCCCGTGTTCAGGTCCATAGGTAGCAAACTGTTCAAAATTCAAGGAAACAATCAACTACAAAAATGTACCTAAGATCTCAATAAACAAATTTCTAAAACATATAAACTTCCTAGAGATGATTCTTAACACCGTTTTTTAATTTCATTTGTTTTTTATTTACTTCAACATTGAGTTACTATGCTATCTATTACAAAAATATTAAAAAACTAGTAAGGTATATTTTCGACTTGGCCGAAGTTAAAATACCCCCACGACTGATTCTTAAGGGTTAAATAATCTTAAATAAGAGAGCTTTTTGTATGAGATTTTAGAAAATTTTGTTAGTTTTATGTGTCTAAAATACAAACATATCAAATTGTTTTTCTGAAGCATAAATATAAGCCTTTTTATAAAATATTAAATTTTGGGGTTGTATAGGAGGTGGGCGTGTTAGTGGGTGGATGACGCCCATTTTTCTACCACACCTAAGTTTTGACATAGAACACACAAATACCGAGTTTCAGTTTTGTAACTTTGATATTAGCCTCTTTATAGAGTTTTCATTATTTGTGTTGTATGGGAGGTAGGCGTGGCCCATAAAACAAAAAGTGCATGACTTTGGGGAAAATTGGGAGACACGGGTCTTTTTTTTAGTCTTTTATCACGTAGTGGTGTCCGTATATGGTTATTTTTTTTGGTGTTGCACTGTGTAATGCAATTATTTTTAGTTATTTTGTTGAAGTCGCAAGTTCAAAAACACACAAATTCCGAGTTTCAGTTTTGTAACTTTAATATTAGTCTCTTTATAGAGTTTTCAATTTTGGGGTTGTATGGGAGGTGGGAGTGTTAGTGGGTGGATAACACCCATTTTTCTAACACACTTAAGTTTTGACATAGAACACACAAATACCGAGTTTCAGTTTTGTAACTTTGATATTAGCCTCTTTATAGAGTTTTCATTATTTGTGTTGTATGGAAGGTAGGCGTGGCCCATAAAACAAAAAGTGCA
Source organism: Tetanocera ferruginea (assembly GCA_958299015.1). NCBI lineage: Eukaryota > Metazoa > Arthropoda > Insecta > Diptera > Sciomyzidae > Tetanocera > Tetanocera ferruginea. Next base: position 61,187,400 of record OY282640.1, on the reverse strand, counting down.
TGACTTTGGGGAAAATTGGGAGACACGTGTCTTTTTTTTTAGTCTTTTATCACGTAGTGGTGTCCGTATATGGTTATTTTTTTTTGGTGTTGCACTGTGTAATGTGTTTGTTTGGATTTAAGGTGACGACTTATCCAGAGGGCTATACATTTTAATTGATTGGAGATAAAGAGCTATTTCCTTCAAAGAAATTATTTTTGAATTTTATTAATATTTTAAAAAATAGGAAAACAATATTTTAAAAAAAATAATTTTGTCAAAAAAATCATAGGGGGTACATCATAGCCTTGATTTTTGATTGCACGGATAGTTTATTAATTAAGTGTCAAGACAAAAAAAAATTCACCTGAAATGCACTTAAGACTTTGAAAGGAAATTAAAAATGCAAATTTGAATTTTTCTTTTCTTAACAACAAAAACATTTTTAGCCCATATTTTGTGAAAATATCCAATTTTGTGGTGTCTTTTTAAAAGGCATTATTTAAATATAAACAAAAAAGTAACGGTAATATTTTTATAAATTCTTTTGTATTAACTGATAAGAATTAAATACACAAAAGAAATAAATGAAATCTATTCAAAGATAGCGGAGATATTGGCTTCCCAATTTAGTACATTCAATTTGAGACAGTTTTTTCTCTCTCTTTATAACTGACGACAATAAATTTTAAGAAAATTCATTAAAAATACTTTTGGTTAGAGTTTCACACTGATTGTTAGCACATTTGAAAGAAAATTGAACAAACTTTTAGAAATAATTAGAAAAATCTTTAAGCAATAAAATGTTTAAAAAATGTTATTTCTCTTTTAGAAGGGGAATCCCCTTCAGTAAATTGTTAAAAAAATAATATTTTTTATTCGCAAAAGCGAACTTTATTCTTGAACATCAAACTAAGAAATAACTTTAACAAATGTTATAACTAGGGATCCGCCAAACCGGATATCCGGCCTTAATGTACTATCCGGCCGATACAGATACAGGATATGCTGTTATTATTCGTTTGCGCTTTTAATAAACATATGTAACATCAAAAAAACACCTTCTTTACTCCTTCTATGGTTTTATGCCAACAAAATGTACACGTGATAAAGAAGTAAACAAAAAGCGCAACAACAAAATCTTTGCAGAATCAATGCAGTCAATTTTTTTAAATTTTGCATCTAGCAAAAAAAAAAAACACTGCTTTGATAAAGTGAAAAGTACCTCGGTAATTCCATTTTGGTTTTGCGGCAGTTGCACTTATAAGCTTTTCAAAGTTAGTTGACTGCATGAACCACAGAGACTAATGATGAGTCGGAGTAGTCCGACGAAACCATGGTCTAGTCTGCTCGGTTGTTCTGCAAAGAACTTTGTTGTTGTAACAAACAACAGGTTTCATGAATTCATGAATTATTTGTCAAAAAGCTCTAAAAAAATTATTCTTAAAAATACGTTTTTTAAGAACTATTAACTAAAACTAAAAAATTAAAATGGCACAATTTTATACCTCACAGAAATATATTTAGTTTGTTAACAACGAGCCAATGGACCCACTATTCGGCTGCCGTTTATTTGGTCATTCGGCTTAGAAGCTCACCGGATATCCGGTATCCAGCCAAATCACTATACGTTACTTCCATATTAATTTATAGACCCATTTCTAATCTATCAAACTAATCTGAAAACTTTTTGAAAGTATTGTCAAATTTCAGATATTTTTATACCAAATGCGTACTGCGTAAGGGGTGTATTAATTTTGACACGACGTGTTTAACGCCCATAAGGAGGCGTGTTAGGTTTAGAAAAATATATATATATTTTTGCTCAGCATCACCACCAGAGTTGATTTAGCCATGTCCGTTTGTCTGTCAGTCTGTGGACACGATTGCAGCCGTAATTTTGAACCTATCGTGCTGAAATTCGATATTTTAGCTTTTTTTAAGAGCTAAGATCAAGTTCGCGAATGGGCTAAATCGGATGAAAACCACGCCTACCTCCCATGCAACCCCAATAATAAAAACTCCATAGAGAAGCAAATATTTAAGCTACAAAACTTAAGTTCGGTATTTGTGTAGTCTATGACAAACCTCAGGTGTGTTAGAAAAATGGGCGTCATCCACCAACGAACACGCCCGCCTCCCATACAACCCCAACATTTAAAACTTTATAAATAGGTTTCTGTCGAAGCTACATAAGTAAAATTAGATAGTTACTCTTTTTATAATAAAATTAAGTGTTAGAAAAATGGGCGTCATCCACCTACGAACACGCCCACTTCCCATTTAACCACAAAATTTAAAACTATATAAAAATGCTTATTTTAATGCTACAGGAAAAAAGTTGATACGTTTGTATTTTATATCACCTACGAACACACCCACCACCCATTTTATTGAAAACTCTATAAATAGGCTAATATTTAAGCTACAGACCTGAAATTGGATATTTGTTTATATTATATAAAAATTGAGGCATGTTTGAAAAATGGGCATCAACCACTCCAGAACACGCTCACCTGCCATACAACCCCTAACTTCATAAAGAGGGTTGTCTTTACTTTGCAGAAAAACAATTTGATATGAATGTATTTTAGACGTCATCAATATTGTACAATTTTTTGCAATGTCATACAAAAAGAGCTACAATTTAAGATTTTGTACCAGTACGATTTGGCCGTGGGGGTATTTTAACTTCAGCCAAGTCAAGATACGCCTTACTAGTTCATCATTTAAACGTTTTATCTGTCCTCAACAACATGGCTTTGTTTCCGATAATCTACTCTTTTACTGAACTAATCTAGCCGTTTTTTCGGAGTTCTGTATTTCTTCTGCTGCCCTGGGCAATAAAGTTGATATCAGGGTTGCCAACACATACTTTTTCACCCGGGCCTGGCACATTTTTTCCGTTTTTCGCGTTAATCTATATTTAAATCAAGTTTTTTTACAAAAAAAAAGTTTTTTTAGTGAATGTATGAACCATTTGTCACAAGGGCCCATTCAAGTTTTTATGTGTAATAAAATTAATTATAATATATTACATAAAATTAAATATAATTTAATTTTTTTAAAATTTTTCGAATCCATAAAATTGTGAAAATTCCATTGTAAAAAAGTCCATTGGGATACTGACTTCTACCGATATACATTGACTGCAACATGCGTCCACCGACAAAATGAAAACTAGTCGTCAGAGAGAATTGTCGCAGTGTTCTCGATTACTGGATTACAATGAATGTAACAGCAACAATCTGTATTTCTATAGTGGAATTCTGTAACACATTTCGGTAGATATTCGGTGTCGCAAAGTTCTATTTGCGATAATTTTCGGAAAATGGTATTCAGTAAACACCATTTCAGATTTTGTCGGTGAAAGTATCGAAAAGTTTGTCGGAAACTTGCGACGAATATTTTGTTGACGATAAGTGAATCGAAAAAATTTGTAGGCAACCGAATTTCGTCGCAAAGTACAAGATGGTGAATACCGTTTTCGGTATGACAACCGAGAGTATTCGCAAATTGCGATTCTGATCGGAAGTTGAGAACAAGTTACAGAATCCCACTTCTGATGAATTTTATTTAATTTATTAACTTACTTTCAAAATTAATTAAACAAAACAATAATCACAAGACTCACACAACGGAAAACGCACAGCTAGCTTGAATATAATTTAAACATAAACGTAAACAAACTTCAGAGTCCTCTTTTGTCGTCTATCAAATTAGGAATAGATTTAAGACACATTTGTGGTCGCATCCTCTCTTTGTCGTGCTGCATCCAAAAATTATATTTACATAAGAAAACATGCGTTCTATTTTTTGACGTTTGTCGTTTGTTGCATGTTGCAGTCAATGTGTATCGGCTATTATCCTTAAACTATTTTTGGGTGTATATTTTTAAAACAAATAAATATTTTAAAATAACACAACTTGTTATAAAAGTTTAAAACGTACCTGTAAGCAAGGCTTTTGTTTTGCGTCGGTATGGAAAAAACGACAGAAATAAACTGAACACAAGTTTGGTAAAAGAACAGCTATCCATACGGATAAATTTCAATATGGATTGCCAGCAGTTTCTTTCGTTTCTTCAACACACGGATCAACAAGAGCTTGTAAGAACTACAAAGACGGAAGCCAAATTAAAATTTAAAAACAAATGTGGTATAAGCAATTAATAAGTTAATTAACTTTAAAAACATTTAGTACAAAATTAATTTTTTTATGATTTTATTTTTTGTGATATAAAATGTTGTTCTTTCTTTATTTACATTTGTTTGTAAGCATTGCAATTTTTCATTCACTTTTACACCTTCTTGATATTCAAATATAAAACCGAAGTCATTGAGATGTTTTCTTTTTATTACAAAAATCAAAAATTATTACCCCCCCCCCCTTTGCTACGCTACTGGACTGAATAATATAATATATATAATTATTATTATAATAATAATAATAATAATAATAATAATAATAATAATAATAATAATAATAATAATAATAATAATAATAATAATACTGATAATAATAGTAGTAATAATAATAATAATAATAATAATAATAATAATAATAATAATAATAATAATAATAATAATAAAAATAATAATAATAATAATGATAATAATAATAATAATAATAATAATGATAATAATAATAATAATAATAAGAATAATGATAATAATAATAATAATAATAATAATAATAATAATAATAATAATAATAATAATAATAATAATAATAATAATGATAATAATGATAATAGTAATAATAATAATAAAAATAATAATAATAATAATAATGATAATAATAATAATAATAATAATAATAATAATAATAATAATAATAATAATAATAATAATAATAATAATAATAATAATAATAATAATAATAATAATAATAATAATAATAATAATAATAATGATAATAATTATAATAATAATAATAATAATAATAATAATAATAATAATAATAATAATAATAATAATAATAATAATAATAATAATAATAATAATAATAATAATAATAATAATAATAATAATAATAATAATAATAATAATAATAATAATAATAATAATAATAATAATAATAATAATAATAATAATAATAATAATAATAATAATAATAATAATAATAATGATAATAATAATAATAATAATGTATTATATAAGATATCTCTGTACATGTGATAATACCTATACTATACTATAGTCAAACACACACATTTAGTTTTTGTTTTTTTTTGTTGTTTTTGTTTCATAGTTTTTTAAACTCTCTTAAAATAACACTTAACATAATTTATTCATTAGGTAATGTATTCAACCATTTTTTTGGACTATCGCCATCAAGATGTAATGAGGCATGTTTTAAGAATGATGCTGTTATTGTTATTCCTCGTTCAGCAGTTTCTATTGAAGGTGGTATAAAAATTTTTGTTCCCTTCGGTAAGATTCTAATTTTTTCTTTCTTCGGCTGTATATCAGGTTTTTTCTCAGCGACAAACATCGCATTATTGCGAGCCAATTCCAATTCCGGTTCCATTTTAAATTTTTTTCTTTTGGCTCTTACATATCTACAATGTTTAGTTTCTTTGCTCAGTTGTGATTTCTTCTTCGAGCCGATGGAAAGGAAAAGAAGCACGAATTTTGATGCGGATTAGTCGTAAGTCGGAAACTACGCCACCTTGTTTCCCGGTTCATACCTTGTAAGGAAACCAAAATTTAGCCAATTTAGGCCTTACATGTCCCTCTGAACTGCATCGGAACAGAGGGCCACACCGAACCTAAACCCGCCCTGCAACTATGAATCGCACCTGGACAAATACCCGGTCATACCATGAACCGCCCCATGAACACGCAACTGTGCGACCCGCAATCAAACAATAACAAAACATATAGCAAGCCAGTCGCTTCTACGACCGAACTGTACATCTGGCCCGAGTGGTTTCATACCGGACGGCCCAACGAGAATTCAAATACACAGCGGATAGTACCTCAGCGAGCAAGGACAACAGGGAACAGTGTTTGTCGGCCCGAGTGGTTCCATACCGGTCGGCCCATCGTAGTTTCAAGTACACGGAGGACAGGCGAACGGACTACGGATTTAGCGGATCCTGCATCGAAGGACATCGAGGGAAATCGAGAAGCAGCAGAAAATATCAAAGAATAAAATGTGAATTTTTGTGAAAAGGAACAAAATAAATAGACTTGAATCGTGAATGAAAATTAACTAAGTTGTTATTTTTTTAATATACGCGGGAAATATATTTTTGTACGAACCCCGGCTATCTAGCGAGCTAACCTCGGCTAGAGAGTTCGTTACAACCTGTGAATGAAAGACTGGCAACAATCCGCATCAAGGCAAAATTCTTCCATATAATTTGCGCCTATGACCTGACGGAGGAAGAGGACGCGAGTCTAGATGACGTATATGACCACTGTCTGGCGCACGACGCGAAAATATTCCTCGGCGATTTCAACGCGAACGTCCGAAAATAAGACATCTTTGGCTACACCGTCTGTCAGTTCAGTCTCCACGAGACCACTTCAAACAACCGTCTAACACTGATCGACTTCGCCGCGGCGCGAAACTTGGTAGTTAGTAGCACCAGATTCAAACTCTTCTATATCCACAACACCTCCTGGCTGTCCCCGAATCAAAAACGCGACACTAAATTGATCATAATGATTTTTACATGAGCTGCTTAGCACCGGATCAAGACACGGATCAAGACACGCTTCCAGCTTACTGGATGAGCGCACATTTCAGGGGGGTTAATATTAACTCCGACCATTATTTTGTTGCAGCCAAGATTCGCATACGATTGTGCAATATGAAAAATATACGCACAGGTATGTTTCAATCACAACGGACCACCGATGCATACTTTGCTCAAGTCTCGGTTAAGCTCAACCAACCTTACTCTTGCCTCGATGACGCTGGAGGACTTTGGACGCATATATTACATTCCATGCTGTTGAGGAAGTCATTGATTTTCGGCGCCCGCAACCTCGTTACCATAATGGTATGACCAGGAGTGTCACGACGCGACAACAGCAAAATACGCCGCATATAAAAAGGCGCTGCCATCCTTTCAGCCTTTTGCCTTTTTAGACGTAAAAAAACGGAGCAGGAAAAGCGTGAGCGTGAAAAAATTCGAGCGTGCCAGGCCTCCTTCCTGCCATTGCTCGGAAATTCTACTAACAGGTTAAGAGTCTAAACCAAGATTAGAAACCCGCAGCACCCACTTGCAGAGATGAAAATCTGATCTGGTTACAGATCTCATACGCAGTGCGCGTTGAGATTATGGTGACAACATTTTTCCAATCTGCTTGCGGGCGGCAATTCCAACAATTCCGTCCTTGGAGAATGCAGTCCGACGCCACCAAAAAACGATGATGGAGTGGAAATTCCACCATCTAGCCATGACGAGGTTACTCGCTATCAAGCGCTTTAAAAACAACAAAGCAGCAGGTGCTGAATTGTTTAAAACCGGCGGCGGTGAATTGATGCCCGACCATGCCCGACGATTGGAATCTCAGTGTGCTTTGTCCTATACTTAAGAAAGAAGACCCGACAATCTGCGCCAACTACCGAAGTATCAGTCTTATTTCCATTGCGTACAAGGTTTTTTCGAGCGTATTGTGTGAAAGATTGAAGCCGCATACCAAAACACTAATTGGACCTTATCAGTGTGGCTTTCGTCCTGTCAAGTCCACCAAAGATCAAATTTGCATTCTACGCCAAATCCTGGAAAAAAACCCACGAAAATCAAATTGACACCCACCATATCTCTATGTTGATTATAAAACTCGATAGCCCAATTCGGGATTGCCTGTACGTAACTATTACTTAGTTCGGAATAGCTGCAAAGTTGATAAGACTCTTGCAATCGGCCAAGCCGAAGATATACCATACTTTAGTAGTTTTTTATTGAATAAAGATTGTTAAAATAACAAGAGAGAAAAAACGAAATGCATAACAAAATATTACATGACAAGGGCCATTTCAGCACTTGAAAGGACTTTGATTAATTGTATAATGTGTGTTGTAAACGTTTGTACACAATTCCTATTAATTGCGAAGGGCGAGGTCGTATTGCTCATATCTATGTTTTGTAAATCCGAAATTTTTGCTACATAGAAAATCCTAAAATAATCAAAAAGAATCAAAAGCAATCTTAAAAAGCAATCGCATAATTTTTGTTTATTAGTTTTGATTCTTTTTGATTATTTTCATAATTTCAAGTAATCGTGATTATAATTTGATTATTTGTAATCGTAATCAATTACTAATCAGTAACTTGTCACCTAGTATTATATAATGATTTAATTATCTTTGAAAAATAATCTAATTGATTACTCTCAGCGTAAAACACAAAAACATGAGTAGAGCGGAGTTAAGTTATTTTCATAAATTCATACACGAGTTCATTCCACTTCACTCACTTTAATATATATATTAACCCTTTCAATGGCTAGGCTAGAATAAAATTCGAAAAAATTTTTAAGGTATTATTCCCATAATTTCGGCCATAAAAAGATTAAAAAAACATACATCTGATTTTTACATGAGCTGCTTAGCATTTGCCAGGCTGACTAATATAATGGACAAAACCATTCAAAGGCTGTATTATAATATTTTAGTTCACGCCAATCACAATAACCACCTTTATTTTTTTGCAACATTTGTTACGTGTAACACGAGAAATAAAAAGATTTTATGCTTCTGTTGGCCACAAAATCAAAAATCTATCTCTCTAAATTTATTGTTATATTTATGCACTTCATTTCATAGTAACAACCTATTTGATTTTAAAAAAGGCGTTGGAAAATAAAAAAAAATATTTTCTGATGCGTCCCATATAATGGACAAATCCATTGAAAGGGTTAAGTACTTGTTGCAAAAGAGACCTCTGTTCAGTCAAACACACATTATGTTTTTTTTTTGTTTTTGTTCATACAGTTTTTTTTTTAATTTTTTTAGAATAACGCTTCACATAATTTATTTATTAGGTAATGTATTCAGCCATTTTGTTGGAGTATCTCCACCAAGATTCAATCCTGCATGTTTTAAAAAAGATTCTGTTATTTTTAATCCACGTTGTTCAGCAGTTTCTATTGTAGGTGGTATATAAAGTTTTGTTCCTTTCGGTAAGATACGAATTTTTTCATTCTTTGCATATATATGATGTGTTTGATTAGCGTCAAACATCTCATTATCAGTAGCTGTTGCTAGTTCTTTTCCTAATTTTCTCTGCTTCCCAAAATTGTCCATCCTTCCAGTTTTTAAAAGGACATCTCCAATGTATTTAGAGTTGTGTATTGTGTGATTTTTTATTGGCTTGTTTCCTTAAAATTCAATATGAAAAGCATTGTTTTTAGTTGATAAATATAAGTTTTTTAACTCTTTCTTTAGTAAAAGAAATATATATAAATGAAGTTCCAATTAAGTTTTGTTTTTTTTTTTTGTTCAGTAAGTTGACGTATTAGAATAACTTTTAAAAATTCATCTCTTTTCATTCTTGCGGCTAGATAAGGCATTAGAGACAACGGCTGTTAATCCTTGTGGGAAAGTTCAGTATTTTTAATAAAAATAGAAGATTTTCGTTTGTTCACTTTAAATTAAAGTTGTTAAGTAGCAACACAAATATTAAAATTTCGCTTGATGGTGTTATGCGTTCAATTTCAAATTTGAAGAAAAATTCTTTAGGACGGAAAGATGCACTCTTGTCCTTTTATTAAGTCTCACGAACTTGATCCAAACTTCCAAAGTACGCGTTCACTAGCAAGTTCTGAAATTAGACGATTATTGCTCATGATACCATTCATGAACCGTTCATTAGACTGGGTCTAATGCTGAAGTATTTGCGCTTCTGCGTGCCCCTCTTAATTATAAACGATGGTTGCAAATTAAATAATTTAAACTTTTAAAAGTTAAAGAACTGTCGAAAAAGAACCGGTCCAGTTCTCGGGGGTTTTTTTAAATGATTTAAAACAAATGCATTTGGAATTTGCGGACAAAAACAGAACCATTTTGATGTAAAATTTTACTAAGAATCTGATTTTGGACTTGGAATTACTGAATAGTTAAGTCTTGCAAGCTTTATGTATGCAAAGCGTCAAAAGCTCATATTATTAAACGCACGCAGCAACAGAAATGTATTCATATTAAAACAAACGCAGTATTTAAACAAATTTCTACTGTTTTACTTTCAAAAATTACGTTGCAAAATAAAAAAAAATAGTGATTTTGCCTTTTATAAAAATAATCAAATCTCTGTTCTTTATTGAGTTCTGTTCTTTCTTAAGATGCTATCTACACAAAATGACCTTTAATATTGCAAAAAAAGTAAAAAAAAATGTTAAGGATCCTCTAAAGCTAAGCATGCACAAAAAATTTGTACAAAAAAATCAAAAATTTCAACATTCAGTGAGTTTGTTTAGTGACAGCCGACTAAACTATTTGATAATTCCAAGTCTAGAATCAGATTCTTCACTCAACTGTAGTAAACATTCATATAAATGGTTTGTGTTCTTTTCCGTAAATTTCAAATGCATATTTTTTTAATTCTTTTAAATCATATAAAAAAACCGACAAAGAAACCGATTTTTCGAGCAAAACCAGGCCGCTTTTGACAATTTTTAAACCTTCAAAAGCTCAAATTATTTAATTTGCAATCACCATTTATAATTCCGAGGGATATATAACAAGTTTCAATTCAATATGTTTAACCATTATTTCGTAATGTTCTCATAAAACATAACAAAGTCTCCCAAACCAAGGTACCCTGACATAATCCCAAGTCCTTTTATATACACTTGATTGCAATCTATGCACGTGAACAGAGAAATTAAGTTGATACACAAATAATGATTTATAATATTTGAATGAATGTTACTGCAACACTCTAAAAGTAGCAGCGAAACTATTTAAAGTTAAAAAGTAGCGCCGGAATTTCACTTTTTCCTTACCATGACTTTCAAAAGCACTTAACATTCACGCAAAAAATTAAAAATATACATTGCATAGTAAATAAAAGTTAAAATTGTATAGTTGTAATTGTTTATTTCTTAATCTTAATTTTAAAATTAATCTTAAGTGTAAATATATGCATTGATTAATCTTCAGTTTTAAGATTCCTTTTCGACTTTGATTTCAAAACTTTGTATTCGAGCCTTTGCTTCATACGATTTTTTGCGAATTGAAAGAATGATTTACAAGCGGCTACAAAATGTTCCTCATGGCAATCTTCATTTCTGTTGAACGCATCTATTAGAAAAATTTTAATAACACAATAGATTATACTTTATGTTATGGCATCATCACTAATAGATTTACTTTTTAAAGCTGCAGTTGTCCTAAACTTTCGCACAGATTTTTTTTCTTCAGTTCCACGCCATGAAAATCTTTCTGCCACATTGTCCTCTAACATTTGTCGCCAACAAGTTTTTACAAATTTCTTATCATTTCTCATTGGAATGGAGGCAAAATCCATTTCCTGCAAAAGAAAAAACTTTACCTATGGAAATAGTAAGAGGCTGCGACTTACAAGTTGGTGAAAGAAGACTTCATCGGCATGAAGTCTCGCTTCGAAATCAAGAAAGTCATCAATATCAGAAAATGGTTCAATTGGAATAACTCTAGCTGGTATGAAAGTATCCATTGACATGATCATATCCGCTTTAAATACATCTTTTGGCACTTTTGTCTTTTTCAATCGATCATTTGATATCGAAGCCATATCTGATTCAAAGAAGTCTGTTGATACTGTAGCTCTTGCTTTTGTCAAACTATCCTTCGGTCTTGCTACTGCAACTTTTGTCAAAGGATCTTCAAGAAAAATTGTTGTGGATGAGGGCTCTTCCATAGCGTGATGATTTTTCCATGCCGCCAGCTCCTTTCTCAAAGCTTGCACTTCTCTTGTTAATATTATAATTGCTTTCTTGTGGCGCTCTTCAGCTGCACGAACACATGGTTGAATGGCATTCATAACACATTCTCTTATAGCTAAATTATAAAAATGACTTATTATTCTGTAGATATTAAGCGAGGTTCAAGAAAAAGTTGGTTAGCAAAACGTTCATACGACTAGGCTATACAATTATTTTGACGTTGAAAATCATTTTATACGTAAATGAGACGAAGGATCTGATATTAACTAAAATTAATAAGATTTCTGGTTTTAAACTCTTAAGAAATGTAGCAAATTAAAAGAATCTGACAGGCAAATTTTGCAAAATTCGACATTCCTTTTTTCAGCAATATTTGTCCATGAACGTGTTAAGTTACAATTCTACTAAAATTTCAATGATCAACAAAGGTCAACCGAAAGAAAATTAACAGTCGCTAACCAACTTTTTCTGTGACATGTTTTTAATAAATGTCTTCCAATAATCGACAACTTTCAATGGATCTTTATCGTGGACACTGAATTGATGTTATTGAATCAAGTACCAGTAATGAATGGCTTGCCTAGACCGCTTCAGTTCCACCAAAAACGTGATACTCTACAAATTTACAGTAAGCTAATCCTTGAGCAGTGAATTCCATCATTGAGCACTTAAATTCAAGTGATTTTCCTCCATACAAACCTTCCATGGTGACATCTTCACCAAGTGAATGTTTTTCAGCCATTTGTTTATTTTATTGATGTTATGTTACTTTTGTTAATCACAAAGTAATGAAATGTTTGAAACAGGATTTATGTTTAATTTCTTTCCGATTTTGTTAATAATACTAATAAATACACGATTTCGAAAACATCAAAGAAATATGCAATTTGTTTGTGTGTAAAAATATAACAAAAGTAAACTACTTTATGAATGGCGCGAAGAGTTGCCACATGGAAAAATGTCAACTGTTTAGTTTGTTATCAATTACATAATAAATTATTATAATTGGTAATTAACGTGACAGTTTAAATCACATATTTAAATATAAAACGAGATCACAAAAACAATGTTATAGTTTTAGTAAATTTTATCAAATAAGTTCATAGACTAAGTTTCTGTCCACCTAAAGTATTAACATTGACATCTGGCATCAATGATAGAACATCTCTGTACTTTTGCTTTTATAATACACACAAAAAAGTGTTGCCAACTATTTTTCCACATAGAAGATAAGAACGTATTTCTTTATGTGTTCTATACGAGCTAAATGCTTATCCATGCGATTCACACAATAAAAATATCAAATTCAAGGTAAATAAAGCTGAAAATAAAGCGAAAAATTTCAAAAATCACGTATAGTACTGCTTTATTTTGTTAAGTTGTGTCTACACAAAAAAACCCAAAATAGACGCTTACTTTAGTTTTACAATCGGCGTTTTCTTTAATTTGATAAGAGCAGAGCTGACTGTCAAACAACTTCTTCGTTATTTTTATTTTATTCAAAGTGTTAAAAGCATATTGATCGAGGTTTGTTAAAACTCATAACTCATGTTTTCTACAGAGTTCGTAAATACTTATCATTGAGGAGTAAAATATCCCTCACTCACCTCAATACTACTCAACTCAGTGCATTTAGTTTTTTTTCTTTCATTGGAAATGATAAACAAACGAGCGACCATTCGTTAATCTCCGAATGAGCGAGCGAGTCGTTTATTTACATTTCTCTTTCGTTGCTGTTCACAGTATGCGCTTTTGAATAGCATTTTTTTCCTCACTCAGATTATTTGAAAATGATGAACTCTTTCAAAGATACTTATATAGTGTGAGTACGGAGTGAGTTTTATTTTGATGTCATCATTTTTATATCATTAGTTTCTTTTTCAGTTTGTATGTTTTCTTTTTGTAAGCATTGAAGGATTTAATTTGTAATTTGTATGCATGCACTTGTTCGGACGTTTTTTTTAAATGTTTAATTATTGAAAATGGGAAGGTTTTCAAAAATTAACAAATCCAAATATATATCATTTAATAAGAAAATGAATTGACATGCAATGAATATCAATTTTGATGACGTACAAGTTTAATGAAATTTAATTTTTATTTTTAATTAAATTAATAAATAAATTTTTCTGCAAATGTGTTTTTCTATTAAATAAATACAATTTTTTGGATAACGTATGCGTTTCATTTCACTTAATCGCTAATATTAAACTGATAAGTATGAAAATACTCATCATTGATGAATTCGAATATTTTTCAGCTGAAATAAAGAGCACATCTTTTGGAGAGCTGGGAGGATGAAAACAGTGAAGATGTTCTCAAAACGGTGAGCGCTCCTTGTAAACAAATAAATAACCAATACATGCAGGGTACACTGAATAAGGTAGCTGCAACACGGAGAGCGCGACTGCCGCAAATGTCAAGGCGAACTGCTTCAGCTGTTGTTGTTGTTGTTCTTTTTTCGACAGCCAGTTGATTTTGACACTTTCGGATAAGCGAAAGAGAGCACAGTCAGTTTTTCGGCAACCTTGTTATTCAACCATGAATAAATGTGTTTGAGGAGTTTATGCGAGAGCGTATCGTTTTACGAGTTGCTCTGAAGAGATTATTCATTGCTTTTGTTTTTATAAATGCCCAGCAGTTATTTTGGAGACAATTGGAAAAACCAACTAGTTTATTTCTAGTGAATTTGGAGTTAGTTGCGAACTAGTACGAAAGACGAAAGCATAGGACAGTTTGGATTTATTTTTACATTCTTTGTTTTTCTTGTCAGCAGGCCCAAACAAAATAAAAAACATAAACGTTCAAAACGTGTTGTGGCTCGTTTTTTCATTTAGATTCCACACTTCTTATTACTTTTGCAAACATTTACGATGAAAATGATTAAGTGGTAAAATATCGGGTAAAACTATTTAAAATGATTTAATTAGTTCTATTGTACGAACCCGTATTCGAAATAAGGCTTATAATAGGGCTTAAAAGTGACCACTTCTGGACTGTATCAAAACGGGCCAGTTTAGAACTATTCATTATGGAACTAGCGCAGATATAGGGAAAAAGGGATGTTTATGGGGACAATTGTCTTTTCCTATGACATCAACCCGTAAAAAGCGTCAGTTTGTTCAATGTAAAAGGGTATTGAAGTGGGACCAGTACTGGCCCCTTTTGAAACTAGCTTAGAACTATTCTAAATCTGGTCCATTTATCTGCAGGGTGATGACTCGAAAGAGAGAGAGCGAATTTTGAATGCTCTACGCACTCGGTTTTCTATTCCTTTTGTGTGTTTCGGTATGAATACTCAACCGACTCATTTTGATGTGAGTCCGCTGTCAGATGTTCACACACATAACTTGCCTCACTTTGAGTTTGATAAACGAACCAAAATTTTTTTGCTTTCAGAGATATAACTAGTGTCCGACCGAAACCAAAATTTTGGCCGAAACCGAAACCGAATTTCGGCCATTTTTGTATTATTCGGCCGAAACCGAAACTGAATGTCTACATGAAATTTTTTTTTTAAAAACATTTTCTTTTTTTTACATTTTTTGTTAAAAGCTTTCAAAAATATAACAATTCAAACAGATAATAATAACGTATATATACGATAAATATTCTTTGAATATTGAAGTTCAACTTTAAAATAATAAATAAAGAGATAATTTTTAATACCACTTTAAGGAACTTTTTAGTGTTTAGAGTTATTCGGTTTCGGCCATATTGATGCCGAATAGCCGAAACTGATTAAAAGGACCGAAACTGGCCGAAACCGAAACCGAATATTCGGTCGGACACTAGATATATCATTACTAAAATTTAAGTTTTATTCCAATTAGGAATATTTGTTTGTTATTTAAATTGATTTCACATATAAACATTGCGCTAAAAGAGTGTAACTCATCAAAAAAACCAATCAATAACGAATGTCACTATGGCCTTGATCTTGCCATGTGGTGACCGTGGCATGTGTGTTAAGTGTCTGGTTTGCATGCCCGGAGTACGAGATCGATTCCCACTCGCGGCAGTTTTTTCAATAAAACAATTTTTCTGATCGGTCGCCACCAAAAAATCCATATGAAAGCCTTCTAGTAGCGCTTCGAACCCCTACTATTTCCGATTGGTACTCGATCAATTGATACAAACATTAAATAACACTCACAAACAATTGATAATAACCCGGGTTAAGAAGCTCGCTGAAGTCAAGCTCTTTAGATTAATAAAAATAAAATTAATGTTATTGAAATTTCCTTGCATTTTGGTATACTCAATAGGGATGTCAATTCCTTTTTTTTAAAAAGCCGGTTTTCGTTTTTTATCTACTTGTTAAACCGACCTGTTAAAACCAAGGTAAGGAAACTGGTTTTCCAAATAACCTATGGAAAATGAAAAATGCTGCAGTTTTCATAGCAATTTTTGATGCATTTGAAAAAATCAAACTTTTGAAAACATATTTATTTAAAAAAAAAACTTTTTTAGATTTTTTGAAAAAAAAATATAGCGAAGATATGAAATCCTAAAAAGGCAATTGAAATTCAGAAATTCCATTTGAAATTTAGAAAAAAAAAATTTAAATTCAGAAAATATCAATGAAATTCAAAAAAGATCGACTTAAATTCGGAAATTTCATTTAAAATTAGAAAAGGTCAATTGAAATTCTGAAATTTAAATGGAGTTTTAGTTGATGGTCTCTAACTTTTCAATGACATTTCAGAATTTCAGTTGATTTTTATTGAATAAGAGTGTGTGCTGATAGTGTATAATTTATGTTGTATATTTTTTATATATTTATGTCTTTTATGTTTTAATAAATTACGGATATATCAGATCGGGAATATCTTTATAATAAATACTATTTATGCAAAAAGTCATGTTTTATATATTAGTTCTTTATATTACTTAATCTATATAATTAATAGGCTAAGGTTTTTTTTGTGACTTCAACTCCTCCCAGACCAATGGACCGATTTTATCGATTCAGATGTCATAAAATTAGGTTTAGGCTGTAGATGTTCAAACCAAACTTTTAAAAATTGTAATTTCGCTTCAGGGGGTTCCCAACCTTTTAAAACAGAAATAAAATTTTTGTACAAAAATCCGCCATTTAATCGATTTGAAATTTAGTTTGAGAAGAGCTTATAAATTGGTCGAATTTGAATTTTTTTCAAAACTAAAAATTTTTAACCAAAATTATCTTGTATGCATTCCTCAAATGTCAATTGTCCGAAAAATGCAGATCCAAAATCAAAAACTCCACTTTTCGAGAAGACAACTCAGTCAAATTTTAACGGTTTTTTTGCCTTTTTTCATCGAAATGTGTTATAAACTGATGTTGTAGGTGTTCTGTGTTTTTTTATTTATTTCTTAATCTTGGTATTATTTTGTGTCTTAAATCTATTTTTTACTTCGTTGTTATTAAAATTAGTTATGTTTTATAGCTTAAAAAGTAAAGCTTCAATGTTTTCGAATAGTAATAATGTTTGTCTCATGAGACATCTCAGTGGAAGTGTGAATATTTAGTTATTGGAATTCCAATTCTGTGTCACAATAGCTGCTTAGTCAAAAATAACCTCCGAAATAAGATTGCACTTGCATCCAAAAAATATGTTGTCTTACATGTTATATTTTATTTTATTTAAAAAAATAATTATTAAAAATAAAAATGTTGCTGCTCTCATCTGGGCTTGAACCCAGTCCAACGTTTAAAGCAAACACCAGCAAGCCCGACTAAACTCGAACTTTGAAAATTGTGATTCAATTTCAATAAGAAGTTCGCAGTTCGTAGCAAATTGATATCATTTTAGAATTTAAGTGCAAGTAACCACGAATCATGTGATCATAAGTCATGTACCATGAATTCTGTTTTAAAGCATAAAATCGTGGCTAATTTTTGCATGCATTGTGTGCTAAATGCTTTATTCTTGCGCTCAATTCTCTCCGCGCAGAAGTAATATTAGTATAGTCCGTCTTCGTATTTTGACAGTTACATTTAAAAATTTAGTGTCAGATCATACGTTTTAAGTCAAAGCATTCATATAATGATCTTTTATATCATTATTGAGACTGAATATATCGTTTTTGAAGAGAAAAGCCGCTTGAGTAGAATATCATATATTAAACGTCTATAATGCTTCTAACATTTAATTTTTATTGAATTGCTCGAATTCGGGCAACAGGTTTACTAGTTTCAATTAATCTTTTCTAAATTATAATTGATGTTTTCTGATTTTCAAGTGATCTTTTCTTAACCCAAATGGTTTTTTCTGAACTTTTATTGGAATTTCTGGATTTTGAATTGATCTTTTCTAAATTTCAAATGGAAGTTCTGAATTTCAATTGATGTTTTCTGAATTCAAAATGGAATTTCTGAATTTCAATTGAAACGTTGTAAATGTCAAATGTAATTTTGAATTTCAATAGATTTTTCTTAATTACAATTGGAAATAGTGTAGATTTATGTTGTATATATTTGAGAAAAATATCACGAATACATTAAATCGGGAACACCCACATTATGAATACATACTATTTTTGCCAAAAGTAAAGATTTATATAATTTAATAATATTTTATATATATATCTATGGTTAAACTCAAGAAACCATTTTCGTCACTGCACTTTTCGCATTTGTGAGCTTAATCATCGATTTACTTCTTAAAGTATTACGTAGTGCTTTTTAATTTTTTAAGATTTTCGCATTTCTTTTTATAGAAGTGATTTTTATAGTTTTTAAAAGCAGTTCGAATGTTGCAAATATAATCCTTTTCCGTATATCCATCCTTTTTAATTGCATCTACAAAAGAGATGATTATTTCCTACAGAAGTTATAAATTAATGAATAAGTGGTGTACCAAACAATGCTGCATTAAAATGTGAATATTCCTTAAAAGCAGCTTTATTGCTCATGCCATCATAATTCAATAACTGAATTAAATTTCTATCAATCAGACGGTGAAAATTTTTGATAATCCCATCAGGCGATATTAAAGAACTAAATAATTGAGTCTGTAATAATGAAAATATTTAAGAAAGAACTAAAAAAGATTAAAAACTGTTTCTACTAACATAATGTATTGGGTCCCGACTACACAAAGTATCAACTTCTGTCAGTTCTGTCAAATTCATTATTGGAAATGTGGTTCGAAAATCGTTAAGTTGGCCTTTTTTCTCTTTTTGATTTAATGCGGTATTAATTTTGCTAAAGGCGGTTAAACTTGTTTCTGTGAAATAAACAAATATGATTAAATATCATTAACCAAGTAAGCGGAAATGCTAAATCGTGAACAGTACAAATTGGTTCGTTGTTCTCTCCCTTAAGCAATTTTTCTACGATTTGTTAGGAAAATAATGATAAAAAATAAATAAAATGAAATGTAGACTTTAAAAAATCAAGGAAGATAGCTATAAAAACAATGTCACGATAAAATTCAGAGTAACTTTGTAAGCGCTCGAGAAAAAGGAAATAGTACGCAGCCACGAAAGCAAATACTTTTTTAACATATTTTATCGCTCTAGTCTACGAACGAGTACGTTTTGGTAATATTTTGAAATGAGATCACATTCCGAGATCTTACAAAAAGATCAAGAGCATAAATGAGGTTTTGATATTCGTGACCCGTTCAAGTTAATAAAAGTAAATTGTGGCTCATTGAAATTTGTATAGGTTCTGTGAATTTGTTTGATAAAAAGCTAAGACTAGCAGCTTCCAATCCACATGGATATCGATTTAATTTCTAGCTATTTTGTTTATTTGACCTTTTATAAGTTCTGAGGAACCTATGCTTTGTAATAGAGTTCACAAAACCAAAAAAAGCTAAAATGACCCATCAATGTGTGTAGAAAATACCAGTAGGACTAATTTAATATGGAACCAAAACTTTAGTGCAAGGACTTCATTTAACAACTAAAAGTTAGTGTTAGTCATTGAGAACAAGAGGCTCACTAAAAAAAAGCTTTATGAACCTAAGCCAAAAATAGCTATAGACATACGGAATCAATTGCAAACATGCAGAGACCTTTTCCGTATATCGTTCACGATTTTCCATTAAAACCACTCGCTGTACTATAAATTTAACTAAGTGTAATTCGAAGCTTTGGAGCAAACATAGTAAGCACTGAGCAAATTATTTAATAAACAATGAACCAATCTGTCAGCTATTCAATATTTAGTATTTCCCCATCCTGATTATGAGTAAATAATATATATATGAAGGTTTTGAAACTCGTACCTTTCAAATCTTTTATTGATTCCTTAACATGGTTTTGACTGTCTAAAATTAGCATTAGATTTTCTTCCATAGCTTTTAATCGTTGCTCTACAGCTGATTGACCTGCATTGTGGGCAAAAAAATTTTGTAATGTTAACTTTTAATTACAGCTGACGAAAACAATAATTATATAAATTGACATTAGGTCTGCATCCGTGCGAAAAAGTGTCTACTATTTGCACGAACGTATAGCTAATTTGTAATTAGATCTACGTATATGCATGGCTAGTAGTTATGTCCTGTGCTGTCCCTGAGCCTGAATCCAAACTTTGGTGGGAAAATTTTTCCCACATTAACTTGTCTTGAGGCAATGGGATCCTTAATATTAAATTTGTTGATGCTAGGGGTCATGGCTCGGAATTGGTTAATGCTGAGAAAGTGCGAAAAAGCTGTAGTAGCTGAAACAATTGTTTAAATAAAAATCTTTAAATTATAAGAAAAACAAAAAAAAAGTTACTAACTAAATTGTATGAGCATTCGCATACACAAGTTTAGTAAATAAAAGGGTTACGTAATCAATACAATTAGGGTGCTCACAGTTCATTCGAGGCATGTTATTAAACAAATTTCGAATTTTTGAAAACTATTTTTGCAATTTAGCTCCAAAACACAAAAATCGGTGCATACAGTTCGATTGAAATATCTTTCTAAAGTTGCCAGGTGTTAACTTTAGAAGCAAACTGTGAATTCCCTAAATATGAGCAATAATTTGTTAAAAGCAACAGCAACAAATTTTTCAAAATGTGTACCAAACGACGTGAAATTTTAATACCTTTCATTTGATGCTTGAATTAGTGTATGTTTCAATAAGTTATATTGAAGTTATTGCGAAAAAACGAATTTTTTGCAAATTTTTGACCGCCATTTTGAAAGCTTTAACCTTGAACTCAGCAGATATAAAAAAATACGTCAACCTTAGATTTTTGTTCTCTATCACATATCCAAAGCTCATTTAAATCGGAGAGGGACAACACCTTTCCTTGTAAGCAGTGTGGCCATTTTAGCCTTTTCGAGGCTAGATTTAGCCTTTTTATTTGCGGTTTAGTCTCGAAATTTACGATTTAGCTTCGTGTTTTTTTAGCCTTTTTTTACTTTGAAAACAGCCTTTTTTAGATTTATTAACAATTAAAAAATTTGCCGATTAAATGCAACACTGTAAGGCAAAAATAAGTACACACTAAAAATTTTCGAAAATAAATTTACACCGGTGAGCGAATATTTACATTTTTTACACCGAACGGTGTTTATTTACACCACTTACCCGGTGTGATATGACAAACTTATCCGATCGGTGTAAAATAAGAAAGGCATAGAAGAAAAGAAACATGGAAATCATGTTAGCATTGACAAACAAATTGAAAATTAAAATTTCACAAGACTGAAAATAAAAGTCCAAAATTATTAGTCATGTTCGTGAAAACAGTTCTGGCCAAAATTAACATTAAAGTAATAAATAAAAAACGGTTTAAATAGAATTAAATCCAATCCAAATTTCGAGCATGAATGCCATTATATTTGGTATAACATTATTTTTAGCATTTTGAATGAATAAATTAAAATTCTAAGACACATATTTCCGAATAGTAAAAAATTAAATTTTTCGGTGTTGGAAAAAATAATAATTTTGCGTATTCTAAATAAACACCTGACAGGGATTGACACAAACATTCTTCGGATATTTAGTTATTAACACCGATCGGTGTGAAAAAATGTCCCCTTTCGGATATAAAATTCTAGCTTTTTGACACGGTGTGTTTTTTAACACCGAACGGTGTAGGACTCCCTGGAACACCGATCGGTGTAAAAATTCTATACAAATTTTTAGTGTGTAGTCATGAAAATTTGCATCTGGCAGCAACGCAGGGCCCTTAAGAGCTCTCTCGTTTCACATGTAAATGAATGTTAGATCGATTTTTTTTTCTATTGAAAATTCTCATAACGTTGTTAAGCCAAATATATTTTCTCATTTTGCAAATTATCCGCAGACGAAGTTACCTCGATTGAGCTTCAATGGCGAAAACTATTGACACGTAAATGGTCAAGCCTGTCCTCTACAATTGAGTTTTGGGTAGAAGTAAAGCACTTTTAAAACTCGCTGCCTGAAAATCCTTTTCTGAGCTCGTCAATTTCGTTTTCAGTTTCTTAGTTTTACCACTTATTAACGCTTTTTAGTGCAATTAAAATTGTAAAAACTATGCAAAGAAATAGATTTAAAAAATTAAAATGCCTAACTCGTTGCATAATATTCGATGTTCACTGAAAATATTACAAAAATGTTGTAATGACTTTGAGGTAACTGATGATCTCATACGTCTGTTAGATTCACGTAGTGCTTATGCAAGCTGCAGTTCCTCCGATTGATCTGATGAAGAGGGAATAATATATCTGAGATATAAACTATGTTGAAATAATATAAGTTCCTAGCACGACAGTGATAAACTTTCCAAACCTTCAATTTCATTTAAAATTTCTCCTGAGAATTGGAAAAAGGAGAGTCCCATTTTTAAGGCTCAAGAAATTTTGGAAAATTTTGAACAAATTTGTTAATCAACCGTGAATATTCATGAGTCTTTTAAGTTAAAACTTTTAACATAACATGTGATGTCTGTTTACAATTCCCATGAGAAAATTATTCTTAATTGGACTCAATATACATATACATCAATATACATCAATTCAATATAGATATTATTTTCATTTATATTTAAATGATGAAATGAAAGTTAATGCAATGAAAAGTTAGTTTAGTTAATGAAAAGTAAGTCATTCTGAATTAAAAAGGCTGGTATTATTTTGCTTTACAAATATATACCATATGATTTTTTGCTTTTTACAAATTTGTACCAATGATACTGATGTACCTATATTAAAAATGAATGTTATGTTAAAACGAAAATAAAACTTGAAGTTGTATGAAAAATCTGGATTTTTTTAGCTTCTTTTTTCAAAACTTTTAGCCTTTTTTTGACTTCTTTTTTTGGCCAATTTAGCTTCTTTTTTTTCAGGTCGTGGCCACACTGCTTGTAAGTAAGCAATTAGGTTCCAGATCACTCTCTAGATCAGTGATGCACAGCGTTGGCAGAGCTTCTAACACAAGCGCACCATTTTTGTCTTGGTATGTGGTATGTGTGTATAAAACAAAAATTCAACATAATAATTTGCGCAAAAGATGCTTACTGCGTGAAGATCAAACGCAAACTGATTCAATGCTAGCGTCGCAAAAGTTCGGTAGCTTCGTACACACGACTTGTCTGTGAAATCCGAGTGGCTCCCCGAAGCTCTTGTGTGCACCTGTGCTCTAGATCGATAAAACCAACACTCTACAACAGGGGTCTCCAAACTTTTAAGACTAAGGGCCAGACTGAATACTCCACAAAGCCTCAAGGGCCAAGATCTAGCTAGCACATCAGATATAACACATACCATTATAACTTTGAGAACTGAAACAAATTTATCGTGTATTGAAAATTGGGCATATTTACTTTTCGGGAGAAGTCTGTGAGTGAGGTATTACGACGTATTATTAATCAGTGTGCGAGTCCTACTCAGTGTTGCCGTTTTGGCTATTTATAGCCAAAAGTGGCTATTTTTGTTGCTCGTGATCAGTTTTGGCTATTTGGCGATTTTATTTTTCATTTGGCTATTTTTTTTACTGGGCTATGGTTTTGCATTCCCGCGAAAATTATCACCGACTGTAAGCTGCTTAGGCTGATTCGCCGGGAATTCGACAATTAACCGCCAAGAGGAGTTATAAGAAATTCGCCGAAAAGGGTGGCAAACGAAGTCCTTTTAAGAGTCCTCAGCAATTTGTTCCAAAACATCGTTGTTCTGTCCAAATTCAATGAATGTTTTGTAATTTGTTTTTATTTCACTTCGAAATAATGCGACGTTGCTTCAAAACTATACTAGATTAACTTTCTGATTAATTGTAACTATTTTTCAGAGCCTGCTTCATATTCCCATGATAGATTTTGAACATTTTTCCTAAATCCATCTTCCAACAATCGCCGAAATGAGCGAAGGAAGATTTTGAAAATTTTCGTGACTCGCGCATTCATTGCTTTAACATTTGAAAAGCGATGCATTTTCCCAAAAACACTTGGGAGAATCACTGGTGCATCGCAAAATCCACTTCTCTTGCTTTCGTCTTCGAAATGTTTGCAGGGAAATGATTTAAAATTTGTACGTGAGGGTGAATTCTCTCTTCATTTGAACACGACCTGCCAGTGATGCTTATGCCGAGCGCAAGAATATTCAATAATTTGACATGTGAAATCTCGAATCATGTGCCACGTAAGAGTATGCAACAATGTATACAACTTTGATCATTGAAAGTAATTATGGTTTGTTTTTAAAAGTAAAATTAAGCAAGTCAGCATGGAAAAGTAAGTTGATATAGCCCTCCGCTACACATAAAACATTCTTCACTTGTTTCACTTAATTTCACTTTCTCACCTACTTATCTATTGCCAATTTCTGAACCAAGGCAGACTTAACTGAAAAGGTTTGACTCCAGCAATCCTTGTTTAGAAGCTAAAAAAAAAATGTAATACTTTTTTTACTTCCGAAAATGCAAACATTATTTTTATGAAGTTTTTCTACTCTTATCAAGTAAAAAATAAATTAGCTAAGATCCTTCCATATTAAAGGTCCGTCTTTTTAAAGGATTTATGTTTAATATGTTTAAAATATGCTCTTATATTTTAAATATATAATTTTTTATAACATATTTAAAAACAAACATGTTTGTAAATATATTTACAGTAAAAAACGGTAATGTGTTGTAAAAAAACAAGTAAGTAAAAAAAGGTATTAATGTTAGTATTGTTTCTTTTTGCTTATAACATTTAATTTACTAATATATAAACTTTTGGCTATTTTTTTTACATTTTGGCTATTTTTATTTTGTGTTTTGGATATAAAAATAAACTTACTCCGGCAACACTGGTCCTACTACATTTGTAAATAATTTTGGATATATACCATTATAGAATAACAAGGTAGGCGCATATTGGAGAGGAAGTGAGCTAGATGTCAAAATCAGCTGTTCGCAGCATTGTTTGTGTAAAAAAAGACATTTGAGCGGCTATATTAATATGAGCCTACCTTATTATTCTATCATGGATATATACTAGCTCGAGCACATTGACGACGGCTAACAACATAACTTAAAAAGTATAGGGAGGCGCAGTTAGTACACGCACAAAAAAAATTTACCAAAAAATAATGGGAGAGGAAACTATTATGTTTGAAAACTTGTTGAGAGCAAACAAGTTTATTTTTACTTGAAACATGTTTCTACTTTACGGTTACCATAAAAAGTTTGCGTAAGCAAGTTACTTTGTTACGATTTATATATTATGTTCAATAGCAACTATGCTAATTTGATACAATAAATATATTATGTTTACGGTGACCAGTTTTAAGGCAACTAAGTTCATTGTAAGCTAAGTATGCAATTAGATCGCGAGTAAAATTTTTATTTCGTGGCTAAGTTGGTTAAGCGCTGGTTAATTTAATTTGAATTTTAATTTTCCAGGTTCAATTCTCAAGCCATACTGAGCTCTAATTTTATTTTATTTTTATTAAAATTTATACAAGCAAGTAATTTAAGGAAAAATTGCATTTCATTACAATTAACCAATTTTCCATCACCGGAATTGGAACGAGGACCGTCGCTCATCATAGTCCAACACACTAACCATTATGCCAATCGCCTGATGGCGTGTGAGCGAAAAATTTCAAACAAAACAAGCAAACCGAACACGAATATTGCATGGCCATATAATGTTGTATACGATCATGTTGTATGTTTCTCATGTTTTCAACGAAACTATTTTTTTTCACATCTATCAAAACATGTTTACTGGCATAAGAAGCAAGTATTGAAATGATTGTCACGAAAATAGCAACATAAATAACAAACAAAGTATGGTCAGAATTGAAATTTATATTTACAGTAAATGGAAATATGTTTGCTACAATCAAAGTCGAAAATGTCATTTTTCTGCGTGTATAGGAAAGAATATATATTCGGAATCAGAATTTATCCAAGTCGATTAGCCCTATCCATCTTGTATATGCGTCTCTCTGTCCGTTTGTGTGTTTTTTTTTTTAATTAAGATCTTTTAGATTAAGATTAAATTAACATTTTTAAATTAAATTAAGTTCGTGGTGACCGTGGCATGCAGGTAAAGTGTGTGGCTTAGCATGCTCGGAGCCCGGGTTCGATCCCCAGCCGCGGCGAAAAGTTTTTTTCAATACAAAATTTTTCTGATCGGTCACCACCTCTCTGCAGACAATGGCAAACCTCAGAGAGTAAATAATGCCATGTAAAGCTTCTTGAGAACAAAAACTTTAGCCGTTCGGAGTCGGCATAAAACATGTAGGTCCAGTTCTCGGTCAATTGTGTGCAAACATTTAATAACACACACAACACAATTGATCATAAGAATCTCGGTCAAAGTCCTTTCTAGGGCTGAAATGGCCAATTTGTTGTTTTTTGTTTTTAAGTTCGAAAATGGATTAAATATAATGAAAACCACCCTATCCACTTTGACTTTATAAATAATAACTTCACATTGATATATAAGTTTTGATTCAAAATGCGCACGCTTGGTTTGAAATTTGAAAATCTCTCTTACGTCTCCTATAAAGTGACGTCATCAAAACTTTCACAAATTTTGCAAGAACTTATGTATTGCCTTGATATTATTGAAAATTATATATTGCACACATTAGCTTTGATTTTAAGACGTACTTTTTTTTATATGTACTCTGCGTTTGAATTTTGAAAAAATTGGATGAAAGTTACGCTTAGTATCTTTCATAAAAAATAAATTCATCAAAATAATAAAACCTAAATAACTCCAAATACAACTCAACGCGACTGTGGGTCGAAGATACTTCCTAGAACAATAATTTCCTATTGAGAAAAGCATTAAAATGCATCTGAAATATTCATTCCACAAGCTGAGACTCCATATCGCGTAGACACCCTCGACTGAGGACTTCAACTGGACATGATGGATTTGTAATAAAGCGATATTTTTAAAATAAAATGTCAATCATGGTGAAATTTAAAAAGTAAATTAAATTCACACATTTTCATCAGATGTATAAATCTGCTTGTGAGTATTTTTATACTTTTGATACGATTTACCTTTTTAAAAAACATTTTTCAAAATGAAACGCAAAAATCCAAATTCACAGATCCGAGTTAACTTATTACAATCGATTGTCATTGGAAAGTCACAGCTGCATAAATCTCATCAACTATACAAACATTTTAATAACTTAGTTACATGAATTACTGTACTCTTAGTCGGAAAGTTCTTCGCAAAATGTTTGGTCTTGTTGGATTTAGCGACGAGTATTGCATTCAAAAAAACAACAAACTGTGCGAGCTCTATGACGACATCGACTAAGTTCAGCGTATAAAAATAAAGCGATTACGCTGGTTGGGTCATGTCTTTCGTATGAATGAAGAAGCTCCAGCGAAAAAGGTGTTTGATGCGAAAGCCGAGGGTCGACGACAAAGAGGAAGACCATGCCTCCGAGGCCGAGGAAGTCCTAATCGGGCTTGGTGAAAGAAATTGGAAACGGCTCGCGCGAAGCAGAGACGCCTGGCGAGAGCTGATGAAGTCGGCCGTAACCCAACCACGGGTTGTCTTGGCCACCTAAGTAAGTAAGTATTATTTAAGCAATTATATCCACAAACTTCACTTGCAACAATTACAACTATGCAATCGCCAATATGGATGATTTTTAGAAAAGAAATAAAAAATTGTTTAACCATATAACTAGTATCAGTTCGGTGTTTTCGAACCCGAGAACTCTAGTTGAGAAAAAGCGCTATACTTGACTACCGAGGCTACAAACACATCGCAGCACATTCATACATATATTTCTATTTTAATACTTCATCAAAATTGGTGCATCTAACTTTATGCACAAAGATCTTAATTTTCTCAATGAAGCCCTCATCTTAGACCCAGACAAATATACTCACCATATGGTGGACCAGTAAAACTCATTCATTATCAATAGATTTTAGTTTTTTTATTTGGAATGCAAAAAAGCAAAACATGAAACGCACAAATATGGCTGTTGGGGACAGTGTGGACAAAAAGTTGTTGTTTTTTTAATATTTTTTCTTGCTGTTGAACGACCAAGCGTCTGCTTTCTATTGGCATAACACAGGGTGCAAGCACGTCTAATTTTTCTGCCACAATTATTTTTTCTAACTGCAATATTATGTTGACTACGCGATGGTAGATGAGCACGAAATTGTCTAGCACTTGAAGATTGACCTAATTGCTCGGGATTTAAACGTTCTCTAAACAGTTGGAACTTCATGTTTGTAACAAGCCCTAATTTGAGAAAAACGAGTGAAAAAGAATCAAAAAATCAGAAAGGTATTAGAGTATGTTAAGAATTTTTAAGTAAGTTTTTCTTAAAAAATTTTTTAATAGAATATATTAAACACAAATTTAACCTATACCTTTGTCTAGAAAAACAAAAGGGTGGAAAAATTATAAAAAGTACTTTACAAGATTGAAAAATAAACAAGTGTTTTAAAACTTAAATTCAATAAAGTTACTAACTGTACTTTTTTCATCTATAGGTTTTTAACTTGTTGCTCAACCTTTTACAATTTAAATAAAACTTTTTCCAAATCAACTTTAACTTTTTACAGTCCTTAGATGGTAACAATAATCACAAAAGTAACAATAGACTACTTTGGATACAAATGTAACAAAAACTGTTACTTCTTATTGAGAAGGTGGCAAAAAGTATCAGCATTTAATTTATATCAAAGTGTTATTTGAATTTTCAATTCAATATTCATAAAATCGAATATATAAATATATTGTGTCACGGTGTTTGTGGTCCCAGTCCTACTACTCCGAAACGGCTCGACCTATTAATAGTACGTTAAGTATTTTCCAAACTCCTACCCCCGAGGGTCGTGGCACTTTGTCGAGAATACAAATTTTCGGTTCCGACCTATAAGTCACACATCAATGAAACTTGAAAGTACGAAATTACTGTCTAGCTCTTCGAGGCTCTGGAGGCACCGCCCATACAATTCATTTTTTTTATATCGAATAGATTTGGAACTAAAATTGAATAACAATGAAATTGAACAACGGGGCGTGACTCCCCCCATTCAAGCCAAATTTTCGATACAGAATAGCTATGGAAGCAAAAGTCACACTCAGAATGAAGTTACTATTTGGTGGTGTCCTGCTACTAGAAAACTAGAACGGGTATTGAACAAGAGGTGTGGTTCCACCCATAAGACAATTTTTTATACGGAATATCTATAGAAACAATATTCACAGAATATTGGTACTTAGAGTGGAGTTACTTATTAAATGATGGCCTTCTACTGGAAAACTGGAATAGGCATTAGACAAGCAATATGGTTCAACCAAATGGTCTTAATAAACAAGTTTTGAATACATAATATATGAATATTATATATATTTCTTCTTTATATATCATAAAATTTCAATAAGTACACATATTTATTATATACAAAAATAAATACAATTTTTTCTATCATTCCTAATTAAAAATCATAAATCATTCAAATTTTAAACAATCATTTTTTTCTGCGGCAACACCACGCCGTGTGCCAGCTAGTTTTTATATAAGAATTAAACTCAAACACATATTCAACACGATATTGAGAGCCATATGTCAAGCATAGTGAAAAGTGTTCTCATTTCTTTGGTGAGTTTTTGCTTGTTACTGGGGTGACAAATTTCCACTTACAAGAAAACCTATTACAAATAAAAAAAATTGTTCATTCAAATTAGACTTTTACCTTTTCAAATTCAACAGTTTACTTTTCAAATTCAACCATTAAAAATATATTTTTATACCCCCTCGCGTACTGCGTAAGGGGTATATTAATTTTGTCACGACGTGTGTAACGCCCATAAGGAGGCGTGGTAGGTATAGAAAAGTATATATATTCTTGCTCAGCATCACCACCTGAGTTGATTTAGCCATGTCCGTCTGTCTGTCCGTCTGTCCGTCTGTCTGTCCGTCTGTGAACACGATTACAGCCGTAATTGTAAAGCTATCAAAGTAAATTCGATATTTAAGCTTTTTTCTATAAAACAAAGATCAAGTTCGAGAATGGGCTAAATCGGATGAAAACCACGCCTACCTCCCATACAACCCAAATAATGAAAACTCCATAAAGAAGCAAATATTGAAGCTACAAAACTTAAATTCGGTATGTGTGTAGTCTGTGACAAAACTCAGGTATGTTAGAAAAATGGGCGTCATCCACCCACTAACACGCCCACCTCCCATACAACCCTAATATTGAAACCTATATATAGAGGCTTGTGTCGAAGCTACAAAAATTAAATTAGATATTTACTATTTTTATATTAAAATTAAGACGTGAGAGAAAAATGGGCGTTAACCACGCACTAACACGCCCATTTCCCATACAACCCCAAAATTGAAAATTATATAAGTAGACTTCTGTCGAAGCTACAAAAATAAAATTTGATATTTATTATTTTTATGTAAAAATTAAGACATGTTATAAAAATTGGCGTCATCCACCGACGAACACGCCCACTTTCCATACAACCCATAACATTGAAAACTCTATAAATAGGCTGATATTTAAGCTACAGACCTGAAATTGGGTATCTGTGTATGTATATTATATCAAAATTGAGGCGTGAAAAATTGGTATTAACCACTCAAGCACACGCCCACCTCCCATACAACCCCTACTTGAAAAATTTATAAAGAGGCTTGTCTTTACTTTGCAGAAAAACAATTTTATATGAATGTATTTTAGACGTCATCAAAATAGTAAAATTTTTGAAGTCTCATAAAAATGAGCTGCAATTTAAAATGTTGTACCATTACGAATCGTCCGTGGGGGTATTTTAACTTCGGCCAGTCGAAGATATAACTTACTAGTTTTTTTTTTAATTAAGTTAAAACCGAATTTATAATATGATTAAAGATTATACTGAAGTACTGATTTATACTGTAGATTTATACTGACGTTGGGTTCAGACGCATCGAAAGAGAGATGGAAGATCGAAAAATTCGTAGGTTTGTAACAAATCTGTAATAGCAAATAAGGCGAATTAACCTAACATAAATTAGGATCAGAAATCCTTTTGGTGCCTTATAAAGGCTGATTTTTTAAGCGTTTGGTTTTTGAAAATTAAAAAAAAAACAGAAAATTTGCAATAGTGAAAGAAATATTTCTTTGGACATCAATGCATGCCATATACTTTTAAGAGATTTTCATGTAAATGTTTCAAAAACCATTTCATATGAATGTTGCCCGCGCCTACGCCTAAGGTGGTCCATCTTTAAGCTCAAATTTTGGCATACTTTTTCCAGCATTTGAGCTGGTATCTCACCAATGGCTGCTGTAATGTTGTCTTCCAGGGCTGCAATTGTAGTTGACTTGGCCCTGCACACGAGAGACTTCACGTAGACCCACAAAAAAGTCTAGTGGGGTAAATTCACATGATCCTGGCGGCCATTGTTCTGCTCCAAAATTTGAGATTAATTGTTCACCAAACTCGTCTCTATAGTATTACGTGCCGTATGGCATGTGGCACCGACTTATTGAAACCACATGTCAACCAAATTCAATTCTTCCATTTTGGGCAAAAAGTAGTCTGTAATCATCGCACGGTAACTTGCTCCATTGGATGTAAAGACTTTGATGATATTTTTAAAAAGAACGATCCAATGATGTCGCCAGCCCACAAACCGCACAAAACAGTGCATTGGGGCTCCTTAACTGCCTCTGACTGCTCTTTACGTACCCATTGAGTCAAAAATGAGCTTCGTCCCTGAAGACAATTTTTCAGGGACTTTAATCATTATGAGTAATATAAAAAAAATTAAGAAATCATCATTATTTTATGATTTTTAATTTCTTGCTCAGAATAATAAAAATATCTGAGCAAAACAATAAGACTTAATTTATAATATTTTATTTTTAAATTTTTATGTTTAACACTTAAAAAATAAAAATTATTATTTATTCGAAGAGGCAATACAAATTCCAAAAATTCGATTTTATCGAAATTTTATCTATTGAATTCGGATTGTTGGAATTTGAAAAATAATTATTTTTTTTGGTTTCAGAAATTTTTCCATAAAAAGTGGAGGCTTCGATAAAAGAGTGTGAGTTTCAACCATCTTTTTCTAAGGCCCATTCATCAAAAACACGACGTTGACGTGTTAAATCACCCGGCTATCCTAAAGTTGAATTTAAATTGAAAACGTTAAATTTGATATTTATTTTTTTTTTTTTTTTTTTATTTATTTTTATTTATTTATTTAAAAGCCTTGCATAGTACACTTAGAACTAGGTTCTCTTATAGTACATGATGTTATATATAACAACCTTGCGAAATGTTTTTTTTTATTGTGTAAAATTTCCTAGTTATTATCTTGAATACTCTCCGCGTGAGAAGAGAATATGTCTTTTCTTTTCTATGCAAGGTGTTAGTAAATTGAAAACTTTAAAAGCGTTTTCTGCAAAATGACTTGTTTTGAGTTGTGATGCTATTCGAGCAAATGAGCGATATGTCAATTTCAATTCATTCAAATATCTGGAAAAATAGTTTTGTTAAAATTCAACCAAGAACTTCTTCATCTTCTTCTTATCATCTAAATATAAGGCGTCATGCTCCGCACTTAATATCGTTCAAACTGTTTCTTGTTATTACAGTGCTTTTCATACTTTGCATACCTATACCATCCGAAAATATTATTAGCCTGAAAGTATGCATAGACAATTTATTTTATATAAAATGTGATGTGTACAAATCGAATCATATTTGAACTCTAAACGATTGCCAATCGTCGTAGGACAGGTTTTATATTAAGTAGTTTTCTCATAAATGAGAAACGAAACAATTTTTATTCACTTCAAAATAAATTTATTTTTTTTTTAATTTTTTTAAAACACATTACTTCTCAAAACTAAAGATTCTGCACTGAGTGGTAGATTTTGAAACAATTAACTAAGCAGAGGCCAACATCACAGTCCTTGCACCAATAAATTGTTTCCATCCTGACGCCTGGCGTTTTGTAGCAAACTGCGCATCTCCTGGTTCTTTTTTTGTGTTTTTTATTTGATGGTAACTTTTCAATGAAATGTCGTAAATTAAGGCGTTCTGGAAGTGATGTTTTATTTTTATTAATTTCCAAGCAATTCATTATGAAAATTTTCTAATTAACATCTATGTTGTCATATATTTTAGGACAGTAACTATTGATAAAATGGACTGTACACTTTTAAAAAACACAGCATTTTCGAAATAATGATAATTTAGCAAAGAACGAATACGACTGCGAGCGAGTGCTCCCTTCAAAAGTTTTGTCATTTTTGTTAATTGGTTTGGATATTATAAGCTGTTTAAGCGGAAAACCTTTAAACCTTGCCCCATTCATGTCTATAAATCAGCGATGGGCACACACATACTATCACATTCTTTGATTGTGTGTAAAGCAGAGAAAACCGAAGATTAATTTTACGTATTTTCTCGCTATATTTTCAAAAATTGCGCAAAGAGATGTTATTCCAACAAATTCTGAAAAACAACTGACTTTATTTGCTGACAAAATAAAAACAAAGCAACAGCCGAATGCATACGATCGTAAGCCACACGAATTAGCTTATAGTGTTCATGTGCAGGGTTGCCACTGAAAAAATAATTTTGCTACCACCCACATTACAAAAAAACTACCAAAATGGATACAAAACTACCAAATCAATATAAGCTTTAAAGCTCTTTTTGGAATACTGTAAAAATGTTGTCATCTTAACATTTATATTCATTTTTTATTATATATTAAACAATCGTAAATAGCAACTCACATTTTTGATAATAATTCCATATTAAAAACATAAATAAGATAAGATCTCAGTATTTTCCGAATACCGACATTCCACGCCCAATGCAAGTCATGATTATTATCCTTGCACACAAGCCTAAGGCTTCGCGGGGACTAAGCAATTGTTATAAGAAATTAATTTTAATAAAATATATAAAAAAAAAAATATGAAATAAAAACAAAAATATGATTGGCTCATGCTCTTGGCTTGAATTTTGGCTATTGGTTCTTATTTCACTTAAAAGAACATAAGTTATTTGTTCTTTTTTATTACGAATTTTTGGTAGAAGTACAAATCTTGAAAATACAGTCATTTCCAATAAATCATATCTCCATCATCTGTTACCCTATTTCTGTAAATTAAGTATCGTTAGAAAGCTATTGAAAAGCGATTTAAAATATAAATATTTTTGGAATATGTATGCAACAGTTGCAAACTTTTTGGAAAACATGTAACTTGCTCATGTCTCAAAAAGTGAATCTTTGTTTTTTTTTTAGTAATTTCAAAAGCAAAATAAACTTTCCACCAAAAAAAAAAGATGATGGCCACATGATAAGTTTTTTCGCAATCTCAATTTTTTCTGACATACATTTCACTTTATCGTTCATAACTTCTATACCGTTTGAGATATTTATACAAAATCTTCAACAAAAATGTTTGCTTTATTAGGGTCACGTGACCTTTGCCCATAAATTTTTATAGTTAGAATATATATCAATTCAAAAACATGATATAATAATGGCATTTTTTAATGATATATTTAAGTTTATACATAAATTAAATCTGACTAAACGAAAACATATAAAACAAAATAACACCAAAGAATATATAAAAAAGATTAAACGAAAAACATTTTTCAATATTTTTGGCTTATTCCTAAGTTACTTTTAATACTTTTAAGAATTTATTTAACCTTTACATTCTCAATTAGCTGAAGGAATAACTACAGCATTACTTGCACGAGTTGCACTTCCGGTTGTTGCTGAGTCTAATTTTCCAGCCGAGTATAAGTCTTAAATCCAATTTTGTAATATTCCGTTTTTTACAAGTATATTTTTTTTGCTAGTTATCCCCTCCCCATCAAATGGTGCATGCTTTGCCTCTTGGCAGCAATGGATCATTCTATCACGCCTCTTTTGAGCAATCGCTGCTAGTGCTTCAAACTCCTGCCATTGCCGAGTGAGTTAAGGGGGTCTTCTCATTGAGCAACTTTTTTTCGACTTTTTTTTTTGCATTTATTTATTGGGTAGTTGTGAATATGCCCCTAAAAGGATTTTTAGAAATTCGAAATACTTTAGAAGATACAGCCTTTTTTGTGATGCAAGGTCTTCGTCAAAATGAGCTTTTTTAAACTTTAAACGCGTTTATCTCGAAACCACGTTTTTCGAACTGGCGGCCATGATATCTCCAGTTCTCTGCTATAAATGAATGAAGGGGTAGGAAATTTCTTCTGAGGCTTATACTAAAAATAAAGATGTCAAAAGTACCTAAGATTTTGGAGACTACTATAATCGTCATTAGACCCATAACTGCCAAAATCGTTAAACATAAAGACGATTTCAAAGCAATCAAAATTGATTTACATTGTTTTTTTTTTATAGCAAGAAATACTTAGTTGGTGGGAAAATGAACCAAATCGACTTACTTATACGCAAACCTCTCATATCACTAATATCAGTAATAAGGTATATTTCCCCAACAAATTATTATTCAAAAGCAAACAAATTTGGTACACATTCTTTATACCGAATAAAAAAAATATAAGAATGAACCAAATCGGCTGAACAATATGCCAAGCTTCCATATAACCAATATTGGTGGTCTGGTATATTTCCAAAATATTTAATTTTATGTACTCATTATAAAATCCTGCCAAGTATTTGTTACAATTCAATGAACATGCCCAGTAAAACTTATTAAATAATTAAATCTTGGGCAAATACAATATAATTACCTGATTTAAAGAAAGAACCTTTATAAAATTGCTGTCTTTGTTGTTTAACAAGTAGAATAAACCAAGAAAAAATTTTTCTCTAATAAGATCATCGGATGAACTACTGGAAACTATATTCCCCAAATCAAAATTTTTAAAGGATTTTCATACTAAAGATAATCATCCCTGGGATTATGCTCAGTTTTAGGTGAGGTGTACTAAGGTATACTACAATATAACATCATCACTGTGATGTTTTCTACCATATATTTTTCACTTTGATGAAATCAACGGTTCTGATGATAGAAGGCTGATTCCACACTAATGAGGAACAGAATCCTAAAATGCTTTCAATTTAAATAATTGTTTGTTCTCGCATTAAAATGGAATCTAAAGTAACTCCTGTTGCAAAATTATTTTTAGTTTTAAGTTTTTTTTTTGACAATTTAAGTAAACAAACTCCGAGTTGAGAGAAATTTTAAATATTTTGTTTAGATTTAAAACGTTGAAAACAGCCATCTATTTACATTAAAAAAAATTAGGTTAGCAATGTTAAAAAAGATAACAATGTTATCTAAGAACAGTTTATAAAAAGGATTGGTTACTGCGTTAACAAAGAAGAAATATTTAAATATTGAGTGTTTTTTCAGTGTCACACCCGTCCCTAAGAATTCTAGAAAAATTCTAGTTTTCCTAAGAAGTAACATGGGCTTATGATAATAACGAAATTTCCTAAAGTAAGGATATTGATGTTTTACATAAATTTGTAAACTTTTTTTATCAAAAAATATATCAAATAATTTCTTTATATTCTTCATTTCCAGTACAAGAAGTTGGTCACACTCGGAACGGTTTTCAAAATTATTTTCTTTACGTAATTTTTGCGTGTATATGAATAAATACTTTGACTAAGACTACTTTTGTAAATTTATATATAGCGAAATCATTTGTATTAGTATTAATTTGATCAAAAATTCATTCGAAAACAAGTTTTTGCAAAAACTTTTGTTTTAAATGTTTATATAAAAAAAATAATAAATAAAAAATTTTTTGGTTATTTTGGGGTCAAAAATATGTGATGATTATTTTATCCATAAAGTTCTTGTAAATAATTCCCACATAATTCGCACTCGTCACACCCGGGCCAATTTTATGTCACACACGTCCCATTTAAAAGTTTAATAAAAACTTTTTAACAAAAAAAAACCTACTACAAAGAAAGAAATAATTTTAAATTACTTTACCTATTAATCTTGGTCAAATTTGATAATTTATTTATATACTTTAATATATTAGAAATCTTATTACTTTCATTTTTAATAATTTGTTTTATTTTTGTCATAAAGATATTAATTATTTTATGACAATAAAAGCTTTGTAGGGCCTATTTACTTTATTGATCATACTTAATAATAATTCAAAATTGCCCTGCACCAAATTTCTAGCCTACTTTCTTGATCGTATTTTTTTATAACTCTACCTACTCTTGTATCGTTTTCAGTACCCCAAATGCCAATATTGACTGAGATATAGTGTTCTTTCTAATAGTATCACGACTCTTTGTCGAATTTCGCCCACTTTGTCATATTGTTTTCAATAATTCTACCCATTCTTACAATGAATTTTATCACCCTTGTGTGAATATTATACAGTTTTTTCAAACGCTGCCACACCCCTTAGACGAATAACGCCCAATTCCTTGGTATTAATTTATTATATTTGTCCCTACATCTGTACTTTATTTCAGTACCCTAGTGTTAATAGTATTCGATAGTGTTTTCTAATATTGCCACACCCCTTTGTCAAATGACGCCCACTTTACTGGCAGTAATTTGTAGTAAGTGCAAGCCTACCTCTGTAGAAATACAGTGTGTTTCATGTATTGCCACACCCCTTTATCAAACAACGACCACTTTGCTGAAATTTTTTTTTAATTGAACCTCTGTAGTAAAATTGAGTACTCTAGTGTCAATATTATTCGAGATAGAGCTTATATAATATTGCCACACCTCTTTGTCGAATAACGCCCACTTAATTGACCATAATTTATACCCTAAACCTGAAAGGTGAGGGTATATTAACTTTGTGCAAACGTTTGTAACGCATAGAACGAAGCGAGTCCGGTATAGAAAAGTATATATATTCTTGATCGAGTCACCTCGTGAGTCGAGCTATTCATGTCCATCCGTCCGTCTGTGTGTTGTCCGTAAACACAGGATAAGAAGAAGGAGTAGAGATAATTGAATGGAACTACACATGGTCACATGCACCCAAGGATCTGCACTATTGAATATTTTCGGAATCCGCCCGCGGACACGCCTACCTCTCATGCAACGCAAAATTTTAAAACTGCATAATTCAGCTCATAAGCCTACATTAATAAAATTTGGTGTGTATGTGTTTTATATCAACTCAAAGATGTCTTTGGAAAATGGACGTCATCCGCTCACGGACACGCCCACCTCCAGGGTATTTCATAGTCGGCCTAGACTGACTTTAGACTTTCTTTACCTGTTTACCCTTGCGTTTTTGCTGTAAATGTCAGTACCCTAGTGTCAATATTTACTAAGATACAGTGCTTTTATTATAGTGACTCGCCCCTTTATCGAATACCGCCCACATTCTTGGCAGTAATTTTTTATGCTTGTGCCTACCTCTGTACTAAATTTTAGTATCCTAGTGTCAATAGTATGCAAGACACAGTAATTATCATATATTGCCACACTCCTTCGTAAAATAACGCCCACTTTCTTTATATTTATTTTTAATAATAGTGCCTACCTGTGTACTAAATTTCAGTACTCTAGTGTCAATTTTATTCGAGAAACAGAGTTTTTTAAATATTGCCACACCCTTTTTCGAATAACGCCTACTTAAGAAATCGTCAATTTTAATATTTTTGCCTGCTCTTGTAATTTTACTGTGCATTTTATTACCCTAGTGTCAATATTTACTGAGGTACAGTGTTTTTTTATAGCGACACGCCCCTTTGTCGAATACCGCCCACTTTTATAAACGGGCACCTCCGCGTTTTAGGTCTCTATATGTTGACAAAAAATCACGACAATCGGAAGTACTTTAGGAGTAATCGATATACATATATTAACAAAAAAAAAAAAAAAACAAAAAAAAAAAAAAACAGAGAAACCAACCAACTTGAGAACCTATTCCTTTTTGAAGTCGGTTAAAAAATAATGAAAAACGTATGCAAAAACGACCCCATTTGAAGATGAACCGACTACTAACGAACAAAACCGAAGTTTAACGAAGTCATTTCGAAGGGATACGAAGCAAAACGAAGATAAGCCGAAGGCTAAAGTCCAAAAGCGAAGACGAACT
Source organism: Tetanocera ferruginea (assembly GCA_958299015.1). Classification (NCBI taxonomy): domain Eukaryota; kingdom Metazoa; phylum Arthropoda; class Insecta; order Diptera; family Sciomyzidae; genus Tetanocera; species Tetanocera ferruginea. The sequence continues at coordinate 61,148,088 of OY282640.1, read as the reverse complement.
TCACTAAAAAATTGATTCGCTGTAACTTTTTTTCCTACGAATGAAATTAAATAGTTTCTTAACAAAAGTTTAATGATATTTTTATGAACTTTTGTATTATAAAAAAAAAATTTAAAGTTTTGGGGGTGCTGAGGAAATACGACGAAAAGTTTAAATATTTGAACAGAGATGGATTCCAAGAAAAAAATGTTATAAAAACGGGCTATTGTACTAATTGAGACCTATCCAACGATATACTTCTTTTCACGATCGGGCTAAAACTGGTGAAGTTATACAAAAAAGACCATTTGGGGCAGATTTTGGGTTCACAAAAAAAATTTGTTATTGTTCTGAAATCCTCTCAACATTAGCTTTCATATTAGGGGCCAGAAATGCAAACTTTTTTCCCCATATGGGTTGACCCATCTTAATACTCATACCTCATGTAATAAAATGCATGAATTTAAAAATGCTATATCTTTTTAATGAACCATAAAAACCACTTTCATTCTTATATCATCAGACTCCTCTCAATACGTAGTTTATTTAAAATTCATTCCAAATTTTTTCACCCGTGCCCATTGGAGATACTTGACCCCAAAGTTGGAGCAAATTTGAGATTTCTTATTTTTCAAAGCGATGTAACTCAAAAAGTTTATGATCTGTCATCTTAAAAAATTTATATTTTAAATTCTTACTAAGACGTATCTAATACCAAAAAAATAGGTCTGCCACTAGCTTCCTTTCTATTAAAATTTTATTTTCAAAGTTACCAAAAATTACGATTTTTTTTTGTAACTTTAACGTTTTTTTTTAAATTAAGTAACATCCCAAATAATTTTTTTGATACGCAAAATATTAGCCTAAGGTATAGTTAATATTTATTATTTTCATTTATTACTGTATGTTTAATAGGAGCTGAGATATGATCATTACCGCAAACTCTATAAGATACGAAAATCGCTCGTGGTTACATGACAAACATGGCCGCCATTTTGTAAATAAGTTTTCTTTGTTCAGCAAAATTTGTGATCTTAATTTTTAACTCTCAATAAATTTAAATTTAAATTGATGGTAGGTATTCATCAAAACTCATTTCACTGTAGCGTTCGACATTGAAAATAACATTTGTTATCAGTGAGTCAAAGGTGTTTTTGCAATGCGCATCAAATATTTGTAGCAAACAGATATTTTTATTGCAAATTAAATAAAAAAATTTTGTTGTAAAATAATATACGATTTGATCTTGGTACTTATTTAAAGTTTGTAGCGTGCGACATCATAATTTTGAAATGTATAAATTTGATATAATTTTTTTTATCTAAATACAGAATATAAAATTTTTTAATGTAGATGAGTAAAGACGGCGGCGAGCAGAATAAATCCAACTGAAAACGGTGGAGAGAAAAATTGAAGGATGATGAAACAAAACTACACAGTATTTAAAGCATTAACTTTGGTGCATTTCCATTTAAGTTTTAGTGCTTTTTGACCGTAAACTCAAAAACGTGTATTTCCCATGAAATAAAAAATCTTAAAATATTTCCAAATGTTTCACTTAAATATTTCATTAATAAGTTGGTTCTTTTTACTTTAACCTAATAAAATTCAAACAATTTGTTCAGAAAAATTCCAAATTCAGAATTGATTACACAATAAATTCATGATTACACAGTGCAACACAAAAATTCAAAACAAAAAAACACTTATCCCAGCCGAAAGTACTCGATGAGAGGAGAAAAGTAATTTCTGGATTTTGCTAGATTGGTTGCCGTTCGTTTTTTATGAGCCTCTATAGTTTGTATGGAGGCTTTGCTATATCTACATTTGTATGGAAAAATCCGTATCAAGGAGTGGTCGTATGAAGTAAGTATGTAATGGAAAGTTGTTCATAATTTTATAGGCTACATTTCTTCACTTGATTGTTTGGTAAAATTTTCAATAGTTCAAGAGCTGTAGTCGAAAAACGGACAAAATCGGTGAAAAAAGTGGTAATTTTTTCGACATTTTTGGGGTTTTGAGCATGAAGATGAAATTTTTCCGACTTAATATATTCAGCGTTTTTGTTGGCTGAGTCAAGAGCTACAACTTTGCTGAAGACTGCAAAAAAAAATTCACAGCATTTTTCGAGCTATGGCCATGCGAAAAATAGAAGAAAATTGCAAAAAAGTGCTCAAAATCGAATTTGGCGAAAAAACTATAGAGGCTCATAAAAAACGAACGGCAACCAATCTAGCAAAATCCAGAAATTACTTTTCTCCTCTCATCGAGTACTTTCGGCTGGGATAAGTGTTTTTTTGTTTGGAGTAAGTTGAATATTGCGTCACAGTGTTATATAACCAAAACATGTTTTTTGATCTGCTATTCTCTCCATTAAATAAATAAATTTAGTAACCTCTAAATCTTAGTTTTATAAGTTTAATGAGAATCATTGATAAACCATCAACTTGAGTTATCTAAGAACTGTTTGTTTCTATAAAGAACATACAAATTCTGCATTCTTAAACAAAACAATATTATATGAAATATAGATATAGAAATGAGATAAGAAATATTTGATATAAAAATTAGAAATTTAAAAATGCAAGGTTAAATATTTCTTTAGATTACTAATTTGTTCTAAGGACAAAAATAATTTTTTGATTTGTTTAAAAATTATCGCAAAATTCGGAATTATCTTTAAAGATTTTGTTTTAGTGTTTTTTTTGTCAAAATTACGCGTTTTTTTGTGACTTTGGTGCCTTTTGGTTTGAGATTGTTGGCAACACTGAAACTACAAATTAAAAAAAATGGAAAGAATGCGGATTGCTAGACAAAAGTGGAGAGCGCTGGCTGAAGGTAAAGAAGATATACAGTACCCCGCCATTGAATTATGAACACTTACTTTTTACTCAAAATTTTTGAATAAATCAAGCGTTGTTTGCTTTTCGTTTGGTTTTTATGTCAAATTTTTTTTTCTCAATTAGAGGCATTCAACAGAACTCTATCTGCGACAAATTCCAGACAAAAAATTAACTCATTAGCTTGACGCGTTCAATATAAATGCAAATACTACGTTTTGTTCATACCAAGTCCTTTTGATTGTTTAACTTTAAGCAACTCTTACGTGTGTTTTGTTTTCTTTTTTTTTTTTTAAATAAGTGCTTTTTGTGGTTAATTAGATATTTAGGTAAGTACATTTTAAGTTAATATCTACCACTTGTAAAACTTGCGTTAGATTTTAACAAAGAATCCTTTTAGCTCTTTTGATTACAAATGGGCAAGAAAAAAGATATCTCAACAACAACAAGAGCCATGGTTTTTGCATACTTGGATGACAAAACCCTATCCTATCGCCAAATTGCTCAAAAAGTCAAAATAAGCGCTGCCTCTGTCGCCAATATTGCGAAAACCAAATCAAGAACTAAAAATAATTTTGAATCTCTGACAAATAAGAGGAAAAACTGCCGTCGGAAACCTAAAATACAGGAGCGGACAATTAGGAAAGTGGTCAGATTGGCTCTTCAGAATCGTGCAAAATCAGCAAGACAAATAGTTCGAGAAGTTAACGATGCTGGTGTTGAAATTTCTCTCAGAAGCGTCGAACGTATTTTTGCTGCGAATAATTTAAAGTGCCGACGACCAGCTAAAAAGCCAAAATTGACGGAGCGGATGAAAAAAACAGCGACTTCTTTGGGCAAAGCTTCACATTAATTACCAGGAGGACTACTGGAAGAAGGTGGGTAGTTATGATACTTCATATACCTGAGTTCTCTAACTTTTACTTGTTGCATATCAATGATGTATTTTTTTTATATTCATAGGTAATTTTTAGTGACGAATGTCGGTTGGAAGCTGTAACCGAATCAGTGAAATTTGTGCGGCGGAAGCCAAACGAACGGTTCTCCGAAGAGTGTGTCCAAAAAAAAGTAAAGCATCCGCCCTCTTTAAGGATTTGGAGCTGTATAAGCGACGAAGGTCCGGGTCCAATATATTTTGTAGAAGGGACAATGAAAAGCGAACAATATATGAACGTTATTAAAAATATTCTTTTGCCTTATATGAATGGCCTTAATTGTCCTGCAGATGGCTACACCTTTATGCAAGATGGAGCCCCTTGCTATACTTCCAGAAAAAGCACAAACTTCCTTAATAACAGTAATATTTCTATTTTACCCTGGGCAGGTAATTTGCCAGACCTTAACCCTATAGAAAACTGTTGGGCACTCCTTAAATCAAAGGTATATGCTCGCAAAAACACGAACTTACAACAACTTCGCCAAAACATTCACGATATTTGGACAAATGATCAAGATTTGAAGAACATAATAAAAAATTGTATAAGCAGCATTCCTCGTAGAATAAGGGAAGTTATTATAAATAAAGGCGGGCTTACTAAATATTAATTATTTGGATTTGTTTTCACCAGTGCATAAAATGAGACATGAGAAATAAAACATTTAAATTAAAAAAAAAAATTGTTTTAGAATGTTTTACTGGTAATTTGAATAAAACAAGAAATAAATTCTGAATTTTTGCAGTGTACATAATTCAATGGCGGGGTACTGTAATTCCAGAGAAACGAAAATCGCATTCGACAGGGAGAGGCGCCGAAAACTCTTAGAAAATAAAATATACGTAGACAAACCTTGACGAAAGCGGTTAAAAAAAGAGAGTAAGCGATGCCAAAGGACATGCACAAAGGGTTAAAGTTCCTGATGTCCTGTTCGAAAAATATTAGAAGGACAAAAATAAAATATAACATTATTAATACTATTCTCTTTACTACTATTCTTTTAAGTTTATAACTTTATTGGCGGCAAAAAACAAAGATGTCGATGACCTCAACGCGACTATTCAAAATTTCATTCCGGGACAGCTGTTTTCCTTCAAATCGGTTGACACAATTATCAACCAAGATGAGCTTGTCATATATCCCATAGATTTATTGAATTCACTGAAATTGCCTGGATTATCACCTCACAATTTGCAGTTAAAAGTAGTCTCAGTCATCATCATGTTGCGTAACATCAATCAACCTCTACTAGCAATGGTACGAGGCTAGCTGTCAAAAAAGTTATGAACAACGTAATCGAGGCGGCGATTATCAAAAAAAAGTACAAAGAAGATATTTTGATTGCGTGCATCCCGATGGTTCCAACGGACATGCCCTTCGATTTTAAACGGCTGCAATTCTCCGTGCGTCTGGTCTTCGCGATGACCATCAACAAATCACAAGGAAAGTCGTTGGAAGTTTGGGGAATCAACTTGGAGTTTCCGTGTTTCGCACATGTGCAACTGTATGTCGCTTTTTCGCGTGTCGGAAAGCCATCCTCATTAATTTTACACGCGCCGGAAAACAAAAAAAAACGTAGTTTATTAAAAAGCTTTGCTTTAAATGTTAACTGTATTTATTTTTTTTTTTTTTTTTTTAATTCTATTATTTCATTCTTTAACCAAACAAAATTCAAACCGAACACGATGCGGCCAATATTATCGATCTCAACAATTTCATAAGCAGATCGCAAATTTTTTTTTTACTCAAATTATTAAGTTCTACATCATTTAGGTAAAAATAAAATTTTCCTAAACTCCCACAGAGCCATCTATTAAAAATAGATATTGAATATTTCGTTTTGGAAAAACAACGTTTGCCGACTCAGCTAGTATAAATATAACAATCATTGAACATACATCGATAAACATTTTAATAACTTCACATATCTGACTATTTACATACTATTACAGCGAAAAAAGAAAATAAAACTAGTTTATTTTTTAATTGCACAGCGTTATTACACGATCTTAAACTAATAGGAAGCGTCAATTCCAAAGACGAAAGACAAGAAACACGTAAACAATTAATCATATTAGTACGACTGGATCTAGAAAAGTTTAATCTCGAGAACAAATAACTGGGTTCTGAATTACATATAATCTTATGCAACAACAAAAGTGTACGATAGTTTAGCAAGTTATCAAAGGTTAAGCCATGAATTCTTTTAGAATACTGGGCAAAATGGTCTCTTCTTTTCAATCCAAACACATAACGAGCAATATTATTAAAAAGGACATTTAATTTGTTTTTACTTAGACTATCACAATTAGCAAATTTTCGCATTGTTGGTATGAGATATGCTTTAGCAAGTAGCATTCGTATGTGAAGAGGTGTAAAATACTGTGTCGTCCAAAGAACACGTAACATGCCGTAGACTTTCCCAACCGTCTTAATTATGTGGTTATTCCAAGTAAAAGTTCTATTGAAAGTTACACCTAGATTCTTTGCAGAGTCTACATATTCAATATTGGCTTCATTTAATGAAAGGGTAGGGGGCAGTGGAGATGTCAATGATTTTCTTCGCAATTACCAAGCATTTTGAGTTTGTTGCATTAAGGCTTAAACAGTTTTTTATTGCCCACATACCAACACATACCAAGAATAGTATTCAGATTGTTGATATAGTCATAGAGGTTCTCACGTTTACAGCTAACGTTTAAGCCCCCATCACCATACATTTAAAACATCCTATCTTAAAAGTGCTAAAACGTCCATTTCCACTTATTTCGCACTAGGGATTCCAATCCCGGGACTGATTTCAAATTTCGGGATTAAGGGATTGTTAGTTAGGAATTTCGGGATTTGGGAAACAGAGAAAAAAAAACAAATTTTTTTAATAAATAAATAAATTCATATGTTTGGTTGGAATGTTAAGATATTTTGTTCAAAAAACAAATTGAACAAAGAAATAAAAAACGCTTTTCTGCAGAATATATTCATTCGTCTTTTTCAGTGAAATCTGTGAAAATAAAGACCAGAAAAAAAGAGTCATCGTATTGAACAAAATATATTCATAATTACCAGTCATTTTTGCAAAACAGCAAACGATCTCTTTTTAACCAGCCAGCAGACACAAACAAACAGTCTTGTAAACAGTTGTTACTTAAATGCCAAACTAAGTGTTGCATTTTTCTACTACTATTTTTAATTGCCATTACTCGAAAAAGAGTTGCAAGCAATATTTATAAATACTTTTGATTATTTGAAATTAACAGTTTTATAAATTATTTTATTTTATCCAAATTTGTGGAAAAGTTCGGAAATATCAAGCAAATCCAGAAATTTAAAGGCAATTCCAGGATCCCGAAAATCCCGGGGTTTCAGGACTAATAATCTCGGGACTTTCGGGACTGGAAAAAGCCCGGGATCCCGGGACTGGAATCCCTATATCGCACCTTATTCTCTGAACAATAATTCGAGTATGAGTAGAACGGTCTAGACATTTTATCAACTGTGCAAACTTAGCAAGTTAGCGTTTATTCGAATTTATTTAGAATTATAGAAAAAAACTCTAGTATTACTCAGAAGTATGCTTATGTTTGCGCCACCTCTTCGTTTCACTTATATCCTTGGAACGAATTTAGACGGAAATGGCTCATGAGTACATTCGTTTGGTTTTCTCGGAACTATGACATGATGCCGAAAAACGGTCAACGGCATAATGTATAGCACCTCAAAAATCGAAGGAATCACTCTTTTCGGTGTTTGAAGTAATAATTAAATAAAAAATAGTTCTTAGCAGTTACTATATTTGATATATTTACATATTTGGTATATTTACATAATTACATGTAGTTGGGTCGCTCGCGCCAATAAATTCTTCTCAAAACTATAAAAGCAAACAAAAAATGTTTTTTTTTTTTGCTGTTGAAAAAAAAAACCAAAAACTGTATTCAACATTCTGTCATTGTTAGGAAGGTGTGAGCGATGAATAAACTTACCCGACCATTGTACAAACATAAACATTGTCTTACAAAACAATTTTAATATATTTGAATTTATTGCAAATTCATAAATTTATTTAATTCTTTTCGTTTTTTCCGCAGAATTCTCATTCTTAAAGCTACGTCCTTCCTACGAGCTGCAGTTTCTTCTGGTGTTTCAGTTTTCAAAACCATACGCATTCTTGTAGCATGGGGTGTTCTCCTGCCATGTTTTCCTGTAGGAAACTTCTTGACTGCAAAAGGAGTATATGTATTAAACTATGAAAAAAAAGAATAAATTGTCGCACATGAGGCGAATGAATTTTAGTATTATTATATTTCTGGTTACAATAAATCTGAATATTCAAAAACACACTTATATTTTATAGTTTGAAGTTTTCACATTAGTCGCCAGTCCCACCCAAACTGTTACACTTTATTATTATATTAACTATAAAGATCCTACATTGGAGCGAGCGAGCGAAGCTTCCATGCAACAAGTTGTTTGAAAAATGTTTCTGTAAGCAGATCTTTAAAATTTATTGACCGATTTTAAAATTTATTTTTAATAGCCGGAACACATTAACAACGACTGCAACATAACAACACGAGGTGAAAACGAAAATTTTGACATGTTGTCTGCGACTTGATTGTTTTGGATAGAGCACGAGAAGTCGTATTTTCGTACATTTTAATTATTAAAAATCGAATTATGATTTAAAAACCAAAACTCAACTCAAGCACAATGAGAACGAACGACAAAAACTACAAAAGAAATACGAAATTAAACGAAAACATTGACAAATGCCGATGTTCTCACTCTTGTCGCATGTGAAATTAGAACTAGTAAGGTATATTTTCGACTTGGCCGAAGTTAAAATACCCCCACGGGCGATTAACAATGGTACAAAATCTTAAATTGCAGCTCTTTGTATATGAGATTTCAAAAAAATTTTACTATTTTGATGACGTCTAAAATACATTCATATCAAATTGTTTTCCTGCAAAGTAAAGACAAGCCTTTTAATAAAGTTTTCAATTAGGGGTTGTATGGGAGGTGGGCGTCTAACACGCCTCAATTTTGATATAATATAAACAAATACCCAATTTCAGGTCTGTAGCTTAAACATTAGCCTATTTATAGAGTTCATCGGTGGATGACGCCGAATTTTCTAACACATCTTAATTTTATTATAAAAAGAATAAATATCTAATTTTACTGTTGTAACTTAAACAGAAGCCTATTTATATAGTTTTCAATTTTGGGATTGTATGGGAGGTGGGCGTGTTCGTGAGTGGATTACGCTAATTTTTCTCTCACGTCTTCATTTTTATATAAAAATAATAAATATTTAATTTTAATTTTATAGCTTCGACACAAGCCTCTATGTATAGGTTTCAATATTAGGGTTGTATGGGAGGCGGGCGTGTTAGTGGGTGGATGACGCCCATTTTTCTAATACATCTGAGTTTTGTCTTAGACTACACAAATGCCGAATTTAAGTTTTGTAGCTTAAATATTCGCTTCTTTATGGAGTTTTAATCATTGGGGTTGTATGGGAGGTAGGCGTGGTTTTCATCCGATTTGGCCTATTCTCGAACTTGATCTTAGTTTTTTAAAAAAAGCTTAAATATCGAATTTCAGCGCGATAGCTTTTGTAATCGTGTCCACAGACAGACAGACAGACGGACATGGCTAAATCAACTCAGGTGGTGATGCTGGGCAAGAATATATGAACTTTTCTATACCTACCACGCCTCCTTATGGGCGTTACACACGTCGTGACAAAATTAATATACCCCTTACGCAGTACGCGTGGGGGTTAAAACTTTATAAATCAATGATAGCAACTATGTTGCAAAACCGCATTGTCGTTGCAACATTTTCACCACATTCACCTCCTTAAACCACGGTTAAACGCACACCTGTTTTTGGACGCCGTCACTCGTGGGTTATTTAATGCAAACGAGTGAACTTAAATAATTCTTAAAAAAAAATTCTTTTTTAAATATTAGCATACGACTTTGTTCAACAAATAAAACTATTTTTTTCGAAAAAATAATAAATATTCTGCACAAAAAATGCATATAAAATATAATGCAAAAAAGTCGTGGGGTGTGTGATACACCCCGCGCGAGTGACGAAGCTTAAGAAAATCATGTAAAACCAAATTTGACGTTTGACGCACTGTACCAGTCTTCGTCAATATGTGGAGGTTATAACTGTTAAAGAGTTCTTAAATTATGTCTTAACAAAATCCGCAATTTGAAAATTCTATTTAGTTCATAAATTAATTGCAAATAAGATATCCATATGTTTCGTTGTTGATATTCGCTGATTTAAGTTTGCTACTGACTGCTTCTTAGGCTGATGTCAGAGTGAGCGCAACAAACGAAGCGATACTTGAAGCTTTGCTAGTAGATGCTGTAAGCAATGCTTTTCTATGTCAGAGTGAAAGCGTTTTTATTACTAGAAATGGTGAATTTTCTTTTTTTCATTCATTTTTTCATTCATTTTTATTTAAATTTTATTTAAATTTCATTTCAAACATCTATTGAATGCTTGTAGCTTTCAAAGCAGCTTCATGTAGTTTATAGCATTGCTTTTACTCTGACACGTTTTGAATTGTTCATAGAAAAACACAGGCAAAGCTTTGTAGCTTCGAATAGCGTTATAGCATCGCATCGCTCGTAGCTTTCACTCTGACATCAGCCTTATGTATCTGTACGATATGACACAACATAAAATTGCAACAAATTCTTAGAGGCCAAAACCGACCAACGGTTCTAAGCGCCGTCTAAGTAAGTAAGTATTCTATGACCAGTGGTCAATTTTATATCAAGTAAAAACAAATCAAAATACAGAAATTAATCAAGTAAAAATTACATCAACAAAGTAATTAATAACTTGTATTACCATCTCGGACTCTGATGACAGCTTCACACCTATTTTTAATTGAACGAATTAATTTCCTGATATTAATTCCTCGATAGAGGCACATTTCTGGCCCGTACTCTTGTTTTGACCTCGCCCCACATATCGCACACTAAATAAAAAACAGTCACAACTCGAAATTTTTCGATATAGACTTTTTTTATAAATCAGTTCACAAAAAACATACTTCACCATCTTTTTCATTATATTCTTTCTTTACTGTCTGACCAGAATCATGTCGTTGTCATATCGGTGAGAGAGAATCGCTTAGAGCTGGTCCAGAATTGAAGCGTTGGCTTCATGATATAATAACTCCAAGGTAGTATTGACGTTTCTGTTGGAAACGGAATTCTGTCAAAAAATATAACAAGAAAGAGAGCGATCACAATTCGTCATTGCATACAATTAATAGCCTAGACACATTGACTGCGGCTGCAGCATTGCGTCAAACGTCAAATTTTTTTTACATGCTTTTCTTATGGAAGTGAATGTGGTGAAAATGTTGCAACGACAATGCGTCATTGCAGCAATGTTGCTGTCGTCGATTTAGAACTTTTTCTATTTTGACGTGCGACAAGAGTAAGAATATCGGCATTTGTTAATGTTTTCGTTTAATTTCGTGCTTCTTTTGTGTTTTTTATTGTACATTCTCATTGTGTTTGTGTTAAATGTTTGTTTTTTAATGATAATTCGATGTTTAATAATAAAAATATATGAAAATACGGTGTATCGAGCTGCATCCAAATTAATCAAGTCAAAGACAACATGCCAACATTTGCATACTGCTTTTTCAACTTCAGACTAGTCCTTTCATTATAAGAGCAAGTAGGAACACTGTTTGCTCGCTACATTTGTTGACAGATTCTCCAAGTTTTGTTAAATGGCAATATTTTTAAAGCGAAGCTGAGAGAGCTGGCAAATAAACGACATAGAAAAATTCTCTGCTAGCGCTCTGCCTGCCGACACGACAACGACATGATTCTGGTCAGACAGTTAACTGGAAGAATGAAGTTTGTGTGTTTTAATGAAAATTGCTGTTCTTCTATAGCAGGCGTGATCACAAAGGTGGACCTTATGGCCCTCTTATTAAAATTAAATAAAACTCACATATTGCTTGCGTCAAATTTACTAAGAAATCCACTTGCGAAAATCAACAATAACAAACAACAACAACATACGCATCGAAGCGCACAAGCTGTCGGCGCGACCACCAAATATACAGCATTGTTGTTGTGCGTATGTATTTTGTTAGTGGAATAGAAATTCAAACGATCTTGACGAGCTTGTCACATATGTATTTTTTTTTTTGGGATTTTTTATTAACACATCCTTTGCATTTGCAAAAAGCAACAAAGTACGATTGCTGTCGATGTTGGTGACGCTAAAATGTATGCTTTTGTTCAGTGCTGCCAGGTGTCAGCAAAAATAAATCCCCATTTTTGCATACACAAAAAAAATTTTCCCCGTTTTTTACTTTGAGTTTTCCCGTTTTTTTCCCCATTTTTAAATGTGGAAAAAACTATGATTTTAATGTAATAAAAATTAAATTATTTCATTTTATTATAACAAAAATAAATACATAGATCAAATACGTACGTATCCATAAAAACATACAATAATTATAAGAGATATATTATCGATATTCGGGATAGAACCTTAAGGGTCTGAGATCAACCTAGCAATCATTGCAAAAATTGCTTTAATTTATTTTAAATATATACATTATTATTATGAAGACTTAAACATTCAGTATTTATTTTAATTTCAAAACATTTTTGAAATTTCATCAAAGATTTAGTGTGGAGAGTTCCGTATAGAGAGTTATTATCAAGAGAGTTCTTTATTTTTGTTTTGTTTAAACCCTGCAGAAAAATGGACCAGATTTAGAATAGTTCTGAATAAGTTCCAAAAAGGGAAAGACTGGTCCCACTACAATACCGTTTTGCATTGAACGAACTGATGATTTTTACGGGTTGATGTCATAGAAAAAGACAATTGTCCCTATAAACATTCCTTTTTCCCTATATCTGTGCTAGTTTCATTGTCAATGGTTTTAAACTGGTCCGTTTTAATACAGTCCAGAAGTGATTATTTGTTTACCACTTTACTATTTTCATCGAATATGTTTACGAAAGTTAAAATAAGTACGGAATCTAAATAAAAAAAACGGGCCACGACACGTTTTGAGCGTGTTTGGTTTTTGATTTTGTTAGTTAGTGCCTGCTGACAAGAAAAACCAAGAATATAAAAAAAAATTCAAACTGTTCTATGCTGAGCGTCTTTTGCACTAGTTCCAAGCTGACTCCAATTTCACTAGAAATACACTAGTTGGTTTTTCTAATTGTCTACAAAATAACTGCTGGCAATTAACAGCGAAAAAGTTTTTTCAGCACATGCCGCTTTGGTGAATGCAAAAACTAAACGAAACCAATTTTTTTTAAACATGGAAACGTGTGGAAAATAAGAGGACATGGGACCGACGATGAAAATGTTTTTTAATCAAATAGCTTCAAAACTATTATTCGTTAAGTCAAACTTTTTAAAAATTTCACATTTGCAAGCGGCAATAAGGAATTGTCTACAAGATGGCATAAGAAATTACATATTTTGCTTCGAAAAGGTAGCTCTAAAATATAAAGCAAGGTACTTTACGTTTTATTTTTATTTTCCCCGTTTTTATCAATGTTTTCCCCGCCATCCCCATTTGAACGAAAAATCCCGAAAAACGGGGAAAATCCCGCCACCTGGCAGCTCTGCTTTTGTTGTTGGTAATGTATTTTGTTGTTTATTTTAATCAAGCGATTATCTTTCTTATGCTCCTATCACCGTCCGCGAGTCGAATGTTGCGGTCGAATCGACTCAGCTGGCGAACTATTATTCTTGCGGTATCATCGTAAGAGAATACATCTATTCGCCTTAAATTCAGTGCTGCCAAAACAAAAACTGTTAAAATATATAAAAAAACGTCAAAATATTAAGCAGCACGGAGCTAATCTTTGGATAATTTGAGAAAACACAAACTTTGTGCAGATAACGGTGAAGGTTTTCTCACAGAGAGAGAATATTCATCAACAGCTACCTCATCCTCTTCTTCATCAGCCGCTTCTTCGTCGATTTCAAAGGAGTTTACATCTGTGGAAGCCGGAACTGTCGCAATTTGGTTCTTGCCAAATTATTGTCCGATGGGGGCTGCAGCATACTTCAAGTTTAGTAAAGCATCAACAGCCAGTTCCAAGAGTGAAAGGGCCCACCCATTCTATTCTTTTCCTTCACGTAGCGGCAGTTCCAGTGATTGAACTCCACCGCAAAACTGTTCCGTGACGTCTTTGTGGCTGACTTTTCTGGATCCAAATCTTCTTAGTCCAGACGGAATGTTAAAATTTTGCTCCATAAGCTGCACAATTTTAGGAAACGGCAGTTTCGTTTTGGTTTTTTCCATGCAGCTGTTGGTTTTTTTCATGCTAAAATTAATTTAAAATTTGCTAAGCACCAGAAAGAAACGGTAAAAATATAAAAATATTGCACGTTCCTTACCTTTTTCTTTATTTTGTAAGTTTTTTAAGCAAAAGTTTTATATTTTGTTATGATTCGCCAGCTGCTCACCAAGTCTTTTTATTCGCCTGTTTTTGACTTTTGAGTCGAATCGAATTTTTGAAATTCGCGAACAATGATACCAACTTGGCGAATTTTATATGTTTTTTATTCGATTCGCGGACGGTGATAGGGGTATTAATTAGGCTTTTGCCCATTTATTAATTTCGCTGATTAAGCCTGTTCTACAGTTTCAACCAAAGATTTTTACATTTCACTTGTCCTGCAAAGTTATGTTTTTAAGTTGTGACTGTTTTATATTTAGTGTGCGATGTGTTCGATTGGGTTCAGGTCCGGGCTTCGGGCGGGCCAGTTCATTAACTCAATTGCTTCAGTAAGAAAGCGTCGCACTGATGTTGCCACGTGGGGCGAGCATTATACCGCATAAAAATAAAGGAGTCCCCTAAAATTCGGTAAGGCACAACATGCTTTTGGAGGATTTCCGGATATAGCGTTCAGCCGTTAAACCACTTCCTCTATATGATATTCCAGCCCACATCATACAAGATCCTCATCCGTGCGCCACTGTTCTTCTAATACAATACTGCATAACGATCTCTGAAGAGAACTGAGCTCCATTATTCTAAGCTCCAAATTGCATAATGTTGATCATATGTAAGACGGACTTGACGGTGCGCTGCAGTCAGTTTTGGTCCTGTTGCCGGTTTTCTTGGAATGAGGAAAGCTTCTTTAAGCCTTCTTCTTATAGTCCACTCACCAATAGCTACTTCACGCACTTGCAAAAGCTCTTTCTGGAGGCTTACTCCGGAGGCATGGTGATTTCTTAAGCTCGATGTGACGATAAATCGGTCATCTCTTTTAGAAGTAGCGCGTTGTCCACTTGATCCCGGTCTACGACTAAAAGAACCGGTCTCCTGGTATCTACGGTAAACTCTTAATACCGAAGATTGGCTATGGTTCAATTCACGGGCAACATAGCGCTGACATAGCGAATATTAAATTTTATGTATCACAATTTTCACAAAACCTGAGTAGATTTTTTGCATCTTTTTCGCAAAACTACTAGAGTAGAAAATTTAAGAAAAAATTGTATCATAATGTTTTTGTTGATGTTTAACATATTATTTATGGTTAAATAAAAAAACTATCAACGAATATCTTCATTTTACAAACTATTTTATAACATTGAAATCTTTGCTGAAAATCTAAATTAGTGGAAGTAAATAGATAGCATTTCAATGAAAAAATATGTGAGTCAGTTTCATTGCTCGCCAGTGTATATCATGGAAATTGGTTCATCAAACGTCAGTATTAAGAGTGTAATAAAAAGTATTAAGGGGAATCAAGCAGGGTACGCTGAATAGGTAGCCGCAACACGGAGAGCGCGACTGCCGCAAATGTCAAAGCGAACTGCTTCAGCTGTTGTTGTTGTTCTTTTTTTCGACAGCCAGTTGATTTTGACACTTTCGGATATGCGAAAGAGAGCACAGTCAGTTTTGCAGCAACCTTATTATTCAACCATGGAATCAAGTCACTGCGTAAGGGCTGCGTAACTGCTTGTATGAACTTCATCAAGCGATTTCCGTAAAACTTTACGCTTGAAATTTGATGCGTATTGGTTGCGTAAGCAGCTGCCCTGTCAAAAACGTGTGTTAATTATTCTTTCATACAATCTAACACGTCGTCCAACAAAGTTTGATGTGATTTATTTTAAAACTAAAAACAATGAATGAAATATAAGTGACAAATATTCAAGAATCGTTCAAGCTACGCAGTTCATTTTACGAAAAGTTTGATGTGCGTTCATGTCACGCGAAGTACGCAATATGCAAACTTACGCAGTAACTTGAATCCTCTTATTATGCTTTAATCTATCTTAAAAATTATCTTAACTAGATGGCCCAATAAATTTTCTTAGGTAACAACTTCCGCACACCTTGATGTAATTAGAGGTTAGGCTCTAACTCATTGATTCAACAAGAGTAGCCATGTCCAGTTTACACTTACTTTAGCACCAACGTTTTTCTACGATATTTGGCATTATTTAAGTACATTTTTAAATATTTTTTTTTGCGTTTTTGAAATTTGCGAATTTTTTGTTGGATTTTAACACCTGTGCACAAGAAAACAAAAAAAAACATCATTGAGTCGAAGCCATATCCAAATCGAATTAAAAATAAAGGAGTTATGGTAACTTTAAAATTGAAATATTTACAAATGTAAATAGTGCCAGTAGGGTTAAGGAGGGTCGTTCTTGTACGGCCGCAATCAAAGCACTTTTATCTACTAAAGAATTATTTTTTCACTCATTTTACTTGCATGCACAACAAAAACAAACGAAAACTGATCAATGCTTATACATTTCATATGGCTAAATTGACGGGGTACAACTGTACCCCAAAGACGCATAGTGAACATTCGATTATTATATAGAATTTTTAGAATTTTTCATTATTTGAGATATGAAGCTACAATTTTGTTTTTATTTGTGAGATAATTTAAGTTTATTCACCACACATCACCCTAACAAAGAAAAAACTGCAATCTCTACTTATTTGAAACAACAAAACATCATATATTTACTTTTATAGTTTTGAGAAAAATGTATGGGAGTGAGCGACCCAACTTACAGCGATTTCTAGACTCGGTTAAAAGTTTTGCTCTCTGAGTGCAAAATATTTAACACTTTGAATTGAACTCAAAAAAACAATGGCCTGTTCTTGTCGAGAAAAGAGCTCCAGTGAAATAACGCTCAAAAAATGTTCAAATATTTTCCATAAAAATTTTATTATGAAATAAGACCCATTTCATTTTGATTTGGGCGTTATTTCATTTATTTTTTGGGCCTTATTTCATTTTTTATTTTGGGTGTTATTGCATTTAACGCAAATATTTTGGGCATATTTCTCTCAACCGAGAAAAGAACAGAAAAAATGCAACATATTTTTTAATTTTGTGGCAATCCTGCTCTTTTGTTGCAATTCTTTTTCAATAAATTTTATAATTGCTTTTGCTATTGGTTTAATTGTAGCCATTTTATTTTTGAGTATAAAATTTATTTTTCGATTTGTAAAGAAGCTGACACTTATGACACACAATTATGACACTGACACAAGCAAAGAAATATCAATGAAAATGTTTAATATTTAACATGTCACTTTCCGTTCCATCAGTTGGTAGCATTCAGGACCAGTAGCTCGTTTCTGCAAATTTTGTCACCGCAGTTCTCACAATATTTTCTCACTTTGGCGCCATAATGACGTCATTCTCACTTGCACCGTCTCTGTAATAAAATGAGAAAAGTCGGTGACTCGTCTCGCATGTTTCAATTCTATTTTCGAAGGAATTCAATAGCCAAAGTGTTTCTGTAAACTAAAATATACGACCCGAGTTGGCTGAAGTTGTCACTATATTCTCATTAGGTGAGAACAATTTTTGCTTGATTGTGCAACTTTCGATTTCAATGAAGTGGTTACTAATTCTTCTACCCGGTACAAGGTATCAACTTAAATTTTTTCATTTAGACTAAAAATATATAATATTAACAATATTATAAGTACTATAATGTATAAATTATTGAATTTAAAAATAAAATAAATGATAAAATTTGTATCACTGCATTAAGCAACCGCATGAAAAGAATACTCGGATCTCAACCATGATATAATTACTCCAAGGTAGTACTGACGTTTCTGTTGGAAACGAACTTCTGTCAAAAAATATAACAAGAAAGAGAGCGCTCACAATCCGTCATAGCATACAATTAATTTTCACTGGTCACATTCAGCGTACCCAACAGTTGCCAACTGCTAAGGCAAAACTTGATGCACATAAATATGAAGTTGCGCATTAAAATGCGTTTAAAAATAGAAAATTTGTAGTTTGTCGGTAAAATTTCCATTGGTGTTGGATATAAAGCTTGATATTTCATAAACTTGACAATTTTTCTGAACCTTCAATACCAATAATAGCGCTCCCCGATGTGTTGCTGTCGCAACAGTTGACACAGCTGAATGTGGTCAACGAATATAACAACGAACAGCTGTTTTTGACAAGGGTTCGTTTACTTGTAGCTGAGAGAATCAAAATTTGTCAACAACATACCTGGTAAAATTATTCTATCATGAATCTCAACGCATGGACAAGGTTTGTTTTATAAATATCAACATCACTAAGTGTCGAAACATGAAAAAATTGTTTTAAATTCGAAAAAATAAAATCAAAACAAAAAATGTCAATTGTTTCAATTTTATATATTCTCTATCACTTGTGTATCTTTCTCGTCACAAAGCAATATTTTCTCACTTATTAATGCAGAAACACTAGCTTTCGTAAAAGTGAGTATTTTGGAACGAAATAGTGTGACGACAGAAAAAGTGATTGTTTGTCGCAAAAGTTGCAGAAACGAGCTACAGAAGAGTGCTAAAATTTTACTTTTTTTATTCTTTTGAGGTCATAATTTACGATTAAAGAACACGATTTAATTTTAGAATTCCAAATTTTTTGAGAAAAGAACACAAAAAAATGTAAAATTCTCAAAGACCGCAGAAAAAATGCAGAATTTTTTGAGAAAAGAAAAAGCCATTAATTGCATCCTTAACGTATCAATTTATGTGGCCAGCTTGCTAATTTCATCATACATTTTCCATACATTATATTTAAGAAATTTGTTTGTGCATTAAAGAGATCCATATGAAACTATTGCAAATGACTTACATCAAAAATAACCAAGAAAATATAATACTAAAAAAAACAGCTCTAATTAAACTGAATTTAATTGTAGCTTTACATAATTTTAGGGGCACAAAATATTAAAATTAATGTTACAAATTCATTGATATGGAAAGAAAAATATGTATAAAAAGCAAGGAAGGTGTGAAAGTTCTTAATCAAATATGAATTACCAAAAATCAAGCAAAGCAGAAAGCCCAAAAAAACGGCTAATACAGAAATTAATATTGATTTTGACAGTCCATAAGCGATCTTTTGAGAAAATAGCCTGATATTAAACCTACTCTTTGTTATGTATGTTGAACAAAAATATCATAACTTAGTGTCAAACAACAATTAAAATTAAAACTCCTTTGGTAACTTGAAGTTTGGCAATGATTCCTGGGACGCAGTATTTCCCTTCCTTAAAGAAGTCACTCTTTTTTAATAGCTCTTGAGAATACCTTTTGCCAGCAGAAATTGTCATATTTTCATCATTTACATCTAGATCAGCATTCACGACATCAACGAAAAGTCCAATAACGGCTTCGAAAAAGGAACATTTTTTACGGTTTGGTTGGTGTTAGATTTTTCCAAGTAAACTGCATAAAAAGGCTCTATAATAAAATGAAAAAGTTGACATATAAAATTACATCTATGGTTATTTTCATTCAGGTACTTACTCTGTGAACAGAAGTGATTTTAAATTGTTCCGACGCGTGTGTTATTTGTTAAATTTTTTCGTTGCTTTCAACTGCGAATTAACTAAAAGTGTGTGTTGTTCAAATTGGCATTAAAAAAATGGTCTCTTATTCAAGTTTTGCTTCTCAATTTGTGAGTTTCACAACTTAATCTCAGTTCGCAGATCTTTTATACTTTTCTGCAGAACGTTTAATTTTGTTATCGTCTATTCCTTGGGTGTTGAAATTGCTGGCCAATGCATTTGAACACTAAAAGATAAGACTATTTAAGTAGCGGTTAGGTATGAAATAATTATTTACTTACTTTTTGCATTTTCTAAGGTTCTAGATAATATTTTAGTCAATTGGTATGTGCTTGCCATCTGACTTGGTACTTGAGCATCAGCACTGCAGTAAATTGGCATAAGCGATAGAGCTATATACAAATTTTATCAATAACTACTTCGTTAACGTAACTTTTTTCATACAAGAAAAGTATTTAACGATAGTTAAAATTTTTAATTAAAGTTTTAAAATTTTAATTTTATTCTCAAAACTAGGGTTCTACCAACGTCAAACAACGAAGTTATGCCGTTACTGTCAACTATTTCAATCTGTCAAAAAATATTACAAGGGAGTGAGCGCTCATAAAAAAAATATGATGCAATCTATGATGCAAAATATTGACATTGCCAACTCTTGTGAAAAATTAAATTTGGTTGAGCTCAGTGAAACTGCTTAGGTAGCGGGCTCTAAAATGTACGCTACTTCTTCTCAACTGTTCAGAAATCAGAACGTCTTAGAATCTGTACTAATCAACGACGTATACATTCAGACCTTACGAAATAGGCCCACAATGAAGTTATTCCAATAATAAATTAAATAACACCAAGCGAGATACATGAAATAACTCCCAAGGCAATGAAATAAATCCCATATAGGGGACATGCACATAGGTTGAGACGGGTTTTCTTTTTTGGTCGCCATTTCCACTCAGAGAAGTTGAAGCGTAAAGCTGTATACTTTTGGAAAGGTATCGTAACACCTACACTTCAGGCGTTGCAGAAATTTATTCGGTTAATAATTAAAATTTGTTGGGCAATTTTAATTTAAATTGTCGCAACACTCGATTTTGGACACCCTGAATATTTGGGACGTAGATTGAGACAGTCAAAAATTAAAAAAAATGGTATCAAAATAAATCAAACCCTTAAATTTCAAATACTTATTGTCTACTTATTTATTCTTATGGTTTTTGTAATGAAAAAGGAGGAATATATAAAAGAAAAACAATGGAAAAAATTAATAAAAGTAAGTTAAGTCTTTTTATGAACTTTTGTAGAACAAATTACTTGCAAAATGAACCGTAAAGAAGCGCATGCGGAGACTTTAATTCTGTTTCAGATGTTATATCTTTAAATGAATCCATGTACTCAATTAAACTTAAAATTATAGATTATCTGCAGTACCGACAGTGATTCTGATCATGATCTTCCAATACATAATTCTCACCTGGTTATGGATATACATAATACAACACATACATCTGAATGGACCTGACCTGAACCTGTTTTGGACCTCCTAAATTAATATAATCGATCATACTTGGTGAATGTAAACGCATTTTTTCGGTTGTGCTGTGCTGGTTGTATCTTTTGGACTTTGTCCTACAATCAGTGAGAACGATTTGTATGACATATAAATATAAGAGGCCAAAGAGACCTCGTTGTCTCAGTCAGCGTTCGCAACCATTTCTTTGTTTCTAAGGAAATTGGTGTGGTAAATATGACCTTGTTTGTCGAAATACCACTTTGCTGTGAACGATAAGTATTATGTATATGGTTATACTTATCAGTGTGGCGTACAGACCTTGTTTGTCTTGATAACACCCACCGTTCTAGGCCGACACCATGATGCTTTACATACACAACCATGTTTGTCTTGGTTAAATCATTGTCAATTTTAAAATATTATTATTTCTGTTACTGTATTATATTTTAAATTGTTACATATTATTATAATTAATTGCTTGTATATTGCTAATTTTTAAAAGCTATAAAGCCTCAAAGGCTTAGCTTGGAATAAATAAATAAATAAAAAAAATATAAAAAATCTTTAATGGCTTCATTAATTTTCGACGGACAAGTCGGCATCTGAGTCACAGTTTTGGCATGTGAAGTAGCTTTGCCTCTTGTTGACATACTTTAAGTGGAATGGTCGTTTGCATACGTTGAATTCAAAGAAGTTGTTCTCCGTCAACTTAGCTGGCAAATCTTTCATACAAATCAATCAGAAATCCACATCTTCTAGAAACGATGATGCAGAGGATTTTATATTTGCAGCTCGCTTTTTGGTCGGTGGCAGTTTTTTTTCGCTCTCTGTGTTCGTTTTTTTGCGTTTTATATCTTTTTTTTTTTTTGCTGCATCACACTTCTGCTTCTTGTCCTTGAGGTCAGCAACAAAATCTGGTGAGGTTAGCACAGCACTTTTCGTTGGTTTACGGCCACGATTGTACTTTTTATGTGGCGTAGCCTGTTGAAATGGTCAAATATCACTGAGCAACGAAGACAAACTTTCAGATCGGGAAATGATTGATGCTGCAGCCGATGTCGATGGCTCTGAAGTATATACTTCCTGAGGTGCTCTTACATCTGTTTGCACAGTCAAAACACAAATGCGCTGTTGGTCTTCTTTCTCACAGGATCACTTAATTAAAGTAGCCGTTTCTTGTTGATCAGATTGAGCGGCCTCAGCAAAATCTGAAGAATCGAAAGTATTCAGATTGAGCGGACAGATGCCTGTTGCAGCAAAACCGGCTTAATTTGCTGTAGTCAAGGCTTGATATAATGCCTTGCACGCAAGTCCAGGAATGTGCCGAATTTCTTTGACTGGACCACAAATAGAGACATCGATAGGCTGCATTTTATGCGAACAGTGTGGTGACCGTGGCATGCAGGTTAAGTGTGTGGCTTAGCATGCTCGGAGCCCGGGTTCGATCCCCAGCCACGGCGAAAAGTTTTTTTCAATAAAAAATTTTTCTGATCGGTCACCACCTCTCTGCAGACAATGGCAAACCTCAGAGAGTAAATAATGCCATGTAAAGCTTCTTGAGAACACGAGCCGTTCGGAGTGGGCATAAAACATGTAGGTCCCGTTCTCGGTTAATTGTGTGCAAACATTTAATAACACACACAACACAATTGATCATAAGAAGCTCGGTCAAAGTCCTTTCAAGGGCTGAAATGGCCAATTTGTTTTTTGTTTTTGTGTGGTGGAAATGATACCATTGTAATGTTGAAACCTTCCGGACTCAGTGCATGCAGCACCAGCTGTTGGAGGCGCACTATCAATGAAGGTGCTCTGCATAGTTTTCCGTGGGAAAACGAAAAACGGTGGCACGTAGTTGCCAGCTGCGTTAACCGACAATGCCATAGACACCAATGTACCGCGCTCGGCAGCTGCAGCCTGGCCTATACGTTTCAAGCCTCGTGGCTTGTAAAACTGTAGAACAAATGTTTTATTCACTTTTTTTGGGGCAAAGCACTCCACTTTTTCCACGTAAACTTAATACGATTTTCACTTTTTCTGAAAAATTTTTGGCAACGATTATATTATTATTTGGACGATTTTATCTACGCTAAAACAAGATACAAAATTTGGCGATATTTCGTTTGATGATATCTTAATAATTGATGGCGCTAGCCTGGAGAATGTAGTTCATCACTCCTTTTCTTGTTCGATGTTGAAGATCTGAAATTAAATCGTTATTTTAGTATTAATAGCGTAAAATAGCTCTTTCTGACGAGGACAAGTCTCCAGTAAGAGGAAGGAACTCCCGAGGGTCTCCAAATACATGGGCTTTTATTTTTTTGCCGAAATATGACCAGTCAAGGAAAGTCAGTGTTATGTCTTGAACATGACTTCTACATGCCCTTATTTGTTATTCGATGAATGCAAAAAAAAATATTAACTCAACTCACTGGTTTTGCACCGGACGTTGCCTTTTCTTCCAGGAAATTCTTCATTACAACAGCATCAGCAGTAGTAACGTTGATAGACGCACGATCTAACGCCGCAATATATCGCGCCAAAGTGCTTTTTGGAATGTTGTGTGCCGTCGCGGCTTGTCGGATGCTGTTGCAGTGCATTTTCAACGACTTGATCGAAAAATTTTGTCAAAATCAATAGGTTTTACTTTTTTGGCATAATAACGCGACA
Source organism: Tetanocera ferruginea (assembly GCA_958299015.1). Classification (NCBI taxonomy): domain Eukaryota; kingdom Metazoa; phylum Arthropoda; class Insecta; order Diptera; family Sciomyzidae; genus Tetanocera; species Tetanocera ferruginea. The sequence continues at coordinate 61,124,274 of OY282640.1, read as the reverse complement.
TCGTAACGGAAAAAAAATTTTCGGTGCAAAAAAAAATTAGAAAATTTCATAAAACTATTGTTTTGTTCATATTTTGCACGAAAAATCACTTGTACACATCAAACACACAAAATTAGCTCGTCAATCTTCAAACACTACGTGTCCCATGATTCGTCGAAAAATGTAGAGAAAATTGAATGAACACAGAGTGAAAAAAAATTTTCAGAGTATGCAATTTCTTTACGTTATCGCAGCAAGGCAACAGCACGTACGCACAGCTCCAGTGCCTAACAGAAAATGAATATAGTATGAGACGAGTCAAGCGACGTCTGTTTGCAGCATCAACCAACACTAGGAAGAAAAATATCGCGCTGTCCAACAATACCCCGTGTCCCAAATTACCCCACCTTCCCTTACCATGAAAATGTTCAATTAATGAATTGTAAATTTGATTGTTTTTTATATGCAGATATTTACGATTTTTTATCATATACAAATATAGGTATATAGGAATGGTTTGAAGATAATTGTCTTAACCTATGACATCACCCCGTTAAAAGCGTCAGTTCAATCACTTTATAGGTGTATTGTAGCGGGTGCAGTACTGTCCCTTTTCCGAACAAGATTAGCAGTATTTCAAATTTGGTCCAATTTTCTGTAGGGTTCGTTCTGGCTCATTTATTTTTTGTGATCATTAGTCAATACAAAGCAAGATCTAGATCTAGGTCAAAAAACGCTGCTTATTATACTATTAATGCTATTCAAAATTGGAATTTAGAAAATTCGGGTAAAAAGCAGAGTTTGGAAGACCTTACTAGCAGTGAATTAGATACTTTTATTGCGATACTTTTGACCGCTGGTGTTTCACACAACAACATGCAAAAATCAGAAGTTGTATGGCGTTCAGATGCTCTACCTATATTCAGAGCAGCTATGTCTCATAAAAGATTTCTTGCATTGACTAGATATATCCGTTTTGATAATGGACGTACGAGTGCGTTTCGTCAACAGTCTGACCAAAGATCATATAATACAAAGATGCGCCACGGCCATACAACCGAATGGCACAGTAAAAATTTAATGTGGATTTATCATAAATCCACTTTAAAGCTTTGTGAGAGCCAGCGAGCGAACGATGTAAAGCTTTTGAGAGTGAGAGACGAGTAAGCAACGATGTGAGCATAATATTGGAGAGCAATAGAGAGCATATGTTGAGTTTTAATGCACGAAACATCTCATAAAACGATTTAGCCCCAACGAAAAAGTAGCTGAATTTCCTTCCGTTTTACCAAAAAAATGTAGGCATGTTTTGTTCAAATCTACCCTACGCACATTGCAGGCATATGTTTTTCAAAATTAAATTTACTTTAATAATTATAATATCTTTGATTGAAATGTAGTCGCAAATAATGTTGTAAGAGACATTTCTAAAATGGATTTTTGCGGTTCTATTTTATTTGATTTGTTTATTTTTTAATTAGTTATTATTTATTTATTAATACATGGGCATTTACACAGAATGGTCTACCGGGACCGAACATGAAAATATCGCTAAAACAATAATTGTTTGTTTTATTATATAAAAAAATGCTTGAATTTTTGAATGACTTTACAACTTATTTCAGTTGTTATTCTGAGGAAATTAACCTGATAACTGAAAATATTTTTTTCTTGTCTTTAGCTGCCTTTAAGGGCTTTTTCTTTTTACAATTTCTCGTTGATATATTAATGTTATGTTTGCACTCTTATTATAAAATTCTTCTATAAACTACAAATATAAATACTAAAATATTTAAAAGATACCAAATAATTCTCGATTAACGCTTTACTTTTATATTGCTTTGCTGTTAGAATGTCGCGTTATTGTACCTAAATCATCAATTGTTAAGAACTTCACGATCGTTCTAAGCAAGTGTCTGAAAATTGTAAAAAAATTGTAATTTAAAAGTTAGTGCATGTAAAAATCACACTAAAAATTTAATTTTGATTTGCAAAGTCCGTCGCGTTCGCACATTAAATTTATTTTAATTTAAGGAGGGACATGACACTCGCAGCAGAAAAAACAGATCTTTTTTTAAAAATTCATAACTCAGTCAAAAACAAACACTTTTCCAAAATTTTTATTTTTGTAGAGAATTGAACAAATTACAAGAAAAAACATATTTTTCACTCTAACATGGTTTCATAGAGCTCCAAACTGGCACCAGAGAACAAAACGGGGCCTCGTTTGCAACGCTGGTAGTCGCAAAAATTGTCCGATCTGAAAAAAAATGACTTTTTTTATATCTTAGCAAAATTGGTTATCGTATGACAGGAGCTTTTTTTAAAAATTTTTTTTTTCAATTTTTGGTGATGTTCCCAATTTGAAACTGTTTTTTCGAAAAAAATGTTGACTTTAAAAATTCATAAAAAATCGAAAAAAATTTAAAAAAAAAGCTCGTGTCATACGAAAGTGAATCAAGCTAAAAAAATAAAAAAAAAACAAATTCCGTCAAAACTGAACCCACTAGTGCCGCAACCAGTACGAAAAACATGGTTTCGAGATAAACGCGTTCAAAGTTTGTGAAAAAAGAAAAAAAGGTGAAAGTTAAAAATGCACTGTCACTAATCCGGCTATACCTTTTGAACACGTAGGAATTTTTCCATGAAATTTTTTTCTTAGAATTTTAAGAATACTTACAAAATTATAAAAAAAGTCTATTTAAAAACGGTCAATGTCATGTCCACCGTCAATTGAATTAAATCTTAGTTAATTTGATTTAATTTTGTTTTATTCAATTTTATATAAAGTAATGAAATGTATTTATATTTAATTTCAATAAATTTAATTTAATTTAATTTATTTATAATTTATAATTTATTTTATAATTGTAATTTAATTTAATTTAATTTAATTTAATTTAATTTTATTTAATTTAATTTAATTTAATTTAATTTAATTTAATTTAATTTAATTTAATTTAATTTAATTTAAGTTTTTAATTGTGGCAATTTAATTTGTTTAATTTATTTTATAATTCTTAAAGAACGTCTTCTTTAAGAATTATATTTTGAGCTTAATGCCAAAAACTTTCATGAAGCAACAGGTTGCTACAACAACAAAATCTACCTCAGAAGAACCGAGCAGACCATGGTTTCGACCATGGTTTCGTCGGACGCTACTCCGACTCATCAGTAGTCTCTGTGGTTCATGCAGTCCACTAACTTTGAGAAGCTAATAAGTGCAACTGCCGCAAAACCAGAATGGAATTACTTAATGCACTTTTCACTTTGTCAAAGCAGTGTTTTTCTACTCTTTTGCTAGTCGCAAAATTTCAAAAAGCTGACTGCATTGCTTCTGCGAAGATTTTGTTGTTGCGCTTTTTTGTTTACTTCTTTATCACGTATCCATCTAGGTTCCAACATTTTGTTGGTATTAAACCATAGAAGGCGTGAAGAAGGTTTTTTGAAAGCAGATGTTTATTATATGCGCAAACATATAATTTTTAACATGCTTTCGTAGGTCGTGCTCGCACCTCTTCTTAAAGAAGACGTTCTTTAAGAATTATAAAATAAATTAATTTAATTTAATTTAATTTAATTTATTTTAATTTAATTTAATTTAATTTAATTTAATTTAATTTAATTTAATTTAATTTAATTTAATTTAATTTAATTTAATTTAATTTAATTTAATTTAATTTAATTTAATTTAATTTAATTTAATTTAATTTAATTTAATTTAATTTAATTTAATTTAATTTAATTTAATTTAATTTAATTTAATTTAATTTAATTTAATTTCGTTGAATTTAATTGAATTTAATTGAATTTGATTTAATTTAATTTAATTTAATTTAATTTGATTTAATTTAATATAATTTAATTTAATTTAATTTAATTTAATTTAATTTAATTTAATTTAATTTAATTTAATTTAATATTAGTTTATTTAATTTAATTTAATAAAATTTTATTTAATTTAATTTAATTTAATTTAATTTAATATAATTTTATTTAATTTTATTTAATATAATTTTATTTAATTTAATTTTCTTTAATTTAATTTTATTTAATTTAATTTTATTTAATTTAATTTAATTTAATTTTATTTAATTTATTTTAATTTAATTTAATTTAATTTAATTTAATTTAATTTAATTTAATTTAATTTAATTTAATTTAATTTAATTTAATTTAATTTAATTTAATTTAATTTGATTTAATTTAATATAATTTAATTTAATTTAATCTAATTTAATTTAATTTAATTTAATTTAATTTAATTTAATTTAATTTAATTTAATTTAATTTAATTTAATTTAATTTAATTTAATTTAATTTAATATTAGTTTATTTAATTTAATTTAATAAAATTTTATTTAATTTAATTTAATTTAATTTAATTTAATTTAATTTAATTTAATTTAATTTAATTTAATTTAATTTAATTTAATTTAATTTAATATAATTTTATTTAATTTTATTTAATATAATTTTATTTAATTTAATTTTATTTAATTTAATTTTATTTAATTTAATTTTATTTAATTTAATTTAATTTAATTTTATTTAATTTTATTTAATTTAATTTCATTTAATTGAAATATATTTTTAAAATTAGAATTAAAAAAATTCATAATCACAAAAACGAAAAAATGCTGAAATCGCAAAATTCAAAAACTTGCTTCATTCATTATCCATTGATTTTCTCGTGTAACAACAGCAATAACCGGTTTCATGCAACAACAACTCTACAATAACAAAATACATTGTAGCAATCGTAGTGGTTGTGGCAAGGGAAAGGGACACAGGCAAAACAAATATAAACGATGATAGCAACAACAATGCGCATGCGTCGTAGCACTGGTAGCCACAACAACACAAACTCATGACAGAATAATAAGGTAGGCTCATATGTTTACGGCTACTCAAATGTCTAATTTTACACTAACAAAGCTGTGAGGTGCTATAAACGTCAAACGACAAGGCAACAACAACAATTCGAAAAACTTAAATTCGAACAGCTGACTTTGACATCTAGCTCACTTTCTCTCCAATATGCGCCTACCTTGTTATTCTATCATGCACAAACTGACGATTATTTGCATACAATTTCGATAGAAACACATTTTTATGCGATTTGAGTCCTCTATCTATTATATGCTTAGTAGAATGGCAAGGCGAGAAGAGTGAAAGAGCATTGCAGAGAGCAAGTTCATTCAAAAGTCGAAAACTTTTCTCTCAAGCAAGAATTTAAAGCTTTTTCGTTTGGCACTCACAAAAGCTTAAGTTTTGATCTGAAAAATATTTATTACTTTTTAATGTTCTACGTGGCGCATCTTTATATTATATGATCTTTGGTCTGACATAGCCGCACCAATTCGAGATATCTGGAATTTTATGAACGAAAACGTGGCTAAAATTTATGAACCGCATGAAAATTTCAGTTGATGCACAGCTATTTCCGTATCGTGGCAAAACAAAGTTCACGCAACAAAAAACCCAGTTTTTTTATACTTTTATCTAAACAGTGTGAATAAAAGTGTACCACTAAAGTGGTTGGTTAAGCCATTTAAACCAAATACAAACGGTTGAATTTAGTACCAAAACCGCGAAATTTTTATACAAACATATGAAAATATGTAGGGTTCTGGCCAGACCACATTAGGTGCGAATGTGACAATCCGAACATGTGCCAAACGGAGGGTTAAAACATGACGTTGGCAATTTTTAATTTTAAATATTATTGATATAATTTAAGTTCATAAAAATATACTAAAGCGAACATTTTTCGCTTTCCTATAGCCTCAAATCCCGCAAACGACTTATTTTGTCCAAAATTTTACAGACATGTCGGAAACTTCACTTCAACAAACTTCATGAATCAAAACACATCGAAAATTTCTTAACTTCAGTAAAAGAAATCGAAAGAACTATTCATTAATGCTTTTAAACTACCTTTACAGCAAATGCGCTCAGCGTTTTCATCACATTTGTTATGTAGGGATATTACCCTATGAAAATCTTTGTTTGAATAATAATTACAAAACTGCATTTGAAATTTGCGCAATACTACAGGGATAGTAAAGTAATAACCAAAATTATTGTCGTATTACAAAATTTCAATATACTTTATAAAACAACAAAACTTAAGTTGGAACAACCGTCGCGAATTATGCCGTTTTCTTTTCTCAGAAAAAATACTGCTGTCTTAAGTGTGCTGAATATTTGCGGATGTGAAGTTAACAACTTTTTGCCAACAACCATTTAGCTGTCAAAAAAAGAGGAACGGCTGAGATTGGAACAAATGACAGTTCTCGACTTGTCAAATCGCAAATTTCAACAACAACCTTATAAGCATCAATTTTGGTGGTGAACAAAATCCTTTGCTGAATCCTTTGGAATCACTATTGGTCACTTCTGGACAAACAGGTTTGAAGCAATTTTTCACTTTATAAAATTAAAAAATATTTCATAGCATGTCTATCCCACAGCAACCCGGAAAATATAAGTGAAAATTGAAGAAATTTACGTGATCAACGAATGTGTTCTTTTAGGTGGTGGACAAAAAGCGATCCCGGAGTACTTGGAGGCACTGATGGACAACTATGGGCAAACAGATAAGAAGAAAAATTTAATTTTAATTAATCTGAAACTATTTCAAAACATTTCTATTCCTCAGAAAGGCAACAAAAACAGAGATATATATGAGATATATTTGTGGTCAACCAAGATGCTACTGTAGATGATGGATGGAAAAAGAGATGCAGGAGCACTCAACGCAATTTATGGACAGATCTAGAAAAACAGGTACAACGAAATTTTTTCGGAGTATAAGTGTACTAACAAATTAAATAACTCTCTTCAATCACAGGTTCAGCTAAATGCGATGATATCTGGACCAAAATGGCCAATTTTAAACTTGGAGTTGTTGGGCATTTGTTGTCACAGGACCAACTTTATTTGTACTAGCATGACTTTGGTAAGTATAGAACTATTAAATTGCATATATTTTAATTATTAAAGTTTGTCTGTTTTTCCACACGAGGCTTGATCCTATTGGACCGCAGGTTTGTGAAGTTTTTTAAAAGTCTGGATACAACTCTTTGGAAAACTGTAGAAAATTATACACAATTTTTAAGGTACTTATACGCACTTTAATATAATGTCAAATTCAATCATATAACTTATTAACTTTTTCCAGAAATCTCCCAAATCTTCGCTGGACCAAAATGACTAATTTTCTTTTTGGATTTGATGAACCTCTGCTGTTGCAGGAGCAACTTAATTTTTACCAGCATCGACTAGGTATATCTGTTACTTTTTTACAGTACTAAATATATATTTTTAGCATTAACAATTTTTTCACAGAAGACTTTATCCTTGAAAAAGGTGGATTTTGGAGGAAACAAGGATTCGAGACGGAACTACATGGATATACCTCGAAAATTTTACATCATCAAAAACGTATTAATTAACATATTGATTTGGTATTCAATTAAAATGAACTTTAAGTAAGTCTTTACTTTTTCCACACATGAACCTTATCCTCGCTCGAGCAAAATGGCCATTTCCGTTTTCAGAGTTGTTAAACCTTAACTTTTAACGGAGGAACTTCAATTATAGCAAAATCAATTAGCTAAGTATATATCTAATAAATGGCATACATTTTGAATTTATAACCTGCTCCATTTTACCACACTAGGTGTCATCCTATTGAATGGAAGATTTTTATATATATTTTATATTTTTGATGAACAACAGTTGTTGTTGATGAACAACAGTTGTTGATGAACAACAGTTGTTGTTGATGAACAACAGTTGTTGTTGATGAACAACAGTTGTTGTTGATGAACAACAGTTGTTGTTGATGAACAACAGTTGTTGTTGATGAACAACAGTTATTGTTGATGAACAACAGTTGTTGTTGATGAACAACAGTTGTTGTTGTTGATGAACAACAGTTGTTGTTGATGAACAACAGTTGTTGATGAACAACAGTTGTTGTTGATGAACAACAGTTGTTGTTGATGAACAACAGTTGTTGTTGATGAACAACAGTTGTTGATGAACAACAGTTGTTGTTGATGAACAACAGTTATTGTTGATGAACAACAGTTGTTGTTGATGAACAACAGTTGTTGTTGATGAGAAGTTGTTTAAAACTAGCAGTTGTTAATATTTTTTGTAATACTTTTTGTATGAGATAATTGTTTTTGAATAATTACTTTTAATACTTAACGTTAAATCATTATATTGTTTAGAAATCAAAAGACAATAAATTTCGTTGCATACACAACATTTATTTAATTTTACCAATTTTGTATTATTTAAATGACGGCAAGAAAAGAAATGTATGTAAATAATGTAATACACCTTTTTATAGAACATAGTTAACATTAAAATTGGTGAATTTCAAAGAAAATGTAGTTTTTTCCATCAATATTTTATTGATTGAAATTGTTTAGATATTTTTTGAAGACTTAAGACTTGACCTTTTCAATCTTTTGTTTGGGAATTTGATTTGGCGTTGATTCGACTAAGCTTATTTTCGAAATTGGTCTTTAATATAAGAAAACATTTTTTAACATTTTTGGTTTGACTTTTCATTGAGAAATAGTTATTTTTTTTTTTGCTTCAAAGCTTATTTCTTATATAATACATATTTTGGTTAAACAATCTTCAAATAAACCATATAATAAAGTATGCAAGATCAAATAGAATCGAGATTAATGGAACTGAGTTATATTTTTGATATTTCATAGTTATTTTTTATAAATAGAAAACTTAAGCATTCCTTCTGTAACCATTAAAAAGGTTAAATACTTTTCAATCAGTAAAACATTAAGTTAAAACATTTCTGTGTCAATTTTAAATCATGTTTCAGGATTCTATATAATATACCGCACACCCTCTTCAAAAGTGACACAACTCAAAATTATTTCAATTTTGACTTTACTATAAACCATTTCATAATGCACATCTCCATCGACTGTTAAAATTTTGGTTTTATCTGATTGCTCTTTAATTTTTAAAAAAATCATTTTGTGTCCTTCCTTTGTATTCTTCCTTTTTCGCCTCCTGACAATTTTAAAATTTTAAGTTATGCACTTTTGAAGATCGTGTGCGATATATAGAAATATATAACTAATTTTCAACTTCTTCTACTCCAAATACATTTGAACACCAGACCCCAAATACAGTTGTGGACCGCCAACACGACGATCCTAAGATTCGTAGATATTATCATAGTGCGGATATTATCATAGTTCTTGGAGTAGCAATTGGTTGTTGTTATTATTGATGTTGTTGCTATCCTCGTTTAAATTATCGCGCAAATAGCCGCAGCACCCTTAGCAGTGCCCTCCGTCTGGCTGTTCTCGTTATCTATGACTGAACCAACGTTTGCTGTTGTTTGACTTTTAGAAAAAATTAAAAATAATACATGATCAGACTTAGTGACAGCATTATTTTCGAACCTACCGTGCTATTGCGCCCTGCTCTTCCATTCACATGAGCTTATCTATCATACAAACACCAGCGTAGTTGCGTCCAATGGTCATTGAAGCGGGCAAAATTCGCCAAGTATCAGTATGTTTTGGCAATAAGCCTAGATATAAATGTGATATTAAAATGTTCCTTTGACTTTCTACATTGTTACCTACCTCTATGATTTGGAGTGCTATCATCGCCACCGACCACAACTAGCATGCCATCATGTGCTACACCACCTCCATTGTGATTTTTTGCTTCTGGATCATAAGCTTCTTAAGGTTCATAACGCCCACACCAGCTCCGCTACGAGGATAAGTATTTACGTGAACAAACATTGTAACCACCAACAGCGTAGAGAAAACCATTGACAACACAGACACAAACATAGCTCCGACGCTTTGAAATGGAGTCTATAAAAGTCCCAACCCGTGTCTTTGGATAAAAACCTTCGCACTGTAAAGGCCAGTGGTGCCATCAAAACCGCAGACAGCATAAATAAAACGATTGAGTACCACAACATTGAGTGCGGATCGACGTGCTTCCATGTTATTGCAGTTGGACCAAATATCAGTAGCCGGATCATAAGCATCCACGGTGCGCACACACAATGAACCACTAGAACCACCGACGCTGCCTTGTATCATTTGCCAAATCGTATGGCGTATGGACTTTGATGCCTGTCCAGCAATTACAAGCTAAATTTTATGCAAACCTTAAATTGCGTAAAAATTACTTTGTTCACGTTCAAAATTAATTATTTCTTATTAAAAAATTATTTATTTTTTCGGCAACTTTACAAAGCAACCATAGCTTGGTACGCCATTTTAAATGAATTATACATGCTTCGAAAGCTTTTGTTCGAAAGAATGCCACCTGGTAAAAACTCCATAAATGCATTTTGCAGCAATGTATTGAACCAATCTTTAGTTATAATTGTTCAATGTGTAAATTAAAAATTTGATGATAGGATGCAAAATATATTCTTTTATTGGTTTATTTTATTGGAGTTTAAAAAATAATAAGCAAACCTAAAACTAATAGGTTTAGTATTTTGCTAGAGTTAAGAGCTAACTATATAGCCACATAAAGTTTAGTTGGCTTTTATTGGTTTATTGTAGAGTGATTCAAATCGCTCACAGCATAGGCAAATGCCACAAATAAATTTAAAACAAAAAATTCATACAGTTCGAGCAAAACAACAAGGGCTTACTGCGTAAGGGGTATATTATTATTATCACGAGGTGTGTAACGTGGTGGTGACCGTGGCATGCAGGTTAGGTGTGTGGCTTAGCATGCTTGGAGCCCGGGTTCGATCCCCAGCCGCAGTGAAAAGTTTTTTCTATAAAAAATTTTTCTGATCGGTCACCACCTCTCTGCAGACAATGGCAAACCTCAGAGAGTAAATAATGCCATGTAAAGCTTCTTGAGAACATGAACTTTAGCCGTTCGGAGTCGGCATAAAACATGTAGGTCCAGTTCTCGGTCAATTGTGTGCAAACATTTAATAACACACACAACACAATTGATCATTAGAAGCTCGGTCAAAGTCCTATCAAGGGCTGAAATGGCCAATTTGTTTTTTTTTTTGTTTGTTGTGTGTAACGCCCATAAGGAGGCATGGTAGGTATAGAAAAGAATATATATTCTTGATCAGCATCACCACCTGAGTTGATTAAGTCCGTAATTTTGAAGCTATCAAACTGAAATGGATATTTAAGCTTTTTTCTGAAAAACTAAGATCAATTTCAAGAATGGGCTGAATCAGATGAAAACCACGGCTACCTCCCATACAACCCCAATAATGAAAACTCTATAAAGAGGCTAATATTTAACTTGCTAAACCTAAATTCGGTATTTGTGCATTTTATGACAAAACTATGCTCATTCATATGCTCAAAATCACAGCATTATACCATTCATATTAAGGAGCCTCACGCTCCATTGAAAAAAAAGTTACAGTTGCTCAAAATAGTCCTTAGTTTCTGTTATGATAATTCTCCAAATATATCGACTCTAGTGATAGCCACCCGTGAGCTAGAATGTTTTGAAATAATCTCTTAATTTCATTTTTTTTTATAAAAATATAGTGTGGCAGTTTGAAATAAAAAAACGTTTAGAAATAATAGTAAAAAAAATGCAGTTGTAGATTCTTCCAATCTGCATCAAAAAACATGGAATTTTTTCCATAGGACCAAAATAATTTGGATTTTCATGACTTCTTTTATATTCTTTTCACTATAATTTCTGCATGAGAAATGGCGCAAAGTACTTATAAAAGGCGCAAAAAAAAACGTAAAAGAAACTCAGTGGCATCATTACCAAAAGCTTTTCTGTGTGTCGCCATATTTCTTTTGTCCAGCTTTCGTATCTTTGGCTATGTGCCAATCGAAAATTTTCCACTGGTGATAGGAAAGAAAATTCGGGGTTGAAAAAATTTCTGTCAGTTGAAATTGAGTTGTCATTTTTGCTGTGCCAAATGATTCATGAAAAATTATTTAGATATTTGACAATAAATGTACACAGTTGCCTACATATCATACTTTTTCCTAATACGATATTACTTAAGACTCATTTGTATAAGTGCTGCGTTTTATAATACTATTTTTTTCAAAATTATATGTGTATGAGCTTTAAATTAAAGCTTTTTATTAAAGCCTTTAATAAATACTGTTGTTTTGCGTAAAATAACATTATTAAAGCAATAGTTGTGTAAACGTGTAAAATTAAAAAAAAACAATAATATATCGATAGTTGCTCACTAATGCAGGCTTCAAATCTGCGTTTTTGTGTGCCACACGGCGGCCATTTCCACACAAGTTCGATAGTTAAGAAGCTAGTTCGCCAGTTTGGCACACTAGTTGGCTTGTTGACAAAAATTTTCTATTTTCTCTGTCCAACAAAGCAAAAAAAGAATATTTCTATAGTCATTAAGAAAGCAGGGTTGTATTGAAACATAAGTGTAGTACTATGTGGAGCACATTTTAATGATTTAAGTACGATATGAGAAATGTTTGGTACGTTTTGTTTTCGTTTTGGTAGTACTCTATGTAAACTGCATACAGTAGCTGTGTTTTTTACCAAGCGAGTAGTCAAAAAGCGACTGCTTACTCGCTTAAGAATTTTGTTAAAACTTGGAAGCATTTTCTGAAAAGTCAAAAACGTTGTTTATGTTCTGATCAAATTTTTGTAAACAATTTTTGACAAATTTTTTTTATATATCAAAGTTTTGACAATTAGTTAAATTATTATGTATTTTTATTGAAATATTGATCTAAAGCAAATTATGAGTATTTCGTGAAAAGTATTTGGTACAAAAAAATTTCATTTCATACTTCACTATTGACTATCAATCAGATATAGATATAGCCACCTTTGTAGGAAATTTATACAATTATTGAAACATAACTTGGAAGCATTTTTTTTCGTTTGGTCGGCAATTTTTTAAGCGAGTAACAGTTTCCTGTGTTATTTAAGCGAGTATACATATGATAAGCGAGCGTTTTTTTACAACTCGTTTGGTAAAAAACACAGCTAGTATACGTGATAACTTTATTTGGATTCAGTTAAAAAATTTGTTTCGAAAAAAGTAAGCAGGTGTGGAAGACTTAGAGAGCATTTTTGCTTTATTTTCCCCGCACAAAAATAATTTATTTCGAAGCAATAAATACTTTTTTTAGAGTACATTTCTACTCTTCTCAAATATAACCCTTTGATCAGTAACATGTTTTAAAATTAGAACATATAATTTTATTCCACACATAAAATATACTAATGCGAAAAAAATCAGTATCAGTGTCAAAATTTTGTCCACCAAACCTTAAAACCATAAAACAACCGCGCGCTCGGAAAAAATCTCACTTAGTCTTGCCCTTACATTACCCGAAGTTGCAAAATTTTTAGCAAACTATACCAAATTTGAACACGTATTAACACTTAGTAACCCATATACATAGTATAAATATATGTATATACATTCAAAAATAACTTTTCAGGCATTTATGAGTTAATATATGAAATGTATATATAATAATATGTCAACAAGTCAACTAGTGTGCCAAACTGGCGAACTAGCTTCTTAACTATCGAACTTGTGTGGAAATGGCCACCGTTTGGCACACAAAAACGCAGATTTGAAGCCTTCATTACATCATTTTTCGATTGGCACACAGCCAAAGATATGAAAGCTCGACAAAAGAAATATGGCGACTCACAGAAAAGCTTTTCTAAATGATGCCACAGGGTTCCTTTCACGTTTGTTTTTGCGCCTTTTATTGGTACTTTGCGCCATTTCTCTTGCAGAAATTCTAGTGAAAAGAATATAAAAAAGTCATGCCCATCCAAATTATTTTGGTCCCAAAAATTCCATGTTTTTTGATGCAGATTGGAAGAAATTTTTTTTACTATTATGTCTGACCGGTTTTTTTATTTCAAAGTACCACTAAAAAATGGAATTAAGAGATTATTTTAAACCATTCTAGCTCACGGATGGCTATCGCTAGAGTCGAAATATTTGGTTATTTGAGCAACTATACTAACCAACAATTTTTTTCTATGGAGCGTGAGGCTCCTTAATATACATGGTATAATGCTGTAATTTTGTGCCATTGAATGAGTATAGAACCAGTTTACATTAGGGTATTCAAGTCATTGCGTAAGGGCTGGGCAATTGCTTAACTCGTAAATTTTTACGCAACATAATTTTTTTTTATATGAACTTTATCAAGCGATTTGCGTAAAACTTTACGCTAAAATTTGATGCGTATTGCGGATACGTCTGCAGTAAGACAGGCAGACAGACAGACAGACAGACGGACATGGCTAAATCAACTCGGGTGGTGATGCTGATCAAGAATATATATGCTTTTCTACACCTACGCAGTACGCATGGGGTATAAAATATGATCAAACGCGGTCTTTGTTGTTTTGCTTGAACTGTATGAATTTTTTGTTTTCAATTTATTTTTGACATTTGCCTATACTGTGAGCGATTTGAATCGCTCTACAATAAATCAATAAAAGCTAACCAAACTTTATGTGGCTATTATAGTTAGTTATATACTGTAGCTAAAATGCTAAACCTATTAGTTTAAGGTTGCTTATTATTTTTGACAGAATTTGTTTTTAAACTCCAATAAAGTAAATCAATAAACGAATATATTTTGCCATCCATTCATCAAATTTTTAATTTACACATTGAAAAATGATAACTATAGATTGGTTCAATACATTGCTGCAAAATGCATTGTATGGCGTTTTTACCAGGTGGCATTCTTTCCTTAAAAGCTTTCGAAGTATGTATAACTCATTTAAAAATGGCGTACGAAGCTACGATTGCTTTTGTAAAGTTGCCGAAAAAATATTAAGTTAATTATTTTATAAGAATTACAATTAATCAACAATGTTTATTTTTTGTTTTAAAGCTAAGGCCAACAAAACGATAATTGTATGGGAAGCACAAGCGTTTCCATCTATACTTGCTAAAGGGTCATACAGGGCTGGTGAAAGTCGTTACCCGGGATCCACTTGGTAAGTTCTTGGCTTCACAGAGCGATGATAGCAGTGCCAAGATCTGGAAAATCAACGACTGGACGTGTAGCAGCACTATAACCGAGCCATCCGAAGAGTGTGGTGGCACCACACATATATTGCGTTTGTGATGGTCGACAGATGGTCAGTATTTGCTGTTAGCACATGTCATGAACGGTGGCGGATCCACATCACAGATCATAGAACCCGAAGGTTGGAATTGTATTCATGTTGAAGGATGACAGGCACAAAAAACAAAGCTCAGCAGTACTGCTGTCTCGCAGTCTCATTGCATGTAGTGGCGATGGAACCGTAGCATGCCTGAAATTCGACGAACAAGAGTTGGGCACGCCACAAGCTGAGGAGGATAAGGTATGCAAAAATTAAAATAAACACATTTGCTGAATATCTTTATTGTTCATCACTTTTAATTTTACCAGAATACACTATACCAGCGTATGTATGTTAAAAGTGCCAATGTGGAGAATGGCAACAATGGTTCCGATATCCTTATTGAAAATCCAGAACTACACAAGATACAGAGCAACACAAGAAAAATAAAACCACCAGATTTTTTTCAAGGAGAGCCTAATCAACATTTTATTGAGACACCTTCACTGCCAACGGAAGGCTTTTCATCCATATCAACTATGCCATTGCAATCGTTTAATGTATCGCCAACTAACACTTAAAAGATTAAAGAGATTTTCCATGCATATCCATTGTTTTGTGCAGAATTATGCCGCAAGTTTAAATGATATGGATATGTAAGCATGTTTGTTTGAATTTTCATAGTTTTTATTTTGAAACAACTAAAATTTTAGAGATCCTAGTGAATTGTAGACGGCAGCTAAAGTTTTATTCTTAGAGAACCAAATCAAACTGTGTGAAGCTTTCAAATCCGAGGACGATCTTAAGTATTGGTACTCTATGCTAGTCTATCAATTGGCTGTCAATGGCAACGAAAAATGTCTTCAAATAGTGTTGGACGATCTTTTGGGTCCTGCGCATGGCTATACACCTAAAGAAGTTCTCGAGGAATGTAAAATATTAGTGAGTCATACAGACATACTTTTTTCGGCATTATCGAATAAACAATTCTGCATTTTTTATTTTAGTCAATTCCCAAAATTACATTGTTCGAAAGAGCCTTGAATATGCTTAAAACGTAAGCTAAGTGACAACACATTTACATGGAATACAATGAATTGTATTCGAATATGAAAAACTCATCCTGTTCCAATCGTAGTAGTAAGCGGGATGAGCCAATGATCAAGGAAGTGTGCTCGTATATGTGTGTATATCGATTTTTTTCGTATGATGAAAAAAAGTTGTAGTAATCTTGCTTATAAATAAGAAGTTGTTAAAATTGCTACCGCAAATAAAAAAGTCGATTAATGTTGTTTATTTATGTTAATGTTTTTATTATGAGCTCGTATGTTGTAAAATTTTTCATAAAATTATGATTTTTTTGTTTAAGCTTCTCTATTCTTAAAATTTATTAAAACCAACAAGTTGTATACCGTAATAAATATTTATAATAAAAAAAAAATTAACTATTGCGATTAATTTTTGTGCTTCTTCTACCCACTCTGTAGACAAACTTAAAAAAGAGCAGCTGAAAAATGTATTTATTGCACATAGTGTGGACCAGGCCTTGGCACACTTTAGCGGTGAATCAAAATCGACTTCTGCTGGTTCTGTAACAGGTCCTTACATGTAAAAGTAATTTGGCCACTTTGGCCCAGCAAGGATTTTACAGATTTCTGGAAAAAGTAAAGTGTTAAGATACTTGAATTTAATGCTAAACTTAGTTGATCAATATTACCTTTTCTATGGGGAATTATTTTCCGTGGTTGTCCATGTGGTTCCATCCAGAATCCTTAAGATTGGTCCAAAATCCGGTTTTTGATTGGATTACACCTGTTATGGAAAAATGGTAAGGGTTAAATATATAAAACAAAGGCTATCAAAGAGTTCAATACCTACCTGGTTGATACTGGTATCATTGAAGTTGCTCCTGCAACAATATAGGTCCAACAACTCCATGATCGAATTTGGCCACTTTGGCTCAGCAAGGATTTTACAGATTTCTGGAAAAAGTAAAGCGTTAATAAACTTGAATTTTGAGCTTAACTTAGTTAATCAATATTACCTTATTTATGGCGCATAATTTTTTGGGTCATCCATGAGGATTCGTCCAGAATCCTCAAGTTTCATCCCAAATCCGGTTTTTGATTAGATGAGACCTGTTATGGAAAAATGGTAAGGGTTAAATATATAAAACAAAGGCTATCAAAGAGTTCAATACCTACCTGGTTGATACTGGTATTATTGAAGTTGCTCCTGCAACAATATAGGTCCAACAACTCCATGATCGAATTTGGCCACTTTGGCTCAGCAAGGATTTTACAGATTTCTGGAAAAAGTAAAGCGTTAATATACTTGAATTTTGGGCTAAACTAAGTTTATCAATATTACCTTATTTATGGCGCATAATTTTTTGGGGTCATCCATGAGGATTTGTCCAGAATCCTCAAGTTTCATCCCAAATCCGGTTTTTGATTAGATGAGACCTGTTATGGAAAAATGGTAAGGGTTAAATATATAAAACAAAGGCTATCAAAGAGTTCAATACCTACCTGGTTGATACTGGTATTATTGAAGTTGCTCCTGCAACAATATAGGTCCAACAACTCCATGATCGAATTTGGCCACTTTGGCTCAGCAAGGATTTTACAGATTTCTGGAAAAAGTAAAGCGTTAATATACTTGAATTTTGGGCTAAACTAAGTTTATCAATATTACCTTATTTATGGCGCATAATTTTTTGGGGTCATCCATGAGGATTTGTCCAGAATCCTCAAGTTTCATCCCAAATCCGGTTTTTGATTAGATGAGACCTGTTATGGAAAAATGGTAAGGGTTAAATATATAAAACAAAGGCTATCAAAGAGTTCAATACCTACCTGGTTGATACTGGTATTATTGAAGTTGCTCCTGCAACAATATAGGTCCAACAACTCCATGATCGAATTTGGCCACTTTGGCTCAGCAAGGATTTTACAGATTTCTGGAAAAAGTAAAGCGTTTATATACTTGAATTTTGGGCTAAACTAAGTTTATCAATATTACCTTATTTATGGCGCATAATTTTTTGGGTCATCCATGAGGATTCGTCCAGAATCCTCAAGTTTCATCCAAAATCTGGTTTTTTATTATATGACACCTGTTATGGAAAAATGGTAAGGGTTAAATATATAAAACAAAGGCTATCAAAGAGTTCAATACTTACCTGCTTGATACTGGCATCATTGAAGTTGCTCCTGCAACAATAAAGGTCCAACAACTCCATGATCTAATTTGGCCACTTTGGCTCAGCAAGGATTTTACAGATTTCTGGAAAAAGTAAAGCGTTAATAAACTTGAATTTTGAGCTTAACTTAGTTAATCAATATTACCTTATTTATGGCGCATAATTTTTTGGGTCATCCATGAGGATTCGTCCAGAATCCTCAAGTTTCATCCAAAATCTGGTTTTTGATTAGATGACACCTGTTATGGAAAAATGGTAAGGGTTAAATATATAAAACAAAGGCTATCATAAAGTTCAATACCCACCTGGTTGATACTGGTATCAATGAAGTTGCTCCTGTAACAATAAAGGTCCAACAACTCCATGAACGAAATTGGCCATTTTACTCCAACGAGGATTTTTTAGATTTCTGGAAAAAGTAAAGAGTAAATAAAATTTATTTTTATTAAAAACTAATTTGGTTGATATTACCGATTTGATGGCATGCATTTTTTGGGGGTCTCCCACGTGGTTCCCTTCAGAATCCTTTAGATTCGTCCAAAATCCACTTTTTTCAAGGATGAAGCCTGTTGTGGAAAAATGCTTAAGGTTAAAAAAATAAATCAAACGCTATTAAAAAGTTCCATACATACCTGGTTGATGCTAGTATAAATGAACTTGCTCCTGCAACAACAGGGTTCCAACAACTCCATGAACGGAATTGGCCATTTTGCTCCAACGAGGATTTTTTAGATTTCTGGAAAAAGTAAAGAGTAAATAAAATTTATTTTTATTAAAAACTAATTTGGTTGATATTACCGATTTGATGGCATGCAATTTTTGGAGGTCTTCCACGTGGTTCCATTCAGAATCCTTTAGATTCGTCTAAAATCCACTTTTTTCAAGGATGAAGCCTGTTTTGAAAAAATGGTTCAGGTTAAAAAAATAAATCAAAGGCTATTAAAAAGTTCTATATATACCTGATTGATTCTGGTATAAATCATGTTGCTCCTGCAGCAAACGAGGCCCAACAACTCCAAAAAGAAAATTGGCCATTTTGCTCCAGCGAGGATTAGGTACATTTCTGGAATAAATAAAGAAGCTATATTATTGAAAATGATGTGGAATGAAAGAGAATATAAATACCTTTTTGATGACGCATAGTTTCTGAAGATTGACCTTAGGGTTCCGTCCAGAATCCTTAAGTATCCTCTAAAATTGACTTCTTTCAAGGATGAAGCCTCCTATGGAAAAGTGGTTAGGGTTACAAAGGTGAATTTTATGCTATCAATTTTGTATATGCTTACCTGATTGATGCTTGTACTAATAAAGTAGCTCCTGCATCTTAAACTGTCCAACAACTCCAGAAACGAAAGTGGCCAAATTTGCTCAAAAAGGATTGGCTAGGTTTCTGGGAGAATAAAAAGAGGTTTAGTAACAAAATTGGTATTAAATGAAAGGTTTTTTAAATATCTTTTTGGTGATGTATAAAACATTCATGTATTCCAAAGCGTCTGTCCAGCAGGCGCAAGAAGCATCCGTCAAATTCATGCCCAAGAGAATAAGGCCTTTTATGAGAAAATTATAAATTTAGTTTATTTGACATTATAACTATCAAAAAGATACATACTTTACCTATTGATTCATGTATAAATCATTGTCCTAGTTGGAGGATTAATGCCCAACAACTCCACGAATCTGGTTGTCCACAAAAAATTAGTCTTAATTTTCCTGACCCTGTGCGTGAATAAAACGATTTAATTTTATTATACACTCGTACTATAGTTGAATTACTTCTTACCTGTTTTCCAAGAGTGTCCATAAGGAGTCCTCTGAGTTGCTGCATCCACTTTTGTCCATCACCATTAGAATCACAAAACTGTTGTTAGAAAAGAGTTGTTGAAAAGTGACATTTGACGTTTGACGAATTGTCAAAACCTGATAGAACGCGTGGGAATGGAATTGGTTGTTAGAAGTGGTTGTTATCTTCACGGACATTGAATATTTTACGATTTGATAAACTTCAAAAATTTTGACATATTCTGACTCCAGTCGTCAATCTTGAAAGTGTACAAATTCTGCATATTTTGTAATTTTTAGGACAATTTTTTTGCGAAAAGAACACTTCAATTTGGAGTTCAGTATTTTTTTTTATTAAAGAATTAAAAAACTACATAATTCTGAGAGTGCAAAAAAAGTGCAGTATTTTTTCGAGAAAACAAAACGTAATTTAATATTTAATAAGTAACGCCGAGCTGTTTACAGTTATAGCTTTATAATATAAAAATATGTAAATATAAATAATTATATCGATGGTTAAGCACATAAATAGAAAAGTGTACAATTTTTTTATGTTAAAGATAAAGATCGTTCGATAATTTTGTTTCAAAATTTCAGCACAAAATGGGAAATTAAAATTTGTACTATCACGTTTTCAATAGATATTTACCAGCAACAATTTTACTGTGTAGATATCTTGATGAGATGAAAAATACATTTAAATTGTTTCACAATTTTCACATTTGTGAGCAAACAAACGATATAAAACTACTAATCAAATTTACCTGTAGCATGTGCACATCTGATGTGAGTCTTTAAAGCTGTTAACGATTTAAATTCTCTTTTACAATCTTCAAATGAACATTGAAAACTTTTTGTTTCATTTTCATCAACACTTAGCTTGCGTTTAGCTGCAGCTTTAGATGTCGAAGCATTGTCAACTAGGTTACCAGAACTGTCCATATCTTTTAGGGAAGCACTCTCAGCAGGATTTTCATATGAGTCGATATCAAACATTCCAGTTTCTATTTTGATTTCTCTACTGTTATCTAAAAATTCATCGAACTCCATTTCTTTTTGAATAACGTAATAAGTGCTCGATAGTTGTGGTTGCGACTATAATTGATTGGGAATTTAACTTTAGTTTAATGAAGTTTGCAAACGATTCCTACTTACCGCTTCAAAATGAGTTTGAAGCTCCTGTTCAGTTGGATCTTCACATTTGGCTTGTGTAGGTTGAATATGTTGTTCTGCGCTATTTTCGGTAGGTGTAACTAAAATATCTGGACTTTCTTCAACAATTCTTCGGATCACCTCATTAGATTGTAACGCCATATCACGAAAGCGCTGAATCTCTTGTAGGGACATGTAGCATTTTAGGCACACTTGTTGGGGATAAGCTTCATCTGCATCCTCGTTGATGTTCAATGTTGTGCATAGAATAAGAAGCTTAGTTAGATTCGGCGCCTCCCGTATATTCACGGAGGACGCCGTAGTATCCTCCTCCGACGACGTTAAGCAGTCCAAACACGTTCGACAAAAAGATTGTAAATTATTTCGCTCTAATTTTAACATAATATTTTCTTATACGTTTGATACTTTTGTTTATTATTTCTTTTACACTTAAAAATTAAATAAAAGTAATTTGAAGCAAAAACCACACAAACGCTTTAAAAAGTGTTGTTTCATATTAGGTCTGTTCCCGTACTCTAAAGTTTTAGTCCAATTTACCAGTTTTTACCAGTTTTAGTCCGAGAAGCGTTCCCGTACACGAAAAAATGGTAAAAGAGATTGCAATCGAGAGAGTGAAACATTTCCCCTCCTTGTCAAAAGTTGCAAGTTTTAGTCCGAGAAATTTCTTCGGGTAAAAATGGTAAAAGTGTCAAACAGCTTAAAATCAGCTGTTTACAAGTTAGCAAAGAAATTGCGATACATCAAAACTTATTTGAAACTATTAAAATGGAACCCAGAAACATGGGAAAATGTGTAAAAACTAATATAAATTCTTAACTTGAGAATTAATTTTAATATTATTAAAAATCTTAGGCATTTCGTCTGCAATGCCGATGCTTCACATCAAGGCAATGCTGAACAAGCTATCTTATTTGACAGTTTTTACAATTTTAGTCCGAGAAGCGTTCCCGTACTTTTTTATGTTTTTCTCTATTTTCGAAAGATTTTTTCTCATTCTCAGAGTTTTGACAGTTTTACCATTTTTAGTCCAAAAAGTACGGGAACAGACCTATTAAATCACGCAAAATCCCTGAGTGCATAAATGCCAGATTTTTGCTATAAATCAAATTCAAGGGATTTTTTAATGTAACTAGTGTCCGACCGAATATTCGGTTTCGGCCCTTTTAATCAGTTTCGGCTATTCGGCATCAATATGGCCAAAACCGAAACCGAATATTTGGTCGGACACTTTTAATTCGGTTCTTTAATATATTTCAATCGTAGATGTGAGTTCGCTTGCATCAAAATGTTTAACCTTTACATTACCGGCATATGAAGAGTTTGTATCGCCATAGAAAATGCCCAAAACATGGTTGTTATATCTCCTATATAACTTAGGTAAAGTTCCGATCACAGGTCGCGTCGATATATCGACTTTCCGGGAATGCCGGTGTAAAAAAACTGAAAATCCTGAAATTCACTGGAAATTGGTTCATATAGGTTTTTGGGGTCGTAGAAAAAGATGGTGATATTAGTTTTTGTGCAAAACCTGTTATTTTTAGGCTATAGTGGCTCTCCTTTGGCATAACATAGAGCCAACTACGGTGACGTAGATAGACGGCAAGGCTCCACATTATTTATTTAAACTTTTTGATTCATATATTTGCTTTAGTCATATCACATACTCTAAGTTGAGGTTTATATGATTATATATATATCAATATACACATGAATATACTCTTATTTATACTTGTATTATGTTATTCCACACTTGTATACATTATACGAGTCAATGGTGTTAAGTAGAACAAAAACGTGAAACTCACAGTCATTTGACTGACTGAGTTTGGTGTGAAACTCACAGTCATTTGATTGTCGATTGAATTGAGTTTGGCCCAGCAAAACGATATATGTATTTTGTTTCATTTTGTAAATACAGCCAAGCTCTTTTTTTTAAAATATAATATTAAGTTATTTAACTATTTTAAATTGGCCATTTCAGCCCTTGAAAGGACTTTGACCGAGGTTCTTAAAATCAATTGTGTTGTGTGTTTTATTAAATGTTTGCACAAAATTGACCGAGAACTGGACCTACATGTTTTATGCCGACTCCGAACGGCTAAAGTTCATGTTCTCAAGAAGCTTTACATGGCATTATTTACTCTCTGAGGTTTGCAGAGTCTGAGGTCTGCAGAGAGGTGGTGACTGATCAGAACAATTTTTTATTGAAAAAAACTTTTCGCCGCGGCTGGGAATGGAACCCGGGCTCCAAGCTACTAAGCCACACTTTAGCTGCATGCCACGGTCACCACTTGTTATCTTATTATCTCTTTATATATTATTTTAAAGTTGAACTTTAATTTTCAAAGAATATTTATCGTATATATACGTTATTATAATCCGTTTGAATCGTTATGTTTTTGAAAGCTTTAAACAAAAAATTAAAAATATAATGTTTTTAAAAAAATGTTCATGTAGTTTCGGTTTCGGCCGAATATCACAAAAATGGCCGAATTTCGGTTTCGGCCAAAATTTTGGTTTCGGTTGGACACTAAATATAACCCAAATGCAGGAATTCACATACGATAGCTTAAAGTTAATTGATACCAAAACGAATTCATTGCTTACATATGAAGCAAGAATAAAAATCTTATCTTCTAGCGCAATATAAATTGTTTAGAAAGTTGCAATTTGTTAAGTAAAAATTTGGTTTTAAATTTTAAGGTGATCTTAACTTTCAAATGCAGGCTTCAAATGTGCGTTCTCATGTGCCACACGGTGGCCATTTCCACACAGGTTCAATAGTTAAGAAGCTAGTTCGCCAGTTTGGCGTCCCAAGTTGGCTTGTTGACAAAAATTTTTGATTTTCTCTGCCCAACAAAGCAAAAAAAATATTCTATAGTCTTTACGTAGCCAGGGTTGTACTGAACTATTATAGCCCTATTATGATTTACAACTAAACTGAGTTGAGTTGTCTTCAACACAACTCAACTTCAGATACCACTGAAATATTTTTTGGTATTATGGCTTACAACCATTTTAAGTTGAGTTGTATGGAATGCTTTCCAAATTGTAATGGAATTTAATGGAAATTTTGACAGATGAATGTAAATAAAAACAGCTGGTTTTTAATTTTCGCTGCTTTTATAAGTTGGTGAAATAAAAAGTTAAGCACACAGGAATTTTAATATGAAATCTTCTTTTGATTTATTTTTTTAACTATTACTGAGTTTCCATGGCGAGTTAACTCTGGGTTTGGGTTTTCGTTGAATTGACAAAATGACTTTGCTGACTCGATAGTGTTTCCATGCACAACACCGAGTCGAGTTGAACTTGTCAACTCTTTTTTGTAATCTTTGTTATTTTTTGACTAGTTTCTGCGGCACTCCAAAAAATTCTTGCATTCGACATTTTAATATTATTGTTAAAATAAAAATTTTCAATATTTTTCCAATATTAATGACAGCAATCACGTTGACAGATAGAACCTAGTCAAATCTAACAAGTTTCGTGGAGTTTCGTAGATTTAACGAAACTCAACTCAACTCGCGTTTAAATAGCGAGTTAACCCAGAGTAAACACCGAGTTAACTCGCCATGGAAACTCAGTATATGAAGAAGATAATAGTTCAATGTGTCGTGCTTTCGGAAATCACTTCGCGATAATAAAAATCTTAAGCAGGTGCTGCACATCAAGCAATTTTTTAATTGATATCCTGCAAATTTGTTTAAAACGAAATGCTTTTTTACAGATTCCTTAGCTTATTTATTCTAAGAAAAGAAGCATTTGCTGATCTTTTAGATGGTACCCGAACATTACTTAAAATGGGTTATTTTTCATCAATGAAACCATCATTCCGATCTGTGTTTTTTATTATTTTTCTAAATACTGTTTTATATATTAATAAAGTTGTTTTAAAGGTATTTTTGATTGTTTTCAAACTTTTTCCATTTAAACTTTTCAAGACAACCTCAAAAATGTAGTTGTGTAATTTTGACACTTTATACAACTAACATTTGTTACGGGTGTGTCCCATAATATCAAAAATTTTTACAACTCAACTGGAAAGTTGTATGTCATAATACCTATTTGTGCCTGACAACTCAACTTTGGATTCAGTTGTAAATCATAATAGGGGCATAAAATTTGTTACGGTTGTGTTCCATAATAAAAAAAATTCTTTCAACTCAACTGGAAGAACAACTGAGTTGTGAAAAACATAACAGCGATTTGTGCTTGACAACTCAACTTTTTTTTCAGTTGTAAATCATAATATAGGCATTAGTCTCTAAAAAGCTTGGTCTAAAAAGTTACATCCAGTATATCGATGGTTAAGCTCTTTAAAGTGATAAGTAACCTTTTGACAAAAATAGGCTTACTGCACTTTTCAAATCATCAATATAATATCTACCTTGTGTAAATTTCTTGAAAATGCATAAACAATGTATACTACTCAATACACAGTTGAAACTAGTGTTTTGTACTGTAATTAGTGTCCGACCGAAACCAAAATTTTGGCCGAAACCGAAACCGAAACCGAATTTCGGCCATTTTTGTAATATTCGGCCGAAACCGAAACCGAAACTGAAAGTCTACATACAAATTTGTTTTTAAAAACATTTTATTTTTTTTTAAATTTTATTAAAAGCTTTCAAAAACAAAACAATTCAAACAGATAATAATAACGTATACATACGATTAATATTCTTTGAATATTAAAGTTCAACTTTAAAATAATAAATAAAGAGATAATTTTTAATACCACTTTAAGGAACTTTTTAGTGTTTAGAGTTATTCGGTTTCGGTTTCGGTTTCGGCCATATTGATGCCGAATAGCCGAAACTGACTAAAAGGGCCGAAACTGGCCGAAACCGAAACCGAAACCGAATATTCGGTTGGACACTAACTGTAATGTATTGAAATTTAAAAACAAAATCAACGTTTCTGAACACATACAATTTTGTACTTACCACTTTTGTGCGCTTAACCATCGATATGTTATACCTTTCTTTGGATACAGTAAAGAAGTGATTATAAGAAAATTATGCAGGTGTGGAGGACTTCGGAAGCAGTTTTGCTTACTTTTCCCCACACAAAAATAATTTTATTTTGAAGCAATAAATACTTTTTTAAGAGTACATTTCTACTGTTCTTAAATATAACCCTCTGTGTGTTTCTCGAACACATAAAATCCGCCAAATTGTTTACCACACAAGTTTACAGATGGAAATCCACATAAATCGTAAAAAATTAAGGTTTTAAAGTTTACTGTTAAGAAAAAGTATTAAAGGTATTCATGAAGCCCAATTATTTTAATGTTTAAAGAACCGTTTGCACAAACCAGATATATTTGCTCTACGATTAAGGTGAGCAATCGATCTGGCAAATTTATGCCAGCAGTTTTTCAAAGTAAAGTTCTTTCCCTTAAATAAAACCGAACCAACAATAAGCAAGCAATAAAAAGAATTGTTATAAGATATACCAATAATTTCCTGGCACGCTGAAAGTTGACTGTTAAAAAGTTAACAGCTGATATATTTCTGCAAATACACAATTGACCACACAACAACGAACATTCACACAATCTACCTGATAAGAATAACTAATTCCCCAAAATATAAGTTTGCCGCTTTGCATGAATACCCTTATTATATATATTGAAAAAAGCTGTTGTGTATATTTTTAAGTAAAAGTAAAATATTATAAATAAACAAAGTTTGGCCACTTTCGGTTCCTCCTGGCGACATAAGATGCCGTCTTCTTGAAGTTAATTTTAGATCATCCATGAGCGGATTTATATAGAGGGGATTTATTCAATGAAACTTGTCGCATGAAACTTTCTGAAATTCTCTTTTAAAGTTTCATCTTCAAATTACATGATGAAACTGAGTTGCAGAGACTTTGCTCTGAAAATTCAGTAAACAACGAAAATATGAAAGTAACGTCAAAAAGTTTCATGAAATCACAGCCCGAGAGACTTTTTCATTTAATTTTTGTTTCATAGAGGGGATTTATACAATGAAACTAGTCGCATGAGACTGTCAAAAGTGAGGGTGCGGAGTAGAAAACGAAAGTGAATGAAATGATGAAAGTCCCCTTTTCCACACGGCAAGTTTTATTGCCAGCAAGTTTTCAATTATCTTTTGAACTTGCCATTTGCGTTTCCACTCAGCAAGTTTTCTTGAGCAATTTTGAATAAAACTAAAGTGAAACTTCAAAGAAAGAGCAGGACAAAAGAACAATTGCCGGTACGAGCAAGTCTGTTCTCATCCCCTTTCGTCACGTCCCGATGCCAACAAACTCGACTTGCCAGCAAGAAAAATTGCCGAGTGGAAAAGGGGTCAAAGCGAACTCACATCTACGATTGAAATATATGAAAGAACTTTATTAGTAGTGTCCGACCAAATATTCGGTTTCGGCCATATTGATGCTAAATAGCCGAAACTGATTAAAAGGACCGAAACTAAAACCGAATATTCGGTCGGACACTTGATGTCTGTAGAAAATTGTGTGGAAAATTCAACAGCTGTTGCGACAGAAATATAATTTGATTTGTGTCAAAAATTTACAACTTGTCCGAACTATTTTAAAATAATTACGAGCTCGTGCAATTGTTTTTTATATAAATTAAAAGCATTTATAGCCAACTACTTGAAATGCAAAAACAGGCTTTACAAAATATTTATCTTGTTCTTCCTTCTGCTGTAACAAGGTATTCACAATGACTTTTTCGTGATTTTAAGCTGGTAGAAGCTGAAAAAGTAGAAAATTTTTGTATTTTTTAGCGCTTGATTGCACATATAGCGTAGGCAGTCATGTCAACGGAAAATATAGTGATCATTTACCGTACTGCTCTTAACTTACAATTTAAGCGCTGAAAAATACTAGAACTAGTCAGTGTCATACAGCTTATTTGAAATTCTTATTTCTGAAATTCTTACAATTAAAAATTTTACTAGCATAAACTTATATCTTCTTTTCTCTCCCACTTCTTGTACTCTCTCTATGCAAGTTTTTTGAGTTCGTGAACGTTTTTTGTTTTGTTTTTGAACGCTTTTCAAGTAAAAATTTGTAACAATTTTTTGTTATTGAACGAACCTACTGAAGAATACATATTCCCTGCTTATCAATTTACATGCTCACGAGCCATTGTGTTACCTGGGTTGTTATGCATTTTGTCATGTCACAAAATTTGTATTCTAGATTATATGTGACAATAGTAATACTTATCGCATTTTAGACTGATTTGGATAAAATAATAAATAATGCTTGCAAAAAAGTAAGTTTTCATATTTATTTTGTATAACTTTTTATATATTTGTTGATATAATTTGCAGGGACCGAAAGTTTGAACGCACCACATCTGAACAAATTCGATTCTATTTAAGTTTTAGTAAAGCGCACCCTGAAATGCAGGGAGGCAAATACAATCCTACGAAACCAAGTATATTGGCCGATCTTTGGAAAGAACTTGCTGAAAATTTGAACGCTATGAGAGGACCAACCCGCTCAACAATGAAATGGAAAGAGGTAGGTTTAAAAAGCTGTTTATTTAGAATGCTTTATTATGTTCATGGTATAAAAACATGGTAGCTAGTTATTATATCGTGATTATGTTATTTATTGTTTCCTAGTCCTTGACTCAGTGGAGAAGTCAAACGCGTTGTCGTGCGCGAAAAGAAAAGTGGAAGAAAAGGATGATGGCGGACAATGAATCGGCGACTAAACCAATAATGGACTTTGATAAGGAGACACTACAGAGCATCGAAATTCTGGTAGACGATCAGGAAGAGTTTATGCATCTAAGCCTGCAGGTGATAAACAAATCATCTAATCTGTACAAGTAATAGCAACCAAATTACATTAATTTAAGGACAACTCCATGTCTGCCACTACATCATTTTCGGAACAACTTAAAACTATTGGAGGAGATGATCAGGAAGTTTTGCCACCACTAGGTCTGCAGGTAAAACTACTTATATTTGGAATGATATTGAGAGCAATTATATTAAACAATATCCCTAGAAAAAATTCCAGATTGCAACCTCTGCGGATTCAGTTGCTGCTGATAAAGAGGTAACAATGAACTTTTAAAGTTGCACTTCATTAATTTGACTATAATGTATTTATTTCCTGTTTTATATATTTTATCGTAGACCAACTTTGATCCTTTGAATAATACAAAGACTATGAAGTCACGATCTCCAATATTTGCCACTGAAAGTAATACCAGTGACGCAGAATCAACGGCGCCTACATTCACCTTCCTCAATACCAAATCTAAAAATATTAAAAAAATCAGCCCAGAAGCAATGATGAAGGAGGCTCTGGAAAGTCTCAAAAGACGCGAGGATAGGGAACTTAAAATCTGGGAGGAAATGCGACTTCAACAAAAACAAACCAATCAAATACTGGAGAGACTTGGAGATAGTCTGCTTAATATTACAGCTGTTCTAGAAAAACTGACTAAATAAAGGACGTGGTAATAACATTTTAGAGCGGTGACCTTAAGGCCATAGTTATTTTTTTAAGTGTTCATTTTACATGAAATCAAATTTAGCTGAACAGTAATGCAGTCATATAAAGTTTAGAGGTTTTACTTGTAGGTTTTGTTTTTGTGCCGGTGGCTCGTTTAAGGTTAACGAGATTACTTTTGAATTTAAAATTAAACAGAAAAGTTGTTTAAAAATTGCATTCCTTGCATAGGTTTAATTAATAAGCTACTAGCAATGGAAAATTGAAAGCCTTTTCTAAAACTCTTTAATTCAAATATATGTATGAGCGTGATGATTAACGAAAAAAAATTTTCATTTTTTATTGAATTTAGTTGTTATCAGCGATATATTAATATTGTAAAAAATACAATTTTCCACGCAGTTCATTTAATATAACGAAAGAAATTCACTTAAATATAACTGTCAAATTACCTTTATTTGATGTAGATAAAATTACACTATTATTACACTATTATATATATATATTCGATTATATTAATATATTTGTGATCACAATGATTTATCGCGTAGGTCTGATTTTAATCTTTTGAGAAAAATTTCTTTATAAATAATCAGGAAATAATCAGAAAAATAAAAATATGTATCTATAACTAACTAATATTTTGAAAAGTATTTCTTAATTTTTTTGTTAATGTGAGGTTTTAATGGACATATTGTCGTTCATTTCCCCGTATTTTTTGATGAAAATTTTGTTTTTGGAAAAAGCCATAAAGTTTCTTTTAAAACATTCCTCAACATGGACACATTTTAAAATATTTACTAAAGTCTGCGAACGTAGGAAAGGAGTTGGGGATTTATGTACATACAAGACTGCTTTTTGACAAGCTCAAAATTCAATACAACCTTTCAGTACTAGTAAAAAAACATCATTTGCTGAACTATAACTTTATTGTTCATAATGATGTCTTATTTCCGAACAATATCATCGTTTACCTGTTTGCAATTGAAAAATTTTAATTTTTTGATCTGTGTAATGATAATATTTTGTTTTTGGAGAAACAATTGATATGTTTGATAAAACTAAAAGTTATCAGAATATTTTGTTTAATTAGCAACCATTAAAGAAATTAAGATTCTTGCAGAGAATCAATGAATCTGCTTCTTATTATTTGTGCTTCCTTGTAATATTCGCTATTTGTGGTGTTTTTGATTTGTTTTCTTTTTTTTAGCCGTGCTAGTTGCCTGGAAACTTCTTCAGTGTCGTATGGAATCTTGTTTTTTATAAGAATATTGTGCAGTATAGCGCAAGCATAGGTGATATTTGCAGCTTTCTCATGACTATAATGTAGAGTTCGTTGATTCGACGAAAGACACCTGAAGCGTGACTTTAAAATTCCAAATGCCAATTCAATTGAATTGTAAGCTTTGGCATGAAGTTCGTTGAAGTCATGTTCCTTTTGATTGGTAGGCTTAATTATTGGAGTCAAAAGCCATGGTTCGAGCGGATATCGAAGGTCTCCTAAGAGCCATGCATCTGTTTGCAAATTGTGAGTCTTTATTAAATGAATACGTAGAGATGAAGTGGTCCAAATATCAGAATCATTGCATGAGCCTGGAAATTTGGCATTCATGTGCGTGAAACAAAAGCGATGATCACAAACCTGAAATACAAATTAAAAAGTAGTTTGCTTTAAGCGCCTTTATATATAGCGCCCTTTAAATAGCACAACTAAAACCTTAACCATCTGCTAATAGATTTTTAATTAGCACTGTAAAAATACTCACAGCTTGAACATTTATGCTGTAAAAACCTTCCGAATTGAAGTAAAGCTGTTGTGGATTGTTCACGTCATTCGCAGCAGGTGTTGCAATGGCTATATGAGTGCAGCCAATAGCTCCGATTGTTCCTTGAATATCATGCATTTTGAAAAATCTAAAAATTAAAAAAGTTATACATCTATGTTTGTAAATATTTATGGACTATATATTAATGTTAACTCGGTTTTTGCAGCCTCCGATTCTGTTTCAGATTGTGGAAAAATAATTTCTCTGCCTTTAACATTTACGAGTAGCCTCGATATAAGTTCCAAGCTTCGCGATACTGATGCTTGACTCAATGGAATTGTATAGTTATTGCCAACATCATTTTGATAAGATCCATGCGAGTAGAAATATAAAACAGAAAGAAAGCATAATGCAAAGGGCAAAACAGATTTTCGATCATCGTGAGGCTCTAGCTCTTGAATTAGGTCACGGCATAGGCTTTTCGGAAAACGAAAAGTTCTTATAAATTCGGATTCTTCCATCGAGAATGGATCATTTGTATCACGTAAATGCTTCAGCATACGTCTTCGTTCTAATAGTTTCGCTCTTTTTGCAATTACTCCCATATATATTATTATGAGTTCCTCCGGTATTGTTCTAAAAAAAGATAGATTACAAAAATAATGAATTAATTAAATCATATAAGAAACAGTTTTTATTATTGATTGCAATTTAAAGTAAATAATGTATAGGTGGGTGCTTAATACTTCAGTGGCCAAAACATATAACAAAAAAAAATACTATTTAACAAAAAATAAACCTGCTTCAAAATCACTACAAAGTAAAAAATAATTTTAAATAACTTTTTCTATTCATTTCTTGTTCAAATTTGATAACTTATTTGTACACATTATTTAATTGGAAATCTTGTTACTTTAATTTTTTCTAATTTGTTTTATTGGTGTTGTATTTGAGTGGCTTCAGGTCATCCATATGGAACACCAGTTAACTCAAAGAAGGTCTCTAAAACTTTCAAAACAATTTGTTTGATTTTTATCATAAATACAGTGGCTCACAGCTTATTTGATACACTACTTTTTCTATAATTGAAGCGATTTTATTTTAATAATTGAAGAGAATTTAGAAAAGATTTGAATGCCAGTTTATAGGATAATGTATGTAGTTTAACCAAGTAACTTTTTTTTTCCTCCAAATGGTAACTTAACAACAAAAAAACTAAAACAAAAAAAAAAATGCAAAGTTTTAAGTCACAGCTTATTTGATACAGTTCAATTTAAACTCAAAAATCGTGTACCCTTTAGGTTTAATTTTACTTTTAGTATTTTGTGTTGTGCCTTTTTGCCTTATCAGGGGCTTGCATCCGGTTTGGCATGAATCCACAAACTTTCGTGTAATGTCTGGTGTAATTTTCTGCCATTCCTCTAGTAGCGCCTTCTTCAATTCTTCTCTGTTCGAGATTTTGTTTTTACGAATATTATTTTCCAATAAGGCCCACAGGTTTTCAATGATGTCCATGTCAGGTGGTGTCATCAAGTGAGGACAGTTCCATATGAGCCAGGACTGCACGTTTCCCGACTTATGCTTCATGTCGTTGTCCTGATAAAACCGGAATTTTTCGATTATACCTAGTGGCTCAGCACTTTGCAGCAAATTGTTCTTCATATTTTATTTACATATTTTTGTCCATTATTCCTTCAATAAATTCTAAATTTCCTACACCGGCTGCAGACATACAGGCCCAAACAATAATGCTACTGCCGCCATGCTTTACAGTAGTTTTGAGGTTATGTTTGTTTAGCTCTGTGTTTGGTTTCCGGCAGACGTAGGACATGCCGTAGGAGCCAAACAGGTTGAACTTGGATTCATCAGAAAGAAATTACGGTGTTCCAGATGTCAGAGGTCTTGCCAACATGCTCCTTAGCAAAAACAAGTCGACTTTGCTGATTTATCTTGCTTATGAAAGGCTTTTTCAAGCTACTTGACCATGAAAGTCACAGTCGCGAAGCATACGGCGGACGGTTTCTGCACTGCACGACTTACCCAATTCGTGCTGTATCTCGGTAACCAGTTTTGCGGCCGACAACTTCGGATTTACCTTATTTTTCCGGACAATATATCGCTCTTCAGACAAGTTCAAAATTTTGGTTGGTGCACTTCTACCGTTATCTTTCACCCGATTCTCGCGAAAGAAGCGTTGAATGATATGCTGTACTGTAGACGCACTTCAATTTACATTTTGAGCAATTTTCCGAACCGATTGCCCAAATTTATATTGGTTTAAGCCCAACTAAAGCTGCTCAATTATGGTGCGACGACCCATTATTTTAAAGTCTAAAATCAACACTTAGACTTGCGAGATCAAACTAAAATTTTGCTGTGACTGACACCGAAAATAACGGTAAATGTAGAGAAAAATAAAACATCGATCAACAGCTCGGCACTTTATGGTATAAGCGTACAGAAGAGACTGTATCAAATAAGCTGAGAGATAAATATTTGCTCTGTAACTGGTTTTCCTCTCTGTAACTGGTTTTCTAGCGGGGCGAGGAGTTTTATTTCTGTGAATTCCGTTTTGTGCATCATTTTCGTTAAATACACGCTACATTCAAGTTTTGTCTATACATTTCTTAGTTTTAAAGTTACACCGATTTTTATTTTAAATCAGGCACTGTATCAAATAAGCTGTGAGCCACTGTATATTGATTTTTTATGATAAAAGCTTTGTAGTCGGCGCTTACCTTTGTCTTACAATCATGAAATTTTTACCATCCTTGCTTTATTTTAAACTGTTTTATTTGTCAAAATCCTGCTTTGGTGACGCTGTGTTAATTTTTAATCTTAATTTTAAAGTAATTTTTAAAGCTTTGTACACATTAGCATTCTCCATCTACTGGTTTTGGCGAACTGATATTGAATATGCTATTGTGTGTTATAGCTGCACAATAAATCAGATTATATTAGCGCCGACTTCGAAGCTTTTATTATTATAAAAATAAATATATTTATGATAAAAATAAAACAAATCAGAAAAAAATTAAAATAATAAGATCTTTGTTCTTTGATCACGTCACGGTTCAGTGAACTTCTACCTCACCCAAATTCTGAGCGGCCACGGTTGCTCTAGAGCAGGCATGATCACAAAGGTGGCCATTGTGGCCCTCATATTAAAATGAAATAAAAATCACATTTTGCTTGCGCCAAATTTACGAAGAAATGCACTTGCGAAAATCAACAATAACAAACAACAACAACATACGCATCGAAACACACAAGCTGTTCGGCGCGACCACCAAATCCACAGCATTGTTGTTGTGCGTATGTGTGTTGTTAGTGGAATAGAAATTCAGACGATCTTGACGAGTTTGTTGCATATGTATTTTGTTTTTGGGATTTTTTTATGAATATATTCTTTGCACTTGCAAAAAGCAACAAAGTACATTGTCGTGGATGGTGGTGAAGCAAGGATGTTCGCTTTTGTTGTTGGTAATGTATTTTGTTGTTTATTTTAATCAGGCGATTATATTTCTTAATTAGGCTTTGGCCCTTTTATTACTTTCGCTGATCAAGCCTGCTCTAGAGCATACCTGCATAAATTCAAGCATGCAAGTGACCTCTTTTACACTCATTGCCCTAGTAGCACAGTAGAAGACATTGCACAATTCCTCTTCGAGTGCCCTAGATTCAACGACGCGAAAACTGATGCTTTTGTTCGCTCGGCGAAGTGGTGAGACCCCAAAACTTGGTTAACCTCTAAAAAACTTGGTTGATAAGCGAAAACAACTGGTCAGTGGTAAGCTCTTTGTCCAAACGCTAGTCGAGCGTTTGCAAAATAGGTCATCGTAGGATATACGAAGAAAAGGGTTCTCCCCTACACAAAGTCGCCTTCAGGTTGAGGAGAAAAATGTAGACTCTTAAATCTGTCCCCAGACAGACAAAAATAGTCCTTCAGTTTTCAGCTTAGTGCTGTTCCCTTTTCCCACGAAATGATACCTTATGGAGGTTCCTCGGGATTCATTCTGGGTCGAAGATTCAACGTGGATGTGTAGGTTTAGTGCGTAAAAGTCGCACACTCCCACCTGCACGGATGGAGCCTTTTTAAATTCCCCTGCTCGAATAAAACAAAAAAAAATCATGGCATATTTGTTTACAGATTATCCACTCTTCTACTTGGCAGATTGTCTGTTCGTAGTGGTAAGAATGGTTTGAGTGGGGACCGTTCTGAAAGACGGGCATTCTCATGTATCAGACTTCCTAAGGTTGTGTGGCAACGGTGACCATGGCATGCAGGTTAAGTGTGTGGCTTAGCATGCTCGGAGCCCGGGTTCGATCCCCAGCCGCGGCGAAAAGTTTTTTTTCAATAAAAAATTTTTCTGATCGGTCACCACCTCTCGGCAGACAATGGCAAACCTCAGAGAGTAAATAATGCCATGTAAAGCTTCTTGAGAACATGAACTTTAGCTGTTCGGAGTCGGTATAAAACATGTAGATCCAGTTCTCCGTCAATTGTGTGCAAATATTTAATAACACACACAACACAATTGATCATAAGAAGCTCGGTCAAAGTCCTTTCAAGGGCTGAAATGGCCAATTTGTTTTTTTTTTAAGGTTGTGGTCTGACGGTTGCTAAGATCTTCTGGAGAGGCGACAACTCGAAGGGACATCCTTGATGGAACCACAGAAATTAATTCCTGAATGAGCCCTTTTTATCCTTCTTGATCTCTTTATTGTAGTTGGTGAGATCGGGAGTAGGATAGTCAGTCATTATTGCGCTTAAATTTATTGAACAGCTTCCTTACTCCTTTTCTGAGGTCATTGAGGTGGTTGTTCCACCAGGGTGCTTGTTTCTTGAACTTCTTAAGTTTAAAACGACAATTATCCTCAAAAGATTGGGTAATAGATGATTGGACATATTCTGCTGAGTTTTCCAATTTGCATACGGTGTCAATTCTGAAAGCAAGATTATCGAGGATGACCTGACCAAGCTGTTCTTTGTAATAGTACCAGTCACTGTCTTGTTTTCTGCGATAGGAAGTATTTTGTACAATAGCTGACTTTATTTCAAACCTAATGTGGCTATGATCTGAACACGAAGGTTCTTTTGAAACATTCCAATCAGCTAATATGTCATTATGGATTACAATTTACGATGTTCTTGTTTAAAAAAAAGTGGAGATTAAACCTAGTTTTCACCATGAAAAAATTATGTTAACTTCTTTTATTTAATATCAGTTTGAGTTTATTACTTTTTTCAAGTTTAAGGAGTTATAAACTTAAGGCTATCACTTAAAGAATACTTTACAAATAAATTCAAAGAATCAAACCAAAACTGACAGATTCCCATTTTATAAAATTTATTATTAATTAAATTAAATTAATTAAAATTTAAATTAAATTAAAATTTTTTTGTCTTCGCTTTCTTCTTCGGATGCTTCATTAACTAGGTAATTGAGATTCGTCGGGCTTTCAAAAGGACTTTCAACGACTGATTTAGCTGATTCTTTTTTGCCCGTCAATTCTGTGTACAACTCGGCAATGATTTCTAATTCACTAGGACTGCAACATTTGAGCATGTCATATATACGACGCCTTTGTCGTGTCTTAATATTTGGCTCCTCATCAAATTGTTTCTTAGAACTGTTGTCAGATGTTTCTGCTAATGACGATGACTCCGGCGGTTTATGAGAAATATTGAACTTTATATTTCCCTGTAGCCATTTAGAATTTTGATAATGAAATCGATCTTTTGATCTGTGACTCTTTGACCATCTTGCATGCGCATTTCTTATAACATATCGAATATCACTTTTTATAATTTTCAGCGAATGATCAGGTAAATCCTTTAAATTAAATTTTGCTATAATAAATTCAATCATATGCACGCTACTTTTTTTATTTTCCCCACATTTTAACCACTCGTCGATGAATTCACTTCTTGAAATAGTGATAATTTGATCTGAAAAAAAAAAAATAAAATATGTGCACTTTTGTCATGAAATTAAACAATGTTTAAAGGTGAGAAATTTGTGATGACAAGCCATCATAGAGCTTAAGATAATTCATTATTTAACACTCAGAAAACAGAAAACAACACTCAGCAGAAAAAGTACATATCGTTATATGATTATATATCTCGTAATCGATTTGAATCCTTTTATTTCGTGGATATGCTGTATTGCATTTTTTCGGATCGTTTTCGAATTCGAAACGAGTTCGCTATCTCGTAAAATAAAGTGTTTTTTATGTTTCTCAAATTAATTACCGCAAAATGTTTTCTTGAAAATTCAAACTGTTATCCAGATATTAAAGACATGTTTAAAAAAAAAACCATTTTTCACATCTAAATAATATTGAAAGCAGTTCCAACACACTTAAAAATTTTCGTAAATTTTGAACAA
Organism: Tetanocera ferruginea; assembly: GCA_958299015.1. Classification (NCBI taxonomy): domain Eukaryota; kingdom Metazoa; phylum Arthropoda; class Insecta; order Diptera; family Sciomyzidae; genus Tetanocera; species Tetanocera ferruginea. Next base: position 61,086,409 of record OY282640.1, on the reverse strand, counting down.
TAATAACCGGATATTTATTTTTTTTAAACACCGATAGGTGTTGACGAAATCCAATTCACTGGAGTTCAAATTTTTAGCTATCCAAACGGAGTTCAAGTATAATTTATTTTCAAATCGGATAATTTGAAAATTTTGATTTTGAGAAGTTGTCAAAATGCAAAGAAATTTTCTTTTATGCATCATTTTTGAACAGCGATAGGATAAACGACTTGAACACCGTTGGTGGATCAAACTGTAGCTTCGTTCGGAGTAAATTTTAAACTCCACTCAATCAAATTTTATTCACACCGAATGGTGTTGAGACTGCCTGAAACTCCAAACGGTCCCAGCGGTTAGCAATTGTCATACCTGATAACATCTGGCATGAAATCAGTTCTATTTTGCTTCGAAAATTCGGGCATGAGATCATAGCTGATTTCAGAATAAGCATTTGCATTTAAGCTTTCTAAAAACTTCCCTAAAATTGTCTAACCTCTGAATATTTTGTTTTGTTTCGATCTCAGACCTGAAGATATCCCTGAGTTTAGAAGCGAAGGCGTAATGCTATCAAACGTTTATGAGTATTTTCAGTTACCCCAAATATCCCTCAAAAGTATTTTTGATTTTGTTTCGTGTTCACACCTGAGCAACGGCTGAGATTAGAAGCGAAGTCGTAATGCCATCAAACAAGTTTGGGAAATTTTTTCAAAATAAAAATACAAAAATGCAAAGCTATCGACGCGTCATTTTTCATTCTCAAAACAAAAATTTTAAAATTTGAAAGAACAAAAAATTTGAATTATTTAGTGAAAAAGTTCTAAGAACTTTAATTCATTAAAACAATTCATTCATTAAAACATTCATTAAAACAATGCTCATGATACCGAAGACGAACTGCAGCTCGGCTTCGGTAAATGATATATCTGCTATTTGTTTTCTCATTTGAATTTTCAGGCTTGGGACGACCTGATAGAAGGCCTGATATTTAAGCATTCACTCAGGCCTGAATTTTCGGAGGAATATTCTTAGGGATATTCAGGCCTGAGTTAACGCTATACTTTAGCAGGTATTCTGTAAGTATGACATTTATATGGGAAAAGGAAATCAAGAGGTGTGTTGAATACTCAGGCCTTACCATTACCCCTCAGGCCTGAGAGAATGTATTGATTCAGGCCTACTCTGACCGCTGGGGTGTTCAGTCCAAATTTCTAAGTGTGAAAGTTTGAAGCATACAGCCGTTGACAACTTATTAGAAACGATTATTTTATTATAAGACATCTTCCGATTTATTTTTTAACTTTTCAATTATCCATATTGACTTGCTAATTTCTGCAACTACACGAATATACCTTAAAAACAAAAAAACTAGCTGAAAAGTTTTTAATGGTACAGTTGGTTTACAAGACACTTTTATTCTAAAACCTTAAAAATATCTGTGACAACTAATTAGAAACGCTTGCAAAATACATTATATTAAGGTAAAAACAAGTAGTAAAATATGTGAAAACTTAACAAAAGTGATGATTAAGGTATAATATTTTGTTGGAAAAACGTTTTGCTTTAAAACTACAACACATCGTCTTTGCATTAAGGATAAGGTCTTGACATCGTTTTACCAAATACCGCACCAAGCTTCCTTGACTCTTCTTAAAAAATCATCCAAACTTGTTATGTTTAGTGTGCTTACGGCATTTTTCAAATCGTTTAATGAATGCTCGATGGGATTTACATCACGACTTGACGATGAGCAGTCAAGAACAGTCAAAGCAATTTAACAAAAAATTCGTTGGTCAGTTTTGAAGTATGCTTGGGGTCATTATCCTGCTGGAATGAACAAATCAGTGGGATATTGTCTACATACCAAAGCAGCATAACAATTCTTAAAATATAAACGTATTCTCATTGTTCATTGTGCCAGAAACACAGTGAATTAGACCAATGACATTCCAAAAAAATTTCCCCCAAACAAAGATTGATCCACCACCATGGTTAACAACCGAAGAAGTGTACTTTAGATCAAGATCAAGACCTTTTGGTCGTTGGACACTCTTTCTGCCATCAGTATCAATGCTATTGATCTTTGTTTTAACACTCCACACAACAAGTATTTGCACTGCTTTACCGGACAAGATACATGATCTTTGGCAAATTCAATACGTTTTTTTCTGTACGAGCCTTTCACCATGGGATTCTTGCGTGCAAGTCTTCCATGAAGTCCAGCTTCCACTAAAAGTCGTGCAACGGTTCATTTTGATACACTGACCCCAATTGCATCCACTATTTCACGCTGGATGACTGCTGTCGTCTTCCTTCGATCAGGTTTTGATGGTCGGACAATCTTTTCATCAATATGTGCTGAAGTTTTGCGCGGTATTTTTTGGAGTGGTACATTTTTCGTGGTTTTATATTGTCGAAGATGAGCAAAAACATTGAAAACCATTGTTTTTAATCATTTGAATTGATCCGTATGATAGCCCATCACTATTCAATTTAATAATTGCCTTGTGGGTACCTGGCGTGCATCTTTTGGCTTTTTCCATTTTATGAAATTTTACTTTTACAGTTTTTTGTTGAAATATACATAATTTAAAGTTCAAAATAATAAAATCTTATCAAAATATTCAGAAATGATGCATAAAAAGTTTGAAAACTTAAATGTTAACAAATCGTTTCTAATTAGTTGTCAATGGAATAAATTATGTTCTCCTACTAAAACTGATTTTACTGCAATAAATTACTTGGAAAAGTCAGACTAATTGTTCTTGTAAAAAGATAAAAGAAAATTAAGAAATAAAAAAAATAAAATAGACCGTTACATTACCAAACGCACGTCCGGTGCGGTAAAGTGCAGCAAGTATGATATCGTTTCTAATTAGTTGTTGACAGCTGTATATCTTCTCACGTATAGAAGATTAACAAAAACCTAAATTTTTTTTTGAGAAAATTTAGGAATTTTTAAGGACGGTGTAACAGTTGTTCGATCAAAAAAGGACCTATAATTTTTTTATAACATATTGTTATTACATGTGTATTTTGAAACTTTAAAAAAAATTTAAAGTATACTAGTAAACCTGTTGCCCGAATTCGAGCAATTCAATAAAAATTAAATGTTAGCAACATTATAGACGCTTAATTTATGATATTCTATTCAAGCAGCTTTTCCTCAATAACGATATATTCAGTCTCAATAATGATATAAAAGATCATTATCTGAATGCTTTGACTTAAAACGTATGATCTGACACTAAATTTTTAAATGTAACTGTCAAAATACGAAGACGGACTTACACTAATATAACTACCGAGATAAATATTATTACTATTCAACAACATCGCTGCTTAACTTTTAAAGCTATAAAACATAAACTAATTTAAATAAAAACAAATTATAAAATAGATTTTAGAAAAAAAATTACTACTAAGCTATACTTAAAAAATTAATTAAAAATACTTACAGAACACCTACAACATCAATTTATAGCATATTCCGATATAAAAACCCCAAAAAAACAACAAAAAAAAACCGTTTTTTGAAAACCGTTATATTTGACTGAGTTGTTTGCTCGGAAAGTGGAACTTTTGATTTTGGAACTGCATTTTTCGGACTATTGACATTTGAGGAATGCATAAAAGATAATTTTGGTTAAAAATTTTTACTTTTGAAAAAACTAAAATTCGATCAATTTATAAGCTCTTCTTAAACTAAATTTCAAATCGATTAAATAGCGGATTTTTGCACAAAAATTTTATTTCTGTTTTAAAAGGTTGGGAATCCCCTGAAGTGAAATCACAATTTTTAAAAGTGGTTTGCACAATTTCAGCCAAAACCTGATTAAATGACATCTGAATCGATAAAATCGGTCTATTGGTCTGGGAGGAGTTGAAGTCACAAAAAAAACCTTAGCCTAATAATTATATAGATTTAAAAAAACATTTGAGAATATTTAAAAAAAAATGTTGGTGTAAAAATATAGTGCAATAACGGATAACCGCTGGTGCCTTGAAAAACTTTAAAAAAAAATTGTTTTCGTTAGTCAATTAGTTGATCTCCCAAATCACGTCAATTTTTTTTTATTTTATTTATATTTTAACATTTTTTGCGTCGTGTTAAACATTCAAAATGAAGAATAAAAATAAAAATTAAAAAAAACCCAGCAAACATTATGACTCTTAAGACTCTTTCAAGACTCATATAAATGAGATTTTATTGTCCTAATGCGCTCAAAAAAGACTATTTTATTTTGGTATGTTGTGGGCCCGAAAATATGATTCATAATAATGACTGTTTTATGAGTCTTTTTGGACTCATAGTAATGACGGTTTTAAGACTCGTATTTAATACTCTTATAAGACTCATATTAAGTACTTTTTCAAGACTCATGTTTAGTACTCGTTTAATATTCATATTTAATACTCTTTTAATGCTCATTTTGTTCACAAAAGACATAAATATGATTTAGGTTAAATCTCTAGGTTAATTTTATACCAAGCGTATAAATCGTGAGATAAATTGATTTTGCTCACATTTTATATCTGATTGATGCTGAAAGCATAACTTCGCTCTGAGTTTTATCCCTTGTTTGTTTTGATATTTTTGGCAGCAAATAAACGAAAAAATATTACAATGAGACCCAGTGGAAGATATAAGGAGTAAAAAGGACTTGCAGAAGCACTTCTCCCCAGTGAAAGAAAAAAAAGTAAAAAGGACTTCCAGAAGCACTTCTCAGTCAGGTAGAGGGCCTTACCCACTCAATTATTTGCCTAATTATTTGTTTATATGAAATGTCCCAAAGTGCAAGCCCTTGCACTCTTACTTCTCAGAGAAGACCTTATAGAAGTTGTTATGTGCAACGTCTTTAAGAAAAACTGGTTTAGCAGGAGTTTTATAAGGCGTTGCAAAGAATCTATTCAAACTCTTCTGGAACAACTTCTCATAAGGCTTTATCTACTACCTTACAAAGAACAGCATGTAGAAGCTGTTATTTGCAATGTCTTCAAAAACCTATTTTTATACACATAGCTATAATGAAAGAACTAACATTTTGTTTTAAGTTTCAACACGTTTTTATTAATGAAGAAAAGTTTTTATTATTTTTATTAAAAGAATGAAGGAATTATATAAACATTAATATTAACCTTGTATGACAAATTAATTTCGTTTCTTTGCCAAACAAATATTTTTATGCACTCTATTTTTGGCCATTTTAAAACCTTTCTTGATTTCTGCTATGTAGTTTTCTCTTGTTAAAATCTTGTCTGCAGAAGCTTCTACAATGGAAATAAATTATTATGGTTCTTGTGATCTTGGTTCTTGTTTTTTGTGATCTTTTCTGTGAAAACTTACTAAAAAATATATCGTTTATTCCTTCAAACATTTTAAATGCCTGCTTTTTCTGGATGCCATTATAGTTGTAGTTGAGAAAAAGTTCCTCGCCAATTAAATTGTGAAGGTTTTTCGAAATCCCACCTCTTTCCGTTATTTTCTGAATTACAGTCAACTAAATATGTAGATGTAAATATATGGTTTAAAATATAAGATAAACAAAGTTGAGTGTTATTGAATTACTAATTCTTGTTCTTTGTAATTTGAAATTTCTGCTTCAAATCGCTTTAATTCCTCTGTATTTTTAATTGGAAATAATTGAAATATTGCTGAATTTGGTTTTTTGCCTAAAACAAGCTCGCGCACGGTAACTTTAATAGATGCTAATTCGCCAACTATGAAATCATTTTGCATTTTTATAGTTTCTTTCAAATCTTCAATGTTTGCAGTCTGTTTTGATGCCAAAATTTTTAGTTGGTTTACTTCATATAGTATATCTGAAATAAAACCATATAAAATGTGGTTTTAAATAAAAAAATTATGAAATGTAAAATTGTCTAAAATAAGCAAATTATATATTATGCACAAAATTCAAAATTACTTTAATTTTAAATGGTAAACTTATTATGATTCTATATAACTTACTATTTATTGGATCTACGATTTTGATGATCCTTTGAATGATTGGTTTGATTGACGAATTAACTTGGCTCAAAACAGCCTGATTTTCTGACATATTTAAGCTTAAAAATTGTTTAATGTATTATTTTATTTAATGACAAGAACTACGCAAAAGAGAAATAAGTATGCATTTGTTTGCATATGATAAACACATCATTTTGAAAAGAATTAGATTTATTTCAAATATTCCTTCTTCGCCTTCTGATATTTCTCCTGTACAGATTTGCAAGTCTTGCATTGATTTTAATGGTGACTTTTCATCTAGAAAGCCATTATTTTCATCTAGAAAATCAGTGATTTTTATTGGTATATAAGGCTTGATACAACAGTAATTGTCTGAAATAGTAGAACTCAGGAAGTAGTCTTCAGTTTGATAGCTCGTAATTTTGCCTTTACGATTTTTTTTAAATCCTGTCTCTGCATTTTTGTTCAACATTTGTTGCATCCGAGTATTTGTTATTGACTTGTTGTGAAATTAATGTAGGCTTTTGAATTTTTCTTTTCAAATCCTGCATTAAATTCCCAAACACCCATTTCGTCTGCACTTTTACATAAGTGAAATAAGCAGTGAATATTTAAAGTAACACTACTTTCGCCAAATAAAAGTGGAAAATTGCCGACAAATAATTCCAGCATTTCGTTAGCTATTTGAAAATAGATTCGAAGTTAACAGGGTTTGAAATCAATCGATAAGCTGAATGAAGCAATAAAAATTCGTAGTAGAAATCATCATCATCTACAACGCTTTTTAATACAACAGATCCCGTATAAAGCACGAATTGACGAAACTCTGTCGATTTCCATCTTAGAATTTCTTCCACAGATCGAGGTTTCCTTTGAAATTCTCTGGGAATGTTTGCAGAAAGTGAAACTAGCCTTGATCATATCAAATCTTTCTGATATGTGCTGATTTTTTTAGTGCTTTTCCCGTTTAAAAGACTACATAGCATTTTTTTTAAACACCTTCTAAGTCCACCAAGTGCACCGGCTGTATTGGAAACTGTGTAATCATTTTGATACCTACAAGTTCCAATGAAGAATGAGTATATTTGTGAATATCTCAGTGGAATGCGAGCTGTTTTCTGTCTGTAAAATCCTTATTCTATCTCAATTCTGATGAAACAGTGCTGAACGTTGTGACATTGTTTATTCTCTTCTCTTGCTTGTAACATTTACTACAACCAACTAACACATTATGTCCAACTATACCACACATGAAGGATCGTGCTGGCGTGCTAAATGCTCTTCAGTAGTACTAATGCTCTTATTTCAATTTTAAATTTACAGCTATCCAAAAAAATTGCACTTTCTAAAAGATTTTTTATTTCAATTATGAAGTCGTGCAGGTATGTGTCTACATTATTTGGCTTTTTTCCCCGAGATTAGTGCCAATAAAAAAAAACATTAATTTTTGATATATTAACCACTCTTCCTAGTATTGGCCACAGACTTTCCGAACTGCTTTTCTAAAGTGGCAGTCCATCCACACCAATGTCAAAAACTATTGCGTTGTGCTCATGTAATACACTTCATGGTATATTTTGAAGCTGTTGTTCTAAACCCACATGTAAATAACCACAGTGCGAGACAGTTCTTACAGCAGTTTGTTTTTTTTTTTTAAAGAAGGCCATAAATGCTTTCCGGTACGCCCTTAGTGGATTGTACATATTGTACCATTCTTTTAATTTTGCACTTCAATTTAATTGTTTCACGGGGCATTATTTTCCACAATATCTATTGAAATTTCACTTTTTGCCTCTTCAGCCACAACATTTTTCAGCCACATTTTTAACACATCTTTTCAGGTTTTTTTTAAGTTTATTCTTTTCTTTTAAAATTTTTTTATTTAATGTTCAAATACTTATTCCTCGTTTGCCCATTTTTAGCGTATTTTTATTTATATTTTCTTAGTTATATTTTTATATCGTATCCGCACCCACGCACAATCACAAAACAAATGGTGCATATCCTTAATTTAAATTAATTTAAAAGGCATTCCTTTGAGTGACGTCCTCTTAATGAGTCATCATTAAACAAACATAAAAAACACTCTTTTTAGAGTCATTATTTGGAGAGTCTCATAAAATGTTGCAGAGAAAGTTCAAACTTTACCCCGCCCTTAAGTAAGAAAATGTCAAAAATGTTAAAATTCTGACACTAATTTTTCCGATTTACTTATTTTTAAAAAAATTGTATCCAAAAAAGTGCTACGGCCTACCAGCGGCGAGAGCTTTAAATGAGTCGTATAGATTCATTTTCAAATTATTTGACGCTGGCCACTGTTCGGACTATAAAGACCAGAGGCATCTACATTGTCGAAGCTGAATAAGCTCGTTATCTTATATACAGGGTTGCCCATATTCGACGGACCCATCTGGCAACGCCATAACTTTTGACAGAGATGTCAGATCGCTTAATGACATACCGCGTTTGAAGCGTCAGTCCAAGCAGATTTTTACCATGAAACAATACACGCCACGCGAGCGCTCTGAAATAGTTGAAATTTACATTCAACAGAAGAAGTCAATTGTGAAAACTCAACGTGCTTTTAAAATATTAAAAAATGTGAGAAGTGCGCCTTCTAAGAACACCATTAAGCGTTTATATGAAAAATTTTCGACTGGTGAGGCTCTTTCTAATCCGAAGAAGCGAAATAAAAGTCGACCAAGGCCATGGTTGAATAACAAGGTTGCTGCAAAACTGACTGTGCTCTCTTTCGCATATCCGAAAGTGTCAAAATCAAATGGCTGCTGAAAAACAACAGCAACAACAACAACAGCTCAAGCAGTTCGCTTTGACATTTACGGCAGTCACGCTCTCCGTCTTGCTACTACCTTATTCAGTGTACCCTGACCAAGGCGATCGGCCGAGAATATCGCTGCCGTACGAGCCAGTGTTGAGAGGTCCCCAAGAACATCCCAAAAACGCCGTTCTCAGCAGTTGGGCATGGCTCGGTCCACTTTACAACGGATTATTCGCGTTGATTTGCATTTGTTCCCGTACAAAATTCAATTGACGCAAAGATTGTTGCCTGCGGACAAGCCTCGTCGATTGGAATGGGCCCAAAGAGTCATCGAAATGGCCGAAGATGACGAGCAATTTTGGAACAAAATTATCATGTCCGATGAAGCCCATTTCACATTGAATGGGACCGTAAATAAGCAAAATTGCCGTATTTACGCCACTGAAAATCCTCAGGAGATTCAAGAAGTGCCTCTTCATGACGAAAAAGTCACAGTTTGGTGCGGCGTTAGTGCGAAAACGGTCATTGGGCCGTTTTTCTTCCAAAATGAAAATGGCCATGCTGTTACCATCAACCAGGAGCGTTATCGCGACATGATGACCAATTTTGTGATGCCAATTATTCGTCGAAAGCGTATGAGGCAGTTCTGGTTTCAACAAGACGACGCTCCACCGCACACAAGTCGCATAACAATCGATTTTCTGAAGAATTTGTTTCCGGGCCGTTTTATGTCGAAAAGTGGTGATTTGGACTGGCCACCGCGTTCGCCCGATTTGACGCCGCCTGACTTCTTCTTGTGGGGATATTTGAAGTCAAAGGTTTACGTTAACAAGCCAAGGACCGTAGAAGAGCTCAAGGACAACATTCGTGAAGAAATAGCCGCTATTCCGGCCGAAATGTTGGCGAAAACGATGGAAAATGCTGCAAAAAGGGCACAATACGCCATCAACGCCAGAGGCGGCCATTTGAGAGATATCATATTCAAAAATTGATGTAAACAAATCTACTTGGAACAAATTAAATGATTAAGATTGCCAACCGCCAAATTTTTATTTTTTTCTTTGATTTTTTTAACAAAAACATGGGTCCGTCGAATATGGGCAACCCTGTATAACATCAAATGTTTGTCTGTCTATCTGTTCCGTATAGGCTCGCGCACCGTTTGTCCGATTTAAATTTGGACACCGGGTACATTTTATAGAGACAAATATGATAGGGGGTGTAAAAGAGTGGGCAGAAGTCTGTAGACGTGGTACTCCATAATAACTCCTAAACACCTGGACCAATTTCAATGAAATTTGGTATGAAGGTTCAACTACACCCAAGATAAAACATAGGGCATAAAAAAATTCCAAAGACTGCCGAAAGAAGGCGTTTTAAGTAGTGCATTTTAAAGACTCAATAACTCCTTAACGACGACCGATTTTGCTAAAATTTAGTATGTGAAATAACCTGACCGTACAACAGAATTGAGGCTATTAAAAATTCAGAAAACTTCCGTAACGGGTACTTTATGCAATCAACTATGTCTGGCTCATTCACGTCAAAACGGATGAACTGATTTCGATGAAACTTGGTAAGCATTTGTATCTGTTACTTAAATATATTTAATGCTTTTAGAAATTCTTTCTACGTCAAAACGGATGAACCAATTTCGGTTAAACTTGATAAGCAACGTTTATTTTACTGAAATATATCTTATGTTTTTAGAAATTCTTTCGACAAAAATTAAGGAATGAGCCCAAGGCAAGCTCAGAACCAAGCAATAACGGAAAAAAACGAAGTTCAACGAAAACGTACAGAAGCTATATAAATATGAACAAAAATCAAAAGTACCGACCAAAACAAAGTTGAACGAAAACAATCCAAAAATAAATGAAGCTAAACGAAGAAATACTGATGACTTACGACAAAACCAGAACTTGAACCAAAGACCAACGAAAAAAAAACGAAAACGTTTAGAGGTTTAGAACTTAAAACGATAATTTAGCATTTAAATTTTCCTCTAAGGTCCAACCGTTTTCATATAACTGTTATTTCTGATATATCAAGCTAAAGATTATCTTTAAAAATTGTTTTAAAAAATTAAAAAAATAATAATCCCATCGATAAATTAAAGGTTTCTACAATTTCTTTTTGTTTTAAATTGTTTTTTTTTTTTAATTTCGTACACTATAATATTTCTGATAAAAAACATTTATCAAAAAAACATTCGCTTAATGTAATAAGTCCATTCCAAATTATTTTAAACAAGTAAAGAAAGTCTAAAGTCGGTCTAGTCCGACTATGAAATATCCTAAACCTAGTATAATATTTAAATATATATTAAAATACTAAAACAAATAGACATAACTTCAAAATGCATGCATTCTTTATACCTATAGAATTATACAGGTTTAACTAATAAGGTTTGTATGATAGGTTGGCATGTTTGTGGACAGTTGACGCCCAGTTTTTGCACACCTTAGTTTTGATGCAAAATGCTCCCATACCAAGTTTTATTTCTCTGGGTCAAATATGAACCTTTCAATAGCGTTTTTAATATAAAAATATTATATGGGAGTTATATGGGAGGTGGGCGCGTGGGAGATGGGATGGGAGGTAGGCGTGTCCGTGGGCGGATAACAAAAATATTCAATAGTGCAAGTCCTTGAGTTCATCTGAACATATGTACCAAGTTTCATGCAATGATCTTAAATCTCATTTCTTATCCTGTGTTTACGGACAACACAGACGGACGGACGGACATGGAAAGCTCGACTCACGAGGTGACGCTGATCAAGAATATCTTTTTCTATACCGGACCCGCTTCGTACTAGGTGTAACAAACGTTGGCACAAAGTAAATATACCATGCAGGTTAAAGGTATACAAATATAGAAACCTTTTATATAATGCCAAACATAACTTGAATACAATCCCGAGTAACACCGGGTAACATCCGCTAGTAACTTATATTTTACTTGTGAGTACCATTTTCGAGGTTGTTCCATTTGAGAGCAAACCTCTAAAGTACTTCAAATGAGTACTTTGAGCTCAAGTACTTTAGAGAAAGTAGAAATTTTCGTCACAGAAGTTAGTTGAGCATAGGATCCTAGTGCACAAGGACCAGTTTGACTGTTTTTAAATTAAGATTATTTAAGTGTTTTTTTAATTCGTGCTGCTGATCTGAGACGCAGTGGCACAATATTATATAAGAGTGACTTGACTCCAGACTAGAAAAAGTCAAGTCGAATGGGTCTTGCAGTGACCGCAGGTAAAATGAAGTTCCTTGTGCCAACAAACAAACAGTTCCGGCGTCTTGGAAAACACGTCACTGTTGACAACACCTCCTTTGAATTTCTGAAGGACTTCGTTTACCTGGGATTTAGCATTAACGCCTCCAACGACATAAGTATTGAGATTAAACGAAGGATAACTATTCTCAACAGTTGTTACTTTGGGTTTAGTAGGCAATTGAGAAGCAGAGCTCTTTCTTGACGAACAATACTTATGCTCTATAAGTCAAAAATCATGCCCGTTCTACTATACGCATCACAATCCTGGACGTTGAGCGGCACTGATGAAAGGACTGTGGGGCGTTCGAGAGGAAAATGCTTCGTTAGATCTATGGTCCAATCTGCGACAATGGCGAGTACCGAATATGCCGATATCGATATAGTCAAGCCTATTAAAATTGAGCGGGTTCGCTTGCTAGGTCATGTTCGCTCCAGCGAACAAATTATTCGATTCGTTATCCAGCGGCGGTCAAAGCAGACATGGAAGATCGCATCTCCATTGGAAAGACCAGGCATTGGATGTCGCCAGCAAGCGCTCGACAAAAGAGCCAGCGAAGTAAGTACTCCAGACCAATTATTAAGCCCGACTGAAGTAAAGGCTTGCAGAAATACTAACAAAAATAACAAATGCAGCTTTAAATTTACACAGGTAGTTATATTTATGCACAATTGTTTGATACTTGCCAATTGCTTTAAAATATAATAATTTGGTTTTAAATAAATTCGAGACAGTGCCAAACAATACTCATAATAACAATAATACTCTTTTGTCGTATCCGCACATCTCCTGGAATTCATTTTCAAATTACTGTTTCTTCTGCATAATTTTCAATTTCAGCTCTTCTATTTTAATAAACTGTTGATTTTTCTTGTCTTTTATCTCGATTTCACGTCGTCGCATCTTTTCCATCTCATTATTATGGCGAATTGTTTCCTTTAGAAGCTCTTTTCTAAAATCATTTGATTGATCAAGAGATTGATAGATTTTCTCGACGCTAGTAGCAACTCCTGTATATTCTTGCTTTAGTTCTGAGAGTGTTTCGGACATATTACCAAAACACTTTTCTTGGATAGCCTTCGATTCTTTTTCTTTTAAAGGCGATGCTAAAATGTTTCTGTTTAGTAATTCCTTTTCTTTTGTAATTATCACTTTTTTCTCTTTTTGATGATCTTCATAACTGTTGTCTGTTGTTGTTACTGCTTTAGATAATTTTGGTATATCTCCATATTTTTTGTTATCATCTATTTGCTCTTTGGTCTTCGATTTTAAAATGCCGGATTTGTTAACGGGAAGATCGTCGACTGGCATTGTTTTGGTTCCAATAAGATTTAAAACCGCTGCTTCATAAGATGATAATCTGTAGACAGGATTAAATGCCTTATTTTCGAGTTCTAAATTCCGTGCGGCCTTATTTCTCACGTATTTCTTCTGATCAATCCACACCTGGTTTAAAGTGATTTTAAATTATATACAATGCAATAATAGCTATTAATTTTTGTTGGAACACTTACTTTCCTCCATTCTGAAATTCTTTTGAAAGGAGGACCTGCAGCATTGAGTTGTTGCTCCACCTTCTTCCAGAACTGATTAACGTCCTCTTTCTTTCTTTGATTACAGCTTAAAGCAATATCACGGTGTGTTTGCATCAGACCCAAGAGGATATCCATTTGAAATTTATTTGTTGTTTTTGTTCTGAGTTTTGAAAGAAATAAATACAACAATTTTAATTTGATAATTATTTTACTTACGTTTATAGTTTAAGCACTTATTTGAAACGCAATATTTTCACAATTTTCAAGTTGAAAATTTTTAAGTTGAAAAAGATTTTTCAGACAAAAATGGAATTCAATATGGTCCAGGAAAAAGTACAAAAAAATAATCTCATATTTTTTATTACATGTAAATATATTACTACGTGAACATTAAACTTTGTCGTATGCTTTTTTTGTATTAATTATATATATAATGTATAATGAAATATCTTATGCAGGGTGTTCCCAACCTTCTAAGAGTGAAATATAATCTTTGAGAAAAACCCCGCTCTTTGATCGATATGACATTTGGTTTGGGGAGAGCTTTTTTATGTTGGTCGAATTTGAAAAATAAAAATGTGCTCAAAAAATTTATATCTATGCATTAATCAATTGTCAAGTTTTTAAAAAATCAGTTTTGAATTCAAAAATTCAACTTTTCATGTCAATATCTTAGTCGAATTTTAACGGTTTTTCAATTTTTCTGATTATTTTTGAAAGTTTGTTAAATTTTCTTTCGAATGTGATAAAATCACTGTAAAGTTGCAACTAAAAGTATTTTTTAATGCATTTTCTGAATATTGTCGTTAGTTATTAAACGTGTATTTTAACCAAATGCCAAGAAAGAGAAAAAAATGTCTCAAATTGAATGCTCTAACAATTTGAGACAATATCCCCGCCATCTTTAGAAATAGAAATGGATTTCATTTATTTCTTTTTTGTGTTTAAATCTTTTCAGTTAACTTTAAAAGATTAATAAATATATTACCGTACTTTTGTCTACATTTAAATTATTCTTTTTAAATAGATATCACAAAATTTTATCTTTTCTAAAAATATGGGATAAAAATGATTTTTGTTGCCAAAAAAAGAAAAACTCAAATTTGCATTTTTTATTTTCTTTCAAAATTTAAGGTGAATTTCTTTTTTCTTGAAAATCAAGGCTGCCCTCTATGATTTTTTTTAAAAAATTCAATTTTTAAAATGTTTTTCTAATTTTTAAAAAATTAATATAATTCAAAAATTATTTCGTTGAAGGAAATAGTTTTATATCTCCAATCAATTAAAAGTTAAAGCGTCGAACTTATTTTGACCATCTCGCTTATTTTGCATATCGTCACCTTAATATAGAAAGGACGTAACTCATAATTTTTCGAAATCGTGTTTTTTGCATTTTGTGTTACCCTCAATGAAACAAAAGAAAAAAAACTGAAATATGGTTTGAAAATAAAATCAAACCAAATATGAAATGAAATCGTAGTTATAAAAAGCAAACAGAAAATTGGTTAAATTTCGACCCTATAGCTTCTAGTAGCTATATAGGTCAAGTATTTTAGTAGCTATAAATACTTGAGTGATTATCTCAACATTTTTATGTTGCATTTATTAACAGACATATAAGTCAATTTATTGTTAAAAGTAATGTTTTTTTTTTAAAAAAAAGGTTTATTAATCAGAAAAGAGGACAAAAACATGTGTGTTAAAATGTATTTTATAATCTTTTATTAGTTTAATAAAATTTGAACACAAATTAAGTCAATTTTGTAAAAAACTTCTGTTGTAAATGTGTCGCCAACTGTTCCAGAACTGTGGCTAGACGGTCAAAGGCTTTAGCTTGTAATAATGTAGCCTCTGCCTGCTGTTTTGCAGCTTCTGCCAGCTGTTTTGCTGCTTCTGCTTGCATCTAAGAGTTTTGTTTACAAAAAGTCCAAATAATTAACCTATAAAACAAAAAATTAACCTTAAACTCACCGTTGCAGCATCCGCTTGCTGCTTTACTACATGCGAAAAGTACTTTTTGAAACAGTCACAACTTTCGCTCTTTGGAACTTTAAGTTGATCTGTTGAGGATTTTATGATTGGCGCAGGTTCTTTCTTTTTATTTGTGAGCATCTTTTTCTGCGCCTCAACTTTCGTCATGGTATCCAACTTCTCTATTCCTTTGACCGACTTTTTCAGCCCGCAAGATTTGGATTCCGTCGAGTTTTTAAGTAGCTCGCCTAGATCGTCGGATTCAAAGCCAATTTGCCGGTTCTATACAAACAAAAATATAAACGAGCGTAGTTTGAATAACTGTTCAACTGACCTCGCCCGCTTCTTTGTTGAACTCAAGTCCACTGACGGCTAGCACCCGTTTTTCCAAATCGCTCAGTGTAAATTTGCCTCCAGTTGTTGCAATTTGTTTTCTGAGTTCTCTTGCCTTAACACAAGTTCGACTTTTAAGATCGCGCCATACCTGCAATTCAACGAAGCGTTATAAAGAAACAACTTTTTCGAATAGTTTTTTTATTACTTACCACCTGCCATTGCGCTGCTGTCTTTTCAGGGCCTCGTATACGTACGTTATTGAGAAGCGTTGCCAATTGATGCCATTTATTTATTGTCTCCTGTTTTCCATGATGAACAACAAATTTACTTTCAGCGAAACCTTTGTTTTTCTCGAAAAAATCCAGCATAAGCTTGTATTGCTCTGTAGTGGCACGAGATGCTCGCCTTCGGTATTCCACATTATCACCTTAAAAATTTGAATTTATGTTTGAGTTTACCTGTCAAATTAGTGTTTAGGGCACTTTAGAAAAAGGCTAATGAAAGTCGAAATCGAAAAAATAGACTTTTAAAATTTTTCAACACTTTTATATACCCATCATTTTCTATTTTCACTTCCATTCGTGCATGCAACCCAAAATCAGAAAAAATCCTTTACCAATAAGAATTATACATTTCAAGGAATTTTGCGTACAAAGCGGACACCGAACATATATCTACTACTTTATTGATACAAAATATAAAGTTGTTTTGAGAGTGAAATTAAAGCATTAATCAGTTCTTCGACATTCATCTAATTTAAAGACTTTCACACAGTAATTATTATAAAGTAAGCAATTTAGTTTTATTACTTTTGGCATAAAAATGATAAACTGAAGGTAATTAAATTAATTAATATTAGTTTAAAATTATTTCTTAAGTTTTAGAGTAAACAGCAAACTTAAAATTAATTTTAATATAAAGGTTTCTTATCACTCCATAGTGATATAAAATATTATGATATAATTTTTTTTATAAATAGTTTGCTGAAGTATTAATTTACATTTGGAGTTTTAAATAAAAGACATGTTTCTCTATTTTATGTTTCAAAATAAGTTCTTGCAATGTTATCGCGGATTTCACTACCTAAATAAAATAAAGAGTTATTATCTAAATTTGAAGTCTCGGGCGAGTCTTGCGTTTCGCTTTCCTGTTCAAGAGTCACATCAGGAGTAGGAAAATTATGTAATTTTCTGAAATTGTGTAGCGTGCAGCAAACATTTATGATGACACCAGAAAATGATGGATCGACAAGAAGACCATGACCTTGAGAGAGGCAAGAAAATATGTTTTTCAACACAGCTTGCAATCGCACAACACAATTTCGAGCCTTTGCATGACAATTATTAAATCTTTGCTGACTTTCGTTTTCAGGAGTACGGTATGGAGTCATTAACCATGGCTGTAGCGGATATGCAATATCGCCAATCAACCAATTTTTGCTACTCTTTTCTCTGTGATGACGGTTCTCTAAATATTCTTTTATTCTACTTTTTTCAAAAATGTATGCATCTTCTGTACTTCCACCAAAACGAGCGTAACATCCCAGAATGTTTAAATCGACGTCGCTGACTAGTTGAACATTTTTGGAAAAATATCCCTTCCGATTACGATAGCAATATTTAACACTCGCTGTTGGCTTTTTTATTTTGACATGCATGCAGTCAATTGCACCGATAACTCCTGGAAAACCGGTATGACTAAAGAAACTGCAATAGAAGATAATAATAGTTAAAAATGATTTCTTTATAATTATATTAATTTGTCTTACCGTTCTTTAAGTTGATCTTGTTCTTCTACAGCGGTAGGAAACTTTACATACTTGTTCATCAACTTATCCTGAATTATTAATGAAACTTCCTTAATAATACGACAAATCATTGTCTTTGACATGGGACAAACAAAATCTTGTCCAATTTCTCTTTGGTATGATCCTTTGGCATAAAAGTTTAATGCAGCCGCCAATCTGATAGTTTTTGGTATGAATGTTATCCTCATGCCACTTTTCATATGTGGACTAATTTCGTTTAATAATTCATTAGCAACTTCCTTATTCAAACGAAAGATCTCAATAAAACGTTCTTCTGGTATTTGGAAAGGATCGGTATCATCTCTCAATTTACGTACTTGAACTCGTAGCATATTTCTATACAAACAATAAGAATTTTTTTTCGTTGTAAAATAGACACAACAAAATTAACTTAAGACTATTTTCAAGAAAAACGAAATTAACAATGGAATGGAGCCGTCTATTCGTATACATTTTGATGTTATTAAATTAAAGTTTGAGTTCTGCAACCAGGAAACCAAAAAAGGTATATCCCGGTCTATATTTCAATTCTTTGTTAAAATGATTTCACACTATATGTATTTTTGGCACCAAAATAACAGTTTATATTTATAAGATTATTAGTATACTAGTTTTTTCCGTCAAAAATTACCGGGCCGGTCTGTATTAAGGAAAAAAGATTAAATCATTGCTTTACTTTAAGCTCAGAAGATTAAATTTGAGCACGGTTAAAATTCACATTAAGTTAAATTATACTAAAATCTTAGGTTTTGGCCTCGTCTAAGAATTTTCGCCTGCCTCTTTTGTCGTGCACTTGCTGGTGCCAGTTAGAAACTCCAAGCATCGTCAGGTTATCCAACGCCTGGTCTATCAAACTGAGATGCGGTCTGCGTCGACCGCCGCTGCATCGTCGTTTATTCTCTCGGCCTGATCTAGCCAGCGAAGCCGCTTAATTTTAATAGACTTGACTACATCGATGACAGCATATTTGATACTCGCCATTGACGTAGATTGGACCATAGATCTTACGAGGGATTTTTCTCTCGAACGCTCCCAAAGTCCTTATATCAGTGCTGCTCAACGTCCAGGTTTGTGATGCGTATATTAGGACGAGCATGATTACGACTGAGTGTCAGTTTTGTTCGTCGAGAGAGAGCTTTGCTTCTCCATTGCCTACTGAGCCTCACCTCACTAACACCTTAACACCAGTTGGCAAGAGTTATCCTTCGTTTAATCTCAATACTGTTATAATTTGAAGAATTTATGCTGGATCACAGGTGAATGAAGTCCTTAAAAACTTCAAAGGAGGTGTTGTCAACAGTATCGTGCTTTCTAAGACGCTGGGACTGCTTGTTTGTTGACACAAGATACTTCGTTTTATCTGCATTCACTGCAGGACCCATTCTAGCCTGGAGAATGTAGCACTTACTTCGCGCGTATTATGGCCAATGATGTCAATATCATCAGCGTACGCCAGCAGCATAACACCTTTATAAAAAATTGTGCCGCTGCGTCTCAGGTCAGCAGCTAGGATGATATTTTCCATAACTATATTAAAAAAGTCGCATGATAAGGAATAACCTTGTCTGAAACCTCTCTTGGTATAGCAAAGACGTATTAACTTTGCAGGAATATCAAATTCAGACATGGTGGAATATATGCGATTCCTTATTAGACTGTCGAAGACGGTTTCGTAATCGATAAAAGGATGGTGTGTGTCGATTTGTTTCTAAAGGGTCTTTTCCAAGATTTGTCATAACGTAAATAGCTGGTCGATAGGGGACTTTCTAGGTCTGAAGCTACACTGATAAGATCCAATCAGTTGGTTGACGATGGGCTTGAGTCTATCACACAATACGCTCGACAGGACCTTATATACAATATTAAGAGAACTAGTCCCAAGGTAGTTAGCGCAAATAGTTAGTTGGTTTTTCTTGTGGATAGGGCAGAGCACACTGAGGTTCCAATCATCTGGAATGCATTCTACCGACCATATTCTGCGTTGAAGCTTGTGAATGCATTTAAACAGAGCTAGATTCCCGTTTTCATCCTTCTCTGTGTAGAATTTCGAGCATTCTTAGCTGCGCACAAATGTGTGTGAATCTTGGCTGCGACAAGATAATGTTCCAAGTCTATGTTAGCACCACGGACTGTGAGTACGTCTAGTACACTGGAAGAGTGCCTTCCATCAATCAAAACGTGATCAATTGAGTTGCGTTTTTTTTAATCACGAGACAGCCAGGTGACCTTATGAATATTGAGATGCTTGAATCTAGTGCTACTAACGATCATGTTTCGTGCTGCGGCGAAGTAAATCAACCTCATTCCGTTATCGGATGTTTTGTTGTGGAGGTTGAACTTCCGACTATTGGACCTCCTTGCAATAAGCAGTTTTTATTTATTTTTTTTTGTTAAGTTTTTAGTTGTATCATTAAAAGAAACATGAAAACAGTAACAAATTTAAGAACTATGATATTCTTAAAAATCACTTGTAATAATAGCATCTACACACCAAGCTTTACAATCAAAACCTGAAGAACTCGTATATTATAACCATTTCTGAACAGTAGTTTTAATTCGACCGCGCCCATTTTGAGTACAGTTGCCGATAGTAGCCCAATAAATTAAATCACAAAATAATATAGTTACATAATATAGTAACTATTACTATATAATAATATAGTTACATAGTACAAGTACAGTCAAAAATATAGCATTTTCATAAATTTGAGGGCGATAAAACAGGATGCGGCTAAATTTTTTTTATTTGCTAAATCTCGTAGTGAAGAAAATCGACAGCAAAAATTAAATCTCAACCAGACACACATCGTTTTGCTGTTTATACATAGAAACGAGATACGGCGCACGCTGGGAAATGTAATGGAAAATAATAAGTATATTCAAAACATAATATTATACCCTCTCACCATTCTCATTGTCCAATGCCCGTTCCAGTTTCCCAGTAACAGGACATCACAATATAGTAACTCCATTCTGAGTTTCAATGTTCTGTAAATTTTACATCCAAAGTTTTTCAAAATCGAAAATTTCGCTTATACGGATAAATCCATATCCCTGTCTAATGCCTATCCAAGTTTTCGTGTAGAAGGACATCAGCATTGGTAATTCTTTTCGTAGTTTCAATGTTCTGTGACTTTTATGGCCATTTGTGTATTCTGTGTCAAAAATTTGGCTTGTATCGGCAAAACCTCAACCCGTAACTATTTCCATTCTGATTTTCATTGTAATGCGATAATTACTTGTAAAAGTATTTGAAAAAATTATATTTGCATGGGCGGTGACATACATGCCTACTTGTCTAACGCTCTCTCAATGTTGCCAGTCAAAAGACACGACTAAATAGATGGTTCGTTCTGACTCTCATTCATATGTAACTTATAGTTTGAAAGTTATACTGAAATAATGGCTGCTGAAAAATGTGCTACGCCTCTCGTATAACGCCCATAAAATGTTGACATAGAAATGGCACGTCTGAATTCCAAAGCTATTCTACATGGCAAATATTAATTGCATGGGAGGCCCAGGCCCCCCTTTTCGATTGATACCAATCAGCTATTACTTAAATTCACTTACTTTAAATCATTTAAAACTTCGGAAACGTTAATTGATTTGATTTTAACAGAAATAATTAAAAGAGTGCTATTCGTTGCTATTTTCATTTTTTAATTGAAACCATGTAAAAGTTATCAAAATTTAAAAAACCTACCACATTCCTCATAAAAAGCGATTATTTTAAATATCTCGATCCCAGCTCCACTTGATAAGTCCGATTTTTTTTTAGGTTTGAACTAAGGATTTCAGGAGTCAAACCTATTCAGTCAAGTCTGCCTTGGTTCAGATATGGGGATACAGATAAGTAGGAAAGTGAAATCAAGAGAAACAATTGTAGAATGTTGTGTGGCGGAGCGCTTAATCAACATACGAATTTGAATCTAAGGCAAGTGTTATGCCTTTACCTCAGTCAATTCGAGTTTTTAAGGAATCTCATTGCACAAACATCTCTACCACCAACTACAACTTCCAAAGTCGTGTGTATTGATGAATTTTTAATGATAAGAAATGAGGAAAGAATTAAAGAAAGGTAAAAGCGTAGGCCCGGGGTAGGCATGGCTAGACCGGGATTTAAACCCGGAACCTCTGGGTTGGCAGTTAAGCACGCTAACCACTCGACTACCGAGAAATAAAGATATAACGCAATTTGTATATCTAGATCCCATCGCCACCTAGCGGCTTCAATTAAAAACCTGTTTGCAGTCAAGACCCACATACGTTAAAAATTTGGTGGCATTTGGATAAGTAGTTTTTGAGATTAGTGGTATCCAACATATTCACAATATTTTTGAATTGGGATTATTCAATAAAGTGTGAATTGAAATGTGCTAAACAAGAGTGCGCCGACACTAGTCGGGCAAAGTAGATTTATTGCATCGTGTGAAATCATTTCGTTTATATAAAAGTAGTTTCTGCAGACCTTTATTCACAAAAAAGTCTTGCTTAGATTTTAGAATACAATTTGAGCAACTCTTATTGAACTCTCGTTTAAAACTCAAATGTATTTTTTACATCATCCAACTAAAAAAATTGTATTTTTTACATCATCTATATAATTAATAGGATAAGTTTTTTTTTTGTGACTTCAACTCCTCCCAGATCAATGGACCGATTTTATCGATTCAGATGTCATTAAATTAGGTTTAGGCTGTAGATGTGCAAACCACTTTTAAAAATTGTGATTTCGCTTCAGGGGGTTCCCAACCTTTTAAAACAGAAATAAAATTTTTGTACAAAAATCCGCTATTTAATCGATTTGAAATTTAGTTTGAGAAGAGCTAAAAATTTTTAACCAACATTATCTTTTATGCATTCCTCAAATGCCAATTGACCGAAAAATGCAGTTCCATAATCAAACATTCCACTTTCCGAGCAAACGAACTCAGTCAAATGTTAACGGTTTTCATAAAAATTCTTTATGGGTTTTTGGCCTTCTTTTGCATAGCGTAGAATGTTTTTAAAATATACATTTTACTAACCATTTTTAAAATGTGCGTTTTACTTTTTTTTGTTTTCTCAGTGTATTGACGTTGAAAAACGAAAAATGTTTGGCCAGACGCGCCTGTCAGACGGAGGGTTTAAAAATAATATTCTATAAAATTTTTTTTTAAATGTGATAGATTTAAGGACAAAAACTTATAAGTAAGGTTACTATAAATATAAAGTCTATACTATATAATATAAAGTAAATATAAAGTCTCTATATATAAAGTCTATAAGTCTATAAAGGCGAGCTAGAAGCAAAAACTGAATCCGCTTATTCAAATGCATATTATTTGACCTGTAATAGTTTCCAAAAAAGTATATGATAACTGACATTCAATTATTATTAGGAATATATATTCGCAATATCTCCAATGTGTGCTGACATGTGCACTTGTCTAGAGCATGATAGAATAATAAGGTAGGCTCATATTAATATGGATGCTCAAATGTCTACTTTTACACAAACAATGCTGTGAGGTGCTATAAACGTCAAACGAAAAGGCAACAACAACAATTAGAACAACTTAAATTCGAACAGCTGATTTTGACATCTAGCTCACTTCCTCTCCAATATGCGCCTACCTTGTTATTCTATCATGGTCTAGAGGTATACATGTTGCTTTGATAAACCATCTATTCAAATTGCTTTCGCCGTTACCTTACTACATGATTAGCTTTCTTTATAGTTATTCACAACTTAAATTTCTTTGTGCATACATGTTTGTTGCTCATGTTCTATTCCAAAGTCTTCATGTTCTTTGTTCTAATAATATGATGACTAACAAAATTTCTAAAAATTTACTATTGAAGGTAGTTAAAACCTTCGATTTTTCAGATTATTAAATAGATTTTTCAAACATTTTTTAGTTCTTAATTTATTTTTATTTATTTTTAATAAATAATAAAACAACATTTTTTTTTAATTATGATACAAAGTCAATGTATCTTTATTTTAAATCAAGTTAACATAAATATGCATAAGATAAGTTTCATTAATTCTGATATATTTTTCATAAACTTCAATTGTGTTCAACACTGTTTTTGGTCTGCGCTGAGATCTGTTATCAGGTTATTAGGTGTGCGTGGCCCATCTGAATTCATGTTCTTGAATCTATGGATTACCTTCTGATTTAGGTTCACATTTAAGATTGAGAGGAACATCAAAATCAATTTCCGTTTTAATGCCTTGTAGATGATCTTGACGTTCTTGCTTCACCTTTCTAAGCGTTGATGCTCCAAACAAATGAGGTGGTTCATGACCACCGTATTCCATCAGTTTATCTGCTTCTCGGCGTCGCCAAAGTGATGGTATAATTTTTCCCTCAACCAGTTCTTTTCCAATTTCCTGTCGTTTGGATCCTTTAAGTTGGCGTTTTTTCTTATGCATAAAAGATGCATCATAATTATCTAGTTGACATTCCATTAGAATTGCTTCATTTTCGACTGGTTTATTTGCAACGAACCCTGAAAATTTGCAACCACATTCTGAACAAATACCTGCAACTTTTACTGCATATCCCGTTTCGCTTAATTTATTATATTTAAATGCTAGAGGACACTTTATTTTCGTACTTTTAAAAATTTCTTCAAATAAAAAGTTGGTCCAGGTTTTTCGTTTTAGAGTGCATATTGATCTTGAGCCTCTTTTTTGCACGTTATAATTTACTTGTTCAACCTCAATATCCTTCCATATTGTTGATATATCAATTGTAAATGATAATGTTTCGGTACTGGAATCGTCGATGAGAGTGCTTTTCATTGGTACTCTTTTTTTATAATCAATTTTATAGAGATTTAGTATAAAACTATGCATTTCATAACGATTTAATTTTAATATCGTGTATATGTTTTTTGCCGATAATGGATTGGTGTTACCAATAATGAAGGACAATTCAGAAAAAACAGCTGACTTTGGAGCCACAACTGAGCCATCATCATTGATGACTCTTCTAAAAGTTTCTTGCCGAAGCAGTTCTCGTAACTTTTGAATACACATTCGTTCAGCCATTATTTTATTACTGAAAAAGAATAAAATAGTTATATATATTATTTAATATATGTATATAACTAGCATATATACGGAAATGGAAAAATTAATAAAACATATTGCATGCATACCATTTGAGCTCATTCTATTGCAAGTATAACAATTTAAATTAATTTTTTTTTTGTTTAGTTGAAGAAGTTGTAAAGGATTCTCAAGTGAAACAGGCGTTTCAACATCATAACAGAAAACGATTTTTAACAATTTCATTCAATCATTCATTTAAATTTATTTTAAATTGAAAAAGTTATAAAGATTCAACTAAACCACTTTAATAGTCCGTTGTATTGTAAATATTACACGTGCAACGAACTTGATACCTAACATCATAAAAGATAAGCATTCTGATTATTTCATTAAATTTTCTTTTCAAAAGAAAACCCAGGAAACATTTTTTTTATCAATTTATACATAGTAGAATCAACAAGGTAGCTGCAGGGCTCTCTCTCAGAGTCAAAATCAATACAAATTATTAGATGCCTTGTTTTGTCGCTCTATTTCGTTCAGTATTTTTTTGACAATTCTGACCTTTGGCTCTAAGCCCTCCAGCTGCCTTATTTGTTGTACTAAGAATTTATGCTCCGAAGGTACTCAGAATGCTAAAAATCTAAAAAGTTAACATTTTTAAACTTAAATTTCACACTTTTAATCTTGCCTTGATATTTTAAAGTGGTTATGTAAAGTAATGGTGGCGGCCGTGATCGTGCGTGCCAAGTGTGTGGTGTGCGGTGTGGTGTGTAACCTCTCTACAGACAATGACAAACCTCAAAGAGTAATCACTGTCATGCAAAGTTTCTTTAGAACATGAAAAATAGACGTCCGGAGTCGGCTCGTTCTCGATGAATTTGTTTCATATATCTCTATACTAGCTGATATTACCCGATACTTTTCAGTTTTCGTGCCTTTTTTAAGTTATGGGTTATAGGGTGCGATATGTTGCACTATCCAATTCCAGTCATAAACTTTTCTTTAAGAATTTCTGGTAATATTTACCTAGGTTTTCAAGTTTGAGACTTTAGCTTTTGCTTATGCTTAGATATTTTGTTAAAGTTATGGTAAATAAATGAGAGCTGTTTCTCTAGGTTATCTTATCCTGGCCATATTTTTTTAGAGAAAATTATAGCTTCAATACAGGCCAAAATATTGCTTTTTGGAAATAATTGTTGTATGGGAGATATCACATTCCGTGACTCAATTATCTTTATTATCTTTAGATACATGACAGGTTCCATGTCCCGTTGGGCAAAAAAAAAAAGAAAAAGTCAATTCAGCCCTTGAAAGGACTTTGACCGAGCTTCTTATGATTAATTGTGTTGTGTGTGTTAATAAATGTTTGCGCACAGTTGACCGAGAACTGGGCCAACGTTTTATGCCGACTCCGAACGGCTAAAGTTCATGTTCTCAAGAAGCTTTACATGGCATTATTTACTCTCTGAGGTTTGCAGAGTCTGAGGTCTGCAGAGAGGTGGTGACCGATCAGACAAATTTTTTATTGAAGAAACTTTTCGCCGCGACTGGGGATCGAACTCGGGCTGCGAGCATGCTTAGCCACACACATAACCTGCATGCCACGGCCACCACGTTGCGCAATCCTTTTCATATTTTCATACACTCTGAAAAAAGCAATCTTCTCTTTTTAAAATAAAATTTTCTTCAATTAGAATAAACTATCACATTTTCGAAAAAATATTTCTTCACTTGTGGGAAATGGAAATATTTCAATGTCTCTGATAGTGATAAGTAGTTTTTTCGCACAAAAAATCCTCATTAATAGAGAAAAATTTATTGAAAAGAAAAAATGTTCCTATATTTTGATAAAAAATTCACTATGAGAAGTTTCTTCTATAAAAACAAATATTTTCTGAAAAATAAAAAATTATTTTTTCTCTAAAACCGATATATTTTGTGTATTTCTCTTTTTCAAAGAAGCTTTTTTATCATTTTTAGGGAATTTTCATGATCACATTTAGAGAAAAGTATTCTCTGGAGCAAAGTCTACACCATTTTTCTCTAAATATGATGCCTTTTTTATCAAATTCCGAGCAACTTTTTTCTGAGTGTAGTTCTTAAAAAAATGACTAAAGTCATCAATGAGACCAAAAACTCTTTATTTAACTATCTGAGGTAAGAGATTTACTACGCCCCATTTCAGTTCCGTTCATTGTGTCTCAAAGTTGAATTGATCTTTGATTAAATGTCTTTTCTTCAAAAGCTATCACAAATGCACATACATTTTTTCACATAATCATAGATGACATTGAAATTTAAAGGACCTTTTCTAACTTCTAAGATCACAAACTATCGAAATTTAGAAATCAAAGTTTGTGATAGTTAGAAGCTTAGATAGTTAGATAGTTAGAAGAGTTCTAAAAAACGATAACTGGTTTAAAATCGGAGTAAATTCATCGAAGCGGTTTAAATTTTTTAAGTTACATGGCAAAATGCAAACAAAATCCAGTAAAAAGTAAAAGATTTTATGTATAACAGCATTTTGGCTTTAAGAAAACAATTATGTACCTTCACTTCTAATTTCAAAACTCCACCTCCTATATATTTATTCCATATTACGTATAAAATTTGTATGCGGGATACCACGCCCATTTGTCAAATATTTACCATAATGATCAGAGCGGTTATGTCTGATTGTATAAACTCTCGTTCTAAATTGTAAGACTTAAACTGTTATACGTGTCAATTTATTGTATTTATTTTTCAGAGTTATATGACCGGTGCCACGCCTCTTTGTCAAAGTTAAACCATTCAATTTAATATAATTTGGTATCAGTTTGATCTCATTTGGTGGTGTCCGTGGCATGCAGGTTAAGTGTGTGGCTTAGCATGCTTGAGAGCCCGGGTTCGATCCCCAGCCGCGGCGAAAAAGTTTTTTTCAATAAAAAATTTTTCTGATCGGTCACCACCTCTCTGCAGACAATGGCAAACCTCAGAGAGTAAATAATGCCATGTAAAGCTTCTTGAGAACATGAGCCGTTCGGAGTCGGCATAAAACATGTAGGTCCAGTTCTCGGTCAATTGTGTGCAAACATTTAATAACACACACAACACAATTGATCATAAGAAGCTCGGTCAAAGTCCTTTCAAGGGCTGAAATGGCCAATTTGTTTGTGTTTGTGTTTTGATCAGAGCGGTTATGTCTGATTGTATAAACTCTCGTTCTAAATTGTAAGACTTAAACTGTTATACGTGTCAATTTATTGTATTTATTTTTCAGAGTTATATGACCGGTGCCACGCCTCTTTGTCAAAGTTAAACCATTCAATTTAATATAATTTGGTATCAGTTTGATCTCATAATACAGACTTGCGGTCTCAATTTTAAGTTTGTAGCTTCTATATGTAATAAGCTATTGGGTTTTTCCGCGGTCACAATGATACGATTTTACTTCCTTTGATGACTAACAAAATTCGCCTACCATATACCAGATTGACCAAAATCCGCCCTTTAAAGAAGTTTATTTAATTAATTAATAAATCAAACAATGTGTATACAATTCTATTTTCATTTGTGCGTGTTTAATTTTTTAAATTCTTTTACAATGGACTGGTAACTCACGTTACATTTTCCGACTTCTGTTGTTAGGATTAGGATGAACTTGAATAAGTTTGTTCTGTTGCAAGTAAGAGAATAATTTAAAGGGTATGTCATCATCTGAGCTGCCTGATTCATCAGATCAACCATATAATGGTTGATGTAAGGATTTTTTCTTATAACTTGTTTGACTCTGTTATGGATTTGAGTTTTTGGAACTGCAACACACATTGTGGTCTTTCACTTAACCTTCGATAAGTAAATAATTCCTCAGTTGAAATTCAGCAAACTTTCTTCTTTTTATTTCGGCATTTTTGTACTCTCTCTCTGGATTTTATTCTCATTTCCTCTAGCTTTTTTTGCTTTTGGCTTTCTGGCAATTCATTGAGCATTAATTTTATTTTGTGTCTGCTTTTTTTTGCTTGTTGTTTTTGTTTGGTCTTATAGTCTTCGTATTGATTGAGTCTTTTTAGTTTTTCTCTTCGACGCCTCATCTTTTCAGCTCCCGTCAAAGGCATGATCTGTAAAACTAATCAAAAAGTAAGTAGCATATTAAATTATTTGACAATCACTCACATTAAAGCCAAGTCTGGCGTTGGTAACTCACGTTACTTCATGTAGCATGAGTTACCAGTAACACTTGTTATAATGTTAAGGCCATGTTTTTCAACAACACTATTAGATTCATATTAAAATAATTGCAAGTTTCTAAAACTCTTCTCGAAATGAAACTAAATGAAAAAATCAGTCGTAGTAATAAACTTCATTATGTAAAAAATATGTCTTTCGGTCACTTAAATTAAGTATTTTCAAACTAAAACTTACCAATTTTATGATGGGCGTACGAACTAGTTTATCACAAAATAACCCAATGTTATTTGAATAAAACTAGATCCAAAACATTTTGAATTATAAAATCTTTTCTAAATACAAAAGTTCAACCCATTATTTAGCTGTTGTCAACGTTCTGAAACAAACTGTCATAGTTTTTTACCCTGGGGTAAATATTTTTTCCCACATTGCAGTTTGAATGAAAGCATATCATTGTAGTGTACTTGGCTCTTGAGCTGTCTCTTTTAAAGTACCATTTAAAGTACCATTTGCGTTCTGATACGCTAGCGTGTATGGTTCGGTAGGCACACCGTAGGAATGAGATCTTGTTTCAAAGTCTCACCAAAACGCATGCTCTCGTGGATGAGGGCGATTAAAAATTTATTAGGTAACCCCTCAAAAGGTGTTCACAAAAACACACAAGGACGTTTCCGAAAAACTCTCTAATATCCAACTCTCCAAACCTAACAAGCGCACATTACTTTGTACATCCTAAAAAGCTACACGAAGAGTACATCAAGCAAATTGAACGGTTTTCGTTTAAGACGTAACTCGATGAAACTGGCTTTTTCCAAATAAAACAAGTCTTTAAACCAGACATGCCAACGAGCTTGCTGGTGCAGCAATCTTCATAGTTTTCTTTATTTCTTTTATTCTGGCAGAATGTTTTGCATAACTGAGAAAAAATTTAAAAAAAATTAATTTTTACTTAGATTTTGAAGACGTGCTACATGTAGTACGCTCGGCACATATGAATGCAAAGATAAGTTCTTACTTGCAATTTAATTAAAATCCTTTGTTATTCAGCAACTTTTATAAACTTGCTTAAAGAAAAACAATAACATAAAAAAATAGCACATAAAAAACTATTTGGTGTTATGGTAGTCAACATTACATTTTACGTGAAGCGGCACATTACATTTAATGCAACGTGTAGTCGTCTTTTTGTGGCAATGCTTGCAACGTAGCTGTTTACATTTGCTTTCTGCTTGATGCATTGTTTTCTGCAAGATCAATGTTTGCTCCATGAGCCGGAACAATTGCGATGTCATAATTATGTTCCAAAACCTCTTCATCATTTTCCTCTAAGGCGGATATTATCTTATTTAATGTGAGAAAGCTGTAAAAAAAATGTTTTTCACCATATTTTCAACATTTATGTCGAACGTACTACAGTCTCAGACTTCAGTCTCTCGTGGTATAACAAAACCAAGTAACTGGTAGTTAACTAGTAACTGGTAGTTACTTGGTTTTGTTGTTCAATCATATTTTTAAATCTGTAGCAAAAATCCACTTGAATCCATTTTTTTCTCTTTTCTAAACGCTAATATTAAAAAAAAAATATTTTTTTTGGAAATACATATTTACAAATATGTTTATATATTTTCCGGTGATTTGAACGATAATAACGGAAAAAATGAAGTGAAGTCAAAATAACTATGCTCAGAATAAGAACTAAACACTTTACTCTGGCTAAATAAGAATTGTAAACTAAAGTTTTGAACATAATACCATTAAAATTAAATATTTCAAATCCGGTCATTAATTTCAGAAAGGACAATAAATAGACAGAAAATGGAAACAATTTTCAGAAATTCTAGATTTTGACGATTAAGTCTGCTTGATAAAATCATCAAGCCCCTAAACCTTTCTTCCAAACCGATGCAAAACTTCTTGAATGCATATTAGTTAAACAAAAACATCTTACATTTGCAAAAACAATAAAAAGGAAACGGTGGAATAAATCCATCTAAAAAGAAGGATATTATAGATAAATTGATTTTTTCAATACATTATAACACAAAAATAAATTTTTGAAAAGATTTAAATAAATGTCTAGATTAAAGACTAAAACATTACTCTTTACAAATAATTTATATTCCAACTTTTATTGTTAAAAATAGTAATGAAGGTAATAAAAAAGTAATAGTAACGATTTTTTATTGAGCTTAATGGATAAATTTTAATTGAAGCACATGATTTATGATCCACACACGCACATCACTGGCTGTGTTCCTGTGATTATTATCTGCTGGAAACAAAAGGTGTTATCAAGGTTCAGATGTCACGCACTTTCAAGAAATTTACACATCTTGAGTCTCCACCACCATATTTCATTCTACCAATTGGATTGTTTTTTCGAGGACAGCATTGAGTCGTTTCTACTCTTATTCTTCTATGCAAGAATACTTCGATACTCTTATTCTTCTACGACAGATGTAAAAGTTATTCTCGTCGCTGAAGAGTACATTGCTCTAAAAATCAAGTAGCTTTTATACCTTTACGAACTCTTGTCGCTTTTTCTAATTGGCTTTGCGGATAAAAGGTTTTTTCGCGCCATTTCTTGCAGGAAGTACGTGAAAAAGGTTTTCCAAATAATTTTGTATCCAACGTCACCTACCTTTCTAAACAAACATTTTTTCAATCTCTTGTGAGAGATATCAAACTATTAATAACAGAAATAATACAATAATAGTTCCATTAAAAAAACTTAATCGGATTGTAGTCTCAGACATCATCAAAATTTTTTCAAATGTTGATATAGCCTACCGATTGCTTGAAAGAATACCGATAGCAAATTGTGAAGTTCATTTTCAAGGTAATTTTCAGTATTAAAAAGAATAAAACATGTACACCGATAAAATGATTTGTTGCAAACGCTTAATTTTGAAGAGTTGATAGAAAGTTTAGCCACAGTTAAATCCAGAAATTAATTTTTTTAATAAAAATTTAAAAGTTTGTGAAACCAAATGTTGTTTAACTTTTAGATATAAATGCGTAAAAATGAATATTTTGATTATTAAAAGAAAGATCCGAGCAAAATGCTTTGTCCTTAAGTAGGCCCCGTGTGGATTTTAGCCCCGCTTTGCGTCAATCCGGCACTTCAGACAAAAAGACAATATTTATACCCCCACTCGTACTGCGTAAGGGGTATATTAATTTTGTCACGACGCACAGTGGGGTATTGGACCCCCACAAAACGGAGATCAATTAAACTACTTATCCGATTTGAAAAATTCTTTCACTATAAGAATGATACGTTATCCCTTAGTGACATATGATACAAATTTTTTGGAAAAGTGGGCGGTGCCACTCCCCCTTATTAAAAATCGCAATGCAGGCGATAATAATAGACCGATTGTCATGAAACATTCCCAATGTGGTACTGTTGACCGTGTAAAAGTACTTGGCTATACTTGGTTGTGACTGGATAAACGGGCGTGGCACGCCCATATAACCTAAAAATTATAACGGTTATATCTCATGAACGAACTATCAGAGGTAGGAAGATGAGATTTGGTATTTATGTTGATCGTACTGTACGAATTACGGCCAAGGTGGAATAGGGCGGTGTCACGCCCCCTTTGCTACAAACAAATTTACCTAATAAAAACAATAAAAAAATTTAAATAAAACTTTGAAATTTTAATTCTTCATTTATATTTATAAACAATTCAGATTATTATTATTCAGAAACTTCGTGTGATATTTCTTGTATCAATTACCAAAATAACGAGGACGAACAACATATCCTATATATTAACACTTAACCAAAATAAAACAGCACGTCATTGCCGTTGTTATTGTTGTAACCCGAAATATACCACCACAACCACTCACATCGAATTGTATTCATATTAAATAGATATAATAGTTAATGTAGAGTAACACTACACACTTATTTTACACATATTATCTGTTATTTAAATTAAGTTATACAAAATTGTTTAAGAACACGAGCGTGAAGACAAAATAAACTTACCCTACACTTTAAATCAAACATGTTAAAATCCAATTAGAATTAGCAATTGATGCAATTAGTTTATATTGTCTAATTCATCAAACAATTAGAATTATTTCAACTAATTCCCATTAGATAATTGAAATTTTTATTCCAATGGTAAAACTAATTGCAATTAGTTGCCATTAGCAAAAAAATTTGTTTACCATTACAATTAGGAATACAATTGAATTCTGCTAATGCAATTAGATATTCAATTAGATCGAATTAGAATCAATTATTTTGATATTTTCAAAAACAAAAAAATTTATAATATGAATTTCTCACATATATATATTACTTATGACATAATATGTACTACATATATTACATACATGCACACCTATTTAACGTACGTACTAACTGTTTAATAACTAGAATGACCGGGTATATTCGCTTTCAGCAATACGAGCTTTTCAAAAGAAAAGTCCGTCAAGCGACCCCGCCTTGGACTATTAATAATGCCCGCAAAGGAAAATAGTCGCTCCACAGGGCCTGAAGACGTAAGCGGTGTGTTGCAAAACAGTGCTATTTCCTTTAATGTAGGATATTTGGACCATATATTGGAAGTTTTATCATTATCATTCAAATATTGATGCATCAAATTCGAAAGAAAATGCAGGCTTTCACCCTCCTCTGTCAATTTTGACAATGAAGCAGTACTTTCTTCTGAAAAAATGTAATCTGATTTACTAAAAATACCATATATGTATATGTGTCACTTATGCAGAACTTACCACCATCACTGAAATCATAAAAGGTCGATTCAGTATACGAACCCTCACATTTATGATTTTCGTTTGTTGCAGTAAGGTTCTGCTTGATTGCGTAATCAGTGATGATACGAATAACCCTTTCCGTTATTCGCGTATATGTAAATTGCGGTGATGTTTTTTGTAAGATTTTCAGCCAGCTCAACTTTACGTTTGGAATCAGTGCAGCTGCAGCTAGCGCCAAATCTGCCTCCTCATTTAATTCAAAGAAAGCTCGGAATCGTTTTCTTAATTGCTTTTCCAACTCTAATGCAATTGTAGAGAATGGATGCTCGATTTTCTGCTGGATTTTTATCAATTTATTGCTCAGAGTGATAATTGTAGGCAAAAGGCAACCATATCCAACACTCTGTTCGCCTTGCATAAAGTCCAGACTCTGAGCAATAGGCGCCACAATCAGCTTGTATGTATCCAAATATGATAGTTCACAGGATGTAAAACGCGGCAGGCTCAATTTATCGCACAACTCATCCAGTTTCGGCTTGTGCTGAAGAAGTCGAACAACGGCGTCGTATAGCGAGTTCCACCTCGTCACAACCGGTACAACGAGGCATCCACCTAAAGTTTCCTGTATCACTTCCGAACTTTTTGGCCATTTGCATTTTTTCCACAAATTATCGCATTTTTTGAACACCTAAATAAATTATATTGTAGTATGAAATATATTAACTACATAATTTCTTACCATATTGTTCCGCTGGAATAGGGATTCATCGGCTTTCAAAATCTTTATTAAATCAGACGAAGCCAGAAGACTTAATGTGTGGCTAGAGCACCTGTGGTGTTTAGGGAGGCAAATCTTGTTTTGGAATTCTGATATATCATGGCCGTCGTCGTCTTCCATCTCAGAGCCATTATCAACTCCATACTCCTTAAAAGCTTTGACAAAGTTTGACCCGTTGTCAGTTACGGATAGAACAATGTTTTTTCTATTTAAACCATAATAAGTATTTATGTCGGTCATGATATGCCCAATTGCTTCCGCAGAGTGAACTCCAAACATCCTTTTGCACGCCAAAGCAGCTGATTTCCTCTTAAAATCTTTATCAAGCCAATGACAGGTGTATCCGAAAAAGCTTCTGTGATTTCCTGACCAAATATCCGCCGTTGTGCAGACATGTTTCGCTGTGGCTAGTTCGGCTTTCACACTTTCTTCCATGCGTTTGTGATGCTCTTCTAATTTTTTCATTGCCGTCTGCCTACTCATTAACTTAAGGCCAATACCCTCAATTAAGTTGATGAATGACTGCCTTTCAACCAGGGAAAGCGGCAAGCCTGAATCCACTAGAAATTCAATAAGTTTCTTATCGAAATTTGATTGAATACTTAAGTTTTGGTTGTTAAATTTCTTCGTAAGATATTCCTTATGAATTTCAGGATGCCGCACTCTGAGATGGCTGATAAAATTTGAAGAGACTCCCGTGAAACCGCAAATCACCTTATTGCAAGCAACGCACTTTCCGACTATTTTATCTTTTTTATTTTCTGAAATCTGATACAAGGTTTTTATATAAAATTGATTGATACCTTACTTCCTCTAAAAATTCATGTTAACCTACACCCATAAGTCAACTTACTACGGCACACTACACAAGTACTTTAACAAACACAACAAGGACTTTAGATGTATAGATTTGTAATGAAACTTTCATACCTTCTTAACTTCAATATAAAAATTCGATGTGAAAATTATATTGCCAAAAGTGGTTTCCATACGCCTCTTCACAAATTGTTCACCATCTCCATTGAACACATTCCTTTTCTTCGATTCTTTCGAATGCTTGTATGTAACATCAAAATCCTCATCATCACCAGAAAATGCACTTGCTAATGATATTTCTTCCGACATTGCGACAAATAAATATGTATTTAAGTTAACAAAAATACCACTTTCATTTAGAATATTAAAAAATGCAAACACTTGAAAGTTTGAAATTGAAACAAATTGAAAAGCACGTTTATTTATTTACATTTCTAATAATTACCAGTTGATAACAATTACGGTAATCGAATAACCACTTGTTTCCACATATAGTGGCTTACATCATTATTCCTTCACTTCAATAATTCTTTGGAAAAAATTTATTTTTATCAAAATAATTGATTCTAATTCGAGCTAATTGAATATCTAATTGCATTAGCACAAGTCAATTGGATTCCTAATTGTAATGGTAAAGAAATTTTTTTTGCTAATGGCAACTAATTGCAATTAGTTTTACCATTGGAATAAAACTTTCAATTATCTAATGGGAATTAGTTGAACTAATTCTAATTGTTTAATGAATTAGAGAATTTCACAAAAGAAGATTAATTAGCAATCATTAGCATTATCTAATCATTATTTAACATCTTTGGTGTTATCAAGGTTCAGATGTCACGCACTTTCAAGCTAATTTTCTTTTGAAATTTACACATCTTGAGTCTCCACCACCATATTTCATTCTACCAATTGGATTGTTTTTTTCGAGGACAGCATTGAGTCGTTTCTACTCTTATTCTTTTATGCAAGAATACTTCGATACTCTTATTCTTCTACGACAGATGTAAAAGTTATTCTCGTCGTTGAAGAATACATTGCTCTAAAAATCAAGTAGCTTTAATACCTTTACGAACTCTTGTCGCTTTTTCTAATTGGCTTTGCGGATAAAAGGTTTTTTCACGCCATTTCTTGCAGGAAGTACGTGAAAAAGGCTTTCCAAATAATTTTGTATCCAACGTCACCTACCTTTCTAAACAAACATTTTTTTCAATCTCTTGTGAGAGATATCAAACTATTAATAACAGAAATAATACAATAATAGTTCCATTAAAAAAACTTAATCGGATTGTAGTCTCAGACATCATCGAAATTTTTTCAAAAGTTGATATAGCCTACCGATTGCTTGAAAGAATACCGATGAAACCAAATGTTGTTTAACTTTTAGATATAAATGCGTAAAAATGAATATTTTGATTATTAAAAGAAAGATCCGAGCAAAATGCTTTGTCCTTAAGTAGGCCCCGTGTGGATTTTAGCCCCAGGC
This sequence comes from Tetanocera ferruginea, assembly GCA_958299015.1. NCBI lineage: Eukaryota > Metazoa > Arthropoda > Insecta > Diptera > Sciomyzidae > Tetanocera > Tetanocera ferruginea. Next base: position 61,049,724 of record OY282640.1, on the reverse strand, counting down.
CCCGCTTTGCGTCAATCCGGCACTTCAGACAAAAAGACAATATTTATACCCCCACGCGTACTGCGTAAGGGGTATATTAATTTTGTTACGACGTGTGTAACACCCAAAAGGAGGCGTGCTAGGTATGGAAAAGTATATATATTCCTGCTCAGCATCACCACCTAAGTTGATTTAGCCATGTCCGTCTGTCTGTCCGTCTGTCTGTCTGTCGACACGATTACAGCCGTAATTTTGAAGCTATCGTAATGAAATTCGACATTTAAGCTTTTTTTAAAAAAACTAAGGTCAAGTTCGAGAATGGGCTAAATCGGATGAAAACCACGCCTACCTCCCATACAACCTCAAAATTGAAAACTCTACAAAGAAGCTAATATTAAAGCTGCAATACTGAAATTCGGTATTTGTGTATTCTATGTCAAAACTGAGAAGTCTTAGAAAAATGGGCGTCATCCACCCATTAACACGCCCACCTCCCATACAACCCCAAAATTGAAAAATCTATAGAAAGGCTAATATTAAAGTTACAAAGCTGAAACTCGGTATTTGTGTATTTAATGTCAAAACTTAGGTGTGTTATAAAAATGGGCGTCATCCACCCATTAAGACGCCCACCTCCCATACAACCCCAAAATTGAAAAATCTATAAAGAGGCTAATATTAAAGTTACAAGATGGAAACTCGGTATTTGTGTATTTAATGTCAAAACTGAGGTATGTTAGAAAAATGGGCGTCATACACAATCTAACACGCCCACCTCCCATACAACCCCAAAATTTAAAACTTTATAAAAAGGCTTATATTTAAGCTGCAGGAAAACAATTTGATATGTTTGTATTTTAAACACATAAAAATAATAAAATCTCTCAGAATCTCATACAAAAAGCTCTCCAATTTAAATTCTTCCACCCTTAAGAATCGGCCGTGGGGGTATTTTAACTTCGGCCAAGTCGAAGATATACCTTACTAGTTTTATATTCACCTCAAATGTTGCTTTGTTACAATCGTCGCACATAGGGGTATTTGGCTCGAAAAACCGCTCAAAAATATTTGTTTGTCCTAAGTAAATGATATTTGTCTAAAATAACTTGAAAAAGGCTATAAAGCTTGTTTCGATCAAATAAAGGTGTAAATTAAGTTTCTTAAGGAGGGACATAACATTCGCGGCAGAGAAAACAGACCTTTTTTGAAAAATTCATAACTCAGTCAAAAACAAACATTTTCCAAATTTTTTTTTTTAATTATTGTAGAGAATTGAACAAATTACAAAAAAAATATTCAAAACAATATATTTTTCACTCCAACATGATTTTGTAGAGCTCCAAACTGGCGGCAGAGAAAAAAATCTGGAAAAAAATGACTTTTTTTACATTTTTTTTTTCACTTTTTGGTGATGTTCCAAATTTGAAAGTGTGTTTTTCGAAAAAAATATTGACTTTAAAATTCATAAAAAATCGAAAAAAAATTTAAAAAAAGCTCGTGTCATACGAAAGCGAATCAAGTTTAAAAAAATACAACAAAAAAAAATCATCAAAAAATGAACCCGCTAGTGCCGCAACCAGTACGAAAAACAGAGTTTCGAGATAAACGCGTTCAAAGTTTGTGAACAAAGAAAAATGCAAGGAAAATAAAAATGCGCTCTCACTAATCCGGCTGTAACTTTTGAGCTCGTAAAAATTTTTCCATGAAATTTTTTTCTTAGAATCTTAAAAATATTTACTAAAATACAAAATTATAAAAATAAACGGCCAATGTCATGTCCCTTTTCTCTTTCATTTCAAATTTTCTCTTTCATCAAACTAGACACCTATCAGGGACAATGAAATCTGGGGGAGGGGGGCGGTTTCGGGCAGCATTTTTTTTCGGTTTTTGCTTTTTGACATCTTTCTTCATTAGCCTCTACCAAAAATGTTACCCAATAACACCAAATAATATAACAAAAGGTTCATACTAAAAAAAAAAAATTTTAAAAAAATTTCCCATTTTCATACCTTCATAACAAATTATATATCTAAATAAATAAAGCTTCAATATCCATAAAAAAAGTTATATTTTAAAGTACATACCTGTAGCAAAATCTTCCATAGCAACAAACTTATTTCACAATATTAATAACAAAAAAAAAATATTTGTTTAGGTGTGATCTTTTTCACTAAAATTAACTCAATAACAATGCAAGCTTACGATCGATGACTTTCAACTGATGCTGCGACGAAGTGTGTGCATTAAAATTAAAAAAACAAATGGTAACTTATTTAATGAGTATTAACAAAAGCTAGAAAATAATTTTACATCTCAACTTTACATTTTGAGAAATTGATTAATGAGCGGTTTTTCGAGCCAAATACCCCTATGTGCGTCGTCAATGTGTCCTTACTGATAAATATCAAATAAATTTTGTGTGCATGCTTTTAGGCTGACGATTTTTTAATATAAAAAAAGCAATATTGGATTATATGAGCGAAACAGGTTCTGGTGCAAGTCATTGAAGATAATCGAAAGCGCTGTCACTTGATATTTCAAGTAATACTTTTTTATATGATATTTCTTGAAAATAAAAAATTTCAAGTTGATGGTGAAGGCATTGCCGTGAATTTATTACAGATTAAATGTAAATTCTTGTTTTAGCATTTATGTAATGCATTTTATAAACGAATAAAAAATAAGGCCTAACGAAGAATTTTGCTGGGATGTTTTAAAAATCATAGCAATAACAACTACGGACAGTTTTAGCGATACAAAAAACGGAGTACGATGCTTGTCTTTTATATATTAAGATAATATGTATAAAATTGCTATAAGCATGTTTATAAAACATTTTTAAAATTTTATTTGAACACACTGGAAAGGTTGGAGTTTTTTGTATAAAAAGCATGTTCTGTTAAAAATTTCCCGAGTTTACTGAAGTAGTAGTCAGTTAATTGGCAAATTTTTCGAGATTGACTTTAACGAGAAGATAGATTTTCTTCCATTTCAATTTAAAAATTTTACTGTAAACTTTGTTAATAACTAATAATAAACTTTGTGTTTTATTTTATATTATTTAAAAATACAATATTTTAATGCTTATAATGAGAATGTAAAAACAGAATTTTATCGAAATTTTCATCTTTTAATGTGGTTATTCTCTCTTCTACGATTCGATTATCCGAACTAAAACATCTTTCGGTTCCGCCACTTGTAGCTGGAATGCATAAAATGTGTCGCGCTAACTTTGCTAACAATGGAAACTTTTTTCCATGCATTTTCCACCAGCGCGTAATATTATTTTCAGAAAAACGTGAACATTTATACAATTCCAATTGAATAGTTATTTGGTTTTCAGAACTATTTTCGGCGGGATGTATATCTTTGTATTTTCTTAAGATATCATCAACATCAATTGTTGACATACTTTCGCATTCAGATGGTGAACTTTGTGCAACTGTTGAATGTTTTATTGTTAATATCTGGTGCAGTTCCTCCCTAACTAGACTGTAAACTTCTTCACGCTCAAGGAAGCTTAAGTAACGCAACTGTTTATATTGTGGCCATAAAAATGCAGCAACTTTATGAATCTTGTGTGGACGAAACGTTTGTTCAAAAACATTGTCTAAGCAGTGTGAAAGCAGAGATCGAATTTCCTTGTTACATTCTGCATTTCGTAGTGCCAATAATTTTTCTTTCAATATATGCATATGTAAAATAACTAAATGAATAGTCGGCTTCTTTTCACATTCAAATAAATCGATTGTGCCTTTAAATAGTTCCAAAATAGCCAGTATATCATCCAATAAATGCTTGTCAATATCATCAAGACGTGATTCACCAGACATCTCTAAAAGTACTTGGATAGCGTTGAAATGTTGGCCCACAGAGAACATTATATCAAATTTAGTTGTCCACTGTGAACTAGATCCTTGCTTAGCATTCTTATCTAGCACACGGATTTTTCCGGCTTGCTTAAGGTATTCAACTAGAGATGTACACTTAGTTATTAAATTAAAAATATGTGGTGCACATTCTTGTAATTTTTGTTTCTCGAAAGTGTGTTCTAAAATAATACTGAGGACATGCGTCACACAATTAATTTTCGTATGATGCTGTAAAATATTTTCCAAATCGGATCCCTGTTCGATAGTGTAAACAATTTTTTTATGTAAGTCACGTCCTAGTTTGATTTTTTCAAATTTATCATCAAATACAAAAATATTTTCTGTTGACTGATTAATTGCATCATCACAGCAATCAAGCCCAATAGTAAATAAGATACGACTGAAAAAAGTGGGCTACATTAACACATAACTATACTTGAAGAATAATTCTACATACGTTTTTAGGTGCCAAAAATTATCCAAGAACTGTATCGTAAAAGTAAGAAATTTTCTTTGTGTACTGACTTCTGACCACATTTCCAATGTAGCAGCACACCGGCCTGAGAGATCAAGATAGAATAAGTAATGTCTTCTTTATCTTTATTATTTTTACTTATAACAACTCCCAAAAAGTTTTTTTTTTTTATTTTGCACAGACTTCTAGCTCGAACATTAAACTCTGGAAAGTAAATAGCGGTTTGAAAATAAAGAATTGAGCTATTAATGTATTTTATATTACATGATCGTATCTGTTATAACGTCAATAATTCTATGTGGGCGTTTAAACAAGTATAAGCCAGTATAACAAAATGTTCCAAGCTCCAAAAAAATTTATTTTAGTAAACAGAAATTGAAGTCATGACTGTCGAAAGCGAAAGTTATTATTTACTTTTTGTTAACGGTTTACGTTATCGAATACAAATAGAAATGTTTTCGCTACCTCAATGTTAAGTTCTATAATCTTACAAGAAATTGCCACGTGTAGAAAATATATAGAATGTAGATTTCAGTTAGTAATGAGGAAAACGTTCGCAACGTTTAAACTTTTCCGGAAGGAGGTTTGAAAATACCCCTCATATGAATTTTATTTATTTATTTATTTATTAAATTTATTTTATTTATTTTATTAAATATATGAATTTTATTTTTAATATTTGAGAAAGAGATATGATTGAGCTTTTGATCGCAGTTACATGCTTTGAATGGTTAAGAAGAGCATTTAAGTCCGTGCAAAAATAGAAAATTTATTTAATTGAGCAGTATTATAAGTAAAAATAGAAACAAAACAAAAAATCTCACCTTTTTCTATAAATGCTCGTATAGTAGTGGTAAACACTTCAATTTCAGAAGCATAAAGCTTGAGAAGCCTTCGTCTGACGATAGTCGAATGCGGCAGAATATCACTGATTGAGAAATTCTTTGTAGCAATGTCTATGCCAAGTTCAACCAGATGTCGTGCCAAAGCTTGAAATCCATATCCATTTAGAATATCGCAAGATAGTAGATCACGAGCCACAAATTCCATACAATTTTGTATAACTTCTTCTTTGATTTCCTCATTTACAGCGATAAGCTTTTTACAGTTATTAGGGATAACTTTTTTGTTTATTGCTGTTACAGCAATTGGAGGGTCTTCAGCCATTTTATGTTTGTAGCATGAGTGTCTCTTTAAATTTGACGGACTAGATCCTTTTGCGAAGTTAAATATTCTATCGCAACGTCGGCACAATGCGTATGGTTCCAATTCTTGCGTCTTAGTATTTAATATTCTGTCAAAGTATTTCCATACATCGCTCGGACCCGTTCCCTGCACTTTCTCGAATAAACCATTCGATATTTTTTCGTAAATGCTCGTATCTAAAATATTTATTCATTCACTTTTTGCAACTTTATTTTTTTTTTTTTTTTTCAAATTGAACAAAGCACACGCTTAATTGGACGCAATCAAACGTGAGAAGAACAGAATGCAACAAATGATGCAACTTATGGGTATCAACAGTGGAAATATTTATTGAATACATACGAAAGCATAAAGACCAGACCAAAATAAACCATGATAACATTTTCCAAAAAGAACCTTATTTTCGATTGATACAAGGATTTTAATACATATTTAATTTTCTATTATTAATGTATGTCAAATAAATTTGTTTTCTATCTCATACGTACGGATTCAGTTTTTGCTTTCTGGCTCTTATATTACTTTGCTTTAAAATTAACTATAAAGAAAAACTTACCTGCTAACCTTTTTTTTGCCTGCAATTCAGAGTCGGTGCCATCCACAGTACGCTTGCGTTTTAATGCATGCGCCGAAGTTGAAGCTTCTTCGAATATAGCATCACGATTATGTGCATCTGACGATGCAGTATTTTCATCATCACAAGTCTCAATAGTATTATTTTTGGTTTTAATTGAACTGGCATCAGGAACATTTGGTTCTTCTATGTCGTAAACATAAAAAGAGGTCGTCAACTCGGTCTCCTCCTATATAAAGAAGCATACATGATCAATTGTTTATATATTTCTATTAATGTATGGTAGTCGTGCTACTTACTGCTTTAAATGTGTCAACGAGTTCTTCATCAGTTGGAGCTTCAGACTTTATTTCAATGGTATATTTTTCTTGCAGCGCATTGTTTTTATTGGGAGCTATTAAGACACCATCTTCATTTTCTACCAATTCGCGAAGCACCTCATTCGATTGCAAGGCCATATCACGAAAGCGCTGGAATTCTTGTAGCGTCTGATAGCATTTTGTACACAATAATTGTGGATAGACATCATCTGCATCCTCGTTAATGTTTAACGTTGTACAAAGAATTAAAAGCTTCATTAAATTCGGTGTCTCGCGTATGCCATATGTGGATGAAGTTGCTGATGTTGCCTCCAAACGCTGCAAGCAGGTTCGACAAAAAGCCTGCAAATTACTGCGTTCTAATTTAATCATTTTATCAGAGGTTCAATTTCTTTAGTTTAGCTTTCTAATATTTTGTTAAATGCACTTTATTTTTCACGGTTTAGAAGTTGCAAAAAAATTCTGAGATGACGCCGATATTAAAACTTTTCATCGCGACGCCCAATGTTGCACAAGTACGCAATTTCGTACCATTTTGAATACATTTTTAAAGGGTACGTTAACAGACATTGGCGATGATACAAAATATAGGTAGCATTGGGTGCGTTTAGCAAGCGCAACTGTTGTGCAACCGTTGAGTGTTAAAGCCGTTTCAGACCATGGTGGAATAACAAGGTGAACGTGACGTTTAAAAAATTTCCCCAGTTTTGCTTGAATTGTCAAAAATTTGCGAGCGAAGGAGAGGAACAGGCGATAAGTTTCGAATCAAGTGTTTTTTTCTCTGATTATGCAGCAGCAAATGAAAACAAAAATTGAAAATATAAACGAGTGCAAGTGGTGTGACATAAATAAATTGTTTATATTATAAATAATATATGAATTTAGCAAAGAGTTGTTGCCACCTTTCAAATATTTATTACAAATCATGAACTTCTTACTCAACTTTCAACTTAAGAATCCTTTTAAACGACAAATTGCATGTTGTCAGTTGTCGAATAATAAAATAATTTATCTGGAATTTCTTTGTTTTCACCTAAATTTTGAAACCATTTATTTATTTATTTATATATTTAGTTTTCAGCTCATTTGTTAAACCAAAGTGGCCACTTTTGCAATATAACTTTAAGAACAGCTGACTGATATACGCCACTAACCGAAAAATACAAAAAAGGTACCTCATGCAAAAACAGCGTATATTTTCCGATAAACGGCATCGGAAAATATTCGACATTGCATGAATACCACTATTATTATAAATACCACTCATTGACTGTTTTGCAACTTTCGCTTGCAATCTGCAATCAGCTGTTTTTGACAACGCAAGCGAAAAATTATTTTTTCCCCAAAGAGAGAGGTGAACAAATCACGCTCACCTTATCATTCCACCATGCTTCAGACTCTCTGATATATCATACAACTTATATAATCCAACCATATAATCTGTCAAACAATGAAGCTCAGATAATAGGTGTGCTTCCGTACTCGATTCTAGTAACATGCAAGCTGCTAGAACGTGTTTCCGTACTTTTTCTAGCTCCAAAGAGAGAAGAAGAACTAGCACAAAATCGCTCTCTTGAGCTCGAAGTAGGCTGGAAGAATTTCTTCCAGCATTATAAGAACAAGCATGAAGAAGAAGAAGCAAACTTCAAATTGACTTTTTTAATGTGTTTTATGCTTATGTTGTGCGGTTGAAAATAAATTTACAAATTCATTTCATAACAATAAATACATTTTAAAATTAAAAAATTTAATGAATAGACAAATCTTAATTTTCATTGTTTACGTTTGATAGGCAAAAGCTGTTTTTGTGCTTAAAACTAGCTAGAAGTTGTTTCCGTACTTTTGTCAATGTTTTCAAATTTCGTTTTACTCTCTCAGCTTGAACTTTCCTCGACTTTTACTCGACATTGTGTACGGAAACAGACCTAATGTGAACACATTTTTATCTGTTGTTTTGAGTTCTCAGACAACAAAGCAAACGATTTTTTGACATTAGGATTGCTTCTAATGATTCTAATTTCCATCAAAATTATTTCCATCAAATAAATCAAATCGAGATTGTGTATTTTTCTTGCAAACATATAAAATTATGGAATATAACAAGAGAGAAGTAAGCAAATGAGTTACATATATAACTTGCACGAATTAATTAATTTTTCATATCATTTAATTTTTTGCTTATAGAAAGTCTCTCATAGTGCGAACATAATTATCAGAAAATACTATGACCTGTCAGATGTTTTGATAATTATTTTGTTTTATATTAATGAGTTCTAGTAAATCTGTTGCCAGAATTCGAGCAATTCAAAAATTTCCAAAATATAAGACACAACTAAATATAAAAAAAACGAAGTAAAAAGAAAATCAAGAGAAAAAAAAATGTAAGATAAAACTAAGCAAATAAATAAAAATACTCACAGAGCACTTATGACATCAAATTAAAACACATTTCAATGAAAAAACGTCATAAAACCCAAACAAATTTTTTTAAAACCGTTGAAATTCGACAGAGTTGTTTGCTTGGAGAGAGAAATTTTTAATTTGGAACTGAATTTTTCTCACAATTGACTTTTGAGGAATGCATAAAAGATAATTTTGGGTTATTATTTGTAGTTTTGAGAAAACTGAAATTCGATCAATTTATAAGCTCTCCTCAAACCAAATTTCAAATCGATTAAATTGCGGATTTTTGTACAAAAATTTTTCTGTTTTAAAAGGTTGGGAATCCCCTGAAGCAAAAACACAATTTTTAAAAGTGGATTGCACCTTTACAGCCTTAACCTGATTTAGTGGCATCTAAACCGTTAAAAATGGTTTATTGATCTGGGAAGAGTTGAAGTCACAAAAAACTTAAGCCAATTAATTATATAAATAGGCAGGATGATTAAAATAGATTCGTAGCTATAACTTTTTATTGGTTGGAGATATAATGAAATTTTCTTCAAATATATTGTTTTTGAAGCTTGTTGAAGATTTAAAAAAAATTGAAAAACATTAAAAATTTTAAAAAATAAAATATCCTGCAAAAAACCCTAACCCTTTTAAGTATATGGATTTAATGTCAAATTATTTAATTTTCTTGAAAACAGTTTCAGAATTTAAATAAATGCCCCTTTTATGTCATACAACTAAACTCAGTTTTTTTACAACTCAGTTGTCTTTCCAGCTGTCAGAATTATACAACAAAATTATACAACTACATTTTTGAGGTTGTCTTGAAAAGTTTAAATGGAAAAACCTTGAAAATAATCAAAACTACCTTTGAAACAACTTTATTAATACACAAGGTTGATTTAATTAAGGTTGCGTACATTTTTTGACACATCCTTATTTTATGTAAACAAAAATATTTTGACGTTTGCAGAGTAGGTTTTTGTGCTGCTCGAGAAAAAAAAAGTATTTTTCAGGGTTTTGTGCAGTTTTCTGTTTTATTGTGTTTACTAAGTCAAGATGTGTTAAAATTTTGATTTTTGTCAAAATTGGAAGTAAAAGTGGTTTTTACGATCACCGTTGTCCAATGCAATGAAAGTTTCGAATATGAAATAATGTATTTGGTCTGTCTTTCTTGATTTTCTTTATATATATTTATTTCATTAAACCTTTTTTAGGGCATAATACTAAAATCCTTCAATCAAAACTAAACTTATGGGGGTAGATCAAACTCAATGACTTAATTTTATCAGGACATCCGAATAAAAAAAGGACCAATAAAAGTACTAAACAAAAATTTTAGTATTCTATTTACCAAATAGTACTACAAAAAACTACCAATAGTATTATATTCAGGCAACCGTGTCAGTTCTTTACTCAAATGACTACCATAGATGCCAACCAAAATTCACACCCGAAATCTCTAAATCACACAACATATATGTCAAAATCACTCGTGTGACACTCACAGCAAAAAAATCACGCACATAGAAAAAAAATCACGCAAAATCACACAAACAGAACAGAAAATCACGCAAAAATCACACACAACAGAAAATCACTCAGAAGCAATTCCAATTGTACAGCATAAAAGAGCATTTAATGCCATACAATTTTACAAATAATGAGATATTTTCTGTTATTTGGTAATATTAGCAAAAGCTTATTGTTATAAATTCATAAATATCTTATTTACTAGATCAAAATTAAGAAGATATGGAAATTTTTGGTGATTCAATATAATATATATCAGTGGAAATAATATAAATTGTCTGAATTTGTAATATAAACTTAATATAAACTTTTTAAAAGTTTAAACTTTATTGTTCGTTAATATACGTGTTTTCGCATTTATAGAACGCACTCTTCAACAATAAAGTGAGTGATTAAAAAAATCACGCATGAGTGAAAAATCACTCGCTTCATTTCAGAAATCATACATTGTCACACAGCCTCCAAAAAATCACGAAAAGTGATTTATCACACGAAACTGCCCAAGTAACAATTTTCCTCCTATAAAACACCTAAGAACATTCTCAACAACATATTAAAACACATCATTTATGGATATAATCATTGTATAATAATCGTATAAGACAAAAAAGGCGCACTTTTTTTGTTTGTATTAAACCCTATATCAGTAAAATTATATTCTGTTGAACATATTCTTATCATTACTTTATAGGAGTTTTATACCATGTTTTTCTATAGTAGTGTTTGTTTCTAAAGAGAGCATGAGAGAATATAAATATTTATGTCAAAATTAATATTCGAAAAAAATATAAATCTTATTCGAAAAAAAATTTCAGATTTTTGGTTTTGATTCCGAGTGAAACTTCAAAATTGAACATTGGCTTTTTGACTGCTGTTATTATTTGTTTTGTTTCATGATTTGTTATTTATTATTGTTTTTTATTTTATTCATATTTATTTATTGTTTTTAATTATAAAATTTATTTACGTGTGCGGCGGCGGCGACGGGATTTGAACCAAGTACCTTTGTGTTGCAAGTCCGACGCATCAACTTCTCGCCCATTTTTACATTCCCAAGATGTTGAGAAAATTTTCAATAAATAACGACTGCGCTGTCGATTGGTAGCATGAATATTTATATCAGACATTTTTTCGAAATGTCTATTATAATTGAATGTCGTAGTTAGGTGATGCTTCTTTTATTTGGCTTATAAAAAAGCGAGTAATTTTTCTTTGCCTTTTCGCTTTTAATTAATTAACACTTTATTTATTATTTTAACTAAAGAGTTATTTTTTCATTTTGATTGTTTTATACGAAGATATTTTGTTTGTAAAACAAATATTTTAAGCACAAAAACTTTATGCATAAAACTTTAAAATTAATAAAAATAGGCAGTTATTGCCTTCGACATGGCCGAAGTTAAATTGCCCTCACTCTGTATTAAAATGTAAGCAAAGGTATATAAAGAAGTAGAAGTGTTTTTCGATAAAGAAGTAAACAAAAAGCGCAACAACAAAATCTTTGCAGAATAAATGTAGTCAATTTTTGAAATTTTGCAACTAGCAAAAGAGTCGAAAAACACTACTTGACAAGTGAAAAGCTTTTTGGGTAATTCCGTTTTGGTTTTACTGCAGTTAAGCTTATTAACTTATCAAAGTTAGTGGACTGCATAAACCACAGAGACTACTGATGAGTTGGAGTAGCGTCCGACGAAACCATGGTCTAGTCTGCTCGGTTTGTTCTGCAAAGAACATTGTTGTTGTAGCAACCTGTTTGGCTTCAATAAATTATTTGGCATCAAGCTCTAAAAATAATTCTTAAAAAATATGTTTTTTAAGAATTATAAAACTAATATAAAGGTATATTAGTTTTATTATTTTGATGACTTTTCTTTGTAATTGGGATAATTGAATTATACTAGTGGTCCTCATGAAAGCTCATAATCCTTCATATTTGTATTTGCGCAAATTTGTATACGCCATTTAATGAACATTTAGGGAATTCACAGTTTGCTTCTAAAGTTAACACCTGGCAACTTTAGAAAGATATTTCAATCGAACTGTGAGCACCTCTTTTTGTGTTTTGGAGCTAAATTGCAAAAATAGTTTTCAAAAATTTGAAATTTGTTCAATAACATGCCTCGAATGAACGGAAACGAAGAATTATGGAAAATTGTTCTTACTTCTTCGACGATCCATTTTTCTTCCATTTTTTGCAACAAAATTAAATCTGCTGATTAGTGATACCACATTAACACAAAAGAAAGACATGAGCAGAAGTGAGATAACTTTAGCAACAAGTGGTATCTCAAGTTTTTACGTAAAACAAAAACAATCAAAGTTAACACGTGCTTAAATGTTCTAAAGTTAATAGACGGCAAAGTTAACAGAGCAGATAATACAGAACTGTGAGCACCCTAATTAATTACTTGAAACCCTACAAGTTGCGAGAATGTAAATCAGCTGTTGCAGTATAAAATTCCAATACTAGGTTTACATACGAAGTCTACGAACTGAAAATACATTGGAATTTTGCGAGCACCTCGTAAACTGTTTTGTACGGAAAAAGATAACAGCTGATATACGCAGAGGAAACTTTCAGGGTTTACGTGGTATTCGAGGCATTTGCGAGCTGTCATGAGAACCACTTCTATATTTCAAACACTTCGTGTTAAATATCAAAGTTTATGTATCAATACATTAATTTTTGTGGAATTTATTAAAGTTTTTAAGAAATTTAAGAAATTTCCATCGGCTTAT